>JBBDGP010001438.1:0-600000 GCA_037952835.1 Lithobates septentrionalis
CAATTAGTCAGTGCATGAGGTCGGCTTGTAAATTGGAGACATCCGGTAAGGACGTTATTCTACTGCATAGCTTGGTGTCATCTCCAAAGACAGAAATGTTACTTTCAATCCCAGACCCAATATCATTTTATAAAGATATTAAAAAGTAAGGGTTCCAGTACTGAACCTTGGGGTACACCACTGATAATCTTAGACCATTCAGAGTAAGAATCATTAACCACTACTCTGAATTCTGTCTTTTAGCCAGTTTTCTATCCATTTACCAACTGATATTTCCAAGCCTGTAGACTTTACCTTACACATGAGCTGCGTGTGGGGAACTGTCGAACGCTTTTGCAAAATCCAAGTATACCACGTCCACAGCCACCCCTCTGTCCAAGGTTTTACTTACCTCTTCATAAAAAAAAAATCAGGTTTGTCTGACAACTTCTGTCTTTCATGAATAAAGTAGATAGTAGTAGTAGTAGTAGTAAAGTAGAATAAGGTAGAGTGGATCTTGTCCTGTACAGAACTACACATTCCAGCTTTCTCTGGCATTTACATAGCAGGCATTGACAGTGGGGCAGGCAGGCTTCCTCCACTGGCAGCCCTTAGACCTGGAGATATTCTATCACCTGTTATTGGGAGGTGCTAGTTGATCAACAAAGGAGACCTGTTTGTCTCCAGATATAAGTATCCACTAATGGGAAAAGTAAATCCTCTGATTTTCCCTGAAATGTTATCCTCCTTTTAGGATCAAGATGGAGGGCATGGCATTCAGGTGATTCCCAAAGCTCTGGACTGGCCAAGGTAAATGTGGTGGATGAGTATAAAGAAGCGCTAAAAAAAAATTTGACCTATGAAAAACATAATTATACAAAAATAATGTGAATGGTTATAACGTGTATAATCACAACAAAAAGATTCTACTCAATAGTGAGTCCTTAAAGGTGAAAAAAAGTATTATGTTGACAAACTGCGTGCTTCAAAGGAAATGGTTCCAAAACCAAACATAAAAAGCATTAGTTCAAATCCAAGATGTGTTGAAATGGTGATCTTAGTTGCAAGACTTGCATTGAGTGGAATAGTGACCAATCCTTCACCACACAAATTACACCCAACGTGAGCAGATGAATGGGCTGCTTACCAGATGTATTTGACTTCTTTTAATGAAAAGTCAAATATCGCTTTGGCAGGATAATGCCTGCTCGCATTTGTAGAAGCTGAGAGATGCACAGGAAACCTCCTCCTCAGAGTGTAAGACAGGATATGCAAAAATAATCAAAGAATATCCATAGCGTAATAACGTTTATTAAAATATCATATTAAAAAATAGCCTAATGGCTCCTTACTTAAAAAATGCCAGACCCGGCACTGGGGCTTCAAGCCTAATTGCACGTGTGGAGAAAGCTGGATTTGTGCCGCATCCACCTCCGTGGCGGGCGTGCGCTCCACCCGCCGCCGCAGACAACCAGAGACCCGGATGTGATGTAGGGTACAGCGTGACCAGGTACCGCCTCGACGTACGTTTTCGTGCTTACGTGTTCAGGAGGCGTACCTCCACACGTGCAATTAGGCTTGCAGCCCCAGTGCCGGGTCTGGCACTTTTTTAAGTAAGGAGCCATTGGGCTATTTTTTTAATATATTTTAATAAACGTTATTACGCTATGGATATTCTTTGATTATTTTTGCATATCCTGCCTTACACTCTGAGGAGGAGGTTTCCTGTGCATCTCTCAGCTTATACAAATACGAGCAGGCATTATCCTGCCAAAGCGATATTTGACTTTCTTTTTCATTAAACACTTCAATACCAGGCACTTGGACACCTTCCCGTCCAGGCCAATTTTCAGCTTTCAGCGCTGTCGCAATTTGAATGACAATTGTGCGGTCATGCTACACTGTACCCAAACAAATTTTTTTATCATTTTGTTCTCACAAATGGAGCTTTCTTTTGGTGGTATTTGATCACCTCCTGCGGTTTATTTTTTGCGCAACAAATAAAAAAAGACCAAAAATTTGGATAAAAAAAGTTTTTTCTTTGTTTGTTAAATTTTTTTGTAAAAAAAAGTACGTTTTCTTCAATGACGGGCACTGATGAGGCGACACTGATAGGTGGCACTGATGGGTGCACTGGTATGCGGCACTGATGGGTACTCGTAGATGGCACTGGGCACTCGTAGGTGGCATTGATTGGCACTTATGTATGTCACTGGGTACTTAAGGGTGGCACTGATAGGTGGGCACGGATGGGCACTGGCAGGTGGCACTGACACTGATTGGTGGCACTGATTACACTGGTGGCATTGCTGGGCAGAACTGAAATATAATGGTGCCAATCAGTGCCCATTTGTGGGCACTGATTGGCACAGATTGGGCACATGTGGATGGCCATGGGGTACATACCTGGCTATCCACATGTTGCCCCCCTTCCCTGGTGGTCCTAGTGGTGTCCCTGGTGGTCCAGTGTGGTCATCTGAGGGGGGGGGCTGCGCTGATAAACAATCAGAGCAGTCTGTCAGACGAGTGAGGAAAAGCCGATCAACGGCTCTTCCTATTGACATCGTGATTGGATACGGAGGCTCTTTACCAAGATCGGTGTAGCGGTGTGTCAGGGTTACACACCGCTCCGCTGCGCGCCCCCGCGATGCGCGTGGCGGCATGTTATCCTGCTGGACGTCATATGACGCCCAGTCAGGATAACGGAACCACCGCCCCGGCCATCAGTCTGCTATAGGCTGGGTGGGAAGTGGTTAAAGAAGTCAAATTTTATATCTGGTAAGCAGCCCATTCATCTGCTCACATTTGGTGTTTGCCAACATATTAATTTTTTCACCTTTTTAAGGTCTCACTATTGAGTAGAATTTTTTTGCTGTGATTTATACATGTTATAACCATTCACATTATTTTTGTATAATTTTTATGTTTTTTTCATGTCTTAATATTTTATTAGCGCTTCCTATATACTCATCCACAAATTCAAAGTGTTCTATTCACTTTTCTAGGAGAGCAGCTTTTTTGTATTTACATTTCTTAAGTTTTATATATGTAACCAGTGGCGCAGAGGTTTTTTTTTTCTTTTTTTTTTTTTTTTGTTTCTTCGATGGACCTGTCAGAGCACCGCTCTCCCCTATGGGGGATCGGGTGATGACGGACCGTAGAGTCCGTCACCCGATCTGAAAACGGATGGAAAAGTAGGTTTTTCCTCCGCTACACGTTTCCGGATCGGAGTGGGTCGGATGTCAGCGGACATGTCACCGTTGACATCCGACAGTCTATGGAGGGTCCATTCAGGTCCGCCTAAAAAACTGACCGGCGGACCTGAACGGATCGTTCGTCTGAAAGAGGCCTTATTTGTAAGGTAAATGTGGTACTCTGAATGAATTGTCTCATTCAGACTGTGTGTGTGAGATCAAGTTTTTTTTTTTTTTTTTTTTTTTTTTGTATATTTTGGCATTTTAAAATGCCATCCTTTTTTAATCAATTTGTGGATATTCCCCTCTCCATTCTCACTTACAAGGTTGTGGTATTCCTTGTTGCCTTCTTAGTGAAGTGAGTGAGCTGGCAGCCTTCTCCTACTACGAACCCTTTTTGGCCTTACACAAGGACTAGGTGGTGTTGACGCCCGGAGTTTTCTTCTATTCTAATGCCCCGTGCACACGGTCGGATTTTCCGATGGAAAATGTCAGATCGGAGCGTGTTGTCGGAAATTCCGACCGTGTGTGGGCTCCATCTGACATTTTCCATCGGATTTTCCAACACACAAAGTTGGAGAGCAGGAGATAAAATTTTCCGACAACAAAATCCGTTGTCGGAAATTCCGATCATGTGTACACAAATCCGGACAAAGTGCCACGCATGCTCAGAATAAATAGAGATGAAAGCTATTGGCCTCTGCCCTGTTTATAGTCCCGACGTACGTGTTTTACGTCACCGCGTTTAGAACGATCGGATTTTCCGACAACTTTGTGCGACCGTGTGTAGACAAAACAAGTTTGAGCCAACATCCGTCGGAAAAAATCCTAGGATTTTGTTGTCGGAATGTCCGAACAAAGTCCGACTGTGTGTACGCCCTATAATAGTTTTGGCCTGTCTCACCTTAGCAGGATATCTATCTTCAGCTCTGTTCTGCACCAGTTCATTAGAAGTTCTTCTTCCATTGCCTAGATATCTCATATGGTGTGAGGTTTACCTTGCAACCACTGCTTCTGTCAGAAAGGCTGAGTCTCCACGAGGGGGAATTGCTTCTCATTCTACTTTTTTTTTTTTTTTTTTCTTTTTTCTCCCAGGGATTAGTTCAGGCCTAGTTTGATGCCAACTTCAGGGGCAAAGTTTCTCTGATGGGATTTTACGCTGCAGGCAGTTCCTTGTTCTGCTTTTCGTGCCTGTTAGTGTTCTGTTGCTGTTGCCCACCCCTCAGTTGGACTGCTTTTGGATGCCTCCAAAGCCTTCCCATATCCCACAATGACTAGTGATTAAAGGGGACTCTTTTGTAGTTCCTGTAAATATTACCTTGGCTTTCATTGACTAACAGGTCCCACCCCTCTGTCTATGATCATGCTCTTGGTACTGCTTTTCCACAATACTTAAGCTGCCCACAATTTTTGAATGAATATTCTTAGGAAAAATGTTCTAAGAGTTCATTATTCTAATCAGTGGGTCAAATCAACATTCGTTTTTGACTGCAGTAACAAAATTTGAAGCAGGATGGAAAATGTTTCTTTACCGAATGAAACCCACATACACTGTTAGACATTCGTTCATGTCCATTCATTCCAAAATCAAATGTTAAAGGGCAAACTAAATCTTCCGTATTACATGATCTGAGTATTTTTGTATGAATTTACCTAAGAATTTTCATCTATGGCCAGCTTAAGGCATGTTGGGAGTAGGAAGAGTCAACCGGGGTGACTCAACCACCCAATCCCACCCCCTTTTTTTTTTTTTTTCTTTTTTCTTTTTTTTTATATATTTGACAGCCACGCCATTCATTCAGAGATTTGTAAAAGCATGAACTACAAGTCCCGTCTTCCACAGCTGTAGGCAGACTTGTAGTTTTCAGTGGGCACGCTGATCAGTACGCTCCATAAATAAATTAATAATCTTCCAGCTTTTTAATTGAGGGCCTGTACAGAGATACTGGCAGAAAGTTGGCTGCATTACAATAACATTAATATAGAAGCATAATCCTTTTTTTAAGTCGCATAAATACAAACACTGAATTAATAACTCTTAACTAGTCACTCACTGGAAATACGCTATACTTATACACTCCTACTCCCTCCTTTTATATACAGCAGTTAGAGAAGCAATCGGATTTGTAAAGGTGTTTGGGTTTATACTATGAATGTAACATTTTGAATGCAACTTTTTTTGTGCTTTATGAATGTTTCCAAATGCTTTTTGCTAATGGTTTACTTTTGAATAGGTGTTCTGGAGACTTAGAAGATGATCACTTAAATTTCACCAGTGTAAAGTACTTGGAATCTACACGCCCACAGATGTCCTTTCTATGTCGCATTCGACGTGCAGTTATTACTGTAGCCTACAGGCTGTCACTTTTACCTCTTGGTAAGTCTCTTCCGTTCACTTATAATTGTATTGAGTTAAGCGCCCTTTTTACGCTTTAACACTCGGTGATGAGTGAAAAAAAGCAACTGCCCCTTTTTTAAAAGTGAAACATTCACGTCAACAATAACAAATAATAAAGGGAATGGCGCTACTCGTATATAAAAACAATTCCTTTGCACATTTAGAATTGAGTAAACCACCACAAGTCAATAAAAAAAAGTATATCTTCCAAGTGTCCCAATCACCATGCTTGCATCAGAACCAGTGCTCACATCAGTTTGCCAAATAGTGCTCCACCACAGTGAGGACAGATTCTCGCTCACCAGATCAAATTCGCCCTCAAAGGTTTTAATCTCTTAATAGGATTATTCCACGGGTGCCATTTTCCAAGGTGTGTCTCTCCTCTTAATATGGATTAATTTAATTCCACCTATACCAATAAGTTTGCTCCGCTTCATAGTACCATAAATAAGTAATGGAGAGAGCGGGGCTAATATGGTGTAGTAATTTAAAGCTTCCTGATGAGGCAATACAAGCGCAAAGCATTGAGGCTGCGCAGTCGCCACGATTGACATCACACCCGATTGGGGACATCTGCATCATATCCGGCTATTGGAACGCAAATCGGAGCGGTGAACAAATCGAAAGGTTGTTTGTTGGTGCTTACTGAAAGGTCCATTATGTGCAAGTACAATTTATTTTCATTTATTGTTCGCTATCTTTTAAATGGCTACACTAACCATTATTGTTTTAAGCACCCTTTTTTAGTTTTACACATACACAAACGTTCTTGCATCCTTGAGTATACCTATTTAGTTCCAATTGAATACTTATATGTAGGAAAAAACCGTGCTAGAAATCATGGCTATAAAAAACAAACTGTAGCTGCACAAAAAAACACCAATATCCGTGTAAACATAAATAAAATAAAAAACAAAAATAAGTGCGCTTACAGCTTATATGTAAGAATTGGTGACATAAATTGATTAAAAAATATATATTGTAAATTTCCGTGCATAATGGTGAAATCAAAAATATATATCATAAAGAGTGATGCAATGATAAGCAACTGCAAAAACAATACAAATATACCAGATATTAAATAAATAATCACATCAAACTACTACTGGACAGAGTGAACTTCCTTGGTAGTGAAAACCAAAAAAAATAGTGATGTAAGTCCATAAACTTAGAAAGAAGAGCGAAAAGACACAAAGTTCATAAATAGATATCAACTTCATGCAGATAGGGAGACACATCCACGCTCCATCCCGCCGTGGCCCATATAGGTGTAGGAAAAGGAAAGGGGTATAAAGATGTGACTCTCTGTTGAGGTGACTCCAGAAATAGTGTTAAAGATGGACCCTTACCGCGAACGGTGGACCTCCCTTATAGCAAGGTCTATCGAGCAAGCAGATCTAGCCCTCTGCAGGGACCATGAAGTGAAGCCGTCCAACCCCGCTGCTGTGTCCAGCGTCTCCAGCCTGGCGCAGTCCAAGTAGTCTACCTGGTATAGGGGGGGAAACGCTCACTTGTCCTTATCCTCGGGTCCAGCTCTCAAAGAGAATCTTACAGGCAAAACCTCGTTCTTTAATGCGCGAGGCCCAGGTACCATCCTATGGCCTCAGTGGCGAGGATGGATCCGATTGTGGAGGTTTTTTAAAATCCAGCATGGATCCCTGTGTGTTTGTTTGTTTTTTTGTTTTTTTTTTGAATACTTAAATAGTTGTGTGGTGGTGGGTCCCCCCAAATGGAGATTTTTATTGTCTTTTTCCATTGATGCTATCGGCATATTTTATGCCCATGAGTGCCTTTTTGTAGAGATGCACCAAAATTTTGGCGGCCGAAACATATTGGGCGAAAATGGTATATTCTGCATTTTGCCGATAAAGAAAAAGCTGCCAATAGTGACTCCAAAAAAGTGAAGATCTACATAGAATTTAAAGGGATGCATTTTTCTTGCGCTAAAGGTGCCGATAATGGCCAACAATAAATTAATATTTAAATTCATGCTATAAATTAGTCGAATATTTTTTTTTTATATAGATGGATGTACAGTTGTGCTCATAAGTTTACATACCCTGGCAGAATTTGATTTCTTGGCCATTTTTCAGAGACTATGAATGATAAAACAAACTTTTCTTTCACTTATGGTTAGTGTTTGGCTGAAGCCATTTATTATCAACTGTGTTTACTCTTTTTGAATCATAATGGCAACAAACTACCCAAATTACCCTGATCAAAAGTTTACATACCCCAGTTCCTAATACCGTGTATTGCCCCATTTAACGTCAATGACAGCTTGAAGTCTTTTGTGGTATTTTTGGATGAGGCCCTTTATCATCTTGGATGGTAAAGCTGCCCATTCCTCTTGGCAAAAAGCCTCCAGCTCCTGGGCTGTCTTGCATGAACTGCACGTTTTAAGATCTCCCCAGAGTGGCTCAATGATATTGAGGTCAGGAAACTGAGATGGCCACTCCAGAACCTTCCGTTTTATTCTACTGCAGCCAATGACAGGTCAACTTGACCTTGTTTTGTCATGCTGGTATGTCAAAGTACGTCCTATGCGCAGCTTCCTGGCTCATGAATGCAAATGTTCCTCCAGTATTTTTTTGATAACCTACTGCATTCATCTTGCCAACAATTTTGACCAAATTTCCTGTGCCTTTTTTTTGTAGCTCACACATCCCCAAAACTTCAGCGATCCACCTCCGTACCTTTCATCATAGGCCTTGTTGACTCCTCTCCAAATGTTGCATTGATGGTTGTGGCCAAAATGCTCAGTTTTGGTCTCATCACTCCAACTTTGTGCTAGCTTTGAGGTTTGTCTCTGCTGTTTGTCGTGTTGTAAGCTGAATACTTTGTGGCATTTACGTAGTAATGGCTTTCTTCTGGCGACTCAACCATGCGGCCCATCTTTCTTCAAGTGCCTCCTTATTGTGCATTTTGAAACGGCCACACCACGTTTTCAGAGAGCCCTGTATTTCACCTGAAGGTATTTGTGGGTTTTTCTTTTCATCCCCAAACAAGTTTCCTGTCGGTTGTGGCTGAAATTTTAGTTGGTCTACCTGACCATGGTTTGGTTTCAACAGAACCCCTCATTTTCCACTTCTTGATTAGAGTTTGAACACTGCTGATTGGCATTCTCAATTCCTTGGATATCTTTTTATATCCCTTTCCTGTTTTGTACAGTTCAACTACCTTTTCCCGCAGATCCTTTGACAGTTCTTTTGCTTTCCCCATGACTCAGAATCCAGAAACATCAGTGCAGCACTGGATGAAAGATGCAAGGGTCTGTCAGGAGTCCAGAAACTCGCGCTATATATATATATATATATATATATATATATATATATATATATATATATATATATATATATATATATATATATATATATATATATATTCTCACGTGAGGATGATTATCTTTTTAATAGCCATTCAAACCCCTTTGTGTCAATGTTAACAGGCCAAAATCACCAGGGTATGTAAACTTTTGATCAGGGCCATTTGGGTAGTTTCTGTTGCCATTATGTTTTTAAAAAGAGTAAACACGGTTGATTAATAAATGGCTTTAGCGAAACACTAACCATGAGTGAAAAATGTTTTTTGCGTTTATCATTCATGTTCTCTGAAAAATGGCCAAGAAATCATAAATTCTGCCAGGGTATGTAAACTTATGAGCACAACTGTGTATGTATTAGAGCTGCACGATAAATCGTCAATAATCGTTATTGTAAAAAATTTCCCCCCCCCCCATTGGGATCTTGACAAAAGTATTTCCCGAATCACAACATTCTTTAGCAGTGGAACCAAGTATAAATATTGTAACAATTTGTAATAGATTTCGGTGTAAATGAGGAAAGTTTAAACACTTTTTCTGATATTTTGTTGGTTTTCAAGTTAATTTTTTTTTTTGCTAGAAAATTATTTTATTAGTAGAGACCCTAGAGAATAAAATGGTGGTTGTTGTAATATTTCATGTCACACTGTATTTGTGCAGCGGTCTTTCAAATGCAATTTTTATGGAAAAAGTAACTTTAATGAATTGAAATAAAAAAATAAACCAGTAAAGTTAGCCCAATTTTTTTTTTTTTGTATAATGTGAAAGATTTTACGTCGCAAGAATCGTGATCTTTTTATTCTAAGCAAAAAAAATTTTTGTCCAGAATCGTGCAGTGTATGTGTGTATATGTATGTATGTATATATATATATATGTATGTGTGTATATATATATATATATATATATATATATATATATATATATATATATATATATATATATATATATATATATATATATATATATATATATATATATATATATATATATATATATATATATATATATAAATTTTAAATTGCCGCTATTTGGCCAGGTGCTTCCTGCATTTTCGGTTTCGACACCAAAATTTCTATTCGTTGTACCTCTACCCTTTTGATATTTTTGGGCTACATGAATGGTTGTTCGGGTATTTAAAGGACAGCATAATGCTTGGACAATATAGTTCTCTAAGCTGATGGGTCTCCTGTCCTTGCATGTTTTTAGTAGAGGCTGGAGAAATGGAGAAAAGTCTTGCTTAATAGTTTTTCCGACTCTTTACAGCCCTTCATGGCACTAAACTTCTGCAAGCAACGGAGATTTTCTTTTGAAAAGGGCTGCCTGTCGCCTATCTTGCCTTTTTGATATTTGCAAAAATAATCTGTTGCATAAGTACTAATGTTGTAATCGACTGTAAATTCTTGGAGAATATATACATTTTTACATTTGTTTTATGCAGGCATTGCGACCGTCTGGGCTGTTCTTCGATATATGAAATATCGTGGGGCAAAAGAGGAGGAAGAAACTAAACAAATGTATGACCTGGTCATAAAAATTATAGGTGAGCCCTAAATATGGTTGAATAGCTTTTGGATGTAAAGGGAAGTTGTCAAATATACCAAAGGCCCCCATCAATTCTACACAGTATATATAACCAGGCCACTTCTAATCATTCAATACGTTTTTAGGATTTGTAGGGGTTTTTTTTTTTTTTTTTCCTCTCTCTCTCTATAGGTTTCTATTTCTCCAAAGTGCCGCCTGTGAACTCAATAGGACGTGTTAAATTTTCTGTGGCATGTAAACGGCCTCCGACAGTATTTTGGACTTTAGATTAGCCACAGTTTTACTACTCCCCCAGTTTGCACTCTGCCTGGTTTGTTGTGTGTGTTTTTGTTTCTTATTTTTAATCACCCATGTAAAAAGAAAATTGTGGCACCAAACCATTGTAACCATTCTCTGCTTAACCATATTCCACCCGGCCTATAGCAGAATGACGGCCCGGTGGTGGTGGTGGTGGTTTCAATACCCTGACTGGACATCATATAACATCCATCAGGATAAGCCACTCATGCGCGATGTGTCAGGCTGACACATCGCATCACCGATCTCGTGAAAGAGCCTATGACAGTGATGGCGAACCTTGGCACCCCAGATGTTTTGGAACTACATTTCCCATTATGCTCAACTACACTGCAGAGTGCATGAGCATCATGGGAGATGTAGTTCCAAAACATCTGGGGTGCCAAGGTTCGCCGTCACTGGCCTATGATGTAGGCTCTTTACCATGTGATCAGGAAGTGCCGGTTATTGGCTTTTCCTGAATTCGTGCTGACAGGGCGCAAGTAGAGCCCAGCCGATTAGCGGCTTTCCTGACGGGGTCTGCGCTGATAATCAGCGCATTGGTTAGTGCACTGTAGACCCATCAGCAGTGCCCACCAGGGATGCCAATCCGTGGCCATCAGTGCTGCATATTTGTGCCTGTCGGTGAAGGAGAAAACCTATTTACAAAGTCTTGTAACAAAGAATTTTTTTTTTTTTTTAGTGGGGCAGAAAATTGTTTTTATATGGGTACAGTGTTGCATGACCGCGCAATTGTCAAAGTGCGACAACACGGAAAGCTGAAAGGAAGGGGGTTAAAGTGCCCTGTATTGAAGTGGTTAAAGGTGTTTACATTTATTACAGGGAAAAGTACTGTATAGTATGTTGTACATATTTTGGGTTACTGATGCAGTCCTAATTTTTGATATGGTTTTCATAATTTTTTACATGTTTGCTGCTTTTATTTTTAATTATGAATTTTATATTTGCCACTTTAAGGAATGCTATTTCTTTGCAATAACTTCTCTCTCCCCTTAATGGTTGGAATAAACTATAAGCTTCATAGGGTGCGCCTTTTTTTTATTTTTGTATTGTATAAGTTAATTTAGGGCTGCAACTAAAGATTATTTTCATAATCTGTTAGTTGGCACGAATATTGTTTTGATCAGATAATAACCTTTAAAGTGTGGCGTATAATTTAGTGATGGGAAAATTCGAAGGAGCAGAATAGAAAACTTCTTGCTCAAAGGAATTTTCAGACGGTGTACGTGGTTTTCGTTCAGAAATGACATTCATTTTAAAACTATGTTAAAAGCAAGTGAAATTTTCAAATGACATTCTTTCGTTCAGCGAATGTACAAAGATTTATCATTAATATTCTTGTCTGAAAATCGATACGTGTATGGCCAGCATAAGGCTTGGTTCACACCTATGCAGTTTGCTTTTGATCCGTTTCTGCAGTGCTTTTTGCTGTGCGTTTTGCATTTTTGCACATGCGATTTTGCTGCAGTTTGCGTTTTTTTGGGGTTTTTTGTATCACCTGTCATGGGGTTAAAAAAAAAAAAAAAAAATTCTAAAATTGGCTGTGTAATGATTTTGCACAGAGCAGTCCTGATTCTCCCTAGGGCCCCCACCGACTCCTCTGGCTGCTCCTGCCTTCAGAGTGCCCCAATAGCAAGCTGCAAAGTATAGTATAGAGTGCCCCGATAGCAAGGGAAAAAAAAACTTGCCTTTTAGAACCACTCGCTTCCTGCCCAGGACTACATGTCCCATGAGACATTGCTCCTCACACATTCACAAGTTCTCAGGCACTTACTGACATGGTGTACTGAGCTGTATGTGTGCTACACTGTATTTGCTGATACGTAAATGATTCATTCTGTATGCAGGCCAACGAATCGGCTGGCCGGTTAATCGATTTTGACAATAGTTGACAACTATTTCTCTTTTGTTCATTGATTGACACAAGCACTTCTATTTTTGACCTTGGGGTTATATCACTACCTTCAGGAGTAGTACTAGGCAGAAAAAAGGCACAGCATCGCCCAGGGTTGGTCCTTACGGTTAGTAACTCACCACTCTGCTACAGGCAGCTCAGTTTTTTCTTACTAGTCTAGAAGGACCTAGCTTCCTGCTGGGACCTGTGCTTCCTTTTTGGTTTTTTATTTGTTCTATTTTTGATCTGCATCTGCAATCATCTGCTGGGCTGGGTGACTGGCTGGATATCATAGATCCCGGTAGTCTCCCCAGCCTGACCACCGAGCGCACGCAGACCTGAGCTCCGCGCTGGGTCGGCCGATGATGAGCCCCATCCTGGACCGGGGTGGCCGGCGGGCTAGACGCCTTGCAGGGACACATATGACCAGGCACCTGACGTCTTGGTCGCAGTGTCACCGTGGCTGACAGTCACTCCGTTTTTAGGCAGAAGGTGGATGGGTAAGTACATGCTCCCCAGTTTGGAGGAGTTGGGTACTCCCTGGGCTGGTCGGTTCTGTGGAACCTGTTCTTCTCCCTCCCCCCCTGTTGCACTGCCTGGCAGACATCGCCCAGTCGGTTGGGTACCACGAGGTGGATGTTTTGGCCCCTACCTGACCTTTTGTGGGTCCCCTCTGGGCGGTCTCTGTGCTCTCCAGGTGTGGGGGGAGTAGCTGGGGTCCTCTGCGTGTAGCAACCGCCATTTGTTTGGGGCTCGGCGCCGCGGCCATTTTCTCGTAGCCACGGCACCCATTTTGCCTTCGTCTTTGGGCATTCCTGGCTTCGGGCTCTAAGCGCCGCCATTTTCTTGTAGTTTTGTGGGGGGATTTCTGCTGGCCCTTTAGCGCTGGACGTTCCGCCTGGTACAAGCGCGGATCCCTCTCTCCCTCTCTCCCAGTATTCCAATGGCTGGGGTTGATACTCGGCGAGGGTTTTTCTTTTTCCGCCGATCAAACTTCAGACCTTTCACTCTGCGGTTGCTGCTGTCCCGCAAGTGGTCATCTATGTTTTTGCATGTGGGTGCTGGGCCTCGCGGTTTCCACTTTCGAGACGGTCCCGTATGCCCAGCTTCACACTCGGGTCTTGCAGATAGAGATTTTATCCAAATGGGACAAATCCCCGGATTGTCAGATCCGCGTGGGCCATCTGACCAGGGCCTCGCTTCTTTGGTGGCTACGGTCTCTGGCCCTAAGGACCGGGAGGTGGTTTCTCCCTCCTACAGTAGACCGTGATCATGACAGATGCCATCCTGACCTGCTGGAGGGAGAGTTCTGGGTCCTTGATCGTCCCAGGGCTGCTGGACATCGGAAGAGTCTCGATCAACGTTCTGGAGTAAACCTGATCACATTTATGTCTCTCCATTTCGGACGCAGCTGCTGCACGGTCTTCCGGTCAGGA
The DNA here is from genome assembly GCA_037952835.1 of Lithobates septentrionalis. Lineage (NCBI taxonomy): Eukaryota > Metazoa > Chordata > Amphibia > Anura > Ranidae > Lithobates > Lithobates septentrionalis. The sequence goes on from JBBDGP010001438.1 coordinate 14,064, forward strand.
TCCAGTAATACAAGTAAAAAAGCGCAATCCAAAATACCTCATATAACATTGCCTATATACACAGGGGCAGGGTCCATACAGACATATATATATATATATATATATATATATATATATATATATATATATATATATATATATATATATATATATATATATATATATATATATATATATATATATATATATATATATATATATATATATATATATATATATATATATATATATATATATATATATATATATATATATATATATATATCATATATATGGTATATATATATATGGTATATATATATATATATATATACCATATATATGGGTGGGTTGGCAGCCGCCAAAAAGAACCAAAAGCCAGGTCCAATGTGCTAGAAAAAAACAAGGAAAAGGGGCGCCACTGAGTATGTATCAAAATAAATTTATTAAAAAACAATATCCACTCACATGTAAGACTGAAGTGTAGATTTCAGGTACATCTTCCTCCGCTCCTTCTCTTGTATGAGATGTACCTGAAATCTACACTTCAGTCTTACATGTGAGTGGATATTGTTTTTAATAATAAATTTATTTTGATACATACTCAGTGGCGCCCCTTTTCCTTGTTTTTTTTCCGGTCCGGATCCAGTTGGACAATGCCACGGCGATGGTTTTAAGTCAACTACCAGGGGGACTAGGAGCTCGGCAGCGGTGCTTGAGGTCTCTCACATTCTGTGGTGGGCAGAACTTCACGTGCCGGCTCTCTCCGCCATCTATGTTCCGAGCATTAAACTGGCAAGCGGACTACCTCAGCCGTCAGTTGCTGAATCAGGGGGGGGGGGCGTAGTCGTTGCATCCGGAGGTGTTTAGTCTCAGCCTGTGGTGGGGAACGCCGGACGTGGATCTTCTGACTTCCCGTCTCAATCGGAAGGTGCAGAGATTCGTGGCCAGAACAAGGGATCCCTTGACGAATGCTTCGGATGCGCTGGTGGCATTATCGGCTCATTAGGGGGATCCCCTTACTCGCGCTCTCAGAAGGTTGTCTTTCTAGTGGCTATTGCGTCTGGTCTGCGAGTTTCTGAGCTGGCGGCCTTGTCCTGTAAGTCTCACTATTTATTTGGTTCTCCATAAGGATAAGGCGGTGCTTCCCTCGTTTCTCCCGTTTCTAAACGAGGACTTTGTCCTTCCATCCTTGTGCCCTCGACGTCTCACCCCAAGGAGGTCCCCTTGCACTCCTTGGCTGTGGTTTGGGCTCTCTCCTCTTGTGTATCTGTTGGTTAAGGCTCCCTTTTCTGAAGTCTGATTTACTGTTTGTAAAGGTGGATGGCCCGAGAAAGGGCCTGGCGGTCTCTTCGCCCCCCCTTTCCTGTCACGGCACATTCTACCAGGGAAATTAGTGCTTCCTGCCTTCCGACATTAAGCGTCTGTTTCTTAAGTGTGTAAGGTGGCTACCTGGTCGTCCGTCCGTGCACACTTTCACCAAGTTTTACGGGGTGGAAGTTTGGGCATCTTCGGATGCGTGTTTCAGCCACAAAGTTTTGCAGGCGGCCGTCTGAGGTTTTTGCTCCCCTTACGGCGGGTTCTGTTTGGGTGAAGGTTATTTTTCCTTTTTTCTGTGTTCCCATCCCTCGTTGTGGCACTGCTTTGGGACATCCCTGCGGTCAAGAATGGAAGTGCTGTATGCGTTAATGAGCAAGAGAGAAAACGGGATTATTTATTAAAAAAAATCCCTTTCATTGACGGAACAGCACCCACCCCTCCTGTTGTGTTTGCACTGCATTTGTTACAACTGAGCTGCCTGTAGCTGAGTTGGGGGTTACTACCTGTAAGGACCACCCCTAGGCGGTGCTGTGCTTGTTCGTTTTTTTTTTTTTTTCTGTTTTTTTTTTTTTTTTTTTCCTGCCTAGTCCTACTCCTGAAGGTGGTGATATAAGGTCAAGAATGTGCTGTGTCCGTCAATGAACTCAGGGATTTTACGGTGAGTAGAAAAAAAATCCAATTTTTGATCGATTAGTTGTTTCAGCCCTAGGTTAAATTCAGTCTTTTCATTGTGAATGAGCAATAAAGCACAATCCTGACGTAGAACTGCAGTAGTAGGAAGCAGAGCCTTTGTGTTATAAGCTCTCTTGGGTTTTTTTTATCACAAATTACACAAATGGTTTAAAAAGCAAAGATTTACATAAAGCTGATATTGCCTGTATTAAGTTTCTTAACACCTTCACAACTGCAATCTTCAGATAAATGTTCTCAGGCAAGGTTCTTAATGCTGAGATAAAGCTAATCCACGGGCTATTGTGCATTGTCGTTATTCTGAGACTGCTGTCTAGAGATAATGTGCATCATTGTATATAATCGGCTGCTTGCTTTTAATTTTTTTTTTTCTAGATGTTTTGAAAAGTCATGGTGAAGCTTGTCAAGAAAACAAAGAGCTTGATCCATACACACCAATCCCACATGTGAGAGACTCGTTGATACCAGCTTGTGACCGGTTAGTAGTACTATTTTTTTTTTTTTTTTTTTTTTTTTTTTTTTTTTGCAAAATTTTATAAAGTGCAAATTGGTTGAAAGCTGACTGTAAAACATTGCGGTTTGCAAGTGGTTTACCGGGATCATGGCTGACGATATCTGTTTACATACCTTGTAATAGTATAGGAATAACAGTGATTAAAAAATAAAAAAAAACGTGTGTGGTTTTTTTTGTTTTTTTTTTTTTTGTTTAAAAGCGCCCCATCCCTCCATACTCGTGCGCAGAAGCGATTACATATGTAAGTCACATATGTAAACAGTATTCAAACCACACGTGAGGTATTACCACAAACGATAGGGCAATAATTCTAGCGCTAGACCTCTAGCTTTAAACAGGTAACCTGTAAAGGTGTTTAAAGCGACGCCTATGGAGATTAAGTACTGTAGTTTGTCGCCATTCCATGCACAATTTTAAAGCGTGACATGTTGGGTATCTATTTACTCTGCGTGACATCTTTCACATTGTACAAAAAAATTAAGCTAACTATAGTGTGTAGTGTGTTTTTCTTCATTAACCACCTCAATACTAGGCACTTTCGCCCCCTTCCTTCCCAGACCAATTTTCAGCTTTCAGCGCTCTTGCACTTTTAATGACAATTACTCAGTCATGCTGCGCTGTACCCAAATGAAATTTTTATCATTTTGTTCGCACAAATAGAGCTTTCTTTTGGTGGTATTTATTCACGACTCCATTATTTTTTTTGTGATATAAGCGCACAAATGGTGGAAATTTGGAAAAAAAACAATATTTTCTTTTTTTCTGTTGCTGAAATCCAGTAAAATCGAATTTTGTCATAAATTTAAGCCAAAACGTATTCTGCTACATGTTTTTGATAAAAAAAATCCTGTTAAGTGTATAATTGGTTTGTGTGATCACGGACATATGTACGCAAATGATCATGTACAGATGTGTGCAGGTGATCACGTACATATGTGTGCAGATTACCATTGGGACATGTGATTTTAGTGGGACATTATGTGGGGGACGGCTTTTATTATTTGGGGACATGTTTTTTGGGGACATGTGTGTTTTACATTATGTGGGGACGTGTGTGTTTTACATTATGTGGGGACGTGTGTGTGTTTTACATGTGTGTTGACACTAGGTTGGTGATCGGTGAGTAAAAAACGGCTCATACTCACTGATCATCAGCCGGTTGCAGTGATCCCCTCTCCTCAGCGACAACTTCCGTGTGAGGAGAGGAGAGCTGATCGCCTAGCAACCTGCTCTGTTTACATCACATGACGGCTGTGATTGGACACGGCCGTCATGTGATCAAGAGGGCCAATCACAGAGCCCTCCTGCCGATCCGAGATGTGCAGTGTCCGGGTGACACGAGCGCATCGGGATCGCGCCGCTGCACGGGCACGATCCCGCTCCTTCTGAGGGACGTTCCTGAACGTCCACTCAGGAGAGAGCGCCCACCCGGCCGTTTATGTACATTGGCCGGGTGGGAAGTAGTTAAATAACTAGCAGGAGGAAAGTTCAAAACTAATCTTAGAGGTGTTTTTTTTTTTTTTTTTTTTTTTTTTGTTTTTGTTTTTTACACTTTCTTTCTAAGATTAGTTTTGAACTTTCCTCCTGCTAGCTTGTGGTCATGACACCCTCCCCATTTCTGATGCCTGTTTCTGGACTCATTCAATCCTATCAATATTTTTTTTGTAAGTGAGGTCCCCAGAACTGGACACAATATTCTAAAAGGTCTCGCTAAAGATCTGTAGAGTAATCTGGTGATCCTTCTAATGATTCATCCTATAATTTTTTTTTTTCTTCATTTTCCCACTGCATGGCCACACTGTTAATTTTACAGTAATCTGAAATGAGGACCCCCCGATTCTTTTTCCTCGGTAGTGCTGGCTGACACTGCATCCCCAAAATTGTACTTTTTCTGGGCCGGTTCACACCACAACTTTGCATTCTGGATGCGTTTCTGCATGCAGGTGTTTGATGTGTTCTATTGCATTCCCCTCCCTGAGGACATGTGCGCTTTGTGTGTATTGCATATTTCCTCTTTCCAGATGCGTTCCATACAGAAAAAATGCAACATTCTACTTTTGTTGACTGCACTGGAACACACTGCATTGGTGTGAACTAGTGTCATTAAAATCCATGTTAAACACTGGCTATGTGTTTTTGAGGCCTGTTCATATCAGAAAGTGGCGCTTGAAACCTGTGTTCCATGTGCTTCCTGCACCACGTTCTGGTGTGCGGTTGCAATCTGCAGCAGGTATCGATATTCGGTTAGTGACACCCCAAACGTAGGTCACAAATGCAGTACAATTGCCCGCTCCGGATCACATGGTACAGATGTACAGTGCGATAAGGTTGCAGTCAATTTTCAAAAGTAATGTATGCGCTTTACTTTTGATGCATTGAAAACTAGCTGAAATTGCACTGCAGAACTGCATGTGTTTTTTGTGTGAACCGGCTCTTGATGCTGAATAAAAACACTGGATTGCAACTAGTGTGAGCCAGCTCTGAAGGGATTGTTTTTTTTTTTTTATTTTCCTCAGATGTATTATTTTACATTTAGAAACCTTGAAGTGAAATTTCCACTGCTTTGACCAATCTTCCAGCAATTCCATTAGACACCTCCAGGGATGCCAACCCTGTTTAACACCTTGGTGGTATCGCAAAAAAAGATGCCTTGCCCAACAAATCTTTGGTTATATCACTTTAAAAAAGATATTTGATAGAACAGGACCTAGTACACAGCCTTTTGGTACACCACTAGTTACTGGTCTCTGCATGAATCCTGCTTACAACCACACTCTGGTATCTATCCTTTAGCCAACTGCATATCCACTGAACCACCCATGGGTTCTAGCCTTTACAACTTTTGTCATAGATCATTATGTGGAATTGTATCAAATGCCTGGCTGAAATCAAGATAGACAATGTCCACAGCACCACCCTGGCCCAAAACATTGGTAATCTAGTCACAAAAATCAGATTAGTTTGACCTGATCTGCCTTTAGTAAAGCCACGTTGCTTTGGGTCCAGCAAGTTGTTGGTTTTAAGTGATCATTGCTCCTCCTTATACATATTCGGCAAGGCGCCGGCTCTTCTGCGCAAAATCACATACAGGTATGTGATCTTGCACTTCTGGGTCTACAGCGATTGCGTGCCAGCGGTGACCCGTTACCGCTGCAGTTGGACACAGCGGGAGCCAATCAGTGGGCCTGGCGCACCTGCCAATCCCAACACAGGCAGAATGGTGGTCTGCCTATGTAAACAAGGTAGATTGCTGTTCTGTGACAAGCGAATGCAGATCCTGTTTTTGCTAAGCCGAAACACGGATCTGTCTTTCCACAGTGAAGGGGACACATTTAACTTTTTGAGCTCCCCTGATGTTAACCCCTTCCCTGCCAAGTGTCAGTACAGTGACGGTGCATATTTTTATTGGTGTCACTGGTCCCCAAAAAAGGGACCCATTTTGTCCGCTGCAATGTCGCGGCCCCTCCAAGTCACTGATCGCTGACATTACTAGTAAAAATAAAAATAAAAAATTCCTTAATATCCCATAGTTTGGTTTGCGCAAAAGTTATAGCATCTACAATCAATATGTGCATATTGGGATTTTTATTTTTAGATGTTTTATAGCAGAAAGTAAAAAAAATTTATTTATCTTTGTTTAATAGCGCAAAAAATAAAAAAACGCAGAGGTGATCAAATGCCACAGAAAGGAACCCCTATTTGTGGGGGTAAAACACGTCAATTTTATTTGTGCACAGCGTCGCACAACTGCCCAATCGTCCGTTTACAATAACGCAGTGCCGTATCGAAAAATGGCCTGGTCATGAAGGGAGGTTAATCTTTTGGAGCTGAAGTGGTTAATCAGTTAATGGTCCAACAACTATATCTCAAAGTTCTGTTAGAACTCTGGGATGAATACTATCAGAACTAAGGATGAGCTCAGGCGTGTTCGCAAACAGCACGTGCAGAGCCCGCCAGAAAGTCTGCACTGCGCTAATCACAAGCTGTGAGACATTTCCTGACCTGTGCAGCCGCGCATCGGGACAACGTCTCACTGCTTGTGATTAGCGCTGTGCAGTGCCGACTTCCTGGCGGGCTCTGCACGTGCTATTTGCAAACACGTCTGAGCTCATCCTTAATCGGGAACCATTGCTCGCTTTAACCAAGCCAATTCCCCTGCTGCCTCTGTCTCTAGAAATCCAGAAAATTAACAGTCATTACTAGAACCAATATGATTCCCCAACTTGTCATTTATTTCTTAGAAGACTACACAGAAGTAATTGTTTAAATGGTTTGCGACACAGCATAAGTGTTGTGCCCAGTGACTAAATGTACATTCCCCAAACCATAAAGTCATTTTATTGAAGAGCTGGTCGCTGAAAAATTTTGGTTTTAACCACCTGAAGTCCAGGCCATTTATAGACAGTATATTGTCGGCAAGTAGTTAATTTGCCAAACCTTGTCAGAATTGATGGATTCCTTCCGCCAAGGCAGGCCCTTGGTTGATTAAACGATTGACACAAATGTCTGGAGACTTATGCTTCGGTTGCAATGGCTTGTTGAAAATCTCAAAACTTGTCTCGCATAGAACTGATGTCCATACAAAGGTGTAGCACACTCTGAAAGCGTACCTGGGATGGCAGTAATACGTCTGACTCTGTTCTTTGAGAGACGTACCGTTGGGCCTGATCCTTTATCTTCTACAGTTGTAGATGGACTTCCAGAGCCTGATAGTCACTCAGACTACATGACTTGCAGCCAGAAGTCTTCAGATCCCTCTGGTAGTATTTTTGCATGAGTGCAGCCCCACTTCAATAGGAGGGGCTGTTTATTGAGCTGGGTCCCTGGGCAGTGTATTTCCCCAGTGTTTGGCTGCTTAGGTCACCCACTGTAGCTGTATCAGGTTAAATCCCTGAACTCTGCCTCAACTGTCTCTCAATGGTTCTCATCAACTAAGGGTATAGCTACTCAGTTTGGCCTGAATTTCCCACACTGAGACCTCTGGTTCCTCGCTGGACAGACCTTTTTGAAGGTAATTCCACACTTGATCTCTCTCATCCACCCCCTCCTTTAAAAAGCAATTTGCTACTCATCAATCTTATCCCTCTCCCAAGCAAATCTTTTATTTTTTTTGGCTGGCAAGGTTCTGCTCATTCAACATTCCCCAGAAGTATCTGTTCCTAAGCAGTATACCTTTCATCTGCTTTAGTGCCTTCTGCTAGCATCTCCATTATAAAACTTGGGAAAACCTAGGAATCTGCACTCTTTTAGGGAAAACTGGTAACTTTGGTTGACTAATGGGTGAAGGGTGGTCAGCTTGGGCCCTACCTAAAGAGGTCCTTGTCTGGTGGAACTCTGCTCTCTCCCTTAAGAGCCCTTGCACACTGGGGCGGGGGGCGGCGTCGGCGGTAAAACGCCTCTATTAGCGGCGTTTTACCGTCGGTATGCGGCCGCTAGCGGGGCGGTTTTACCCCCTGCTAGCGGCCGAGATGGGGTTAAATACCACCGCAAAGCGCCTCTGCAGATGCGCATTGCCGGCGGTATAGCCGCGCCGTCCCATTGATTTCAATGGGCAGGAGCGGTAAAGGAGCGGTATACACACCGCTCCGAAGATGCGGCTAGCAGGACTTTTTTTACCGTCCTGCCAGCGCATCGCTCCAGTGTGCAAGCCCTCGGGGCTTTCACACTGGAATGCAAGGAGCGGCACATTCGGGTCGGTTTGCAGGCGCTATTATTAGCGCAATAGCGCCTGCAAACCGCCCCAGTGTGCAAGGGCTCTAACAAACAAATTTAACCCTCCTTACCTTTTGGGCTTCATGGTATGTCTAATTGCTCTGCTACTGCTTTAATGGACTCTCTTCTCTAGTGAGTTTTCAGTCACCTTTAGCCTCCCCTTCTGTGTCTGGGCTAGTCCATATCGCACAATTCCTTTGAATCAAGAAGTCCTTCACGCTACTTTGCAGACTCTGGTTGGGGTGGGGCCTTCCCAGCGAGCTAAATGGTTCTGTCTGGTGCATACCTTGTCAGGGTATCCTTCTGTGAGTCGGTGTACTGACTAGACCCCCTTTGGCCACCTTTTTTGGAGTCCGTACAGAAACTTCTTCTGAGAAGGTTTGGGTACTGTACTATGTATGGTGCTGAGGGTGTTCCTATTGCCCTCACTGGTTCTCCTAGTAAAAATGCCTTCTGTGCTTCCTTAGCTGGTGACCTACAATGTTGGGGCTTGAGGGTTCAAGCGATACTACGAAGTCTTGTTTTATTTTTTGTTTATTTGAAAATAACAAACCTTATTCAACTGCCTGCTCTGTGCTGTGATTTTGCACAGAGAAGCCTGGATCCTCCTCTTCTTGGGTCCCTCGCCGGAGCTCCTGGCCCCTCCCTCCTGCCGAGTGCCCCCACAGCAGGCAGCTTGCTATGGGGGCAATAGAGCCACAGCTGTGGTTTGGCCGCGCCCCCTCTCTCTCTCCTCATTGGCTGACTTTGACAGCAGTGGGAGCCAATGGTGCCACTGCTGTCTCATCCAATCAGGAGCGAGACACTTGTGCACGTTGCTGGACCGAGATGGGGTTCAGGTAAGTATTAGGGGGGCTGCTGCACGCAGAAGGCTTTTTATCTTAACCACTTCCTTCCCAGCCCATAGTCAAATGACGACGTCCACAGGAGGGATCTCCCATCCTGGGAGGGCGTCGTATAACATCCTCTGCTTCCCGGCTGTCTAGGGGGTGCGCGTGCCCGCTACGTCACTCGAGCCGATGCACGTGCCTGGCGGCCACAACGTCCGAGTTTGCCGGTAATACAGAGCAAGGACATGGATCAGATCCACATGTCAGGGGTGAGGAGACCGAGCGTGTGTTCCCAGTACAGAGGAACACCGATAGGTCTCCTCCCCCTACAGTTAGAATCACTCCATAGGTAACGCATTTAATCCCTTGATTGCCACCTAATGTTAACCCATTCCCTGCCAGTGATATTTCTACACACTTGTCACTCTTCTTTTGTTTATAGCGCAAGAAATAAAAACCGCGTAGGTGATCAAATATCACCAAAATAAAGCTCTTTGTGGGGAAAAAAAAGATAAAAATTTGGGGTAGAGTGCTGTATGATTGCGAAATTGTCATTCAAAATGTGACAGCGCTAATAACGGAAAATTGGCCTGGGCAGGAAGGGGGGTGAAAATGCCCTGTATTGAAGTGGTTAAAGCATTTGTTACTTTCTGTTCCTTTAACCACTTGCCGACCGCCTCATGCAGATATACTGCGGCAGAATGGCACGGGCAGGCAAAGTAACGTATGAGTAAGTTACTTGCCTCCCGCGGGTGGCCCGAGGTGTATGGCATCTGTCCCCGAGCGATCAGAGGTGAGGAAGCCATCCATTCGTGGCCACCCCCTCGAGATCGCTCCCAGCCAATGAGAATCTTCCTCCTTTTTTTTTTTTTTTTCCTGATTACTGCATTGGTGTCAGTTTGTGACAGTTAGAAGTGGTAGGGCAGTTAGTGTTAGCCCCCTTTTTAGGTCTAGGATACCGCCCTAACCCCCCCTAATAAAGTTTTAACCCCTTGATCACCCCCCGTCGCCAGTGTCACTAAGCGATCGTTTTTCTGATCGCTGTATTAGTGTCACTGGTGACGCTAGTTAGGGAGGTAAACATATATAGGTTCGCCGTCATCGTTTTATAGCGTCGGACCCCTATACACTACCTAATAAAGGTTTTAACCCCTTGATTGCTCCCTAGTTAACCCTTTCACCAGTGATCACCGTATAACCGTTACGGGTGACGCTGGTTAGTTTTATTTTTTATAGCGTCAGGGCACCCGCTATTTATTACCTAATAAAGGTTTAGCCCCCTGATTGCCCAGCGGTGATATAACTTGGGTTTTAGAGTCAGATAGGGTCTGCATCGCCCCAGGCAGCGTCAGGTTAGAGCCAGTACCGCTAACACCCACGCACACAGCATACACCTCCCTTAGTGGTATAGTATCTGAACGGATCAATATCTGATCAGATCTATACTAGCGTCCCCAGCAGTTTAGGGTTCCCAAAAACGCAGTGTTAGTGGGATCAGCCCAGATACCTGCTAGCACCTGCGTTTTGCCCCTCCGCCCAGCCCACCCAAGTGCAGTATCTATCGATCACTGTCACTTACAAAACACTAAATGCATAACTGCAGCGTTTGCAGAGTCAGGCCTGATCCCTGCGATCGCTAAGTTTTTTTTTTTTTTTTGGTAGCGTTTTGGTGAACTGGCAAGCACCAGCGGCCTAGTACACCCCGGTTGTAGTCAAACCAGCACTGCAGTAACACTTGGTGACGTGGCGAGTCCCATAAGTGCAGTTCAAGCTGATGAGGTGGAAAGCACAAGTAGTGTCACGCTACCACCAAGAAGAAGACAAACACAGGCCCGTCGTGCCCATAATGCCCTTCCTGCTGCATTCGCCAATCCTAATTGGGAACCCACCACTTCTGCAGCACCCATACTTCCCCATTCACATCCCCAACCAAATGCAGTCGGCTGCATGAGAGGCATTTTCTTTGTCCTCCCGAGTACCCCTACCCAACGAACCCCCCCCCCCCAAAAAAGATGTAGTGTCTGCAGCAAGCGCGGATATAGGCGTGACACCCGGTATTATTGTCCCTCCTGTCCTGACTATCCTGGTCTTTGCATTGGTGAATGTTTTGAACGCTACCATACACTAGTTGAGTATTAGCGTAGGGTACAGCATTGCACAGACTAGGCACACTTTCACAGGGTCTCCCAAGATGCCATCGCATTTTTAGACCCGAACCTGGAACCGGTTACAGTTATAAAAGTTAGTTACAAAAAAAGTGTAAAAAAAAAAAAAAAAAAACCCACAAAAAAATATATAAAATAAAAAAAAATTGTCGTTTTATTATTCTCTCTCTCTATTCTCTCTATTATTCTGCTCTTTTTTTACTGTATTCTATTCTGCAATGTTTTATTATGTTTTATCATGTTTGCTTTTCAGGTATGCAATTTTTTATACTTTTTGCTGTGTTTTATTGTTAACCATTTTTTTTGTCTTCAGGTACGCCATTCAGCTGCAGCGCGGATTTATTTATCTTGACAGCAACAGCGTTTGCCCCCACGATATATAAAGCTGTGACTCCAGCGGAGGTGATATTTGCCGAAGCATGGGGGCGGAGGAGCGATTTGCTCCTAACTTTTGGGGCAGATGCCCCCATGCTTCGACATATATAAATGCTGCATGTATGCCCATCATTAGAAGTGGGTGGATGAAGGGAGGTATTCTAATGGTGGGCATACCCACCGATCAATCTTGTTTTCGTTCAGCCCACAGGCTGCATGAAAAAAAAAAAATTATATGCCCAACAAGGACCAGCAACGTACTGGTATGTTGCTGGACTTTGAGTGGTTATACCAGAATGATGCCTGCGGGTCTAGGTATCATCTTGGTATCATTCTTTTCAGCCAGCGGTCTGCTTTCATGTAAAAGCAATCCTAGCGGCTAATTAGCCTCTAGACTGCTTTTACAAGCAGTGGGAGGGAATGCGCCCCCCCCCCCCCCCCCCAACCGTCTTCCATGTTTGGTTTTTCTCTGGCTCTCCTGTCCCAACAGGGAACCTGAGAATGCAGCCGGTGATTTAGCCAGCTGACCATAGAGCTGATCAGAGACCAGAGTGGCTCCAAACATCTCTATGGCTTAAGAAACCGGAAGCTACGAGCATTTCATGACTTAGATTTTGCCGGATGTAAACAGCGCCATTGGGAAAGCATTTTATCACACCGATCTTGGTGTGGTCAGATGCTTTGAGGGCAGAGGAGAGATCTAGGGTCTAATAGACCCCAATTTTTTCAAAAAAGAGTACCTGTCACTACCTATTGCTATCATAGGGGATATTTACATTCCCTGAGATAACAATAAAAATGATTAAAAAAAAAAATATATATATATATATATATATATATATATATATATATATATATATATATATATATATATATATATATATATATATATATATATATATATATATATATATATATATATATATATATATATATATATTATGGAACAGTTTAAAAATGAGATGAAAAAAGCAAAAAATAATAATGGAAAAAAAAAAAGCACCCCTGTCCGACCCTGCTCTCGCGCAAAGGCGAACGCAAGTGTCGGTCTGGCGACAAATGTAAACAGCAATTGCACCATGCATGTGAGGTATCACCGCGAAGGTCAGATCGAGGGCAGTAATTTTAGCAGTAGACCTCCTCTGTAAATCCAAAGTGGTAACCTGTAAAGGCTTTTAAAAATGTATGTAATTTGTCACCACTGCACGTTTGTGCGCAATTTTAAAGCATGTAGTGTTTGGTATCCATGTACTCGGCCTAAGATCATCTTTTTTATTTCATAAAACATTTGGGCAATATAGTGTGTTTTTAGTGCATTAAAATTTAAATTTTTTTCCCAAAAAAAGCGTTTGAAAAATCGCTGCGCAAATACTGTGTGAAAAAGATGAAACACCCACCATTTTAATCTGTAAGGCATTTGCTTTAAAAAAATATATATGTTTGAGGGTTCAAAGTAATTTTCTTGCAAAAACAAATAATTTTTTCATGTAAACAAAGTGTCAGAAAGGGCTTTGTCTTCAAGTGGTTAGAAGAGTGGGTGATGTGTGAAATAAGCTTCTAAATGTTGTGCATAAAATGCCAGGACAGTTCAGAACCCCCCCCAAATGACCCCATTTTGGAAAGTAGATACCCCAAGCTATTTGCTGAGAGGCATGTCGAATCCATGGAATATTTTATATTGTGACACAAGTTGCGGGGAAAAGACAAATTTATTTTTTTTGCACAAAGTTGTCACTAAATGATATATTGCTCAAACATGCCATGGGAATGTGAAATTACACCCCAAAATAAATTCTGTTGCTTCTCCTGAGTACGGGGATACCACATGTGTGAGACTTTTTGGGAGCCTAGCCACGTACGGGACCCTGAAAACCAAGCACCGTCTTCAGGCTTTCTAAGGGCGTAAATTTTTGATTTCACTCTTCACTGCCTATCTGTTTCGGAGGCCATGGAATGCCCAGGTGGCACAAACCCACCCCCCCAATGACCCCATTTTGGAAAGTAGACACCCCAAGCTATTTGAGAGGTATAGTGAGTATTTTGCAGACCTCACTTTTTGTCACAAAGTTTTGAAAATTGAAAAAACAAAAAAAAAATTTTTTTTCTTGTCTTTCTTCATTTTCAAAAACAAATGAGAACTGCAAAATACTCACCATGCCTCTCAGCAAATAGCTTGGGGTGTCTACTTTCCAAAATGGGGTCATCCAACAAAAAAATGTTAATGAATTTCTACCTCCCATTTAGGCCAATGTGTATTCGGCATACATATTTTTGGTAAAAAAAAAAAAATCGCAATTGCTTGGTATTGCGCGAAAGTTATCACATCTACAAAATAGGGGATAGATTTATGGCTTTTTTTTTTTTGGCGGGACTGTGACTTTGCGGCGGACAGTTTGGACCCTTTTTTGGGACCATTGACATACAGCGATCAGAGCTAAAAATAGCCACAGATTACTGTATAAATGTCACTGACAGGGAAGGGGTTAACACTAGGGGGATCAAGAGGTTTAGTGTTCCCTAGGGAGGTATTTCTAACTATGGGGGCTGGGCTGACTGGAGGAGAGAGATCGCTGTTGCTAATCACTAGGAAAAGCAGATCTCTCTCTACTCCCCTGACAGAACGAGGGTCTGTTTGTTTACACTGACAGACCCCCAATCTGCCCGTCTCTGGAGCGATCGCGGGTGGCCAGCGGACATTGAGTCCGCTGGACCTGCTGGTTAGCTCCCCTGCTAGCACGTCAACAGATCGCCGTGTTCGCGCCAAATGTACAATGACAAAGATTTGCGCAGGGGAGCCAACCTGCCTGGTTGGTTCGTAACTAGTTAACCACTCTCCAACCTGCCGCCACAGTTATGCTGCGGGAGGTCGGTTCTGCTGCGCAAACCGCTGTAGTTGTACATCTGTCCATGAATGTTAAACTGGGAGCGAGCCCCCGCAGACTGTCTGCTGGCGACCCGCGTTTGTGGTATACAGACAGAACGGGGATCTGTATACCACAGATCCATTGACATTTCAGAGATCTGCTGTTCCCAGTGATCTGTCATGTCACAGGCAGCCCATCTCTTCCCCCCCACACACACACACACAGTTTGAACACACCCAGGGAACACCGTTAACCCCTTGATTGCCCCCTAGTGTTAACCCCTTCCCTGCCAGTGTCATTTTTTACATTGATCGGTGCATTTTTATAGCACTGGTCCCCAAAAAGTATCACATGGGGTCAGATTTGTCCGCCGCATTGTCGCAGTCCCGCTAAAATCCGCAGATCAGCATTATTACCAGTAGTAACATTAACAAAAGTCCATGAATTTAATCCCCTATTTTGTAGACCCAATAACTTATGCGCAAACCAATCAATATAAGCTTATTGTGTTTTTTTCATTATTATAAATATATAGAAGAATACATATCTGGCCAAACTGGTGAAATACATTTTAGTGTATGTATGCATTTAGTCAGCCACCAATTGTGCAAGTTCTCCCACTTAAAAAGATGAGAGGCCTGTAATTGTCATCAGAGGTATACCTCAACTATGAGAGACAAAATGTGGAAACAAATCCAGACAATCACATTTGTCTGATTTTTTTTTTTTTTTTTTTTTTTTTTTTTTAATAATTTATTTGCAAATTATGGTGGAAAATAAGTATTTGGTCACCTACAAACAAGCAAGATTTTTGGCTCTCGCAGACCTGTATCTTCTTTAAGAGGCTCCTCTGTCCTCCACTCATTACCTGTATTAATGGCACCTGTTTGAACTTATCAGTATAAAAGACACCTGTCCACAGTCACACTCCAAACTCCACTATGGTGAAGACCAAAGACCTGTGGAAGGACACCAGAAACAAAATTGTAGACCTGCACCAGGCTGGGAAGACTGAATCTGCAATAGGCAAGCAGCTTGGTGTGAAGAAATCAACTGTGGGAGCAATAATTAGAAAATGGAAGACATACAAGACCACTGATCTCCCTCGACCTGGGGCTCTACGCAAGATCTCACCCCGATGGGTCAAAATAAACTCAAGAACGGTGAGCAAAAATCCCAGAACCACACGGGGGGACCTAGTGAATGACCTGCAGAGAGCTGGGACCAATGTAACAAAGGCTACCATCAGTAACACACTACGCCGCCAGGGACTCAGATCCTGCAGTGCTAGACGTGTCCCCCTGCTTAAGCCAGTACATGTCCGGGCCCATCTGAGGTTTGCTAGAGAGCATTTGGATGATCCAGAAGAGGATTGGGTGAATGTCATATGGTCAGATGAAACCAAAGTAGAACTGTGTGGTAGAAACACAACTCGTCAGAGGAGAAAGAATGCTGAGTTGCAACCAAAGAACACCATACCCACTGTGAAGCATGGGCGTGGCAACATCATGCTTTGGGGCTGTTTCTCTGCAAAGGGAACAGGACGACTGATCCGTGTACATGAAAGAATGAATGGGGTCATGTATCGTGAGATTTTGAGTGCAAACCTCCTCCCATCAGCAAGGGCATTGAAGATGAAACGTGGCTGGGTCTTTCAGCATGACAATGATCCCAAACATACCGCCCGGGCAACGAAGGAGTGGCTTCGTAAGAAGCATTTCAAGGTCCTGGAGTGGCCTAGCCAGTCTCCAGATCTCAACCCCATAGAAAACCTTTGGAGGGAGTTGAAGTCCGTGTTGCCCAGCGACAGCCCCAAAACATCACTGCTCTAGAGGAGCTCTGCATGAAGGAATGGGCCAACATAACAAACAGTGTGTGACAACCTTGTGAAGACTTACAGAAAACGTTTGACCTCTGTCATTGCCAACAAAGGATATATAACAAAGTATTGAGATGAACTTTTGATATTGACCAAATACTTATTTTCCACCATAATTTGCAAATAAATTCTTTCAAAAACCAGACAATGTGAGTGTCTAGATTTGTTTCCACATTTTGTCTCTCATAGTTGAGGTATACCTATGATGACAATTACAGGCCCCTCATCTTTTTAAGTGGGAGAACTTGCACAATTGGTGGCTGATTAAATACTTTTTTGCCCCTGTGTGTGTAATTAATAAATATATATATATATATATATATATATATATATATATATATATATATATATATATATATATATATATATATATATATATATATATATATATATACACACACACACACACACACACACACACACACACACACACACACACACACACACACACACACACACACACACACACACACGTACGTACATTATATGTTTTTTTTTTTTTTTCATAGTGCAAACTAAAGACCGCAGAGGTGATCAAATGCCACCAAAAGAAAGCTATATTTGTGGTGGTGGGGAGGGGAGGACATAAATTTTGTTCGGGTACAACGTCGCACGACTGCGCAATTAATTGGCGGTTAAATCAACACAGTGCTGTATCGAAAAAATGGCCTGTCATTAAGGGGGTAAAACCTTCTGGGGCTGAAGTGGTTAAAGCATGTTATACAGCACAGTGTTTGTGCCGTGTTTTTGACCCTTTCTATCACCTGAAATGCCTGGCTGATCCTGCCTGGTTCTGCCCTACTCGCCGGGTAAACGCCATAGTTTTATCATGGCTGCTGAGCCCTGACACCGTGGTCCGTTTACGTGCCTCTGTCATCCTTCCCCCCCCCCCCCCCCCCCCCCCCCCCACCTAACATGGTGCAAAAGGGCATGAGCATCGGCTAAGTGAGTTTTTGCTTGTATTTGTGGGCCCTATTCAATTGAATAATTTAAAGAAGGTAATGTAACCTTTTTAAATTGCTAATCCTTTTTATTTTTATTTTTTATTTTTTTTTGCTAATCCTTTTTTTTTTTTTTTTTTTTTCTTCTCCCTGTAGGAAAAAAATGAAAAAGGCTTGGGAACGTGCTGTTGAATTCCTGGCTTCAAATGAGTCTCGTATACGTACTGAAACACAGAAAATAGCAGGAACAGATTTTCTTGTATGGAAATGGATTCAGCCTTCTTCATGTGACAAAATTTCAACCATGCCTTCTAAAGTATGGCAAGGACAAGGTAATGCCTCCAATTTTCCATTTGCTTATTCGCATGTCAAGCGTGCCTCCTGTTAGAGAAGTTATGCTACTATTTCTAAATTTGTGGATTTTTCTCGAATCGTCTTCCAGGGCAGCATCCGAGAGATAGGCTCCTCCTCCCTAAAACAGGAAACACATTAGTCCACCATTATAAATTTCACACTCTTACCTGTGTGCCTCAGTTGTTTGTGTTTCCTCCGGACCCACAGGAGCTGCAAAAACGTTTGTTATTTTATTTTCACCTGTCTCTGTGCTTGTTGCAGGAGACCCCCTGCCAGCATCCCATACAGCCCAAGGGGCTTTGGGAGGGCGAGCAGGAGCAGCACTGGGCAACATTGCTCAAAGCCTGAGATTTCGCCCCTACTGAGGGGTCTGCAATCATCCCCCCAGGCTGCAGGAGGACTCTGTCATCCCCACCCCATGCCGCTGTTTAGGCCTGTGTATGCTTCTGCAAGCACCCCCCTCTGGCTTTCCGCAGAATTTGGAGCCCGCCAGGGGGGATGGATACATGCACAGAGGCGGGGCCCCCCCCCCCCCGCCGCCGCCGCCGACCGCCGCCGAGAACCTCAGTAGCAGAGGGTCTAGCAGGGAAGATTTCGTACCTTCCAATTAGGTCCCTGGTGGCTGCGGCTGCCCCCCCCAAACGAATCCGCCGCTCTCCGGGCGGCGCAGCAGCGTCCTCACCGCAGGCCGCTACAGGAAGTCGGGGGTGTACCAAGATGGCGCCGAGGAAGTTCCGCTTCCGGGTTGGCGGCCATTTTCCCGTAGTCTATCTACTGCGGAGATAGAGCAGGGACACCTAGGGGCGGGAAGTTTAAAAAAAGAAGAAAACAGAATACAAATAGCAAATTTGTTTAATGCTACCCTCCACTACCAGCACGGTTACTCTACAATACAGCGGCATGTGCAGGTGTGTCCACCAACCTGCACGGGGTCAGCCGGGGGCGGGGCCGGAGCTTATGCAGGAAGCAGATAAAAAGGCCTCTAAGCAGAGAATCCTGGTGGCTGATCATGTCTGACGCTTCCCCACCCTGCCCTGCAGATCCTGCAAGCCAGGACAGCTCCAAGGTAAGCCAGAATATTCCTGAATTATCTCTGTCTTAACCTCTTTACTGCCTATCTACAGGCAGTTTTTTTGACCACCTATCTCACGGGGTTTTTTTGTCTCTATGCTTGCTTGCAGGCAAAGACCCCCGAGGAAAGGAAGGCTAAAGGCAAAACATGTGCCTCATGCAGCCACAGGCTTTCCCCAGATTGGAAAAAGCCCCTGTGTCAGAAATGCTTAGACAAAATGGTGGAGACTGCAACCTGTTCCCATCCGGGGACACAGACAGTCTTCTCAAAGCCATCACTGACACTCTAGGCATTAAAGAACAGAAAACCGCAGAACTCACTATACATGACAGAATGTACAAAGGGCTCCAGCCCAAAAAGCCAAGAACGTTCCCGGTACACCAAACGCTTAAAGACATAGTCAAAAAGGAATGGGAAGACCCAGAGAAAAAGCTTTTCATCCCCGCCACAATCAAACGCAGATACCCGTTTGCGGAAGCAGACACCAAAACCTGGGCTAAATGCCCCAAGGTGGATGCCTCTCTGGCAAAAATCACGAGCAAATCGGACTTGGCTTTTGATGGGGCATGGGAAGCAGGAGCGGCAAACCTAAATCCGGCTATTGCTTCCACCTGCACAGCCCGAACCTTACTAATCTGGCTAACCCAGCTGCAAGATCTATTGGAGAACGACACGCTCAGGGAGGAACTAATTAAAACCATCCCCACACTAACTAGAGCGGCAGCTTTCTTGGCAGATGCTTCAGCAGAAACTGCCAGAATATCCTCTAGTACCACGGCACTACTAAACTCGGCCCGCAGAGCCCTGTGGTTAAAATCCTGGGGGGGGGATGCACCTTCCAAGAACCGTTTATGTGGCATACCATTTACTGGAGACCTACTGTTTGGTCCCGAGCTAGAAACAGTCCTGGATAGGACTGCAGCAAAAAATAAGGGGTTCCCTCAAACCAAGAAGAGACAAGGGAAGGCGCCCTTTCGGCATTTCAAAAAATTCAATAAGCCAGGGGCAAAAAAGCACTGGGGTCAACAAAACAAGAAAGGCAAAGGTGAATTCATCCTCAAGCCTAATACCCAAAAGAACAAAAAACAATGACTGCCTTCAGGTGGGGGGCAGATTGGCGGCTTTCTCCCACCAATGGGAGGAGATAACAGAAAACAAATTCATATTGCGCACCATAGCGGACGGTTACGCAAAAGAATTCTCCAACCGCCCCCCAACCAAATACTTAGCGACCATGCTGCCCAAGGACAGCAATCAAGCAAAGGTGTTTCTAGAATCCCTACAGAAACTATTGGATCAGAAGGTGATTTGTCACGTTCCCCAAGAGGAGGAACAAAAGGGCTTCTACTCACACATCTTCGCAAAAAGAAAACCATCAGGCAAACTAAGGCTGATACTAAACCTCAAACCACTCAACCGAGGAATAAGATACAAGAGATTCAGAATGGAATCTATCTATTCAATCAGGAACATCCTACCGCGGGAGACATTCATGGCAACACTAGATTTACAGGATGCCTACCTACATGTCCCCATAAGGAAGGATCACCAAAAGTTTCTAAGGTTCGCAATCCAGGGGCCAGCAGCTACGCTGCACCTACAGTACACAGCTCTCCCCTTCGGAATCTCCTCAGCTCCAAGAATATTCTCAAAAATAATAGCGGAAGCGCTAAAAGGTCTAAGACAGGAGGGTATTGGAATAATACCATACTTAGACGACCTCCTGTTCTTTGCGGACTCGGCAGCAATCCTAGAAAACAACCTGCGCACGAGTATGAACTATCTGCAAAACCTGGGATGGTTAATAAACGCAGAGAAATCGCAAATGATCCCAAGCCAGAGAGTAGTGTACCTGGGATACGTGCTGGACTCCAGACTGTCAAAAATTTTCCTAACAAAGGAAAAAGACGTAAAAATGACACAAGCAATTACGTCCCTGCTAAGGAACCATTCCACAACGATCAGGCACGGAATGTCCTTACTAGGACTGATGACGTCTTCCATTCCAGCCATCACCTGGGCACAAAATCACATGCGACCCTTACAGAACTACATTCTTTCCCAGTGGGATGGCAGGCAAGCATCCCTAGAAAAATCCATTCCCGTCCCCGCCACAGTCAAACAAACACTCTACTGGTGGCTCAACCCACTTCGGGTCATCGAAGGGCGCAAATGGGCTCAAGTCAATCCAGTCAGCATCACCACCGATGCAAGCGCCCTAGGATGGGGAGCCCACATGGAAGGGCGGTTCTCACAAGGGAAATGGACACCCAAATGGGCTCAAGCCTCCTCAAACTTGAGAGAGCTGAAGGCTGTGGGAGAAGCGCTAAAAGCCTTCAAGCCAGCATTACAGGGGAAAGATGTAAAGATACAATCAGACAACGCAACGACAGTCGCATACCTAAACAGACAAGGGGGCACAAAATCCCAAAAACTGATGAGACTGACACAATCTATCCTACGGTGGACAGAAGTGAACATAAGATCGATATCCGGTATCCATCTAAAAGGAACAGACAATACAGTGGCAGATTTCCTGAGCCGGAAAACGATAAAACACACGGAATGGTCGCTAAACCAAACAACCTTCACTCAAATCACCCAGAAGTGGGGAATACCCGAAGTAGACCTATTTGCTTCCAGGGCGAACGCAAAATCTCCGATATTTTTCTCCCTGGACCCTACAGATGGCAACAGCGGGGTGGATGCTTTCAACCAAAACTGGAAATGGCATCTGTGCTATGCATTCCCTCCAACTGCCATAATCCCAAAAGTAATCCAAAAAATAAAGGCAGAGAAAACAACGGTGATACTAATAGCACCACACTGGCCCCAGAGAGCATGGTTCAGTCATTTAAAAAATCTCAGCATACAACCTCAGCTGACACTGACGGACCACCCGGATCTACTGTCACAAGGCCCAGTCAACCATCCGAACCACAAAATCTTGAAGCTCTCGGCTTGGTTACTGAGAGGGTAAAACTCCAGAACAAAGGCCTGTCAGACAGAGTAATCAACACCATCTTAAACAGCAGAAAGCCGGCAGCGAGAGCCATCTATGAGAAAATAAGGAAAAAATTTGTTTCTTGGTACGAAGACAGACCAATCTCCAACGGTGGGATAATTCCAATAGTTTTGGACTTCCTACAAGATGGTGCAGACAAAAACATATCACCAAGTACCCTGAAAGTACAAATTGCAGCACTTTCCTCGGTCATGGATACTAGACTAGCGGAGGACCCGCTGATAAGACGATTCCTCATAGCTCTTAAAAGATCCAAACCAGCCAAATTGTACAAAACTCCCACCTGGGACATGGGCACAGTACTTAAGGGCTTTCTTTCCCCTCCGTTTGAACCTATCGAGGACAGCTCAGACAAAAACCTCACATTAAAAACTGCGCTCCTTCTGGCCTTAGTATCCGCCAGAAGGGTGAGTGAGATCCAAGCTCTATCTTCAATAGAACCATACTGTCTAATACATCTGGACAAGATAATTCTCTCTCCAGATCCGGCGTTTCTACCCAAGGTCTCTTCTACATTTCACAGAACCCAAAACATCGTCATACCCTCACTTCCAACAACCATGGATAGTAGGAAAAGAGACATCTACAACAAACTTGATGTAAGGAACACGCTCATAGCGTATCTCGACAGAACAAAGGAATGGCATAAAACGACCTCCCTCTTCATCCTCTATGCAGGAATCAACAGAGGGAAACAAGCTTCAAAAAGCATCATCAGCAGATGGATAAGGATGGCCATACAGATTACCTATAAGGCACAGAATCTCACTCCACCTAGTGAAATCAGAGCGCACTCAACTAGAGCCTGGGCAACCTCGGCCGCAGAGAAAGCAGGGGCAACTCCGGAGCAGATCTGCAGGGCAGCGACATGGTCGAGCTTCAGTACTTTCGCTAAGCACTACCGCATAGACCAGCTGTCTGACCAAGACCAAGCATTTGGTCGTAAAGTGCTCCAGTCTCTAACCCCACCCTAGTAAGTATTGCTTGATATATCCTCTCGGATGCTGCCCTGGAAGACGATTCGAGAAAACAGAGTTAGGTACCTGGTAACTCTTTTTCTAAGAAGTCTTCCAGGGCAGCACTAGTTCCCACCCTTGAAACAACAATAACCAGGTACAGAGGGGGAGCTTGCAGCTTACAGGGAATTCCTTCGGTGCTTTAACATAACTGAGGCACACAGGTAAGAGTGTGAAATTTATAATGGTGGACTAATGTGTTTCCTGTTTTAGGGAGGAGGAGCCTATCTCTCGGATGCTGCCCTGGAAGACTTCTTAGAAAAAGAGTTACCAGGTACCTAACTCTGTTTTTTTTTTGGATGAACAAGTGGGGCATGACCGAAGGCACAGAGGAGTATGATTAAGTCCCCTTTAGTTGAATCTGTAGCTACTATAATAGACTAATTTGGCATCTTTTCATGATCCATCAAGAAAGAGGTAACCAGGTGGCGTATGTAGCATTTTACTGGGAAACCCAGATTTGAAGGAAATGAGTTGAGAGAAGTTTATAGGCTGCATTGACAACCCTAAAATACTAATTGCTTGGTTGGATCAGGAATGTCGGAGACAAAGCACCCAATCTGCATATGTTACACGTCACAGGCATTGAATCCATTGGGCCAAAATGATAGTCGAAAAATACAATTTTTGGACTTAAAATTTGGAGGAGAAGAAATGGGAATGTATTTAATGGGTTCAAACGGCAGTTACTGAGGTGCAGAGGGAACCAGACGCCAATCCCTTGGAGTCACAGGAGAGAACGGATGGTGGGGGACTACATGGAAGACCACATAAGAGACCCCCACTATCCATATGGTCTTAGAGAGTGGCCAATGAGCTCTGAAACAAAATAGGGCAGAAACCTGGCTAGTGATGGTGCTGATAGCTAAATGCTGGTCTAGACCCAGCAGCAGTAAGAAAAAGATTTGTCCCACGGTGAACCTCCTGGGATAGAAGCCCCTGAATCTTATACCTTCCATGTCTGATGACCTTACAGGAAGTAGATGTCTAGCTTTTAGTATCATGGGAATCAGACAGATTTCCTGTCCTTTTTAGAGCCTTGACTTCAACACCAATGCAGTTTGCAAACCAGCGACCGTGAATCAGGATGTAAGTGCCCACGGAGCATCTGCCTGGAATTTCACCAGGTTGATGTGCCACATCCTCACTGGGTCAGTCCATAGCAGTGAGGATCACTGGAATTCCCTCCATCCTGCGAAGAAAAGTTTCAGGGTAGGAATGGCTTAGATTGGGGTTTAGTGATCACACAGCAACCAGAGAACCCCTGTACCTGCAGACAAACCCTTTCATGTTTGTTGAACCTGATGGCTCACATCAGGCATCCCCCAGCTGCAACACAGATCATGGAACACCTTCGGATGAAGGAACCACTCTACTGGACCCAGGTGCCACCAGCTGAGAACATCTCTCTGGCAGTCATCAACACCTGGAATGCTCATGGCTTTGAAGTTCTGCGCAGGACAGGTTCCTGCCACCTTCTCTTGATGCATGGAGTTCACTGAGCAGTGCCACTGCTGTTGTGGCATCTGATTGAATCTGGTTTGGGTGGCCCTTTTGACAGGATAGTGCTGTGCTGCAATGACAAATCACCAGAAGTACAAGGATGATCAGAGATGACTCTTCTGACAAAGTCCCCTGCACTGTCAGGATGCCCAGAACTTCTCTCAGCCTAGCAGGCTGGCATCCAACATGAGAATCCTCCAAAAGATGCAGGACCACCTTTCCGATTCCTGAGCCACCAAGCCAGGGACAGAGGCCAGACTGACTTTTTCCTGCAACAACGGACTGTTGCGTTGCAGAGGTCTGGATTAAAAATGGGCAAATTGAACTGCCCTTAAAGGAGGTAACCAACAGGCTTGGGTCTCTCTTGCAAAAGCGGAGTCAGGCTGCTGAACTGGAGAGTTTAAATTTTGAGACCCGAGAGTTTCAAGTTTTTCTCCTGTGCAAGGAAGACTCTAACCTGAGCTATTTCCAGGACTAGATCCAGATACTTCAATTAATCTGTTCTACTGACTGATTTCTGAAGGTTCAGGGTCTGTCCAAATCTAACATCTAGACAGTCACAAGCCCCACAGCTTGCACCAACACTTCCTCAACAAGAGGTTGTCTAATGATGCCACGAGACTGCAACCGGGCTAAAACTTAGCATGAAAGCACCTTGGTGAATACCCAATGTGCAGATGAAAGCCTGAATGGCCACTTCCCATGAATTGGTAGGGCAGTGGTCACATAGCAAAGTGTTGAGAAATGCACTGGAAAGATAGGAACATGAAGGTAAACATCGTCAATGTCCACAGAAGCCTCAAAGTCTCCCTGGTGAAGGGGTGATGAGGTGGTTTTTGTGTGAAATTTGTGGACCTAATGAAGACATTGAGAGCTTTGAGATACCATATTGGGTGGATGCCCCCTTTTGGGTTTGGGGGATGATGAAAAGGTTGGAGTTAAAACTCCTTAATACTATCTGCCACAGGAACTGTGGTAATGACAACTTGATCCAGAAAACCAGAGTGGTCAATTGAGATTTGCTAACCTGTGCTGTGGCACGGAATGGTTGGAAGTGAGGCATTGAGGAGGGGACCAGGGAACAAAAGTCGGTGGTAGGAAAAGATCAAAAATGTGTTGCCCTTGCAAGCAGGAGCAGCACAGAGCGGACATGTGTGGTAGAAAGGTGAACGTGGCACTCCACCCAGCAGATGACACCAGTGCTATCACAGTGGTTTCTGATGAAAAAACAGGAATTTTCGTTTCAGTGACCTATGCATAGGAAGGAACTGTGGGCGGTAATGAATGTAATGATTCACATGGTGAACCATTGAGTAGTGATTCTAATCTGTATAAAGTTGGTGGGAAAAAATTCAGGCATTCACATGTGAGATTGGTTGCTTTTAGCTGTTGTAAATATGATTGCTTATAATATGATTTGAATATACATACCCTGGCAGAATTTGATTTCTTGGCCATTTTTCAGATAATATGAATGATAACACAAACTTTTCTTTCACTCATAGTGTTTGGCTGAAGCCATGTATCATCAATCAAGTGTTTACTCTTTTTTTAAATCCTAATGACAACAGAAACTACCCAAATGACCCTGATCAAAAGTTTACATACCCTGGTGATTTTGGCCTGGTAACATGCACACAAGTTTACACAAAGCGGTTTGAATGGCTATTAAAGGTAACCAACCATCCTCAACTGTGATCTGTTTGTGTGTAATCGGTGTGTGTGTGTGTATAAAAGGTCAATGAGTTTCTGGACTCCTCACATACCCTTGCATCTTTCATCCAGTGCTGCACTGACGTTTCTGGATTCTGAGTCATGGGGAAAGCAAAAGAATTGTCAAAGGATCTGTGGGGAAAGGTAGTTGAACTGTATAAAACAGGAAAGCAATGTAAAAAGATATCCAAGGAATTGAGAATGCCAATCAGCAGTGTTCAAACTCTAATCAAGAACTGGAAAATGAGGGGTTCTGTTGAAACCAAACCACGGTCAGGTAGACCAACTAAAATTTCAGCCACAACTGCCAGGAAAATTGTTCGAGATGCAAAGAAAAACCCACAAATAACTTCAGGTGAAATACAGGACTCTCTGAAAACGTGGTGTGGCTGTTTCAGGAGGCACTTGCAGAAAGATGGGCTGCATGGTCGAGTTGCCAGAAGAAAGCCATTACTATGCAAATGACACAAAGTATCCTGTCTACAATACGCCAAACAGCACAGACAAGCCTCAAACCTTCTGGCACAGTCATTTGGAGTGACGAGACCAAAATTGAGCTTTTTGGTCACAACCATAAACGCTACATTTAGAGAGGAGTCAATAAGGCCTATGATGAAAGGTACAGCATTCCTACTGTGAAACATGGAGGTGGATCGCTGATGTTTTGGGGATGTGTGAGCTACAAAGGCACAGGAAATTTGGTCAAAATTTTATGGCAGGATGAATGCAGCATGTTGTCAAGCAATACTGGTGGAACATTTGCATTCATCAGCCAGGAAGCTTAGCATGGGACGTACTTGGACATTCCAACATGACAATGATCCAAAACACAAGGCCAAGTCAACCTGTTTTGGATACAGCAGAATAAAGTGAAGATTCTGGAGTGGCCATCTGTCTCCTGACCTCAATATCATTGAGCCACCCCGGGGGGGATCTCAAACGTGCAGTTCATGCAAGACAGTGCAAGAATTTACAGGAACTGTAGGCTTTTTGCCAAGAGAAATGAGCAGCTTTACCATCTTTGAAGATAAATGGCCTCCTCCACAAATACCACAAGACTTCAAGCTGTCATTGATGTTAAAAAGGGCAATACATGATATTAAGAACTGGGGTATGCAAACTTCTGATCAGGGTCATTAGGGGAGTTTCTGTTTGTGATTATGGTTCAAAGCGAGTAAACACAGTTGATTGATGATAAATGGCTTCAGCCAAACACTAACCATTCAAGTTAAAGGCACCTAAATTTATTGCAAGCAGGAGTCTATAAATACAATACTATATAAGAATGCACGTGGATTGTTTTTGGCTTCCACAAGATGAGCGCCATTCCAAGCTCTGTTTGTCTTCCCTAAGCTAGGGTGAGACAGGTTTTGGCCATGGGAGCCAAAGAGACTGGTGGAGAGAGGTCCTAACAGGAAAGCCATGAATGCCTGCTGAAATCCTTGATTGATGTTCATTTAAAACTAATTGAAAGTGAGGCTCAGTGTGATGTCAACATCAGAGCAGTCTTTTTTTTTTTTCCTCCAAACCACTTGCCACCCAGGCCAATTCTGACACTTTTTTTTTTTTTTTTTTTTTTCTCATACGTGTAAAAATCATCATTTTTTTTATTTATACTAGAAAATTACTTTGAACCCCCAGACATATATATATGTTTTTGTGTTGGCAGAGACCCTGGGAATAAAATGGTGGTCGTTGCAACTTTTTAAGTCGCACGGTATTTGCGTAGAAATTTTTCAAACGAAAACTAATGAATTAACAAAGCAAAGTTGGTGTGTGGGTGTGTTTTTTTTTTTTTTTTTTTTATATATATATATATATATATATATATATATATATATATTGTGAAAGATGTTACGCTGAATAAATACTTAACATGTCACGCTTTAAAATTGCGTACACTCATAATGGCGCCAAACTTCGGTACTTAAAAATCTCAATAGGCGATGCTTTAAAAATAGGTCTTGGGCTAGAATTATTGCGGTCACTCTAAGGTTCGCAGCGATGCCTCACATGTAGTTTGAACGGCGTTTACATATGCGGGCGCAACGTACGAATGCGTTCATGTCTGTGTGCGTGGACCGGAGCATTTTTATTTATTTTTTTATATTTATCGCTTTTATTCCTATTACAAGGAATGTTAACATCCCTTGTAATAGGAATAGGGCATAAAAGGTCATTGTTGGTGAGATCTTGCTGGAAAGCCTGAGATATAAAAAAAAAAAAAAAAATCTCTGCTTCCCAGCCGAAGAATAGGCTGTGTTTACATCTGCCGAGGTCAGACGTGACGACATAACGTCACGCCCGGCCTCCGAAGGTCATAGAGATGACTGGGGTTCATCTTTACAGTGCAGGGAATCGCCGGCAGATAAAGATATCTGAATGATGCCTGCAGCTGCATCATTCAGATATCCCCATTAAAAGTCCACAATGTCATATGACGTACGGGTGGAAAGTGGTTAAACTTTTTTACTTTTTTTTTTTTTTTTTTTTTTTAATTCCCTCACCCCCCCCCCCCCCCTCCTCCTCCTCCTCCTCCTCCTCCTCCTCCTCCTCCTCCTCCTCCTCCCTCCTCTCTCCCAACACCGCACCCCTCTGTTAAAGGCTACTGGATGGGTCCCAGACAGATATTTAAGAGTGCTTTTTTTTCTGGCATCCTGCACTCCAAAGAAAGCACCGTCTACATTTTGAGGTCAGATTACAAGATCCACTAAACATTTCTCTATCTGTGGCTGGGGAAAGAAGGATCTGTTATCCAGAGCCTGCTTACTGTACACACATCAACCTGGCAATGTATGCAAATAGTTACCAAGTTGCTAATGTTTTAACCACTTCAGCCCCGGAAGATTTTACCCCCTTCCTGACCAGAGTACTTTTTGCGATTCGGCACTGCGTCACTTTTACTGACAATTGCGTGGTCGTGCGACGTGGCTCCCAAACAAAATTGGCGTCCTTTCCCCCCCCCCCCCCACAAATAGAGCTTTCTTATGGTGGTATTTGATCATTTGTGCAATTTTTTTTTTTTTTTTTTACATTTTGCTATAATAAATATCCCCCAAAAATATATAAAATTTTTTTTTCCTCGGCTTAGGCCGATATGTATTCTTCTACATATTTTTGATAAAAAAAAATCACTAAGCGTTTGGTTTGCGCAAAAGTTATAGCGTTTACTAAATGGGGGATAGTTTTTACTAGTAATGGCGGCGATCATCGAATTTTTTTTTTTTTTTTTTAAATTTTATTGTGACTGCGACATGGCGGACACATCGGACATTTTTGGGACCATTGTCATTTATACAGCAATCAGTGCTATAAAAATGCACTGATTCCTGTGTAATTGACACTGGCAGTGAAGGGGTTAACCACTAGGGGGCAGGGAGGGGCTAAGTCAGTACTAGGGAGTGATTCTAACTGTAGGGGGGATGGGCTAGCTGTGACATGTCACTGATCTCTGCTTCCGATGACAGGGAGCAGAGATCAGTGACACTGTCACTAGGCAGAACGGGCATATGCTGTTTATATCAGCATTTCCCCGTTCATCCTCTCCGTGAGGCGATTGCGGGTATCCCTGCGGCGATCGAGTCCGCGGGACCCGCGACCCGACTCACGAAGCTCGCGGCAGGCGCGCGATGCAGCAAATTCAAAGTAACGTACCAGTACGTTCCTTTGCACAGCTGTGCTATTCTGCCGATGTATATATACAGGAGGCGGTCGGCAAGTGGTTAACATCTATTCATCCATGCTGGCAACGTTGCACATGATGCATTCTTGTATAGTAAAGTCTCTACAGATTGCTGCTTGCAATAAATGGGTGGTTTTAGCTAGATTTGAAGGAAGGATGCCTATAGCAAACAATTTTCTTTTTTTTCTTTTTTTTTCTACGCCATTTTTTAGTTCTCTATATGAAGGGATTTTTTTTTTTTTTTTTTTTTTTTTTTTTTTTTGTGCTGGAGTAATAAACTACAAGTGTAAGTAGTGGTAAAAGAGTGACGCATGCTGTCCGCAACAGCAATTTGAAACTATTTGGGCTTTTTTTACTCAGATTAGTGGGGGATTGATGTTTCGGTGGGGCTGCTGCATTATTGTGGCCCTCTTATCCCTTGATCGTGCACTGCAGGATATATAAAAAAACATTTTTTAAATCTACTGGTTGTGACTGCCAAGATCACTTGCATTTAAATATTTGTATGACAGCAGTTTTAAGAAAAAAAAAACTAAAATTTATGTAGAATTCCTCCTGCTGGCTTAGTGAATATGAAATTATGCAGCATTTCATATTAAACTGGTTGAAACACTATTTTTATTTTTAAAGCATTGATCAGAATAAAGAATCCCTTTTTTAATTTGTGTATCCTGTCTTGTGTATTTCAGCTTTCCATCTGGATAAAAGAAATTCTCCTCCAAATAGCTTGACCCCCTGTTTAAAAATACGCAATATGTTTGATCCAGTCATGTAAGTATATTGGTTCAATCCTAAAATAGAACTATAATAGAAAACCTAGTGCTTTGCTAGAAAATGTGGTAGAAAACATGCTATATACAAATGTTTTCACTGTTAACATTCTCTGTAGTGCTCAAGTTGAATGCATTAATATAACGTATTGATGGTAATTTTGTTACAGGGAAATTGGTGATCATTGGCATTTGGCAATTCAAGAAGCAATTTTGGAAAAATGTAGTGATAATGAAGGGATAGTTCACATTGCGGTAGATAAAAACTCCAGAGAGGTAACTGCCTGTCTTTTTTATTTTTTTTTATTAACCTACGGCTTTTATATGCTTCTCGGCAAGTATTGATTTTTTTTTTTTTTTTTTTTTTTTTTTCTCCTTTTTCCAGGGATGTGTTTATGTTAAATGCTTATCCCCAGACTATGCAGGGAAAGCTTTCAAGGCACTACATGGATCCTGGTTTGATGGTAAGCAGCTCAATTATTTTAAAAACTATCTGTGTGGATCTGTTTGAGGCCCCCTGCAGCCCCTGACTAGAAACCAATAAACTACCCAACTTGTAGAACTGGTGTGGGCCTGCTAACCTAAATTAACAGCTTTGCATTGCAGTAAAAGTTGTGATCTGAGGGCTTAAAGCAGAACTAAACATGCCCCCTGCTAATCCATGCTGTCATTGGCTACAGCTGGATTTTGTCATATGGTCCCAGGCAATGATTTTATGGCTGAGACCTACTGATTGGCTGTAGCCAATTACATGTTTACGTACACACAGGGCTCTGTACACAGCTCAGCAGCCAGATCTGTGAATAAAAGCAGCACATATTACTTGCTAAGGAACTCAGTTAACCCCTTGATTGCTTCTGAATGTTAGCCCCTTCCCAGCCAGTGTCATTCAGTGTACTGTATTGGTGTCCCTATTGGTGTCAGTCAGTGTACCTCCCAGCGAGGGTCTGTTAGCGGCAGGTTGCCCACCACACTATCCGTCTTATTATAGGTTGCTGATTACCAGAATAGCATCACAGCTGCATACATACCAGTGTGTGTGTATATACCATCGTTTGTAGGCGCTATAACTTTCACGCAAACCAATTATACACTTTCATTTATTTTTTTACCAAAGACAGTAGCAGACTATATTTTTCCCTGAATTCTTGAAGAAATTAGATTTTTGTTTTGGAATGTTTTGTTATGTGGAATTTTTTTAAATTTTCTGTTTGTTTTTTTTTTTGGGGGGGGGGGGGGGGTTGGGGTTTTTTTTTTTCTTTTTTATTAAAAAAAAAAACAGTGGTGATCTAATACCACCAAAAGGGCTCTTTGTGTAAAAAAAAAAAAAAAAAGATATAAATGTAATTTGTGTACAGTGTGTTGTATGATCTAGCACTTGCCAGTGCAGTGCTGAATAGCAAAAAATGCTCATGAGGTCAAGTGCCTAAAGTGGAACTTCGATCAAACACTAACTATACTTTGTATCTACTCCCACCCTCATAAGTCTATTCTGTCTACCCTGTGACAGGAAAGATCTGTATACTTATTCTGAGGGTGCTCTAGTCTGGTCACATGATTGGGTCCCAGCTCTGGCTTAGTATAGAAGAGGGAACGCCAACAATGGATGCCCAATAGTAAGCCTATGGGTGATGTCATTCCCCAGGCTCTGCAGCTGGTGTTGGTGATCTCTCCTGTTTAGCTGGGAAGATCCTGTGATGAGCAGCATGGCAGCTGAAGATCAGAGGCCAAGATGGCAGTTTCCTTGGCTGTAAAAGATGGGGTTTAGTTCCACTTTAATACTTTATTGCAGAGTGTCGCTTACATTGATGCAGAGCTTTTCAAAGAAAGGTGTGTTTGGGTATTGATGCTGAGTGATGTGATATGCCAAGGAGCTATTGGATGAAGTGTCGCTCTGTTCAGTTTAGGCCACCTTGAACACAGATTTTTCATGCCATTATATTCTAATCAAACCCATACTGGTAATAATTTGCTGTCTGCTATTGCTGTCAAATGTTAGTTGCTCGTCCACCACTGCCATTTGTGTCATGGGGACACCAGCTACATACAATATGCAGTGAGGTGTTCACAGCAGTACAGGAGGCTTCCCATCTGATGCTAGAACAAAATCTAGTCTGCCTGAGTGCTTCTCAGCCATTCAGGAGAAGCACTGTATTTTTATCAGTGAATGCAAGGCTTCCTCTGCCTGAGGTAGAGAGTGTGACCTAATTTGCCTGCCTCTCTTTCAGCCATTCAGAGGAAGCCTTGTATTGATAAGCGTTTCTCCAGAATGGCTTAGAACACCTGTCATGTTTGTATTGCTGTCTCGGTCTTCATTGTTGGTAAGATTCGCCCTTCTTTTTTTTTTTTTTTTTTTTTTGTCCTGGTGAGTTATCACCAAAAGTGAAAACACCTTACTTTTGGTTATTAAAAAAAAAAAAAAAAAAAAATGTGAAAAGAAATTGTGAAGTCTTCCTATGGTGATTCTGGTGACTACCAGGGATTTCTATCATGTTGAAGGGAATTCCTCTCAATTACTAGCTCACCAATAGGACACTGATGGCACACTCTATCTTTCTTTTTTGTAAATATTTTATTATATTTTTATGTGACAACACTGAAGAAATGACACTTTGCTACAATGTAAAGTAGTGAGTGTACAGTGTCCTTTCTTCAGTGTTACATGAAAAGATATATTTACAAAAATGTGAGGGGTGTACTCACTTTTGTGAGTGTGTATGGATATATAGAGGGATCTCTATACGCACACTTAGATGGATATATATGTGTGATTTAGGAATTTCAGCTCTTAAGAATAGCCACCCCCCCTTTTCCAAGAGACCAAAAGTAATTGAACAATTGAATCAAAAGCTGTTTCGTGGCCAGGTGTGGACTACTCCTTTTGTTATTGCTTCATCAGTTAAGCGGTCTAGAGTTGATTCTAAGTGTGGCATTTGGAATCTCTTGCGGTGAACCTACATCATGCGTTCAAAGGAGCTGTCCATGCAAGTGAAATAGACAATCATTGTAAGGCTTCAAAAACCAATCCGTCAGAGCGATGGTAGCAACATTAGGCGTCTGAGTCCTTCAAGTGCCTTTTGGCAAACTTCAGGCAGGCTGTCATGTGCCTTTTTTACTGAGGAGTGGCTTCTGTCTGGGCCCTCTACCATACAGGTCTGATTGGTGGAGTGCTGCAGAGATGGTTGTTCTTCTGGAAGGTTTTCCTCTCTCCACAGAGAAACCTTGGAGCTCATTGTACCTCTCTCCACAGAGAAACCTTGGAGCTCATTGTAGGGTCCTGGTGGTTCCAAACTTCTTCCATTTACAGGTGATGGAGGTCACTGCTCATTTGGACTTCCAATCGGGGTGGATAACAGTTTTGATTTTTTTTAAAAAAATTTTATCATTGTTTTTATTTAAATCTGATTTTTGATTAGATTTTTACTCCAAAAGCATTTTTTTCTAAAGATAGTTTTCTATTTAAGATACACTAATAATTTTAGTTTTATTCAGCATGAAATGGAGCTTGGTTGTGTAGCACGAGGCTGTATATTGTGCAATATTTACATTTTTGGTAAACTCCAATGAATGCAAGCCGAGATAAAATGCTCTGCATTAATTCATTCACACAATTTCACAGTAGCCATGAGATAAAACAAAGTTCAGGAATATTAATTTTTTCCATTGTTTTGCAAATCTATGTAAACTACAAACTGTATGATTGGATCGGTTCTGATATCGCTGTTTTGCTAACCTGACAGCTTATTCTAAAAAAGGAAGCCTTCACTTTGTTTGCAAATATTCAGGATTCTAACTAACAGCAAGAAGTGGTGCTAACATTTATAGAGCACTGGTCATTTCAGATCTATCATGGCAGTCCCTGTTAGTGGGCATCCACGCTCCTGCTGCCGCCATGTCACTTCACCTTGTTGTGTCACTGCCGCATCACCAGCCGTTCCATTAAAGTGAATGTGACTGTCGGTGAGTCAACAGCGGCTCGGAGGAGGCGCTGCGGGACAAATGACAGTTGCTCTTTAAGAATTATGATTTAAATCAAGCCTTTTTATTAGTGATTTAAATCAAATCCACCCTGCCTTCAAAGCTACAGAAATTTTTCTGTACCCTTCCTCAGATCTGTGCCTCAATGAAATCCTGTCGTGGAGTTCATGGCTTGGTTTGTGCTCTGACATGCACTGTTAATTGTGGTACCTTTATATAGACAGGTGTATGCCTTTCCAAATCCTGTCCAATCAACTGAATTTTTGGAGAAGAACAGATGAGCCCCAAGGGATAGTGCGGACACAGGGAGTGCAAATTAGGGTACACACCAAGGTAATATATAAAAATATGTAAATTCACTTTATTGGTACAGAGTAAAAAAATACAATGAAAATTTACAAGTGTAAAATCAATGATGCATCTCAATTGGAGATAGAATTAGCTGCTAGGCTTAAATCACCGACATGTTTCGGAAGCCAAAAAAATATTTTTGACATATGTATATCCTTCTTTAAGGTAAATGGACAAGCAGACTATCATATTCTATCAAGGGCAAAAAAAAGGGGGGAAAAGAAGGAATATTTTATCAATATTGTGAGTAAATAATTTACAAACAAGCTGACAGCTGAGCTGAGTGAAATACCTTTGGCCTGACGTTTCATCCACTGATGTGCATGTCTCTAAGATTTGAACATACATCTGTAAGTACGAATAGACGTTTTCTGTTTAAACTTTATATATGCTGCAATACCACCATGCTTTAACCTATTGTTTTGTAAATTATTTACTCACAATATTGATACAATATTCCCTTTCTTTCCCCCCTTTTGTTGCCCTTGATAGAATATGGCATAGTCTGCTTGTCTATTTACCTTGAAGGATATACATATGTCAAAAATATTTCTTTTTGGCTTCCGAAACATGTCGGTGATTTAAGCCTAGCAGCTTATTCTATCTCCAATTGAGATGCATCATTGTTTTTACACTTGTAAATTTTCATTGTTATATTTTTTTACTCTGTACCAATAAAGTGAATTTATATATTACCTTGTTGTGTACCCTAATTTGCACTCCCTCTGTGTCCGCACTATCCCTTGGGGCTTATCTGTTCTTCTCCATTTATATTTTGGGATGTGACAGGGTTCCCCTATTCCTAGTTGGGTTCCATCTCTCCTTCGTGTATTTTCTCAATCAACTGAATTTACCACAGGTGGACCCCAATCAAGTTGTAGAAACATTTTGAGTTTCATGGCAAAGGCTGTGAATACTTGTGTACATGTGTTTTTTTTTTTTTTTTTTTTTGTTTTGTTTTTCATTCAGAAATTTGCAAAGATTTCAAACCAGCTTCTTTCACATTGTCATTATGGGGTATTTTTTGTAGAATTTTGAGGAAAATTAGTATAATCCATTTTAAAATAAGGCTGTAACATTACAAAATGTGTAAAAAGTGAACCTCTGTGAATACTTTCCAGATGCACTGTGACCTGACTATCTTAAGGTGTGTGTGTTTTTTTTTGTTTTTTTTTCCCCTTCTGTTGTATAGATGAGGAGCTGTTAAAATCTTTTATTTGTCCTAGTGACGGTCTCCAGTGTGTGTGTATGTGTGTGTGTGTGTATATGTGTATGTATGTGTGTGTGTATATATATATATATATATATATATATATATATATATATATATATATATATATATATATATATATTTATTGTTCTGGGATTTCCTTTTGCTTTGGGAGATTCCTTCTTTGCTCCATTCCCATCATATCCTGTCTCGGAAGAAGAGAGTATAGAGTGGGTGCTTGCCATGAGTATTTTTTTTGTGTGGTGTTGGTATTTTTATTTTATTTTTTTACTGGTAATGGCAGCGAGCTGCAATTTTTAGCGGGATTGCGGCGGATAAATCTGACCCCAAACTACACTTTCTGGGGACCAGTGACATTATTACATTGATCAGTGCTATATAATTGCACTGATCAATGTATAAATCATGGGGTTAAGTGTGTTCTCTGGGTGTGTTCTAGATGTAGGGGGGTGGGCTCGCTGGGACATGACAGATCGCTGTTCCCGATCAGTGGGAACAGAAGTTTTCTGACATGTCATTAGGCAGAACGGGTAATCACTTTTTTTACATAGGCAGTTCCCCGTTCTGCCTCTGTACAACAGCGATTGCAGTTCGCCAGCAGACAGAGTCCGTGGGAACGCTCCCATGCGCCGCTATCCTCCTTGCACAGACCGACCTACAGGTACGTCAGTTTGCTCAGGAGAGCCAACCTGCCGCAGTAATTATTGGTCGGCAAGTGGTTAAAAAATAAATAAAATTGGATTCACGCACTTTTGGATACATTCACACTAAACATTGCATGAGGGAACATGTTACCCCCACACCCTATTATCATGCAAAGTGACAGTTATGAGAACTGGGCGCCACAATTGCTGACCTCTCCTTTTGAAAATTTTAGTTTGGGTTGTAGTTTTGAGGCTTTGTGACTCTAGACACCTTTGTAAAATGGTTTTGTGTACTAGAAACTGCATTCAGATACCACAAACATGAAAATAAATGGCAAATAAGAGAAAAAGCCAACAGCGCCTCATTTTATTTTTGTTTTTGTCTGATATTAATGGCATGCAGATTTGATGTGAGCTGGAATTAAAGTGCCTGAAACTGGTGGAATCTTTACTCTGCCCCTCCAGCACTCACTGGAGTGCTGTGCTGTGTAGCAGGTGGGAGCGGCTGACTGTCTCCCAGCTTTGTGCTGGGAGACTGAGCCGACTGCCGGACAGGCATCTAGGTGGAATCCGACATTAAAATTTGGATACCTCCAGCGTCTGGACTGGCTGAGTGATGTCAGCTGACATCCAATTTTAGCCCTCTGTCAGCTGAACATGGGTTACAGGAGTGCAGAAATAAGTGCACTTCTTTTGCTTCATCCCCCCCCCCCTTCTAGCACACAACTTAGATGTATATTGGCTCAGGGGATGCCCATAGACATCTGTAGCTTACAAGCTGACAAGTAGCTCAAATCTTGTGAGAAGACACTTTGGCACAGTGCAGGATTTTGTTCTTGGGAGATTTAGGTCATCCTTGCCTAGGCTCTGTGGAAAAGAGAGTAGGTTATCTAGTCCCCTCCCCCTGCTATATTGATATATGTAGTAGTAGTTATTTTTTTGAGGGTGTGTTTTTGACCCAGTTGGGGGGGGGGGGGGGATAGCTGACAACTTGAATAAGCTGGACTTACTTGCCAATAAAGTTTCATTTTTGCAATCTACGTATTTCAAAATTGCTTTTTCTAATCTATTATTTTTATTCTTCCACAGGAAAGTTGGTCACTGTAAAATACCTGCGATTAGACCGATATCACCATCGATTTCCACAGTCTATTACATGCAACACTCCTCTGAAGCCATTAAACAAACACATGAACTCTATGTCACAGTTAAATCTTCGGACTGGCACAATAAATTCTCAGTCATTATGAAGAACATTTAACGCCATTGACTGTTATGTGCAGCAGGGGTGGGGGTCCTGACTTGCATCTGTCTTCCTTTTTTTTTTTTTTTTTTTTTTTTTTCTTCATTCCCCCTTCAATCTTCATCAGTATATCACACTTCCAGCAAAAGTTCAAGTTTGTTTGAAAAAGAGTATGCATCCAAAGGACAATACAGGTGGACAAAAAAGTGTTAACAGTGGTGTACAATGTCTTTATAGATGATTTTTAAAAAAAAAAAAAAAACCTTTTCAAATGTTCATACATTGTGAACTAGATGACTGTTTTCTTTAAAATGAAAAGCGGATAATTTATTGAATTCCTATGGGATCCTGCACACTATTTTTGTCATATATAAATATACCCTAATATAATTGTACATTTGAGGCTGACTTCTGCTGCTGTAGATAGTAATTTTGTTACAGCTGAAGTGCAGGGGCTATCTGGCTTTTTCATGAGGCAGGAAATGGACAATATACTGGTCTTTTTTGTATTTAAATGTAAGTAATGATGGTGGCGGCAAGTCTTGTGCAAATGTCTGCTTCAATGCAGTAAATAAGCTTCCTATTTTATTCATAATGTTATTTTATATAATAAATTGGCTGCACCATCTCATTAAGGTCAAATGGCCAATTACCTTTAAAAGTATTAGATAAAAGTTTAAATATCTTTTATAGGTTTTATATAAAATGTCTGACTTGGTTTCTTGTGAGGTCTGATA
Source organism: Lithobates septentrionalis (assembly GCA_037952835.1). Classification (NCBI taxonomy): domain Eukaryota; kingdom Metazoa; phylum Chordata; class Amphibia; order Anura; family Ranidae; genus Lithobates; species Lithobates septentrionalis. The sequence continues at coordinate 52,652 of JBBDGP010001438.1, forward strand.
CCAATTGTAAAGATTCAAATTATTGTGAGCAATAAATAAGCAATTGGCAGATGCTGGACAGTGTAATTGGTGAACTGATGTATTTATTAAATATGCCTCTGACACAGTATGGCTGGTCCTCCAGTAGTAGGTTAGAAAAGTCACTTACCCTCATGTGTGCTGCTACAATGGGCTATATAACACCTAAGCTTGTATACATGCAGAAATGGAAGTTACTTGTGTTCCTTTACAATTTTTTATTTATTTTCTTTTTTTACTTCAAGGAGCAGTAAGTGTACTTCTGTAATATTGTACATGAGTTATGTTTTGTGTGTATATATAACGTTTTTGTTGATCGTGACAAAGGTCTGTCATTCTAGTTTTGTAATAGTTCTGCTGCAAGAGCTTGCATAGTAATGCTTAGTATCAAGCCACTTTCATACAATATTACAATTAAATAATAATTACTGCTTTCATAGCAGTTGCCTTAAAGTTGGCGTGTCAGCTTGTTTTGTATACAGAGTAACAGCATTATTGTACGTCTTGTATTTAGGAAATCTTTGGATTTATATATGTGAGAGAAAAAAATAGCTTTGAGTAGTTCAAGGCAATAGCTTGGATTTTGAAGAAGGCCAGTTTACACTCTGTGTGCGATAATTACACACTCAGATCCCACTGCTGTAACCATAATCTCTAGGACAACAACCTAACCACCAGCAGACTGAAAGAGTGATTGTCACAGGGGCAGGCTAACTGAGCATTTGACCCTTTACACGCACAGTGGCCATGTAATTTACACACCATGTGTTTTATTGGAAATGTTCACAGCAACCACTGTTGAAATTTTGACCTTTTTTGAAAGAGAATGTCAATGTCGCTCCGTTTACACGCTAGGCTAGCTCTTTACATAGGCAGAGTTCTTTAAAAATCATTAAGCTGAAATCTCTGAATGTTCTCTTTAGAAATTAAAGAATACAGGTTTATTCATATCAAAGGCACAGTAGCACATACAGAGATGGTTTAACACATCGTATGGCCAAACCTCAGTGCAACGTAGATATTGGCTAAGAAAAAAACGCGATGCACTTCCCAGTCGGTCGTGTCCAGTATTTCTTCTGGGTTTCTTTAGATACTACACAAAATGTGGCAGCTGACTTATTGCATTGGTCCCAAGATCATCTTGAAGTGTTGTGAATTTGATCAGTAGATGACTTTGCAAGAGGATCTTGGCATAGTTGCACTGTCCTGACAAATGGAACCAAAGGAGGAGAAAAGACATATAAGGGTAACATTAGACTAGTCTATGCATCAGGTGTTTTTTGGTTTTGAATTGTGGAGAACCACAGAAAACTATTTACAGTGGGGACAGAAAGTATTCCGACCCCCTTACATTTTTCACTTTATATTGCAGCCATTTGCTAAAATCTTTTGTTCATTTTCTTTCTTGAACATCACAGGACACAGAGCCACAGTAATTACTGATGGGTTATATAGGTATCACTGGTGATTGGACACTGGCACACCCTATCAGGAAGTTCAACCCCCTATATAATCCCTCCCCCTTGCAGGGATACCTCAGTTTTTATGCCAGTGTCTTAGGTGATGGACGTGTAAAGATGTCCTGTGCTGAGCTCCAAAGGGAATATCCTAAGATCCTATGCTGGGGCAAGCCAGGCGAACCGGATCCATTCAAAGTGTCTCTTCATGGCAGAATTGAATGGTACCCGGGCCTCGTGTCCGAAGAAACGAGGTTTTACCCGTAACGCTTCTCTTTTTAGAGAGCTGGACCCCGCAGATCAGAAAATGGCTTTAAACTTCCTAATTTCTGGCGAGGTGCTTTACGGTCCCAGAACTGTTGGATCCCCCTATTCGTAGGGGGCCCCAGTCTCTGACTGTTTTTTCAAACGGAGCTCACCGTGAGAGGTGAAGATTGGGTCTGTGTAAACAGCACCCTGCAGCTGGATAAGGTAAGAGGAGATTCCACAGAATTTTTGAGTTCTAGTGGCTTTTCTCCTTTATGGTAAATGCATGCTATGCCTATTGTGACCACCGGGGGCTGCCAAGAGCACAAACCTTCACATGCTGACTGTCTGTCTCAGTGTTTTTTATTGCTGTTCATGTCTCCCAGCTTCTCAGGCCGGCTGCAAGGTAAGATGGAAGGGGGGATTTCTCATGTTTGAATGTTCCCCCCCCCAGGCTAGAGAGGGGCCACAGGGGTCTAGAAAGTGGTTATACCACCCGGGCTCTGCGGCCTAATGGCCACCATCTCTGAATATAGCCGTTCAGGCAGATCTTGCTACCAGCCTCTCTCCCTCCTCCCCTGCCCCCAGCCTTCCTCCAGAAGCATGACAGGAGAGTCGGCCAGCGCGGGAAGCACTCGTTTTTTTTTCAAAACTCGAGGGGGGGGGCGGGACGTCAGCACAGGTGCTTGGACTCCCACTCAGGCCAGCTGCAGGCTATTAGAGGCACTCTGTACAGGTGCACACAGCCTTCTGAGAGACACAGAGCTGACGGTCGCATGTAAGGTGGGACACAGGCATTCTCCTAGGCAGCATTTACTCAAGTAACACCAGACTGAGCATTGGGTAGCAAGGGTTTTAGCCAGACTACATCGCTTAGCAGGCAGTGTTCATTTGTTTACCTCACACCTTGTTGCTTTGCACTATGGGTAGAAGAGGTTCAAGCACCCCAGGAACCAGAGACACTAGGGGATCTCGTTCGGGTTCTGAGGGCCCCCTGTCGACAGCACCCCCCCCTAAAGATGGGCCAGGGACGGCTAGCCAGGGAGAGCCATCGGGGTCAGGGGCTACACCTGCTTCTGGCACTTCAGCCCCTGTATATATTACACAAGAGGTTTTTTCCTCAACCATTAATGGTCTAGAGGAAAGATTAATGGCCGTGATTACGTCTTCACTCAGTGGAAGAAAACGCACTAGGCTTTCCTCTGTTCCCCAAGACCCTCAGGAAGAGGAGCTCTGGGATAAAGGAGACGAATCCCTTTCAAAGGATCGGGATGGGACGGATGATTCCTCTTCGGAGGAATCAGGTGGAGAGGGACCCTCTGCGACTTCCCAAGAGGAGAAAGTCTTAGTGCAGATCCTCACTGGATTGGTCCGCTCCACATTTAAGTTGCCCCTACCTGAAACTGCTAAAGAATCCTCTTCTGCTTTGGGGTCACTGAAACCTTTCCAAGCAGCACATGCTTTTCCTGTTCATACTTTACTTGAAAAGCTCATTTATTCTGAGTGGGATCACCCAGACAAACGTTTTTTTCCGCCGAGAAAGTTTTCAACACTTTATCCGATGGAAGAAAAGTTTATTAAAATGTGGGGAATACCGGCTATTGATGCCGCCATTTCCTCCGTAAATAATCGCCTGACTTGTCCTGTAGACAATGCTCAGGGATCCTGTAGATAAAAGGATGGAATCCCTATTGAAGGATGTTTTCTCCTTAGCAGGATCAGTGGCCCAACCTGCAGTAGCAGCGATTGGAGTCTGTCAATACTTAAGAGACCATGTTAAGCAGGTCATCAAAGTATTACCTGAACAGCAGGCCCAGGGGTTTGCTAACCTTCCAGCGGCCTTATGCTTTGTGGTTGACGCCATTAGAGATTCTATCATGCAAACCTCCCGTCTTTCAATGGGGTTGGTGCATATACGTAGAATCCTATGGTTGAAAAATTGGTCAGCCGAAGCACCATGTAAGAAGCTACTGGCTGGGTTTCCATTTCGTGGTGCAAGGTTGTTTGGAGAGGACTTGAATAACTATATCAAGAGAATCTCTTGTGGGAAAAGCACTCTTACCTGTCAAGAAGAAGAGTAAGCGTCCCTCTTTCAAACGGACTCTTTCCCCAGCGCCAGGGGCTTCAGCCTCCAGGCAGTCTCGACGGCCGCCTCCATCGGGGTCCAGAGACAAGAGTCAACCCCAGGGACAAAAGTCCTGGGGGAAGAAGCCTACTAGGCAAAACACTAAGAACTCTGCACGAGGGGGCACCCCCGCTCACTCAAGTGGGGGGAAGACTGCGACAGTTCTCAGAGCTCTGGCAGGAGGATTTCCAGGACAGATGGGTAATCACCACGGTAACCTTAGGGTACAAGCTGGAGTTTCAGGAATTCCCCTCTCCTCGGTTCCTCAGATCAAGTGTTCCCAGAGACCCAGAGAAGAAGCAGTCGCTCCTTCTAGCGTTAGAGCGACTTTTGTCGCAGGAGGTCATTATGATCCCGCAAAAGGACCAGGGATTGGGCTTCTATTCCAACCTTTTTACAGTCCAAAAGCCAAATGGGGATGTCAGTCCCATTCTGGACTTAAGGGATCTGAACCGATTCCTAAGGATTCAATCCTTCCGCATGGAATCAATTCGAACAGTAGTTCCCACCCTGCAGGGAGGAGAATTTCTGGCATCAATAGACATCAGAAATGCATATCTGCATGTGCCCATTTTTCCTGCTCATCAGAAGTTTCTGTGCTTCGAGGTAGGGGGGCGCCATTTCCAGTTTGTGGCTCTGCCTTTCGGGATAGCCACTGCTCCTCGAGTGTTCACAAAGATCTTGGCTGCTCCTCTGGCCAGATTAAGGGCTCAGGGTATAGCTGTCATAGCATACCTAGACGACCTGCTCTTGATAGACCGGTCGGTAGCCTCTTTGAATGGAAACTTGAGGACCACAGTCGGGTATCTAGAACACCTGGGTTGGATCCTCAACTTAGAAAAGTCTTTCCTAAAACCAGTAAGAAGACTGGAGTATTTAGGTCTGATTATAGATACAAGCCAGGAGAAAATATTTCTACCCCAGGCAAAGATCGCTGCTTTGAGAGAGCTGATTCTGGCAGTAAGGACCAAGAAGGGTCCCTCAGTCCGCCTTTGTATGAGGCTACTAGGGAAGATGGTGTCTTCATTCGAAGCAGTTCCCTATGCTCAGTTTCACTCAAGAATGCTGCAACACAGTATTTTGTCGACCTGGAACAAGAAAGTTCAGGCATTAGACTTTCCGATGCACCTGTCGCATGCGGTGCGTCAGAGCCTCAATTGGTGGCTCATACCCGAAAACCTGCAGAAGGGGAAATCCTTTCTACCGGTTACCTGGATGGTGGTAACAACAGATGCCAGTCTGTCAGGTTGGGGAGCAGTTCTGGAACAGGCTGCAGTCCAAGGTGTATGGTCCAAGACAGAGGACCTTACCCATCAACATTCTGGAGATCCGGGCGATGCATCTAGCTCTAAAAGCCTGGACTATCAGGCTACAGGGTTGTCTGGTCAGGATCCAGTCCGACAATGCCACAGCAGTGGCTTATGTCAATCATCAGGGAGGCACCCGGAGCCGAGCTGCTCAAAAAGAGGTGAACCAGATCTTAGTCTGGGCAGAGATGCATGTGCCATGCATATCGGCAGTTTTCATCCCGGGAATAGAGAATTGGCAGGCGGACTATCTAAGTCGCCAGCAGTTACTTCCAGGGGAATGGTCTCTGCATCCCGATGTCTTTTGGGCCATATGCCAAAGATGGGGGGTTCCAGATGTAGATCTCTTTGCATCCCGATTCAACAAAAAGATAGACAGATTTGTGGCAAGGACAAAAGATCCTCTTGCATGCGGGACGGATGCGTTGGTGATTCCGTGGCATCGGTTCTCACTGATTTACGCATTCCCGCCTATTCTGCTATTACCACGACTCCTTCGCAGGATCAGGCAGGAAAGGAAGTCGGTACTTCCGGTGGCCCCCGCTTGGCCCAGAAGGACTTGGTATGCAGAAATAGTAAGGATGACGGTAGGTTCCTTGTGACCCTACCGGTACGCCCAGACCTGTTATCTCAAGGTCCAGTGTTCCATCCTGCCTTACAAACGCTAAATTTGACAGTTTGGCTATTGAGACCCACGTTCTGAAGAGTCGTGGGCTCTCGGGTCCTGTCATATCTACCTTGATTAATGCAATGAAGCCAGCTTCCAGGATGATTTATCATAGAGTCTGGAAAGCTTATATAACCTGGTGTGAATCCAGAGGTTGGCATCCCAGGAAATATGTCATAGGTAGAATTCTTGATTTTCTACAATTAGGTTTAGAGATGAAGTTGGCCTTGAGTACCATCAAGGGCCAGGTCTCTGCTTTATCAGTATTATTTCAGCGGCCACTTGCTTCGCATTCTTTGGTCCGAAACTTTATGCAGGGGGTGATGCGTCTTAATCCTCCGGTTAAAGCGCCCCTAAACCCCTGGGACTTGAACTTGGTCCTGGCTGTGTTACAGAAACAGCCTTTTGAACCAATAAGTCAGATTCCTTTGGTCTTGTTGACAAGGAAGTTAATTTTTCTGGTGGCCATCTCTTCTGCTAGAAGAGTATCAGAATTAGCAGCTCTTTCCTGTAAGGAGCCTTATTTGATTATACACAAGGATAGAGTGGTACTACGCCCTCATCCTAGTTTTTTACCGAAGGTGGTTTCTGAGTTTCATTTAAACCAAGACATTGTCCTACCTTCCTTTTTTCCAGATCCCTGTTCTCCGGAAGAGAGATCTCTACATTTGTTGGATGTAGTAAGAGCAGTTGAGGCCTATCTAGGGGCAACTGCTCAGATCCGCAAGATGGATGTTTTGTTTGTGCTGCCAGAGGGTCCCAATAGAGGACAGGCAGCGTCAAAAGCTACCATTTCTAAATGGATTTGACAGTTGATCATTCAAGCTTACGGTTTGAAACAGAAGATTCCTCTGTTTCAGATCAGGGCACATTCCACAAGGGCTATTGGTGCTTCTTGGGCAGTGCATCACCGGGCCTCTATGGCTCAAATCTGCAAGGCCGCAACCTGGTCTTCAGTCCATACATTCACCAGATTCTATCAGGTGGATGTGAGAAGGCATGAGGATATCGCCTTTGGGCGTAGTGTGCTGCAGGCAGCAGTACAGGGTCCTGAGGTCTGATTGCACCCTACTTGGTCGTGGTTCCCCCCCCTCAGGTAGCATTGCTCTGGGACATCCCATCAGTAATTACTGTGGCTCTGTGTCCCGTGATGTTCGAGAAAGAAAATGGGATTTTTTTAAAACAGCTTACCTGTAAAATCCTTTTCTTTCGAAGGACATCACGGGACACAGAGGTCCTGCCCCTCTTCTAATACACTATATTGCTTGGCTACAAAACTGAGGTATCCCTGCAAGGGGGAGGGATTATATAGGGGGTTGAACTTCCTGATAGAGTGTGCCAGTGTCCAATCACCAGTGATACCTATATAACCCATCAGTAATTACTGTGGCTCTGTGTCCCGTGATGTCCTTCGAAAGAAAAGGATTTTACAGGTAAGGAAATAAATAGGATTTTTTTTAAAAAGGCTTATTAACCACTTGCCGACCGCCTCACGCCTATATACGTGAGCAGAATGGCACGGGCAGGCAAAATCACGTACCTGGTACGTGATTGCCTTCCCGCGGGCGGGGGGTCCGATCGGACCCCCCCCCCCCCCCCCCCGGTGCCAGCGGCGGTCGGCATTTGTCTGGCAGCGATCAAAGATGAGGAGGAGGCCATCCAATCGTGGCCCCCCCCCTCGCGATCGCTCCCAGCCAATGAGAAACATCCCCTGCCTCTGTATAGTATGCAGAGGATGTGATGTCCTCTCTCCTTGGCTCGGGAGTTCCGTTCCAGCGCCGAGGAGAGAAGACATGTGAGTGAGTGCAACACACACACACACACACACACACACACACACACGAACATGCCAGGCACACTAAACACCCCGATTCGCCCCCCAATCACCCCCCCCCCCCCCCGTCACAAACTGACACCAAGCAGGTTTTTTTTTTTTTTTTTCCTGATTACTGCATAGTGTCAGTTTGTGACAGTTAGAAGTGGTAGGGCAGTGAGTATTAGCCCCCTGTAGGTCTAGGGTACCCCCCCTAATAAAGTTTTAACCCCTTGATCACCCCGTCACCAGTGTCACTAAGCGATCATTTTTCTGATCGCTGTATTAGTGTCACTGGTGACGCTAGTTAGGGAGGTAAATATTTAGGTTCGCCGTCAGTGTTTTATAGCGACAGGGACCCCCATATACTACCTAATAAATGTTTTAACCCCTTGATTGCCCCCTAGTTAACCCTTTCACCACTGATCACTGTATAAGTGTTACGGGTGACGCTGGTTAGTTCGTTTATTTTTTATAGTGTCAGGGCACCCGCCGTTTATTACCGAATAAAGGTTTAGCCCCCTGATCGCCCGGCGGTGATATGCGTCGCCCCAGGCAGCGTCAGATTAGCGCCAGTACCGCTAACACCCACGCACGCAGCATACGCCTCCCTTAGTGGTATAGTATCTGAACGCATCAATATCTGATCCGATCAGATCTATACTAGCGTCCCCAGCAGTTTAGGGTTCCCAAAAACGCGATGTTAGCGGGATCAGCCCAGATACCTGCTAGCACCTGCGTTTTGCCCCTCCGCCCGGCCCAGCCCACCCAAGTGCAGTATCGATCGATCACGGTCACTTACAAAACACTAAACGCATAACTGCAGCGTTCGCAGAGTCGGGCCTGATCCCTGCGATCGCTAACAGTTTTTTTGGTAGCGTTTTGGTGAACTGGCAAGCGCCAGCGGCCTAGTACACCCCGGTCGTAGTCATACCAGCACTGCAGTAACACTTGGTGACGTGGCGAGTCCCATAAGTGCAGTTCAAGCTGGTGAGGTGGCAAGCACAAGTAGTGTCCCGCTGCCACCAAAAAGACAAACACAGGCCCGTCGTGCCCATAGTGCCCTTCCTGCTGCATTCGCCAATCCTAATTGGGAACCCACCGCTTCTGCAGCGCCCGTACTTCCCCCATTCACATCCCCAACCAAATGCAGTCGGCTGCATGAGAGGCATTTTTATGTCCTCCCGAGTACCCCTACCCAACAAACCCCCCAAAAAAGATGTCTGCAGCAAGCGCGGATATAGGCGTGACACCCGCTATTATTGTCCCTCCAGTCCTGACAATCCTGGTCTTTGCATTGGTGAATGTTTTGAACGCTACCATTCACTAGTTGAGTATTAGTGTAGGGTACAGCATTGCACAGACTAGGACACACTTTCACAGGGTCTCCCAAGATGCCATCGCATTTTGAGAGACCCGAACCTGGAACCGGTTACCGTTATAAAAGTTACACATTTGCAAAAGAAACAAAAAAAAAAAAAAAAAAAATAGTTGTCGTTTTATTGTTCTCTCTCTCTCTCTATTCTCTCTATTGTTCTGCTCTTTTTTACTGTGTTCTATTCTGCAATGTTTTATTGTTATGTTTTATCATGTTTGCTTTTCAGGTATGCAATTTTTTATACTTTATTGTTTACTGTGCTTTATTGTTAACCATTTTTTGTCTTCAGGTACACCATTCACGACTTTGAGTGGTTATACCAGAATGATGCCTGCAGGTTTAGGTATCATCTTGGTATCATTCTTTTCAGCCAGCGGTCGGCTTTCATGTAAAAGCAATCCTAGCGGCTAATTAGCCTCTAGACTGCTTTCACAAGCAGTGGGAGGGAATGCCCCCCCCCCCCCCTCACCGTCTTCCGTGTTTTTCTCTGGCTCTCCTGTCTCAACAGGGAACCTGAGAAAGCAGCCAGTGATTCAGCCAGCTGACCATAGAGCTGATCAGAGACCAGAGTGGCTCCAAACATCTCTATGGCCTAAGAAACCGGAAGCTACGAGCATTTTATGACTTAGATTTCGCCAGATGTAAACAGCGCCATTGGGAAATTGGGGAAGCATTTTATCACACCGATCTTGGTGTGGTCAGATGCTTTGAGGGCAGAGGAGAGATCTAGGGTCTAATAGACCCCAATTTTTTCAAAAAAGAGTACCTGTCACTACCTATTGCTATCATAGGGGATATTTACATTCCCTGAGATAACAATAGAAATGATTTAAAAAAAAAATGAAAAGGAACAGTTTAAAAATAAGATGAAAAAGCAAAAAAATAATAAAGAAAAAAAAAAAAAAAAAGCACCCCTGTCCCCCCTGCTCTCGCGCTAAGGCGAACGCAAGCGTCGGTCTGGCGTCAAATGTAAACAGCAATTGCACCATGCATGTGAGGTATCACCGCGAAGGTCAGATCGAGGGCAGTATTTTTAGCAGTAGACCTCCTCTGTAAATCTAAAGTGGTAACCTGTAAAGGCTTTTAAAAATGTATTAAATTTGTTGCCACTGCACGTTTGTGCGCAATTTTAAAGCATGTCATGTTTGGTATCCATGTACTCGGCTTAAGATCATCTTTTTTATTCCATCAAACATTTGGGCAATATAGTGTGTTTTAGTGCATTAAAATTTAAAGTGTGTTTTTTCCACAAAAAATGCGTTTGAAAAATCGCTGCGCAAATACCGTGTGAAAAAAAAAAATGAAACACCCACCATTTTAATCTGTAGGGCATTTGCTTTAAAAAAATATATAATGTTTGGTGGTTCAAAGTAATTTTCTTGCAAAAAAAAAAAATAACTTTTTCATGTAAACAAAAAGTGTCAGAAAGGGCTTTGTCTTCAAGTGGTTAGAAGAGTGGTTGATGTGTGACATAAGCTTCTAAATGTTGTGCATAAAATGCCAGGATAGTTCAAACCCCCCCCCCCCCAAATGACCCCATTTTGGAAAGTAGACACCCCAAGCTATTTGCTGAGAGTCATGTCGAGTCCATGGAATATTTTATATTGTGACACAAGTTGCGGGAAAGACACATTTTTTTTTTTTTGCACAAAGTTGTCACTAAATGATATATTGCTCAAACATGCCATGGGGATATGTGAAATTACACCCCAAAATACATTCTGCTGCTTCTCCTGAGTACGGGGATACCACATGTGTGGGACTTTTTGAGAGCCTAGCCGCGCACGGGACCCCGAAAACCAAGCACCGCCTTCAGGCTTTCTAAGGGCGTAAATATTTGATTTCACTCTTCACTGCCTATCACAGTTTCGGAGGCCATGGAATGCCCAGGTGGCACAACCCCCCCCCCCCCCCCCCCCCAAATGACCCCATTTTGGAAAGTAGACACCCCAAGCTATTTTCTGAGAGGTATAGTGAATATTTTGCAGACTTCACTTTTTGTCACAAAGTTTTGAAAATTGAAAAAAGAAAAAAAAAATTTTTCTGTTCTTTCTTCATTTTCAAAAACAAATGAGAGCTGCAAAATACTCACCATGCCTCTCAGCAAATAGCTTGGGGTGTCTACTTTCCAAAATGGGGTAATTTGGGGGGGTTTTGTGCCATCTTGGCATTTTATGGCCTTCAAAACTGTGATAGGTAGTGAGGAGTAAAATCAAAAATTTATGCCCTTAGAAATCCTGAAGGCGGTGCTTGGTTTTCGGGGCCCCGTACGCGACTAGGCTCCCAAAAAGTCCCACACATATGGTATCCCCGTACTCAGGAGAAGCAGCTGAATGTATTTTGGGGTGCAATTCCACATATGCCCATGGCCTGTGTGAGCAATATATCATTTAGTGACAACTTTTTGTAAAAAAATTTTTTTTTTTGTCATTATTCAATCACTTGGGACAAAAAAAAAAAAATATTCAATGGGTTCAACATGCCTCTCAGCAATTTCCTTGGGGTGTCTACTTTACAAAATGGGGTCATTTGGGGGGGGGGGGGGGGGGGGTTGTACTGCCCTGCCATTTTAGCACCTCAAGAAATGACATAGGCAGTCATAAATTAAAAGCTGTGTAAATTCCAGAAAATGTACCCTAGTTTGTAGACGCTATAACTTTTGCGCAAACCAATAAATATACGCTTATTGACATTTTTTTTTTTACCAAAGACATGTGGCCGAATACATTTTGTTGTAAGCAAGTAAAGGTGCAAAATTGCTAGGCATTCCTATGTACCCATTATGTAAATGACAGGAGGTGATGATTGATAAAGTCCATAAAAAGTCTGTATGGGGAAAAAAAGGGGACTCAATACAACGCTCTGAAAAGTTTTCAAAGTCCACACAAATGGCTGCCTTCCTGGAAGAGCTGACCCTAAGCCCCAACAATCTGCAGAAAGAACACAAGGAGAGGAGGCGCCTCTAAGTGCAGTATTAAAACCAGATTTATTAAAAAAACTGTGCAAAACACTCACATTTTGTAGAATAACATTAGGCATGTAATGTGGCTAAAAGTCCAGGAGGAGAGGGGTCCGTCAGATCCGTCACAACTAGCGCTGGGTCCTGCTGTGCGTGCGGCTGTGCCTGAACACCGCTGAAGCCGGCCGCGGTGATGAAGTTCCAGAGCGAGGCCTGAGACGCTGATGGAAGGCAGGCGCGGAGCTGTGATGTCACTGGAATGCGACGCGTTTCGTGAGCGTGCGGGCTACGATGGCACGGTAGCCGCGCTCCTTCATCAAAGCTACAGATGAAACGAGGAAGTGGTTTAAGAAGAGAATGGGTGCGGGGACTGGAGAGAGAAGGGGAGGAAGGAAGAGCGGATTGACAAGAACACAGGGAGGGAGGGGGGGGAAAGGAGGACAGAGAATAATGGCTATGTGTCTGGTTTATCCAAAGAAATGACAAGGTGTGTGTTAATATATAGAGAAGTATATGTGTAAATAAAATAAAATAAAGGTGGATATTAGTAAGGATGAATTTAATTAGAGATAAAAATGAAATTAAATAAAAAATAAGTATGAGAAATGAAAAATGATGAATTTAAAAAAATACATTTTGGCCTAAATGTATGACTAAAATTTAGTTTATTGGATTTTTTTTATAACAAAAAGTAGAAAATATAATTTTTTTTCAAAATTTTCGGTCTTTTTCCGTTTATAGCGCAAAAAATAAAAACGGCAGAGGTGACCAAATACCATCAAAAGAAAGCTCTATTTGTGGGAAGAAAAGGATGCAAATTTCGTTTGGGTACAGCATTGCATGACCGCGCAATTAGCAGTTAAAGCGACGCAGTGCCGAATTGTAAAAAGTGCTCTGGTCAGGAAGGGGGTAAAATCCTCCAGGGTTGAAGTGGTTAATGTACACATAGCACCCCATATTGACAGAAAAACACAGAATTGTTGACATTTTTGCAAATTTATTAAAAAGAAAAACTGAAATATCACATGGTCCTAAGTATTCAGACCCTTTTGCTCAGTATTTAGTAGAAGCACCCTTTTGATCTAATACAGCCATGAGTCATTTTGGGAAAGATGCAACAAGTTTTTCACACATCCTCTGCCATTCCTCCTTGCATATGCTCTCCAGTTCTGTCAGGTTGGATGGTAAACGTTGGTGGACAGCCATTTTTAGGTCTCTCCAGAGATGCTCAATTGGGTTTAAGTCAGAGCTCTGGCTGGGCCATTCAAGAACAGACACGGAGTTGTTGTGAAGCCACTCCTTCGTTATTTGAGCTGTGTGCTTAGGGTCATTGTCTTGTTGGAAGGTAAACCTTCAGCCCAGTCTGAGGTCCTGAGCACTCTGGAGAAGGTTTTCGTCCAGGATATCCCTGTACTTGGCCGCATTCATCTTTCCCTCGATTGCAACCAGTCGTCCTGTCCCTGCAGCTGAAACCCCCCCCCCCCCCACAGCATGATGCTGCCACCAGATGCTTCACTGTTGGGACTGTATTGGACAGGTGATGAGCAGTGCCTGGTTTTTTCCACACATACCGCTTAGAATTTTAAGGCCAAAAAGTTCTATCTTGGTCTCATCAGACCAGAGAATCTTATTTCTCACCATCTTGGAGTCCTTCAGGGTTTGTTTGTTTTTCTAGCAAACTCCATGCGGGCTTTTATGCGTCTTGCACTGAGGAGAGGCTTCTGTCTGGCCACTCTGCCATGAAGCGCCAACTGGTGGAGGGCTGCAGTGATGGTTGACTTCCTACAACTTTCTCCCATCTCCCGACTGCATCTCTGGAGCTCAACCACAGTGATCTTTGGGTTCTTCTTTACCTCTCTCACCAAGGCACTTCTTCCTCGATAGCTCAGTTTGGCTGGACAGCCAGCTCTAGGAAGGGTTCTTGTCATCTCAAACGTCTTCCATTTAAGGATTATGGGGGCCACTGTTCTCTTAGGAACCTTAAGTGCAGCAGAAATTTTTTAGTAACCTTGGCCAGATCTCTGCCTTGCCACAATTCTGTCTCTGAGCTCTTTAGGCAGTTCCTTTTGACCTCATGATTCTCATTTGCTCTGACATGCACCGTGAGCTGTAAGGTCTTATATAGACAGGTGTGTGGCTTTCCTAATCAAGTCCACTCAGTATAATCAAACACAGCTGGACTCAAATGAAGGTGTAGAACCATCTCAAGGATGATCAGAAAAAATGGGCAGCACCTGAGTTAAATATATGAGTGTCACAGCAAAGGGTCTGAATACTTAGGACCATGTGATATTTCAGTTTTTCTTTTTTTAATAAATCTGCAAAAATGTCAACCATTCTGTGTTTTTCTTTCAATATCTGGTGCTGTGTGTACATTGAGGGGGAAAAAAAATGAACTTTAAAATATTTTAGCGGGGGCGTGACCGGATGTCGTGAGTGGGTGCGCGTGTGTGCTCTCTCCTAGCTCCGGCTTTCATGCTGCTCAGCCCCGTCCCTAGTAGCTCAATCCAGCCTGCTATCTAGCCTGTTACTGGACCACTGGCTATTCGACTTGCCTCCCTGCCTCTGACGGCTACTGTGACCGGCCAGCTGCACCTTACCTTCGGGAGTGGGGGTGCATCATCGCCGCTGCACCGCGCTGCCGTGTATAAGCTTGGTGTCTGCCCAGCACTCCTCGCTCGGGCCGTGCTGCGGGCCCCCCCCCCCGCTGTAGCCGTACTGGTCGCCTAGCAACGCCCGGGGCTCTCGCGAGAGCCTCCTGTGATTCGGGCAAGGAACCTGGTTGCCACAGCCAAAACGCTCCGCTTCGATCCCAGCTTCGATCCCAGCCTCCCTCCCCTCGCTTCAGCTACAGCAGCAGACGCCAGCAACAGACATCAGACGCACGTGGAGAGAGCTGCCTTGAAACACTCCAGGACAGGTACGAGAGCTTTTGGGCTCAGTTTAAAAAGCCCTGGGGCTATAGAGGAGGACTTTATGGTATCCTGTAAAAACTATGCTCTGCCATGCCTGCTAAAGCTACACACTAGTTGGTAAATGAGTTTCTGAAAGCGCAAAATAAGGTGAAGCAGGGGGAGAGAGGGAAGGGGAGCACAGAGAAGAGTGTAAAGAAGCAAGGAAAGCGGTGGTTGAAGGGGGAAGGTAAGAAGGGAAAGAAAGAAAAGAAGAAAGTAAAAAGAAGTCCAATTAAGCCCCAGCTGTGGGTTACAAGGCTGTCACATTTACCTCAGAGGGTGTGTTGCAGGGGGAGCGGCAGTAGCAGCCTCTGGGCATATCACTCAGCAGATAAGGGGCAAACTACTGTTGGAATCTCGCTTTTTCAGTGTCCCCAATGATGACCAGGAAGAAGGGAGAGGAGCCCCAACAGCCAAAGAAAATACAACAACACAGGCTGCTCGCTCTGTTAAGGATAAGGGGGCTCTAGCAGCGTCAGCCCCCCTAGCGGCGACAGCTGCAGCAAAATTAGAAAAGTTTGCGCATACCCCTGTTAAAGGTAATCAGTTCCCTCACGAGAAGACACAGACAGGCCCACCTGGGGATCGGAAAAGCGTGGGCAGAATGTCAGCAGCTCCAGCTGTACTACCGGCTGGTACTAAAACTACATCAAATAAAAAAAGCCCAGAGAGCCCCCCTGGAGAAAGTAACTGTACCAGTCAGTGGTGCTTCACCTGGTCTTACTATAGCAGCTGAACCAGAACCCACACTAAAGGAGGTATTAGCTGCAGTGAACTCATGTAAGGGGTCCTTGAATGACCTGTGTGACCAACTGGGGGGCCTCAAGGTAGAATTACGCTCTATGAGCCAGGAGCTCCAGAAGGTACTAGAAAGGACTACCCTTATAGAAGAAAGACTGAGCCAACTTGAGGACACAGTGTTTCCAATGCAACGGGAATTTAAGAGTATACAAACACAGTTTGAAACGTATAGAAACAAAATGGACGAAATAGAGAACAGAATGCGCAGATGCAATGTTAGGGTCTTGGGTCTCCCTGAGGGAAGTGAAGGCCCCCGCCCTGGAGTATATATGGAAAATCTGCTTAAGGGACTCTTTGGGTCTTATACATTTTCACCTTACTTTGCCATCGAGAGGGCGCATCAAATCCCCACTAGGCCTACCGCATCGGGGGGACGCCCTAGACCAATGATTCTTAAGCTGCTCTGCTACAAGGACAAGGTGGCGTTAATGCAAAAATCAAGAGAGAAAGGAGACATTTCCCATAATGGCAGCAGGATTTCACTGTACCCTGGTAGATTGGGTCACAATAAAAGCTCCTAGGGCTAGCCGAAACAGGCACGGGTGGGGTAAGGGAAAGTCACTAGATAAAGAGTTAATTAGTCCCCACGTGGGACCTAAACACATTAGTAAACAGAAGCAGGGGTGGGTGGAGGGTAATAAACTAAATAAGGGATTGTGTTACTCATATATGCATGTGGAAAGAATTGGAGTAGTGGGGGCTTGGGGGAGACAGGGGGGGAGGGGTTTTTCCCTTCTCCCTCTTCTCCTCGTGCCCCTAAAATATAGTTCCAGCACTGTTGGTGGGCCTAGGAATCACAGAAGAGTCATAATAAATGCTAAGAAGTTCGGCTTACATTTTATACTTCACAACACGGTTGTTTCTTATTCTTCTGCTAAAAAATTTTTTTATTTTCTTATCGATGCTTAGTGTGGTTGGAATAGGTTCATGGAATGTTAGGGGCTTGGGCGATCCCGATAAGAGAACTGCTGTATTATCAGAGTTGGAGGCCCAGGGTGTCGATCTGCTCTGCTTGCAGGAGACGCACCTGTCAAACGAAACCAGGAAAAAATTTGGGGGTAGGAAATTCCAGTCGCAATTTCACTCTGTCTACACCTCTTACTCGAGAGGAGTGAGTATATTGATTAAAAAAGGGGTATCGTTTACCTGCAGTGCTCGGATCGACACGTTGGGCTGCTATATTTTTCTACACTGCCTGTTAGACGGTAGAGAATTTGTTATTGCAAATATATATATCCCTCCTCCTAGTAAGCTGGAAATCCTATACTATTTGTTGGAATATATGGAGAACAAGACAGGGATCCCGTTGATTCTGGTTGGCGACTTTAACACAGTCCTCGATAGTCGGCAGGATAGACTTACATCTGGTACCCGGACAGGGAGGGCAATGGAGGGCAGGCTTAAGCAGTTTTTAGAGGAAGTGGGGTGGTGCGACCTATGGAGAATCCGCAACCTAAATGTTAGACAATACTCTTGCTATTCAGGGACGCACTACACATTATCTCGAATAGACCTAGCCATAGGCAATAAGGAAGCGCATCCCCTAGTACATAAAATAGACTACGGCCCAAGAGGATTATCAGACCATTCACCCTTAAAACTGTTGTTGCGCACCGGGGATAGACAAATATATAGGCCTTGGTCAGTAAACCCAGTATGGTTGGAGGTAATAGGGAACATGGAAGAAATTTCTACTAGTCTAAAGGAGTTTATGTTGTGTAACGCAGGCACAGCGGCAGGGGGGGTGGTCTGGGACGCTCTAAAGGCCTTTCTCAGAGAGCTCCTAATCCAGCAAATAGCAAGGGCAAAGCGGAAAACAAGAATGCAGGAAGATCGCACCAGAAAGGAGGTTACGGACCTGGAAAGGCAGTATGTTTTGGGCCCCACTGTAGAGCTAGGGGAGCTATGGGTTAAGAAACAACAGGAATACAAAGTGGTAACAATGAGAAAAGCTGAAAATAAAAGACTTTTTCAGAGGCAGAGATTCTTTGAGGAGGGGGAAAGAGTGGGCCGTATGCTAGCCGTATGCTAGCCCCAACTCCCCGTCCTCAACAATCTCCGCGATTAGATCCCGAAAGGGGGAAATTGTGACGGATCCTGTGAAGGTCAGGGAGATATTCTTCGACTTCTACAGTTCCCTGTACAAATCGAAACAGCCCACAGAAAGAGGAGTGCTGGATAAACTACTGGAGGGAATTACATTACCAACCTTAACTACATTAGATAAAATTAACTTAGAATCCCCTATAACCCTAGAGGAATTAAGGAGCGCTGTGGCTGCTATGCCCAATCATAAGTCTCCAGGCCCAGACGGACTCCCCCTGGAAATCTACAAATATTATGGGGAGATTCTGCTCCCCACTCTCCTGAGGACACTAGAGGAGGCGTTTGCGGGCGGAGGCCTCCCTCCCTCAATGTCAGAGTCTAATATTACACTTATCCAAAAGGAAGGGAA
This sequence comes from Lithobates septentrionalis, assembly GCA_037952835.1. Lineage (NCBI taxonomy): Eukaryota > Metazoa > Chordata > Amphibia > Anura > Ranidae > Lithobates > Lithobates septentrionalis. The sequence goes on from JBBDGP010001438.1 coordinate 70,832, forward strand.
GGATCAACTTGAGGTAGCGTCATATAGACCAATTTCTTTGCTTTGCTCGGACATCAAAATCCTAGCAAAGGTATTAGCAACCAGACTAAGTAAATGTATTAACACAGGGCTTGACAAATTTGCTTGGAATCTAGGAGCCAACTAAAAAAGTTAGGAGCCAGGTTTTTTTTAAACGACCGACAAAGCTTTATTTTCAATATAAAAAATAACTAATCTTAAATTTACACAGAAAAAGTCCGCCCCGCTAGAGGCCCGAATAGCGTCACTAAAACTAGCGCCGCTTTACCGCCGACGCCCCCCGCGGCTCGGTGTGAAAGGGCTCTAAGGGTCTGATCAGGTCCGCCTGAAAAACAGACAGGCGAACCTGATCAGACAGCCCGTGTGAAAGGGGCCAAGCAGGGAGATAACAAATAAATTAATTTTAATTAGGAAAAAAATAAACAAACAGTTTTTATATAAATATAAATTAATAAAAATAAAATCTATTACGAAAAAAAAAAAAAAAAAAGGCTATCCCCACATTCACTTCCTTCTCTTCTCCACTTTGGGAAGGAGATGGGCAGTGAAAACAGGCAGGTATTTCGCATCAGCATTGCATTAGCATTGCTGGTTGCAATACCAACGACCACCACAAGATGGCGCCAGATTTCAGAAGGACTCTAGAACTACCGAAGAAGGCCGCAAAGCCGGGGCCTAAATTACCGGCCGGCACGGCCCGACGCGATCGCACGGGGGGGGGGCGTCGGAGTCCGCACAGAGACAGGATACCCCCAGCTGTGCCGCCCCAGGCGCCAAGTTGCTAATTCTAGTCGCAAATGCGACCTGGCGCCCGGGGTTTGTCGAGCCCTGTATTAACAAACTGATACACCCAGACCAAGCAGGATTCATCCCCCATAGGTCTACCAGTATCAATATTAGGAGAGCATATTTGAACTTGCAGACCCCAGTTGTAGACAGGGACCCTAGAGCAATTATGTCTTTGGATATTGCTAAAGCTTTTGATAGCTTGGAGTGAGGCTACCTCTGGGGAATAATGGACAAATTTGGGTTTGGCCCGATTTTTATCAACTGGGTAAAAATCTTGTATAGTCATCCATCAGCTAAGCTAAAGATCAACAATGAGTTTACAGATAGTCTGACATTGGAGAGGGGCACAAGATAGGGGTGCCCGCTATTGCCCCTCCTGTTTGCCCTGGCAATGGAGCCGCTGGCGGAGGCTATAAGAAGGGCACCGGGCTTACGGGGCTTTAGGAGGAAGGGTAGCGAAGAAAGAGTCGCACTTTACGCAGACGACGTCTTGGTATTCCTGGGGGATATGGGTCCATCTCTGGAAAAAACGATGCAACTGGTAGAAGGATTTGGGAAGGTATCGGGCCTAGTAGTTAACTGGGACAAATCTTCATTACTACAGATCGACCCAATCAATAATCCCCTCCCTGACGGTCTCCCTGGGCTAAAAGTAACCGATAAGATAAAGTACCTGGGAATAGTAATGACTAGTGACCCCAACGATTACATTCGGGATAACCTGGCCCCCCTGCTTGCGAAGTTTAGAAGAAAATGCGACATCTGGTGTCGGCTAACCTTGTCGCTGGCAGGACGTTCAAATCTGATCAGAATGATCTGGCTGCCACAATTACTCTACATTCTCCATAACTCCCCGGTATGGATCGGGAGAAAATGGTTCATAAAAATAGACTCCTTATTTAGGGATCTTATCTGGAAGAAAGGCCAGGCTAGGATTAAATTGCAGATACTGCAGCGACCTACCTGGGAGGGAGGTTTAGCAATTCCCCATCCGTTTGGATATTACCGTATCTAGCTGCTCAATTGCAGCATCTAGGGGGCTGCGAATCCCTGGGCGAACCAAGTGCTAGCAATAAAATAATGCTGGAAGGCAGTCCACACAGATGCTTGGTGGATGCACTTGAGGCCGGCTCACTCCAGAGAAAGTTACCAACAATTAAATTGGTAAATAAGACCTGGCAGACAGTTAAGAAGATCATGGGGTACAGAGGCATTACTGAGTATTCACCCATATGGTCTAATGAATCCCTGGGGGAATTGAGGGCTATAGAAAAGAACCCTGTTTGGGAAAGCCACGGAATCTACAGACTGGCGCAGCTGTACACCGACACTAACCTGAAATCCTTTATGGAATTGAGAATGGAATTTGGAGTTCCATATAATACATTTTATAATTATTTGCAGATCAGGCACGCTCTGAGTACCCAATTTAGGTCCTCCCCTATGGAGCGAAGTAAAACACTGCTTCTCAATAAGGTTGTTAAAGAAACAAACACCAAGGGGTTGATTGGAGTTGTGTATACACAGATAGTGGACAAGATTTTTCATTCAAGGTGTGTCTCTCGGGTCCAGAGTGGGTTGGGAGGCGGACGTGGGGGAGTTGTCGGACGCCCAGTGGAAAAAAATACTGGAATTTGGGCAGATGGTGTCCGTCTCTCCCTCACAGAAGGCCTCACACTTACTCCTTCTACATAGAGCTTACTACACCCCTAGAAGATTATATAGGTTTGGGAGTAGACCAGATGACAGATGCCCTAGGTGCTGCAGGACAGGGGATCTCATACACATGGTTTGGAGATGTCCAAAACTGGCAAGATATTGGACGGAAGTGGTCAGGACAATAAACCGCAGATTCAAGGTTAGCTTGGAGTTAGACCCTAAGGTATGTGTGCTGGGGCTGGTGGGAGCTAATATGGGTCACACCAGCACAACCACTGCCATAGTTAGATGTCTATATCAGGCGAGAAAGCTGATAGCACAATCCTGGCTCTCAACAAACCCTCCAACTATGGGGGAATGGCTTAAAACAATGGATTCCTTGGTTTGGACAGAAAGGACAGTATACACTAAAAAAGGGAATTACAGCAAATTCATTGGTATATGGAAGCCCTGGCTGCAGGGGCTGAACACTCGATATCTATTCTGAATCAATTATCTTCGAACCTCTTACGAATGCGGGGGCGAATAATAGCCCAAATTAGATAAGCCAGAGTGCTGCAACAGGCTCCACTGGGGCCCAAACAATTATAGTATGTCGCGAGTCCTAGTGTTTTCGATCCTAACTTATGCGCTGACTATAAGGGAAAGGATGGGATGGGGGTGGTAAGGGGATTAGAAGATAAAGGGGGGGGGTGGGAAAAGTAGGGAGGGTAAGGGAAAGGAAAAAAGGGGGTAAAAATAGCACACTGTAAAATATTATCACTTAGATATATATCAATGTTTGTAATCACCATAGGGCACAGCAGACACGCGAGGTATTGTGTTTCAATATAGCCTTTGAATTATGTTTTACTGTTTTTGATAATCACACCTCAAACTCAATTTGTCACGTAAAGTATGTAACTTTTTATATTGCTATAAAAAAAATATATATATATTTTAGCAAATTGCTGCAATATAACAGAGTGAAAAATTTAAGGGGGTCTGAATACTTTCCGTCCCCACTGTATATATTTCAAGTGGTCACAAAAGTAGGGTACCTGTTGTGGTGTTTGGCTACCCGTTCTTCTAGATGCTGAAGGAGGGTTAGTTCAGTGTACCACTCAGCAGTTGTGAGCACAGAGGTCTATTTCCAATGTCTCAGAATATCATTCATGGCAGCAAGTAAGAAGTGAAGGAAGCATTTCTTGGCAAATTGACTGTGCACTTTGCAAGTGCGGTCGCACTAATTTTCCCCAGAGCTTAATAAATGTGAAGCTCTGCTGATTTCCATCATGCAATCGTGCAAGCAAAATGCTGTTTATTTTTTCCACCTGATTTGGTATTATTCTTTACAAAGTGTGTATTCCTTACAATGTGAAACTTCTCCACATTCACTTAGCTCTGGGGAAACTAAGTGCAACTGCACTTGCAAAGTGCACAGTCTATTTGCCTTTAGGAAATCAATCCCATTGTCTCAGGTCCACATAAGGAATTGTGAACAGGACAAGCCAGCTGAAGACATAGCGTTCCCTATTTTTTGGGTCAGTGGACCTATGTGTGGCGAGCTTAAAGTGTTTTGCCAGAGTCCCGTGCCTTAAAAAGAAAGGCAAAACAGAAGGTTAAAGAATGGGGTCTACTTGGTGGCAGAACCCAGGAGAGTCAAACTAGTGATGCCTGCGAGAGAGACTTCTTCAGTATAATCCCTAAAGTGGTTGTAAAGGCATAAAGTTTTTTTTACCTTCATGCATTCCATGCATGAAAGTAAAAAAACTGTGTGCAGCAGCCCGCCTAATACTTTGCACTCCTGTCAATCACAGCCACTGAGCCAATCGGGAGACTGAGGGGACGGGGTCAAGCTGTAGGCCCGTGTGTGAATGGACACAGAGGCACAGCTCAGGAGCGTGCCTGCTTGGGCAAGCTGCTTGCTGTGAAAGCGCCCGGCAGATGGAGGGGCAAGGAGCACCGGTGTGGGACCTGAGAAGAGGACCTGGGCTGCTCTATGCAAAACCATTGCACAGAGCAGGCATGTATAACCTGTTTGTTTAAAAAAAAAATGGGTTTTAATATCGCTTTAACTTGCCTTTTGTCGTTGAAGATCCAATCCAGTATAGAAACCAAGTTGCTGGATCTATGATATAGTTTAACAGAAACTGTACGAAAGCCTTGCCCTTCCAGATATAGAACTATAATATATTGCAGATGGGGTGGGGTTCCAGCCCAGATGTATACTGAAAGAGCTAATTTTACCCTGGTGAAGAATAGTCTGGAGTACCATTGGTACTGCCTGAAATGTCCATTTTGAATAATGCAACTCTGCCAAAATACAAGTGATGCATTGTAGCTCAGGCCTTGAGTCTGGTGAGGGAGCCTTGTAGGAGGGGAGGAAAATTAAGATGATAGAGGCCCTGTAGTCCCGAATAGGGATTTGGTGGTCCAATGGAAGGGGGATACACTGGTTAAGCGTTCCCGGTCTCCAGGGGGGCAGAAAGAGGTAAAGTTCAATTGAATTTGAGGGACTTGACTTTAAAGCTACTGAACTCCAAGTCCTGCATAAAGGAAAGGACTGCTATGCGAGGGTTAGATATGAACAGGAGCATATCTTTGGTTGTGGTTTCATCTTTTGATAGGTGTCCCGTTTCTTATACCTAAAGATTGGGGTTGGCAGATTGTGCCAGCTGCTCCATGCCAGCATGTATAAGAGATGAGGGGACATCACTGGTATGTTCCATTGTGGATTTGAACAGGGTCTAAAAGGGATCCATTTTCAAATTCCAGGCCAAGGGTGAGCAGTGAAAGCCATTACTTTTTCAAACCAAACCCCCAATCTAGAAAGCTTTCGCCAGGAAGCCTAGTGTATCAGTGATGGCGTTTTTGATTGTCTTGGGGTACAAACCCCACTTGTTCCAGGTGTACTGAGGGAATGTTTGTAATCTATTAGCAATCAATTTGACAAAGATTTTCGGATATGTGCTGGTTAAAGGTATAGGGCGATAACTCGTGCACCAGGTTGGATCTTTCCCAGCTTTAGGAATAAAAGATACGAGGGCTTCCTGCGATTTTGTCATGGCAACGGTTTTTGTATAGATACTGTGTATATGCAGGTTCCGGGATAGGAAAAAGTGTCTTTGAACTGTTTATACAATGTCTAGTGAACCCACCTGGTTCCAAACTTTTTTTGCTGATGGGAGTGAGGACATTGACTGTTTCCTTTGCAGTGAAGAGGGAAACTGGAGCTGTAATGGCTTCCTGAGAAAGGTGTAACCAAATGCTCCTCCTATGCATTGCTGGAGGGGAACCTGAAATTCTGGAGCTGAAGATGGGCCCGACTGGGGAGAAATATTTTATAGATGTGTGTAATATTCATGGTGGGTTTTGGCTATTTCTAAAGATGCATGGGTAGTGCCACCGGGTTAGGGTCATTATATTAGGAATGTAGAGTGGCTATAAACTACACACCCCTGTACAAAAGCCAGGTTCTTGAGATGTAAAAAAAAATCAGACCAAGATAAATCGCTACAGAATTTTTCCCACCTGTAACCACTTCAGCCCCGGGAAGATTTGGCTGCTCAATGACAGGCAATTTTTTGCGATCTGGCACTGCTGCGCTTTAATCGAAAATTGCACGGTCGTGCGACGTCCCTTAACCACTTAAGGACCAGCCTCGTTTTGGATTTTAGGTGTTTACATGTTTAAAACAGTTTTTCTTTGCTAGAAAATTACTTAGAACCCCCAAACATTATATATTGTTTTTTTTCTAACACCCTAGAGAATAAAATGGCGGTCATTGCAATACTTTTTTTTGCACCGTATTTGCGCAGCGGTCTTCTAAGCGCACTTTTTTTGAAAAAAAATCAATTTTTGAATAAAAAAATAAGACAACAGTAAAGATAGCCCAATTTTTTTTAATATTGTGAAATATAATGTTACGCCAAGTAAATTGATACCCAACATGTCACGCTTCAAAATTGCGCCCGCTCGTGTAATAGCGTCAAACTTTTCCCCCTAAAAATCTCCATAGGCGACATTTTAAAAAATTCTACAGGTTGCATGTTTTGCGTTACAGAGGAGGTCTAGGGCTAGAATTATTGCTCCCGCTCTACCGGTCGCGGCGATACCTCACATGTGTGGTTTGACCACCGTTTTCATATGCGGGCGCTACTCACGTATGCGTTCGCTTCTGCCTGCGGGCTTGTCGGGACAGGGCGCTTTAAATTTTTTTTTTATTATTTATTTTACCTTATTTTATTTATTTTTTCACTGTTTTAAAAAAAAAAAAATTGGATCACTTTTATTCCTATTACAAGGAATGTAAACATCCCTTGTAATAGAAAAAAGCATGACAGGTCCTCTTTAATATGAGATCTGGGGTCAAAAAGTCCTCAGATCTCATATTTAGACTAAGATGCAAAAAAAAAAAAAATCGTTTAAAAAAATTACACAAAAAAAATTGTGCCCCTAAGAGAAGTATGCGGAGCCGACGTAATGATGTCGCTCCGGCCGTCCTATGGTATAGAGACGGGTGGGCGCCATCTTGGCCTCACTCGTCTCTATACCTCAGCAGTGACAGGTCCCGATCTCCTCCGCCGCTACCGACGGCTCCGGTAAGCGGTGGAGAGCGGCGGGAGGGGGGGTGGCACCTCTCCCGTCGCCGATAAAGATGGATACCTCGGTTGTGGCAGCAGCTGCTGCCGTTACCGAGATATCCATCTTTAAAAAAATGACGTATATATATATATACAGTGGCCGGTCGTTAAGTGGTTAAAAAAATTGACTTTTTTTTTTTTTTCCCACAAATAGAACTTTCTTTTGGTGGTATTTGATCATCTCTGCAGTTTTTATTCTTTGCGCTATAAACAAAGCAACAATTTTCAAAAAAACACTATAACACTATAATAAATGTCCCCAATTTTTTTTTTCAGTTTAGGCTGATATGTATTCTACATATTTTTGGTAATAAAAATTGCAATAAGCGTTTGGTTAGTGCAAAAGTTAAAGCATCTACAAAATAGAGGAAAGATTTATGGCATTTTTATCATTTTATTTATTTTTTTTACTAGTAATGGCGGTGATCAGCAATTTTTATCAGGACTGCGACGACGTGGGGGATAGATCGGACACTTTTGGGACCATTGGCATTTATACAGCGATCAGTGCTATAAAAATGCACTGATTACTGTGTAAATATCACTGGCAGGGAAGGGGTTAACACTAGGGGGCGATCAAGGGGTTAATTGTGTGTCCTAGGGAGTGATTTTGTGAGGGATGGGACTGCCAGAGTGAGGAGAGCGATCTGTTGTTCATACTTGGTATGAACAACAGATCACTCTCCTCACCCCTTATCTGTCAATGTAATCTGACAGAACTCCGTGCTGCCTGTGTGCAGCGGGTGCCCAGTTACTGCGACCGCCGGGCACGCACATCGGCTCCGGCGTTGCACCCCCTCGTGGTCAAAAGGCAAACCGACGTAAGGTAACAGTGTTTCGCCCACCCGTGCCATTCTGCCGCAGTAAAACTGCGGTGGCTGGTCGGGAACTGGTTAACCACTTGCTGTCTAGCCCAATTTTGACATTTCTCACATGTTAAAATCTGCGTTTTATTTTTTTGCTGAAAAATTACTTGGAACCCCCAAATGTTCTATATTTTCTGAAAGCAGAGGCTTTGCAATTTTTATGTTCCAAGATGATTGTGGATATATGGAAAGAACCTGCACTCTGAAATCATCCAAATGTATTTATTCCATAATCACCAAGTACAGAGTAACTAACATGTTTAGGGGAAGAGCCTTGTTCATAACTGTTCCGAGTTTGTGACGAGTGGGAGGTCTTCTGAACCTGGCACCTGGAGCGAAGGTACCAGTAACCAACACGCATACAGTGGAACCTTGGTTTACGAGTAAGACGATCAACGAGCGTTTTGAAAGACTAGCAACTTTTTTTTTTACTTAAATCCTGACTCTGTTTGCGAGTGTCTCGCAAAACGAGCAGGATTCAAGCCAATGGGGTGTGCAGTACCGCATTTGGCCAGAGGTGCGGGGGTGCTGGTGACACTCGGAACGGTTCGGAGCCACTTGGAAACACTCAGTTCAGTCGAGCTATTCCCGAGTATTTCCAAGGCTCTCCGGCGCCCCCCCCACCTCTGGCCACATGCAGTATTGCATGCAATAGAAGTCAATGTGAAACAAATTAATTATCTTCGTTTCCACTTCTATGGGCAAACTCTCTTTGATATGCGAGTGGTTTGGATTACAAGCGTTCTCCTGGAACGGATTATGCTCGTAATCCGAGGAGCCACTGTATCTGGAGGTTTTCACACAGCGGTGCTAACTTGTGTGTACATTGCAAGATGATTGTGCAGCTGTGTATCAAATTTTCAGGAAAAAAAATGCACTTGACCACTTAACCACTTGAGCCCCGGACCATTATGCTGCCTAAGGACCAGAGGTCTTTTTCCAATTTGGCACTGCGTCGATTTAACTGCTAATTGCGCGGTCATGCAATGCTGTACCCAAACGAAATTTGCGTCCTTTTCTTCCCACAAATAGAGCTTTCTTTTGATGGTATTTGATCACCTCTGCGGTTTTTATTTTTTGCGCTATAAACGGAAAAAGACCAAAAATTTTGAAAAAAAATGATATTTTCTACTTTTTGTTATAAAAAAAATCCAATAAACTCAATTTTAGTCATACATTTAGGCCAAAATGTATTCGGCCACATGTCTTTGGTAAAAAAAATGTCAATAAGCGTATATTTATTGGTTTGCGCAAAAGTTATAGCGTCTACAAACTAGGGTACATTTTCTGTAATTTACACAGCTTTTAGTTTATGACTGCCTATGTAATTTCTTGAGGTGCTAAAATGGCAGGGCAGTACAAACCCCCCCAAATGACCCCATTTTGGAAAGTAGACACCCCAAGGAAATTGCTGAGAGGCATGTTGAACCCATTGAATATTTTTTTTTTTTGTCCCAAGTGATTGAATAATGACAAAAAAAAAAAATATTTACAAAAAGTTGTCACTAAATGATAATGAGGTCGCGGTGATACCTCACATGCATGGTGCAATTGCTGTTTACGTTTGACGACAGACCGCCGCTTGCGTTCGCCTTAGCGCGAGAGCAGGGGGCGACAGGGGTGCTTTTTTTTTTTTTTTTTTCTTTATTATTTTTTTGCTTTTTTATCTTATTTTTAAACTGTTCCTTTCATTTTTTTTTTTTTTTAATCATTTTTATTGTTATCTCGGGGAATGTAAATATCCCCTATGATAGCAATAGGTAGTGACAGGTACTCTTTTTTGAAAAAATTGGAGTCTATAAGACCCTAGATCTCTCCTCTGCCCTCAAAGCATCTGACCACACCAAGATCGGTGTGATAAAATGCTTCCCCAATTTCCCAATGGCGCTATTTACATCCGGCGAAATCTAAGTCGTAAAATGCTCGTAGCTTCCGGTTTCTTAGGCCATAGAGATGTTTGGAGCCACTCTGGTCTCTGATCAGCTCTATGGTCAGCTGGCTGAATCACCGGCTGCATTTTCAGGTTCCCTGTTGAGACAGGAGAGCCAGAGAAAAACACGGAAGACGGTGGGGGGGGGGGCATTCCCTCCCACGGCTTGTAAAAGCAGTCTAGAGGCTAATTAGCCGCTAGGATTGCTTTTACATGAAAGCCGACTGCTGGCTGAAAAGAATGATACCAAGATGATACCTAAACCTGCAGGCATCATTCTGGTATAACCACTCAAAGTTGTGAATGGCGTACCTGAAGACAAAAAAATGGTTAACAATAAAGCACAGTAAACGGTAAAGTATAAAAAATTGCATACCTGAAAAGCAAACATGATAAAACATAATAACAATAAAACATTGCAGAATAGAATACAGTAAAAAAGAGCAGAACAATAGAGAGAATAGAGAGAGAGAGAACAATAAAACGACAACTATTTTTTTTTATTTTATATATATATTTTTTTTACACTTTTTTTGTAACTGTAACTTTTATAACTGTAACCGGTTCCAGGTTCGGGTCTCTCAAAATGCGATGGCATCTTGGGAGACCCTGTGAAAGTGTGCCTAGTCTGTGGAATGCTGTACCCTACGCTAATACTCAACTAGTGTATAGTAGCGTTCAAAACATTCACCAATGCAAAGACCAGGATTGTCAGGACAGGAGGGACAATAATAGCGGGTGTCACGCCTATATCCGCGCTAGCTGCAGACACAACATCTTTTTTGGGGGGGTTTGTTGGGTAGGGGTACTCGGGAGGACATAAAGAAAATGCCTCTCATGCAGCCGACTGCATTTGGTTGGGGATGTGAATGGGGGAAGTACGGGCGCTGCAGAAGTGGTGGGTTTCCAATTAGGATTGGCGAATGCAGCAGGAAGGGCATTATGGGCACGACGGGCCTGTGTTTGTCTTTTTGGTGGCAGCGGGACACTACTTGTGCTTGCCACCTCACCAGCTTGAACTGCACTTATGGGACTCGCCACCTCACCAAGTGTTACTGCCGTGCTGGTTTGACTACGACCGGGGTGTACTAGGCCACTGGTGCTTGCCAGTTCACCAAAACGCTACCAAAAAAACTGTTAGCGATCGCAGGGATCAGGCCTGACTCTGCGAACGCTGCAGTTATGCGTTTAGTGTTTTGTAAGTGTCAGTGATCGATCGATACTGCACTTGGGTGGGCTGGGCTGGGCCGGGCGGAGGGGCAAAACGCAGGTGCTAGCAGGTATCTGGGCTGATCCCGCTAACACTGCGTTTTTGGGAACCCTAAACTGCTGGGGACGCTAGTATAGATCTGATCGGATCAGATATTGATCCGATCAGATACTATACCACTAAGGGAGGTGTACGGTGCGTGCGTGGGTGTTAGCGGTACTGGCGCTAACCTGACGCTGCCTGGGGCTGGTGCTTGCCAGTTCACCAAAATACTACCAAAAAAACTGTTAGCGATCGCAGGGATCAGGCCTGACTCTGCGAACGCTGCAGTTATGCGTTTAGTGTTTTGTAAGTGACAGTGATCGATCGATACTGCACTTGGGTGGGCTGGGCGGAGGGGCAAAACGCAGGTGCTAGCAGGTATCTGGGCTGATCCCGCTAACACTGCGTTTTTGGGAACCCTAAACTGCTGGGGACGCTAGTATAGATCTGATCGGATCAGATATTGATCCGTTCAGATACTATACCACTAAGGGAGGTGTATGCTGCGTGCGTGGGTGTTAGCGGTACTGGCGCTAATCTGACGCTGCCTGGGGCGACGCATATCACCGCCGGGCGATCAGGGGCTAAACCTTTATTCGGTAATAAACGGCGGGTGCCCTGACACTATAAAAAATAAACGAACTAACCAGCGTCACCCGTAACACTTATACGGTGATCAGTGGTGAAAGGGTTAACTAGGGGGCCATCAAGGGGTTAAAACATTTATTCGGTAGTATATGGGGGTCCCTGTCGCTATAAAACGCTGACGGCGAACCTAAATATTTACGTCCCTAACTAGCGTCACCAGCGACACTAATACAGCGATCAGAAAAATGATCGCTTAGTGACACTGGTGACAGGGGGTGATCAAGGGGTTAAAACTTTATTAAGGGGGGTTAGGGGGGTATCCTAGACCTAAAGGGGGGTAATACTCACTGTCCCAACACTGTAACTGTCACAAACTGACACCAATGCAGTAATCAGAAAAAAAAAAAACTGCTGGTGTCAGTTTGTGACGGGGGGGGGGGGGGGGGGTGTATGCCCTCGGCGATCGGGGGGGGATCGGGGTGTTTTGTGTGCCTGGCATGTTCTACTGTGTGTGTGTAGTGTTGTGCACTCACATACCTGTCTTCTCTCCTCGGGCTGGAACGGAAATTACCGAGCCGAGGAGAGATGATATCATTTCCTTTGCTGCTGTTTAGCATACAGCAGCAAAGGAATGATTCGATTGGCCGGCGGCGATCGCGAGAGGGGGGCGATGAACGGATGGCCTCCCCCTCACCTCCGATCGCCGTGGGAAAAAGACGACCGCCTCGGGCACCGGGGGGGGGGGGGGTCCGATCGGACCCCCCACCCGCGGAAGGCAAATCACGTACATGTACGTGATTTTGCCTGTCCGTGCCACCTTGCCGACGTACATCGGTGTGAGGCGGTCGTCAAGTGGTTAAGGAACAAGCCTATTTGACATTTGTTGTTCACAAGTTAAAATCAGTATTTTTTGCTAGAAAATGACTTGGAACCCCCAAATAAAAAATATATATATAATTTTTTTTTATTATTAAAATGGAGATGGTTGCAATACTTTGTCACACCATATTTGTGCAGCATTCTCACAAAAAGTATTGTAAAAACACCCCAAACCACGTGCACACACTCACCTCATGCACACCCTACCACACGCACACCCCCCACTAGGGATGAGCTTCGTGTTCGAGTCGAACCCATGTTCGACTCGAACATCGGCTGTTCGACCGTCCGTCGAATTGCGAACGTTATGGGCCGTTCGCGCCAAATTCGTGTGGCGCGTCACGGCCCATAATTCACTGCGGCATCGCAGTGCATTGCTGGCTGATGATTGGCCAAGCATGCACTATGACCCGCATGCTTGGCCAATCACAGCGCCGTCAGTAGAGAGAGCTGTAATTGGCCAAAGCCAGGGTGGCTTTGGCCAATTATGGCTCAGGGGATTTAGTACACGCCCCACACTATATAAGGCCGCCTGCGCGGCGGCCCTGTGTAGTGTGTTCCGGTGTGCTGATAGAGAGAGAGACAGACAGTGTCATTTGATTTGAGTTAGATAGATTAGGCTAGATCTGTTCCTGCTATTTACATTTAGTGCAGTGCGTCCTGCTCACAGTGTTCAGCTAGATCCGTTCCTGCTATTTACATTTAGTGCAGTCAGTGCGTCCTGCTCACAGTGTTCAGCTAGATCCGTTCCTGCTATTTACATTTAGTGCAGTGCGTCCTGCTCACAGTGTTCAGCTAGATCCGTTCCTGCTATTTACATTTAGTGCAGTGCGTCCTGCTCACAGTGTTCAGCTAGATCTGTTCCTGCTATTTACATTTAGTGCAGTGCGTCCTGCTCACAGTGTTCAGCTAGATCCGTTCCTGCTATTTACATTTAGTGCAGTGCGTCCTGCTCACAGTGTTCAGCTAGATCTGTTCCTGCTATTTACCTTTAGTGCAGTGCGTCCTGCTCACAGTGTTCAGCTAGATCTGTTCCTGCTATTTACATTTAGTGCAGTGCGTCCTGCTCACAGTGTTCAGCTAGATCTGTTCCTGCTATTTACATTTAGTGCAGTGCGTCCTGCTCACAGTGTTCAGCTAGATCCGTTCCTGCTATTTACATTTAGTGCAGTGCGTCCTGCTCACAGTGTTCAGCTAGATCTGTTCCTGCTATTTACATTTAGTGCAGTGCGTCCTGCTCACAGTGTTCAGCTAGATCCGTTCCTGCTATTTACATTTAGTGCAGTCAGTGCGTCCTGCTCACAGTGTTCAGCTAGATCCGTTCCTGCTATTTACATTTAGTGCAGTCAGTGCGTCCTGCTCACAGTGTTCAGCTAGATCTGTTCCTGCTATTTACATTTAGTGCAGTCAGTGCGTCCTGCTCACAGTGTTCAGCTAGATCCGTTCCTGCTATTTACATTTAGTGCAGTGCGTCCTGCTCACAGTGTTCAGCTAGATCCGTTCCTGCTATTTACATTTAGTGCAGTGCGTCCTGCTCACAGTGTTCAGCTAGATCTGTTCCTGCTATTTACATTTAGTGCAGTGCGTCCTGCTCACAGTGTTCAGCTAGATCCGTTCCTGCTATTTACATTTAGTGCAGTCAGTGCGTCCTGCTCACAGTGTTCAGCTAGATCCGTTCCTGCTATTTACATTTAGTGCAGTCAGTGCGTCCTGCTCACAGTGTTCAGCTAGATCTGTTCCTGCTATTTACATTTAGTGCAGTCAGTGCGTCCTGCTCACAGTGTTCAGCTAGATCTGTTCCTGCTATTTACATTTAGTGCAGTCAGTGCGTCCTGCTCACAGTGTTCAGCTAGATCCGTTCCTGCTATTTACATTTAGTGCAGTGCGTCCTGCTCACAGTGTTCAGCTAGATCTGTTCCTGCTATTTACATTTAGTGCAGTGCGTCCTGCTCACAGTGTTCAGCTAGATCTGTTCCTGCTATTTACATTTAGTGCAGTGCGTCCTGCTCACAGTGTTCAGCTAGATCCGTTCCTGCTATTTACATTTAGTGCAGTGCGTCCTGCTCACAGTGTTCAGCTAGATCTGTTCCTGCTATTTACATTTAGTGCAGTGCGTCCTGCTCACAGTGTTCAGCTAGATCCGTTCCTGTTATCTTCCTACTGACAGGCAGGCTTGTCTGGTTACAGTATATAAAGCTACCTGAAGAAAATTACAGGTGTTCTATCCCAGCTTAGTGCAGCTACAGGCCATTAGTATGTCTGGAAGGCCAAGAAGGAGAGGCAGACAGTCACAAGCCAATAAGAGAGGGCAAGCAGGCTCTGTGTCTAGTGCTGGTCGTGGAGACGGTGCATCCTCATCAGCACGTGGCCATGGGACACGCTTGGCCTTTTTTTCGGCAGCTGGCCGTGTTGAGCCGCAACATGCGGAAGACTTGGTCGAGTGGATGACCAAGCCGTCCTCATCCTCCTCATCCTCTCTCACCCATGCCCAGGGTGCTTTGTCTGGCAAAGCAGCGGCCTCTTCCCTCAGCTCAATGTCATCAGTGACTCCTTCCCTAGCTCCACCGTGTCCTCCTGAGGATTCCCTCGAACTGTTTGACCACAGTGTTGGGTACATGCTCCAGGAGGATGCCCAGCGTTTGGAAGGCTCTGATGATGATACTGAGCTCGATGAAGGCAGTAACATGAGCACGGACAGAGGGGGTGCCCAAGAAGGACAGCAATCTGGCAGTCATGCTCCCCCTGCTGCAGCATACTGCCAGGTTTGCTCCAGTGATGAGGAGGGAGGGGATGATGAGGTCACTGACTCAACGTGGGTGCCTGATAGGAGAGAGGAGGAGGAGGAGGAGGCGGCACATCACCAACGAGGCAGGATGCCCTCCAGGGGCCAGCCTAAGGGCAGCACATTGACTGCATCACACCCCAAAGCTCCACA
Organism: Lithobates septentrionalis; assembly: GCA_037952835.1. Classification (NCBI taxonomy): domain Eukaryota; kingdom Metazoa; phylum Chordata; class Amphibia; order Anura; family Ranidae; genus Lithobates; species Lithobates septentrionalis. The sequence continues at coordinate 86,373 of JBBDGP010001438.1, forward strand.
TGTGCAGGGCGCTGCAGTCTCTGCGCGTTATTCAAAAAGTTCTTTGGTGTGGGCCTTTTTTGAGACGAGTGCATCAGATCGCACCGCTGCTATTTGCAACATATGTCTCAAGCGTATCTCGCGTGGCCAAAACATCTCCCGCTTGGGTACCACATGCTTGACCAGACATATGTTGACCTGCCATGCAGTTCGTTGGCAAGCATATCTAAAAGACCCACACCAAAGAACAAAGAGGATCTCTCCTTGCTCCTCATCAGCTGAGATTTCCAACCCCACTAGACCTTCAGTCCTCTCTGAGACCTGCAGTGAGAGGAATGAAGGTGTAGAATTAGGTGTGTCACAGCCAAGTACTTGTGGGCAATCTGCTTTTGGTACACCAACGTCAGATTGTACCAGGCAAATTTCCCTGCCCCAGCTGCTGCACCGCCGAAAGAAGTTTGCTCCCAGCCATCCACATGCCCAGCGGTTGAATGCTAGCTTGGCAAAATTGCTAGCACTTTAACTGCTGCCTTTTCAGTTGGTAGACTCTGCCCCCTTCCGTGAGTTTGTGGAATGTGCGGTTCCTCAGTGGCAGGTACCCAAACGCCACTTTTTCTCACGGAAGGCGATTCCGGCTCTCTACCGGCATGTGGAAGGCAATGTCCATGCCTCGCTGGACAGGGCGGTCAGCGGTAAGGTGCACCTTACCGCTGACTCATGGTCCAGCAGGCATGGACAGGGACGTTACTTAAGTTTCACGGCGCATTGGGTGACTCTGCTGGCAGCTGGGAAGGATGCAGGATAAGGTGCAGTAGTGTTGGAGGTTGTTCCGCCACCACGCCTCCAAAATGCTGATTGTGACACACCTCTCTCCTCCACCCCCTCCTCTTCTTCTTCCTCCATGGCCTCTTCCTCGGAACCAGCGGTGCTCCGTAGGCGTTCAAGGGGCTACGCAAGTACGCAGGCCAAAAGATGCCATGCGGTGCTTGAGCTGGTGTGCTTGGGGGACAGGAGCCACACTGGGGCAGAGGTTCTGTCAGCTCTGCAGGGGCAGGTTCAGAGGTGGTTGACGCCATGCCAACTTAAGGCAGGAATGGTGGTTTGCGACAATGGCACCAACCTCCTCTCTGCCCTCCGACAGGGACAACTGACCCATGTGCCCTGTTTGGCTCACGTCCTTAACTTGGTGGTGCAGCGGTTCTTGGGCAGGTACCCGGGCTTACAGGATGTCCTGAGGCAGGCCAGGAAAGTCTGTGTGCATTTCCGCCGGTCATATAATGCCAGTGCTCGGCTGACGGACCTCCAAAAGGAGTTTAACCTGCCCAAGAACCGCCTAATCTGTGACATGCCCACCAGGTGGAACTCAACGTTGGCCATGCTGCAGCGGCTGCACACGCAGCAGAGGGCCATCAATGAGTACCTGTGCGACTATGGCACCAGGACAGGGTCAGGGGACCTTGGTTTTTTTTCCCCACGCCAGTGGGCCATGATCAGGGATGCATGCACTGTCCTGTCACCATTCGAGGAGGCCACGAGGATGGTGAGCACTGACAGTGCATGCATCAGTGACACTGTCCCCCTTGTCCACCTGTTGGAGCACACGCTGCGTGGAATAATGGACAGGGCACTTGAGGCAGAACAGAGGCAGGAAGAGGAGGACTTCCTTAGCTCTCAAGGCCCCCTTTATCCAGACAGTGTTCCTGCGTGCCCGCCGATCACACAGGAAGAGGAGGAGGAGGAGGAAGATTGTGTCAGTATGGAGGTGGAGCCTGGCACTCAGCATCAGCAGTCTTTAAGGGATCAGTCCCAAGGAACACATGGACTTGTACGTGGCTGGGACGAGGTGGCTGCGGACGTTGTTGTCCTTAGTGACCCAGAGGACTCCGGACCGAATGCCTCAGCAAACCTACGCTGCATGGCCTCCCTGATCCTGCAAAGCCTGCGTAAGGATCCTCGTATTCGTGGTATCAAGGAGAAGGACCAATACTGGCTGGCAACCCTCCTTGATCCACGTTACAAGGGTAAGGTTGCGGACCTTATCTTGCCATCGCAGAGGGAGCAGAGGATGAAACATCTTCGGGAGGCCTTGCAGAAAGGTCTGTGCAACGCGTTCCCAGAGACTGGGAGGTTACAAACTCCTGTTGCTGGACAACGTGTTGCTGAGGCTTCGGTCAGTCAAAGAAGGAGCGGTGGAGAAGGTGGCCGTCTGACCGATGCGTTCAGACAATTTTTTGGTCCGCAGCCCCAAGGTATGATCGGTTCCAGCAACCATCGCCAGCGTCTGTTTTACATGGTGCAGGAATACCTAGGGGCAAGATCAGACTTGGACACCTTTCCCACCGAAAATCCTCTGGGTTACTGGGTCTTGAGGATGGATCACTGGCCAGAGCTTGCACAGTATGCAATTGAGCTACTGGCCTGTCCTGCATCCAGCGTTCTTTCGGAACGCACATTCAGTGCTGCTGGAGGCGTAGTAACCGATCACAGGGTGCGTCTGTCCACTGACTCGGTCGATCGGCTGACCTTCATAAAAATGAATCAGTCTTGGATCACCACCAGCTACCAAGCACCTGATGCTGATGTAATTGAACAATTTTTTTCAGATCCCTTCAAAGACTGCTTATGCTGATGCTGAGTGACTATCCCTGAGTAATTATCCTCTTCCTCCTCAATCATCACGCTGATAGCTTGTAAGAACATTTTTGGTTCTGGGCGCCACCACCAGTGCCTAAGGCACAATTTTTCAGCCCCTGTTTAACAGGGGCGTGTAATTACAATTTTTGATGTAATACTTTGCAACAGGGCTCGTTCCTGCATTCCAACTAGAGTGTCTGTGAGGGGTTGCAGTGTTGTGGCACCAGCACCAGTGCCTAAGGCCCAATTTTTCTGCCCCTGTCTAACAGGGGCGTGTAATTACAATTTTTGATGCAATACTTTGCAGCAGGGCTCGTTCCTGCATTCCAACTAGAGTGTCTGTGAGGGGTTGCAGTGTTGTGGCACCAGCACCAGTGCCTAAGGCCCAATTTTTCTGCCCCTGTCTAACAGGGGCGTGTAATTACAATTTTTGATGCAATACTTTGCAGCAGGGCTCGTTCCTGCGTTCCAACTAGAGTGTCTGTGAGGGGTTGCAGTGTTGTGGCACCAGCACCAGTGCCTAAGGCCTAATTTTTCAGCTCCTGTTCAACAGGGGCATGTAATTACAATTCTTGATCTAATATTTCACAGCAGGGCCCTGTGAGGGCTTACAGTGTTGTGGCCACAGCAACACCTAAGGCCCAAATTTCTGCTGAGTATATAGGGCAGGACCCTACTTTCAAACATCTAACTTACAAACGACTCCTACTTGCAAACGGAAGGAGACAACAGGAAGTGAGATGAAATCTACCCCTAGGAAGGGAAATTCTCTCCTGTAAGAGTTAATATGGGAAAACAATTTCTCCTTTCCACTGATGCTTTCCAATCCTTGTTCCACAAAAAAACCCAAATTTTCAAAAAACATTTTTCATTGGGACAAAAAAGTGAGGTGAAATCTTCTGAAGAGGAGGAAAGACAGCAAAACAAATGTCACAGGGGTGATAACCCTTCCCTATGTTTTCCAAAAAGCTTAAAAAAGATTTTTTGGCTGGAGCTAAACACGTTAAAAATGTACCCGTTCAAAATTACAAAGAGATTCTACTTAACAACAAACCTACAGTCCCTGTCTTGTTTGCACCGCCTGTATACTGCTGTTCAGAGTATATAGGGCCTTTCCTTATTTTAATTTGGGTGCGGGGTTCCCCTTAATATCCATACAGGACCCAAAGGGCCTGGTAATGGACTGGGGGGGTACCCATGCCGTTTGTCTCACTGATTTTCATCCATATTGCCATGACCCGACATGACATTAAACCCGCAAGCAGTTTTAAATGAGATTTTTTCCTTTAAAAATGACATTTGGTGCAGGGACTGTTCTAAACATGGGAAACACGCGTCCCTTTACAGGCATACTATAGACACCCCCCAGGTACGATATTTAAAGGAATATTTCACTTTTTTTTTTTTTACTTTAAGCATCATTAAAATCACTGCTCCCGAAAAAACGGCCGTTTTTAAAAGTTTTTTTTGCATTGATACATGTCCCCTGGGGTAGGACCCGGGTCCCCAAACCCTTTTTCGGACAATACCATGCAAATTAGCCTTTAAAATGAGCACTTTTGATTTTGAACGTTCGAGTCCCATAGACGTCAATGGGGTTCTAACGTTCGTGCGAACTTTCGGTCCGTTCGCGGGTTCTGGTGCGAACCGAACCGGGGGGTGTTCGGCTCATCCCTACCCCCCACCACACGTACACACCTCACACCCCACCACACACGCATGCGCACCAGTTTTCTGTAATTTCCTATATGAGCGTGTTCTCTTATGGCCGCGGTCCGAAACTCGTGAACTCTGAGGGAGATAAGATACGTTAGAAGAATCAGAATCATTGGCTTTATCTTTGCTTTTATATGGTATACTTTTTCGTGAGCCGGCTTACCTTCGCCCCCACGTAGACCGTTTGCTTGGAGCCAAGAGTAAGCATTTTTGCCTGAAAGGGCGAATTTATCTCTTGATAATTTGTCTTCTTTTTTAAGGAGATGCTCCTTGATGAACTGCTGAATATGCTCTTTCAGGCGTGCATCAAAGGCTCTAAAAATCAGGATTGTTGAGTGTTGTAGTATTGTCAGTGTATATTTGTTTGATCTCCTGATCAACTAATTTGAGCTCTTTCTTATAGTATTCAATTAACAACTCCATCATCTTCCTTGAACACTCCTGGAGGTTCAACTCCCAACGGCCTTTGAGATTTAAATGGAGAGCCCAGATATTAGGAAATACCTGTATCCTCAGGCCCTTGGGGTTCAGATTCTCCGTTATATACTGCTCAATATATTTAATATGCCAAAAAAGACTGCCTTTCCACTCAAATACCTGCAGGAGCTTCTGATACAGCAGGTCTTCCTTTTTTCTAATAATTACCCTTAAATACAGATGTTGTTTTCTAATTCTTACGGGTTCTGAACATGGTGGCATGCCCTCCTTAACCACTTCCATACAGTGCATTTTCACCCCCTTCCTGCCCAAGCCAATTTTCAGCTTTCAGCGCTGTCACACTTTGAATAACAAGTGCGCGGTCATACAACACTGTACCCAGATGAAATTTTTATCATTTTTTTCCCCCACTAATAGAGCTTTCTTTTGGTGGTATTTGATCACCCCTGCGTTTTTTATTTCTTGCGCTATAAACAAAACAAGAATGACAAGTTTGAAAAAAAACACAATATTTTTTACTTTTTGCTATAATAAATATCCAATTTTTTTTTTTTTAAACAAATTTTTTCCTCAGTTTAGGCTGATACATATTCTTCTTCATATTTTTGGTAAAAAAATATCGCAATAGGCCTATATTTATTGGTTTGTGCAAAAGTTATAGTGTCTACAAAATAAGGGGATAGATTTATAGCATTTTTATTATTTTTTTTCTCACTAGTAATGGCGGCGATCTGCGATTTTTATCGTGACTGCGATATTGCGGCGGACACATCGGACAATTTTGACACATTTTTGGGACCATTCACATTCATACAGCGATCCGTGCTATAAAAATGCATTGATTACTGTATAAATGTGACTGGCAATGAAGGGGTTAACCAGGAGGGGGTGCTGTAGGGTTAAATGTGTTCCTAAGGAGTGATTCTAACTGGGGGGGAGGGGATTCACAAGGGGAGGAGACCGATTGGTGTTCCTCTGTACAAGGAACACACCAGCGGTCTCCTCCCATCTGACAGGACGTGGATCTGTGTGTTTACACAAACAGATCCACGGTCCTGCTTGGTTACCGGGCAATCGCGGGTGCCCGGCGGATATCGTGGCCGCCGGGCACGCGCACCGGGACCCGACTGACGCGGCGGGCGCGCACGCGCCCCCCCCTAGGGATCCTGGAAGGCAGCGCTGTCATATGACGGCAGCCCAGGATAACAGCTGCACCGTCCTGCCGTCATATGACGGTGGGCGGGCAGCAAGTGGTTAAAGTGGTGTTCCGGCCGAAATTATACTTTTTAAATAAAATACCCCTATAATACACAAGCTTAATGTATTCTAGTAAGTTAGTCTGTAAACTAAGGTCTGTTTTGTTAGTTTATAGCAGTAGTTTGTTATTTTATAAACTTACAGCAGGCCGTGGCCATCTTAAGTGTGGGCATCTGAAGCCAGACTGTATTTCTTCCTGGATCTCATCCTTGCAGATTTCGCACATGCTCAGTGCAGCACAAGCAGTGTAATAGGTTTCAGGTCAGGTTTCCATAGCAACGGCAGTGTCAGAGGAAGTTGCCGCCCCTTCCCAGAAGGCATTGCAAACAGGAAATGATGCGATGGGCCACGGCCAGGGACGAGGAAGTGAAAAATGAATACAGCAGATATACAGTAGGTGCTGAGAAAAAAAATATCCAATTCGTTTACAGTGCACAGTTTAGTGAGGGATGCTGAAGAGTTGTAAAAGTGGGTGGAACTCCACTTTAAGAACCTGGACCATCCCGAGACTCATGGCGGAATTGTGACACGGGTATTTTGTACCCGGCTTCGGCTTGCAGAGAGGAGCTATTATTATTCCCCTGTGCAGGCTCTAATACTGTCGCCTTGTCCCTTTTACAGTTTCACGCCACCCGGAGCTCACTGGCAACTTCCTGTCAGGAGTGGCGGGCCAGGGTTAAAGTTTTGGTAAACCATCCGAGTCCGGCCCCAGAGGCTCCTACCATTCTAGGAACATCAGTGGGTTTCAGGACCCCCTTGGTATCATGCCCTGTACCTTTAATTTAAAAATAAAAAATGACATGTGCCCCTTCCATTTCCCTGGCACATTTCATTCTTGGGAATGTTAAAAAAAAGGTGGTAGCAGTCTGGAGCTATATAGACACAGAGCCGTTTTGTTGAGCTGAGGTCGCCAGTTTGTGCGATATGTCAGTCGCCCTCTTATACCACGTACTGGTGCCCCAATAGGCTTTCCCTAGGTTACGTCCAGCTCATTCTGCTTCTTTTTCACAAGTTAGGTCGGCCGATTAATTTGTAGCGAAGTCGCATATTTATAACAACTTCAACCATGGCAAGTATGCATCAGTGAATCAGGCTATAAAACTTATCATCAGGGTGGGTGAGGGTGCTTGGCTGTCCAAAGCTGACCTAGCAGATGCTTTCAAACTTCTCCTGATTCTGCCGTCGCTTTGGCAGCGGCATGGGATAAGGTGGAGGGGTCTGGGTTATTTTGCTACTAAACTAACCTTTGGGTCCAAAGCAGCCTTTGGCCATTGGATACTTTAGCGCTGGCACTCAGCTGGATACTCACCCATGTAGTATGCTGTCATGAAGTCATCTACTATCTGGACGATTCCAAACAGGCCCCCGCCGATCTACAGAAACTGACATCACTTTTCTCAGCGCTTAACGTCCCTCTGGTGGCAAGGAAAATGTAAGGCCTGGTGACTGCACTTACGTTCCTTGGGTTCACGCTGAATCCCCAGGCCATGCAGGCCAGTCTGTCTACAGATAAGCTAGAGAGGATCAGAGACCATATACATGTGTTTACGATCTCCCAGGCCTGTTCCAGAGTAGAATTGCAGTCATTGTTGGGCATGCTAAATGCTCACAGCTCAAGCTATCATACAGCACTATCAAGACTTATCTGGTGGGAATTCAAGACTTTTGTCATTGTAGGACCCCAATAGGCTATCCATTTTTGCAGCAAATCCCATCAAGGCTATTCTTAAGGGGATTCAGAAGAGCAGCCTCCTACCAAGGTTGACAGACTCCCCATCACAGAGCATGTTCCGGAGCATGTCGGATATACTTTCCTGGTCTGCTTTTGGGCGGCTACCCAGTTAGGTCCACTAGGCCAGGGTTTCTCAACTTCAGGCCTCAAGGTGCCCCAACAGGTCATGTTTTCAGGATTTCCCTCAGATGAAACAGCTGTGGTAATTACTAAAGGCAGTGAAACTGATCAATTCACCTGTGTAAAATAATGGAAATCCTGAAAACATGACTTGTTAGGGCGCCTTGAGGACTGGAGTTGAGAAACACTGCTCTAGGCAGCCATGTATCTGTCTTTCTATGCTTTCCTCAGGCCGGGTGAGTTCACTCGTACTGGGACGAGATCCCGTATACTCTTGATCAGCCAGTTAGGTACCCTGATCATTTCCGGTGGCATCTGGACGCTTGCAAGACGCAGCAGACAGGAGCCGGTACTGACATTAAAGATTTTGAGACCAGCAATGCCTGATGCCCGGTCAGTCTTAGATCAACTCATGGTGGCAACAGCGGATGAACCCAGGGATAGGCCACTTTGCCTTTCCCTAGAGCTCCCTTCTCCACAAGCACAGTTCATGAAACCTTGCTGTACCCTGCTGCCAAACCTAGGTGTGGACTTCAAAGCTTATTCCGGACATTCTTTCAGGATAGGTGCGGGTTCTGCTGCTTCTTGCCAAGGGGTCCGTGTTCACGTAATTAAAGAGGCCACCCTAAAAATAAAAATATTTAAAGCCAGCAGCTACAAATACTGCAGCTGCTGACTTTTAATAAATGGACACTTACCTGTCCAGGGTGCCCGCGATGTCGGCAGCAGATGACGAGCAATCGCTCGGTTCTCGGCTGCCCCCACCGCCATCCTCGGTCAGGAAATCAGGAAGTGAAGCGTTGCGGCTGCACTGCCCGGTTCCCTACTGTGCATGTGCGAGTCGCGCTGCGCGTCTTCACTGGTCCCCGTTGTGTTGTGGGAACTGTGTGTTTCCCAGAACACAACAGAGGGGGGGGGGGGCAGGCATCTGCGGCTAGCTATTCCCGGAAGTGGGTGCAGATACCTGTATTATACAGGTATCTGCACCCCCCTCCCCCCTGAAAGGTGCCAATTGTGGCACCGGAGGGGGGGAGGAATCCGATGAGCGGAAGTTCCACTTTAGGGTGGAACTCCGCTTTAAGAAGTTAGGTAGGTGGAATTCAGCATGTGTCTCCAGATATATCCCGGATCCACATGTTGAGATGTCACAGGCTTTTATGCATTGGGCTGGTTAATGTTCCATACGGTTACTTTTGTTTAATCTTTTTGCTAGCTCATTCTACTGTCTTTATTTTTGCCCCCTTTAGGCATACTGACCACGTGTCTACGGCACAACCCAGGTCACTTTTCCCGTTTCCCCTCAGAACTTTCCTAATACGGTCTACTAGAGACTCCAAGTACAAATGGGAATGCTGACCTTGGGTCAGCCTTAATTTGTAGGAGTCAGGCTGTATGTAAACTCACCATCTATCCTCCTTTTTCCTGTCGATGGTTCTCTCGTGTCCCACCCGCCCTTCCCCTTTTTCTTTTTATCTCCTCTCTTTTACTTCTATTTGGGTATGCCCCCTTTAGGCATACTGACTACGGCACAACCCTGGTCACTTTTCCCGTTTCCCCTCAGACCTTTCCTAATACGGTCTACTAGAGACTCTGAGTACAAATACATTCTACAAGCAATTGTTGGGAACATACTGAGTAGTGTTCAAAGAAAGCTGAGTCATCCTCCAATAACCATACCAAAGATTCTACCTGAGTCATACTAAATGGAGGAGTATAATCATCGCTACCGTTGGGGATACTAGACAAAGCCAACTCTGCACAGATTTGAATGAGTGGTGGAATTTCTTTGAACAAAATTCTGCCTTGATCAACAGAAGAGTGAGCCAGACGGATGCATTCCAATAGTTACTCCCTAGTCTGCCCTTTCAAAATTTGGCGGTGATATTCCCTGTCTTCTATTACAAGCAGTAAAAAATACAGAACCCCTGTTAAAATGCATTTTGCAGCAATTAGCAAATAGACCTAATTCCCAGGTGCAGCTGATCTGATTTTATGGATTCAGTATTATCTCAGGAATACCACATGCAGGCATCCAGCAGGGGTGATCACATCAGTTGACTGCACCTTAAGGAGTCAGGACCAGATGAATAAGTAAACAATATGTTTATTAAGAAAATGACACACATCCCATACCAACACCAGTAAATCATAAACAAGCAAGTGGAAAAATAAACGTAACAATGAAATCCCTAAGTAAATAACCTAACTAAGTACAAGTGGGGGGGACACCCATGAGAAAGACAGGCAGAGACAAGGGGAGCAGGAAGCCAGTTAGTTGCAGAAGGGAGCAGGTTCCAGGGGACAGGTCTCGGGATCAAGGTACAAGGAACAGGAACAGATCAGGCTCAGGCAGGAACATGGCTTGCAGGGAAAATGCACCTCAGTGCAAGGTGAGCTTATATACCCCCAGCAGTCCTATCAGGTGCAGCCTAATTACCTGTATGGTCCATCTGCTGGGAGCCACCCACTGGTGGCCACCAGAACTACACCCTTTGGTTCTAAAAACAACAGTGCAACCAGCAGCTGACCCAAGCAATGACACAGCTCCTGACATAGAGTCCCAATTATTTGCTTCTGCATGGGAGTCAGGAAGGTCCATCTTGACTCCTGGAAGATCCACATGACAGATGCCAGCCTGTCGAGCTGGATAGGAGTCCCGAGAACCTTGTCAGTGCAGGAGACTTGGAGGCTTGAGATATCTAATCTCCCCATCAACATTTTGAAACGTTGGGCAATTTAATTGTCCCTGCCACACTTGACATCCACGCTGGAGGTTCAGACCCAAATTTAGTTAGATAATGCCATGGCAGTGGCGTAAATCAATCTTTAGAGAAGTACCAGAAGTCTTGCCCCAGCAAAAGAGGTGGAGCTGATCCTGTCCTGGGTAGAACTTCATGTTGCAGGTGGCACATTGATAAGATGTTTTTCATGAAAAGAGAATGAAGCGGGACGTACCTGTCATGAATCTGCAGTAATGTTCATGCCCTGACTGTCTGCCTACCTCTCTGGTCTGTGTATCAGCTTTAGGGACCATGCTCTTACACCTGTGTGTTTAAGTAATCTTCTCTCAGCATGACTCCACCCCAGCCTCTAACAGGAAACACTATTTTACCCCGCACACTGCAAGCCAGCCTTGCCCGAACAACAATTGTGGGAAGGCTTCCCTGGGTGATTCTTGCTGTGTGCTCGGGTGTACCGACTTTGGCTTGTTCTCCTGACCATCCCTGTCTGCTTGTTGCCCTGACCTTTGGCTCCTTCTGACCATCACTGTCTGCTTGTTCTCCCAACCTCCCTGTCCAGGACAGTGGCTGTGAACCTCTGTAGCTGCTTCTGAGAACCATCGACCCTCAGAAGTCAGCCGTTGGGTCCACAACCTCCGCGGTGCACTCCAAGTCACTTGGTCCCGCAGGTGACCTGACAGTACTTAGAGCATTTGGCACCCAGGGTGGATCCTATATCTGGCCACCCCGCCCCCCCTCCAAGGCAGGCAGGCGGTGCACCGCATGCCGATGTGCTGACGTCGACGTCAAGTGACATCACGTGTAGCGCCTCCGCGCACTGCGGCCCAGAACCCGGAAGAATCCTCCTCACTCTGCTCCCCCGTGTGGCCAGACCCCTCCTCCTCCTCTGCAAAAACAGCACCAGGCAGAAATACATGTAACTGGCAGTGGCACACCTACTATGTGCTACTACCAGTGGCATCACTAGGGTTGGTGTCACCTTTTGCGGTAAAACATTGTGTCACCCCCCCTCCCCCCCAGCAAAAATGTTTTTCCTGTTTTCTAAAAGTGCATCAAAGATGCAGCATGCGGGACTTTTGGTGCGCTTTCAGAAAATGCAGGAAAAAAAACGTGCAACCTAAAATCTATAGGACGCAGCTATAACCGCTATAACTACACAGCCCCCGTACCTCTAGACACCAGCACTGAATAGACAGCGTGTGATTGGTTGCTAGGTGGTCCTAGCAACCAATTACCTGCTGGTTAACTTGGAAAGTTAATTCCAGCAGCTCTTGCGGTCTATTCAGCGCTGCTGTTTCTCTCTCCCATTCTGCCTCCTGCTCCACTCTTCTGTGTGAGTAAATGGTAGACACCTCCAGTGAAGAAGAGGCACCGGCCTGACCCCCCCCCCCCAGTGTGTGGCACCTGGGGTGGAATGCCCCGCCCCCTGCTGGTACACCACTGGGATGAAGAGATCTCCATAGTGTAATTCCATTTTATTAGTAGAAAAAGTTAAAACATATACATTTTACACTCAGAAACTCTCTGGGTAAAACAGCGTGTAATGCTGGTTTGGAAACCAGCACCATGGCGTGTCTTCCAAAAGCCGACCGTGACATTACCAGAAGTTCCCGCCTAATGCATTTTGCCCTCCCCCTGGGTGCCTTCAGCCTCATCAATGGATCTACACCAGGGGACATTTTTTTTTTTTTAAATAAAGGACTTGTCAAAAACTTGTGTTGTATCTTTACTAACTTTTTTGCTGATTGAGTAGGGGCACTATGTATCCCATACTTATTCACATAGGGGGAGTTGGGATCTGGGGGCTTCCAGATTCTGATAAGCCCCCACGTCCGCAGACCCGCACAACCACCGGCCAGGGTTGTGGGGAAGAGGCCCTTGCATCCATCAACATGGGGACAAGGTGTTTTGGGGTGAGGGAGCAGAGCCCCCCTGCCACAAAGTACCCCCTTCCATGTTGAGGGCATGTGGCCTAATATAGTTCAGGAGGGGAGGGGCCGCTTGCTCGTCTCCCCCCTTCCTGGCCTGCCAGGCTGCATGCTCGGATAATGCCGTGTACACACGAGCGGACTTTTCGACTGACTTTATGACGGACTTTGCGAATGAACGGACTTGACTACACACAATCCACCAAAGTCCGTCAAATTCGTACGTGATGACGTACGACCGGACTAAAACAAGGAAGTTCATAGCCAGTAGCCAATAGCTGCCCTAGCGTGGCTTTTTGTCCGTCGAACTAGCATACAGACGAGCGGACTTTTCGACCGGACTCGAGTTCGACAGATAGATTTAAAACATGTTTCAAATCTAAGTCCGTCCAACTTTTGAGAAAACAAAGTCCGCTGGAGCCCACACACGATCGAATTGTCCGACGAAATCCCGTCCGCCAGGCAAAGTCTGCCGTAAAGTCCGCTCGTGTGTACGCGGCATAAGGGTCTGGTATGGATTCTGGGGGGGACCCCACTGTTTTTTTTTCTCTTATTTACATTTTAGCTGTCAGTGGGGAAGCCCGTAGACAGCTGATGAGTCATTGGTTGTTAAGGACGCGGCAGCCTGCTTCCCACACAATTCTTCAAAACAGAATCGGTTGATCATTTTTCCGAATTGTTCTGAAAATTTGAAATACATTAGAAAACGACTACACGTAACAAAATTAAACAAATTTCAACTAAATTCATTACTATTTCATTCGGAGATTTGGATACATCTGAATCCCTTAATAACCAAAAATTTGTCCCAATTTATATTTGGACTGAAATGAATTGCACGTCTATATCCCATAGTTTGTAGACGCTATAACTTTCATGCAAACCAATCAATATACACTTATTGGGATTTTTATTTTTTTATGATATAAATTTATAGTAAAATTTGATTTTAGTGGATATGTTTTATGATAGAACTTTTTAAAAATACCCTATTTTTTACTGTCTGTCTTTTTTTTGTTTAAATCGCAAAAAATAAGAAAACCCAGTGGGGATCAAATACCACCAAAAGAAAGCTCTGTGTGAAAAAAAATGTAATTTGTGAACAGTATTCATCGACTGCGCAATTGTTCGTTAAAAGTAGCGCAGTGCTAAATAGCAAAACATAGCCTGGTCATGAAGGGGGTGAAATCTAGCAAATGAAATCTTTCTAACGACATTAGAATGTTTGTCAGACCTTTACTTTGAACTTCTATCCGTTTATGCGCAGCTTTGGTTGTGTGACATGACATTACCTCATGTGAGAGAGGAAAGCCATGCGGGACTTGTATGAAGTAAGCTGTGAGGAGATGCCATAGGTCTCCAGGTGTGTGCGGTGTATGAGGGGACCTAATCATAGAGGGTGCCCGCCATCCCCTCACTGTGTCTCTGGGGTGAGGAGGTGCCATAGGTCTCCAGGTGTGTGCGGTGTATGAGGGGACCTAATCATAGAGGGTGCCCGCCATCCCCTCACTGTGTCTCTGTGGGGTGAGGAGGTGCCTGCAGACTATGACGAGGCGGGTGTCCGGCCAAAAAAAGAGAAGGCCAGCAGCAGCAGAGTTGCGGCTTCCAAGGTTCATTCCATGCTCATATTTGGAGCTGGGTGCACAGGAATTTCCCGGCATCCCTCCCACGCATGTCTGTCACCCCAGGCTGACATTAGAGACAGTGAAGGGGAGGAGAGAGGCCGCGCAGTCCGGATACACAGCTCTCCCGGCTCGGACAAGTTGTTCAGGTACCCGGACGCATGCACCTCCTAGTGCTGGGGATTCTGCTCGCCCTCCATCCTGCAGGTAAGAAGAGCTCCGGCCATGACTCGTCATCACTGCTCTGCTCATCATGCAGCATCACACTCTGGAGCATTCATTGGCAGGCGGTACACCCACCGTCATATCAGGAGGATCACATGGCCCTCAGGCTCCTGTTTACTTCAGGCAGACCCAACATAACTCCGATCACTGACATTTCCCCTCACTCCAATGTGATCCGATCACTGACATTTCCCCTCTCTGACTCCTATGTGATCAGATCACTGACATTTCCCCTCTCTGACTCCTATGTGATCCGATCACTGACATTTCCCCTCTCTGACTCCTATGTGATCAGATCACTGACATTTCCCCTCTCTGACTCCTATGTGATCCAATCACTGACATTTCCCCTCTCCGACTCCTATGTGATCCGCTCACTGACATTTCCCCTCTCTGACTCCTATGTGATCCGATCACTGACATTTCCCTCTCTGACTCCTATGTGATCAGATCACTGACATTTCCCCTCTCTGACTCCTATGTGATCCGATCACTGACATTTCCCTCTCTGACTCCTATGTGATCAGATCACTGACATTTCCCCTCTCTGACTCCTATGTGATCCAATCACTGACATTTCCCCTCTCCGACTCCTATGTGATCCGCTCACTGACATCTCCCCTCTCTGACTCCTATGTGATCAGATCACTGACATCTCCCCTCTCTGACTCCAATGTGATCAGATCACTGACATTTCCCCTCACTCCAATGTGATCCGATCACTGACATTTCCCCTCTCTGACTCCTATGTGATCAGATCACTGACATTTCCCCTCTCTGACTCCTATGTGATCCGATCACTGACATTTCCCCTCTCTGACTCCTATGTGATCAGATCACTGACATTTCCCCTCTCTGACTCCTATGTGATCCAATCACTGACATTTCCCCTCTCCGACTCCTATGTGATCCGCTCACTGACATTTCCCCTCTCTGACTCCTATGTGATCAGATCACTGACATCTCCCCTCTCTGACTCCTATGTGATCAGATCACTGACATCTCCCCTCTCTGACTCCAATGTGATCCGATCACTGACATTTCCCCTCTCTGACTCCAATGTGATCCGATCACTGACATTTCCCCTCTCTGACTCCTATGTGATCCGATCACTGACATTTCCCTCTCTGACTCCTATGTGATCAGATCACTGACATTTCCCCTCTCTGACTCCTATGTGATCAGATCACTGACATTTCCCCTCTCTGACTCCTATGTGATCCGATCACTGACATTCCCCCTCTCTGACTCCTATGTGATCCAATCACTGACATTTCCCCTCTCCTGATCCGCTCACTGACATTTCCCCTCTCAGACTCCTATGTGATCAGATCACTGACATCTCCCCTCTCTGACTCCTATGTAATCCGATCACTGACATTTCCCCTCTCTGACTCCAATGTGATCCGATCACTGACATTTCCCCTCTCTGACTCCAATGTGATCCGATCACTGACATTTCCCCTCTCTGACTCCTATGTGATCAGATCACTGACATTTCCCCTCTCTGACTCCTATGTGTATCCGATCACTGACATTTTCCCTCTCAGACTCCTATGTGATCAGATCACTGACATTTCCCCTCTCTGACTCCTATGTGATCCGATCACTGACATTTCCCCTCTCTGACTCCTATGTGTATCCAATCACTGACATTTCCCCTCTCTGACTCCTATGTGTATCCGATCACTGACATCTCCCCTCTCTGACTCCTATGTGTATCCGATCGCTGACATTTCCCCTCTTTGACTCCTATGTGTATCCAATCACTGACATTTCCCCTCTCTGACTCCTATGTGATCAGATCACTGACATTTCCCCTCTCAGACTCCTATGTGATCAGATCACTGACATTTTCCCGGCATCCCTCCCACGCATGTCTGTCACCCCAGGCTGACATTAGAGACAGTGAAGGGGAGGAGAGAGGCCGCGCAGTCCGGATACACAGCTCTCCCGGCTCGGACAAGTTGTTCAGGTACCCGGACGCATGCACCTCCTAGTGCCGGGGATTCTGCTCGCCCTCCATCCTGCAGGTAAGAAGAGCTCCGGCCATGACTCGTCATCACTGCTCTGCTCATCATGCAGCATCACACTCTGGAGCATTCATTGGCAGGCGGTACACCCACCGTCATATCAGGAGGATCACATGGCCCTCAGGCTCCTGTTTACTTCAGGCAGACCCAACATAACTCCGATCACTGACATTTCCCCTCACTCCAATGTGATCCGATCACTGACATTTCCCCTCTCTGACTCCTATGTGATCCGATCACTGACATTTCCCCTCTCTGACTCCTATGTGATCAGATCACTGACATTTCCCCTCTCTGACTCCTATGTGATCCGATCACTGACATTTCCCCTCTCTGACTCCTATGTGATCAGATCACTGACATTTCCCCTCTCTGACTCCTATGTGATCCAATCACTGACATTTCCCCTCTCCGACTCCTATGTGATCCGCTCACTGACATTTCCCCTCTCTGACTCCTATGTGATCAGATCACTGACATCTCCCCTCTCTGACTCCTATGTGATCAGATCACTGACATCTCCCCTCTCTGACTCCAATGTGATCCGATCACTGACATTTCCCCTCTCTGACTCCAATGTGATCCGATCACTGACATTTCCCCTCTCTGACTCCTATGTGATCCGATCACTGACATTTCCCCTCTCTGACTCCTATGTGATCAGATCACTGACATTTCCCCTCTCTGACTCCTATGTGATCAGATCACTGACATTTCCCCTCTCTGACTCCTATGTGATCCGATCACTGACATTCCCCCTCTCTGACTCCTATGTGATCCAATCACTGACATTTCCCCTCTCCTGATCCGCTCACTGACATTTCCCCTCTCAGACTCCTATGTGATCAGATCACTGACATCTCCCCTCTCTGACTCCTATGTAATCCGATCACTGACATTTCCCCTCTCTGACTCCAATGTGATCCGATCACTGACATTTCCCCTCTCTGACTCCAATGTGATCCGATCACTGACATTTCCCCTCTCTGACTCCTATGTGATCAGATCACTGACATTTCCCCTCTCTGACTCCTATGTGTATCCGATCACTGACATTTTCCCTCTCAGACTCCTATGTGATCAGATCACTGACATTTCCCCTCTCTGACTCCTATGTGATCCGATCACTGACATTTCCCCTCTCTGACTCCTATGTGTATCCAATCACTGACATTTCCCCTCTCTGACTCCTATGTGTATCCGATCACTGACATTTCCCCTCTCTGACTTCTATGTGTATCCAATCACTGACATTTCCCCTCTCTGACTCCTATGTGTATCCGATCACTGACATCTCCCCTCTCTGACTCCTATGTGTATCCGATCGCTGACATTTCCCCTCTTTGACTCCTATGTGTATCCAATCACTGACATTTCCCCTCTCTGACTCCTATGTGATCAGATCACTGACATTTCCCCTCTCTGACTCCTATGTGATCAGATCACTGACATTTCCCCTCTCAGACTCCTATGTGATCAGATCACTGACATTTTCCCGGCATCCCTCCCACGCATGTCTGTCACCCCAGGCTGACATTAGAGACAGTGAAGGGGAGGAGAGAGGCCGCGCAGTCCGGATACACAGCTCTCCCGGCTCGGACAAGTTGTTCAGGTACCCGGACGCATGCACCTCCTAGTGCCGGGGATTCTGCTCGCCCTCCATCCTGCAGGTAAGAAGAGCTCCGGCCATGACTCGTCATCACTGCTCTGCTCATCATGCAGCATCACACTCTGGAGCATTCATTGGCAGGCGGTACACCCACCGTCATATCAGGAGGATCACATGGCCCTCAGGCTCCTGTTTACTTCAGGCAGACCCAACATAACTCCGATCACTGACATTTCCCCTCACTCCAATGTGATCCGATCACTGACATTTCCCCTCTCTGACTCCTATGTGATCCGATCACTGACATTTCCCCTCTCTGACTCCTATGTGATCAGATCACTGACATTTCCCCTCTCTGACTCCTATGTGATCCGATCACTGACATTTCCCCTCTCTGACTCCTATGTGATCAGATCACTGACATTTCCCCTCTCTGACTCCTATGTGATCCAATCACTGACATTTCCCCTCTCCGACTCCTATGTGATCCGCTCACTGACATTTCCCCTCTCTGACTCCTATGTGATCAGATCACTGACATCTCCCCTCTCTGACTCCTATGTGATCAGATCACTGACATCTCCCCTCTCTGACTCCAATGTGATCCGATCACTGACATTTCCCCTCTCTGACTCCAATGTGATCCGATCACTGACATTTCCCCTCTCTGACTCCTATGTGATCCGATCACTGACATTTCCCCTCTCTGACTCCTATGTGATCAGATCACTGACATTTCCCCTCTCTGACTCCTATGTGATCAGATCACTGACATTTCCCCTCTCTGACTCCTATGTGATCCGATCACTGACATTCCCCCTCTCTGACTCCTATGTGATCCAATCACTGACATTTCCCCTCTCCTGATCCGCTCACTGACATTTCCCCTCTCAGACTCCTATGTGATCAGATCACTGACATCTCCCC
This sequence comes from Lithobates septentrionalis, assembly GCA_037952835.1. NCBI lineage: Eukaryota > Metazoa > Chordata > Amphibia > Anura > Ranidae > Lithobates > Lithobates septentrionalis. The sequence continues at coordinate 105,334 of JBBDGP010001438.1, forward strand.
TCTCTGACTCCTATGTAATCCGATCACTGACATTTCCCCTCTCTGACTCCAATGTGATCCGATCACTGACATTTCCCCTCTCTGACTCCAATGTGATCCGATCACTGACATTTCCCCTCTCTGACTCCTATGTGATCAGATCACTGACATTTCCCCTCTCTGACTCCTATGTGTATCCGATCACTGACATTTTCCCTCTCAGACTCCTATGTGATCAGATCACTGACATTTCCCCTCTCTGACTCCTATGTGATCCGATCACTGACATTTCCCCTCTCTGACTCCTATGTGTATCCAATCACTGACATTTCCCCTCTCTGACTCCTATGTGTATCCGATCACTGACATTTCCCCTCTCTGACTTCTATGTGTATCCGATCACTGACATTTCCCCTCTCTGACTCCTATGTGTATCCAATCGCTGACATTTCACCTCTCTGACTCCTATGTGATCCGATCACTGACATCTCCCCTCTCTGACTCCTATGTAATCCGATCACTGACATTTCCCCTCTCTGACTCCAATGTGATCCGATCACTGACATTTCCCCTCTCTCACTCCTATGTGATCAGATCACTGACATTTCCCCTCTCTGACTCCTATGTGTATCCAATCACTGACATTTCCCCTCTCAGACTCCTATGTGATCAGATCACTGACATCTCCCCTCTCTGACTCCTATGTAATCCGATCACTGACATTTCCCCTCTCTGACTCCAATGTGATCCGATCACTGACATTTCCCCTCTCTGACTCCTATGTGATCCGATCACTGACATTTCCCCTCTCTGACTCCAATGTGATCCGATCACTGACATTTCCCCTCTCTGACTCCTATGTGTATCCGATCACTGACATTTCCCCTCTCTGACTCCTATGTGATCCGATCACTGACATTTCCCCTCTCTGACTCCAATGTGATCCGATCACTGACATTTCCCCTCTCAGACTCCTATGTGATCAGATCACTGACATTTCCCCTCTCTGACTCCTATGTGATCCGATCACTGACATTTCCCCTCTCTGACTCCTATGTGTATCCGATCACTGACATTTCCCCTCTCTGACTCCTATGTGTATCCAATCACTGACATTTCCCCTCTCTGACTCCTATGTGTATCCAATCACTGACATTTCCCCTCTCTGACTTCTATGTGTATCCGATCGCTGACATTTCCCCTCTTTGACTCCTATGTGTATCCAATCACTGACATTTCCCCTCTCTGACTCCTATGTGTATCCAATCGCTGACATTTCACCTCTCTGACTCCTATGTGATCCGATCACTGACATCTCCCCTCTCTGACTCCTATGTAATCCGATCACTGACATTTCCCCTCTCTGACTCCAATGTGATCCGATCACTGACATTTCCCCTCTCTGACTCCTATGTGATCAGATCACTGACATTTCCCCTCTCTGACTCCTATGTGATCAGATCACTGACATTTCCCCTCTCAGACTCCTATGTGATCAGATCACTGACATTTCCCCTCTCTGACTCCTATGTGATCAGATCACTGACATTTCCCCTCTCTGACTTCGATGTGTATCCAATCACTGACATTTCCCCTCTCTGACTTCTATGTGTATCCGATCGCTGACATTTCCCCTCTCTGACTCCTATGTGTATCCAATCGCTGACATTTCCCCTCTCTGACTCCTATGTGATCCGATCACTGACATTTCCCCTCACTTCTATGTGTATAGCAGATAGGGATCCTATGTGTATCATACAAAGTTTTCACACTGACCTGCTGTCATCAGGGTAGGTGTCACCTCTCAGCTCACACAAATATTGTTTCCTTTGTAGATGCTTTTTCATGGCCTGGAATTGTGGAACTGTCAGATCTGGAGGGCGTGCAGTGCATTAGTCAGCAAGAATTGCTACAACTAAGCAGCTATAGGACAGCCAGCTGCATTCATACTTCTGTATTGCATCAACATGCACAAAAAAATATATAATAATTTCATGTGTGCAAAAAAAGGAATAATATTCACAATTTTTTCCTATGTGCAAAACGTGCAAAAAAGGAATACTGTTCAAAATGTTTCCATGTGTGCAAAACGTGCAAAAAAAAAGAAAAATAATCACAATTTTTTCGTGTGTGCAGAACGTGCAAAAAAAGAAAAATAATCAAATTTTTTTCGTGTGTGCAAAACATGCAAAAAAAAAAAATAAATCACACAATTTTTGTGTTTGTCAAAACAGGGTGCCCGCTTCCCCCCCCCCCCCCCAAGAAAAGGTATGCCAAGCATGGCGGGGGGGGGGGGGGGGGGGGAGCGGAACTTCCCTTTTTGGGTAAAGTTTCTCTTTAATGGCATCCCAAACACAGAAAATAAAATGCGCAAACCCACAAAAAGCTACTTGTGCATCTTTGCCATGTTTGTCGTGTTTAGGACACCCCATCAAAAAAATAGGTTTCCCTACATGCAAAAACATGCATACAGTATCTCACAAAAGTGAATACAGCCCTCACATTTTTGTAAATATTTTATTATATCTTTGTAATGTAATGTAAAGTAGTGAGTGTACAGCTTGAAAAACTGTAAATTTGCTGTCCCTTCAAAATAACTCAACACACAGCCATTAATGTCTAAACCGATGGCAACAAAAGTAAGTACACCCCTAATTGAAAATGTACAAATTGGGCCCAGTTAGCCATTTTCCCTCCCCGGTGTCATGTGACTTGTTAGTGTTACAAGGTCTCAGGTATGAATGGGGAGCAGGTGTGTTAAATTCAGTGTTATCACTCTCACTCTGTCATACTGGTCACCGGAAGTTCAACATGGTACCAAATAACTCTGTGAGGATCTGAAAAAAAGAATTGTTGCTCTACATAAAGATGGCATAGGCTATAAGAAGATTGCAGAGACCCTGAAACTGAGCTGCAGCACGGTGGCCAAGACCATACAGCGGTTTAACAAGACAGGTTCCACTCAGAACAGGCCTCGCCATGGTCAACCACAGAAGTTGAGTGCACATGCTCAGCGTCATATCCAGAGGTTATCTTTAGGAAATAGATGTATGAGTGCTGCAGAGGTTGAAGGGGTGGGGGGTCAGCCTGTCAGTGTACAGACCATATGCTGCACACTGCATCAAATTGGTCTGCATGGCTGTCATCCCAGAAGGAAGCATCTTCTAAAGATGATGCACAAGAAAGCCCGCAAATAGTTTGCTGAAGACAAGCAGACTAAGGACATGGATTACTGGAACCATTTCCTGTGGTCTGATGAGACCAAGATGAATGTATTTGATTCAGATTGTGTCAAGCGTGTGTGGCGGCAACCAGGTGAGGAGTACAAAGACAAGTGTGTCTTGCCTACAGTCAAGCATGGTGGTGGGAGTGTCATGGTCTGGGGCTGCATCAGTGCTGCCGGCACTGGGGAGCTACAGTTCATTGAGGGAACCATGAATGCCAACATGTACTGTGACATATTGAAGCAGAGCATGATCCCCTGTCTTCGTAGACTGAGCTGCAGGGCAGTATTCCAACATGATAATGACCCCATACACACCTCCAAGACGACCACTGCCTTGCTAAAGAGGCTGAGGGTAAAGGTGATGAACTGGCCAAGCACTTACTGCAGACCTAAACCCTATTGAGCATCTGTGGGGCATTCTCAAAGGGACAGTGGAGGAGCGCAAGGTCTCTAACATCCACCAGCTCCGTGATGTCGCCATGGAGGAGTGGAAGAGGATTCCAGTGGCAACGTGTGAAGCTCTAGTAAACTCCATGCCCAAGAGGGTTAGGGCAGTGCTAGAAAATAATGGTGACCACACAAATTATTGACACTTTAGGGTCCTTTCACACTGGGCGGATCCGTGATGATCTGGCCCGTGAACATCCGCTTGCTCAGCGGGGATCGCTCCGTGGATCCCCGCTGAGCAGGCAGATGACCGGTCTGTCACTGCACACTGTGCAGCGACGGACCTGTCAGAGCACCGCTCTCCTCTATGGGGGATCAGATGACGACGGACCATAGAGTCCGTCGTCACCCGATCCGAAAACGGATGGAAAAGTAGGTTTTTCCTCCGTTACACTTTTTCGGATCAGAGCTGGTCGGATGTCAGCGGACATGTCACCGCTGACATCCGACGCTCCATAGAGGTCTATGGAGGGTCCGTTCAGGTCCGCCTAAAAATCTGACAGGCGGACCTGAACGGATCGTTCATGTGAAAGAGGCCTTAGGCCCAATTTCGACATTTTCACTTAGGGGTGTATTCACTTTTGTTGCGGTTTAGACATTATAGGCTGTGTGTTGATTTTTTTTGAGGGGGACAGCAAATGTCATGCTATACAAGCTGTACAGTCACTACTTTACATTGTAGCAAAGTGTAATTTCTTTAGTGTTGTCACATGAAAAAATATAATAAAATATTTACAAAAATGTGAGGGGTGTACTCACTTTTGTGAGATACTGTATGTGCGACACACTACATAATGTGGTGGCTGCACATCATCTGGAGTTTATGTTGTCACCCTGTCCTGTGAGCACTGCTGCCGCTACCCCAAATGTCTGATGTACTGGCGTGTTCTGGATAGATCACATTCCATGTCATTTTCAAAGCACTGACTCGCCACTAATCTACATTGGTATGAGTTCTCAGTTTATACAATGAATATACACAAACTGGAAGACTACAGTAGATATAAAGCTGTATGCTGTGTCAGAATAAAAAATATTTAGTGCATGATACAAAAGCAAAAATTGTCCTGAATTAAAATGACAGGGTTGTCCATATCATTCCTATGTAGATAATGATCTCATGTGGTCAGGTAGCATAACAGAGATTTTTAAACCGCACAGATCATCTCATCCCATCAAAATTCTGTGGTATCCTGTATGAATCATCAAACTTTATTTTGTTTTAGCTTTGGACAGAGTAGGGAAGAGTAAAATTAAAAAATAAAATCGACAACAGCAATAAAATACTAATATAATAAACTTAGTAACCGTTATTTACATATATCGTATGTATTTATGTATATCAGACATCTTTATGTTTTCTGCTGTCTCGGTGGTCTGCCCCCTACACAGATGGGAAACCTGTGCTGCGATTTTTTGAAAACTGCCATTGGAAGCTTCTTCCTTTTTCTGCGCTGGCCTACTGGTCATGTTTTGCGCTTCATCTCGCACTGAGTTTGATCCCTTTATTATTCAATACAAACTATGTCAGGTCAAGTATGGCACATGCATGAGATCTGTGCATGTGCCATATGAGACTTGGCACTGTGGGGTTAATTTATTAAAACTAGGGAGGGCAAAATCTGGTGCAGCTGTGCATGGTAGCCAATCAGCTTCTAACTTCAGCTTGTTCAATTACGCTTTAACAAAAGAACCTGGAAGCTTATTGTGTCAATGCAGAGCTGCACCGGATTTTGCACTTTCCAGTTTTAGTGAGACCCCTTTCACACGGGCTGGATGTGTCCAAGCGGAATCTGCCTGCTCAGTGGGGGATCTCTCCGCTGATCCCCCACTGAGCAGGCGGATGACAGGTCTGTGTCCGCTCCGCTATGCAAATCCAATCCGATCCGATCCATTGGACGGATGACGAACATATCGCCATACGTCTGCTTTCAGCGGATTTTGCCGGATCGGATACCCAGCGGGCGTCCGCTGACATCCGCTGCCCCATTGAAGACAATGAGTGGTCTGATCGGGTCCGCCTGAAAAACTGACAGGTGGACATGATCGGCCTGCTGGTGTGAACAGGGCTTAAATCAACCCCTGAGTTATTGTTCAGTAGCAAGTAGCAAGTCTTTGTGACCTGGCACAGTTTATATTGAAAATATATTATATTGAGATCAGGCGATAGGGCTCTGATGACGTAGCCCTATCCTGGCTAGGTCACCAGTACCTACTGCAAACCAGGGACATGCTATTTTAGATTATGTGTGAGTTGCACCACCATATTTTTTTTGGTGGTGTTAAAGGTCCACTTTAAAATCCCTGCCAGTTTATCTTTCTTGTGTACTCATGCAGAAATCTCCCATCGCTTCTTTTTTCAAAGGTGCAACACGAAGCTAGAGAAAATCTGTTATGCCCCGTACACACTGTCGGATTTTCCAACGGATTGGCCACTGCCCCGTTTATAGTCCCGACGTACGTGTTTTACGTCACCGCGTTCAGAATGATCGGATTTTCCGACAACTTTGTGTGACCGTGTGTATGCAAGACAAGTTTGAGCCAACATCTGTCGGAAAAAATCCTAGGATTTTGTTGTCGGAATGTCCGAACAAAGTCCGACCGTGTGTACGGGGCATTATAGTGAGGAGGATTTCTCCCTACCTCTTGTTCTTTGGTAGCCTTTGTGCTGTACTATCTTCATCACTATCTTCTTTATTACTATCTTCATTGTGTAACTATAAAAGTCCCATATCCAAATCAAAGAGCATCTAGAAACATATCCAATAAAGCCATTATTTAAAGCAGAATGGGGGGAAAAATCCTCATGCGTGGGGCTGTGCCTGCACTGCTTGGATTAACTGCTCGTTTTGGTCTAGGTGATTAGAGAGCTGAGATATACTTACCTAATCTCCCAGTCCTTCCAGTGCATGACCTCCCTGACATTCCTGCTCTCCCCCGCTGTCTAGTGTTTTTTTGCTGTGGACTGTTCTTGACGCCATCACGCATAGACCGGCTCTAGACATGAGTACGGCAAAAACAGTCCACCGCCAGACATGGGGGAGCGACGTTTTCCGAAGGATCGGTGAGTATAAACTCTGTGTTCACTCCTAGACAAAGCGAGCAGTTAAAGCGGGGGTCCACCCACACCGCCAAAAAAAAAAATATATTAAAAGCCAGCAGCTACAAATACTGCAGCTGCTGACTTTTAATACATGACCACTTACCTGTCCCAGGGGCCAGCCATGTCGGCAGGCGACGCCGAGAACCCGCTCGGTTCTCGGCAGCTGCCGCCGCCATCCTAGGTGAGGGAATCAGGAAGTGAAGCGTTGCGGCTTCACTTCCCGGCTCCCTACTGCGCATGCGCGAGTCGCGCTGCGCGTCCCAAGTGGTCCCCGCTCTCTCCTGGGAGCTGTGTGTTCCTAGCAGACAGCGCGGTGGGGACGGGAAGAGGCGTAGACTCCCATGGGAGTCTATGCCGGAAGTGGGTGCAAATACCTGTCTTAGACAGGTATCTGCACCCCCCTCTCCCCTGAAAGGTGCCAAATGTGACACCGGAGGGGGGGAGGGTTCCGAAAAGCGGAAGTTCCATTTTTGTGTGGAACTCCGCTTTAACCCATGCAGTTCGGGCACAGCCTGGCGTTCTGCTTTAAGTAGTAAGACAATGTCATAGAAGTGTATGTTACAAAGTGTTCCATGCTAGACCATCATGCTGGATGGAGCCTGTTTAGCTCTCCCCAAGGATCTCCATCCATTGGTGTTGGGCTTAGGCTTAGGTATGCTTGTACATAGTTCACGTATGTCAATGGTAATAATTCACCAGCATAAAATTTCATAAAATTATTTTCATTGTGTAGTCATAAAAGTCAAACATCCAAATTAAGAAGTATGTAGAGTCATAGCCAATGCAACAGTTAACTGAGTAGTAATGCTGGCCGTACATGGCTTGAATTTCGGCCGATTCCTGCTCAGTTGGCTGCCATTCAAGCTGTGTGTGGCCCTGTCGGCACCACCCAGCTCGTCAAACTTCATTTACAAAATTCAAGGGACCGGGTGGAAAAATGTCAGCTAAACAGGTCAGGTGACTGCTGGAGCTGCGGCTGTTTGAATGCAACAGCTAGCAGTGCAGGTTCCTCCATGCACACAATTTAGCATGGATGGGGGAATCAGGTTCAGCGAAGCTAAACAATAATACATTTCCCACACTATATAACACTACGCTGACAAAAATATTATACAGTATGGAGTTTGTATCAGAGTGGATGAAGCTCTGCCAGGATTCCTGACCAATGGAGGTAGACTTAGGCACATACACTGTTCAGAGTTTAGTCTTCCTGATACTCCATCTTTATAGGCAGAAGACCAATAACTCACCCACCCCCTTATTAGCATGCTGGCAGGTGTATCCTCTAGGTTGTCCCAGGCACAGAGTTGTAGTATTTAGTCACTTACTATGCACAATTGTTTGTATCAGCTATGGGATTCCAGTAGTCAGCAGAACACATGAATCATTTAGCTCTCCTTGTGAAAGCATTCACCTGAGCTCACATCACACTGAGAGGGAACAGTAAATGCAGATAGCAGGCTTTTCTTGCACTAAAATGTGAACTTTCTGTTATAAGCTGTTATGACCTCTCTGATTTTGCAGTCTTAAGTTCCCTTAGTAAAATAGCCCTCAAAACACTCATAGATAAAAGCCCAGTTTACAAAAATGTATTATTTTTTTAAGGCTTTAACTGCCACTTGTTCTGCATTTAACTACATATGCTTTATGGGGTTGATTTACTAAAACTAGAGAGTGCAAAATCTGGTGCAGCTGTGCATGATAGCCAATCAGTTATTACCTTCCGCTTGTTCAATTAAGCTTTGAAAAAACCTGGAAGCTGATTGGTTTCTATGCAGAGCCAATTCAGATTTTGCACTCTCCAATTTTAGTAAATCAACCCCAATAGCTCATTCTAAAGGCAAAATGTGTAACTTTAAAGAGACTTTGTTCCCACACTACTTATACTCAGCTTCCCCACTGATCTGTTCCTGTGTCAGAGCCAGGGGCCCTAACCCTGCATAAGCTCAATGTCGAATGCGAATGGGGCCATTAGCAATTACATGTGGGAGAACCAGCAGGGATTTCCAGCAATTATCTGAGGGTGGAAGCCCCATGGAAAGCAATATGACGCTGACAGCTCCCACAGCTAATTTCTGCTGTTCACATGTAATTGTTCGTAGAATGATTACCTGCAAATGATCAGCTCTGGACGTGGACAGTCTGCTTCCAGGGTTGATCATTTGCAGGGAAAAGCTTGCAGTTAGAAGCGGGGGCTGTCAGCCTCCCATTGCTTTAAATCAGGGCTGTTGCCCCCAGCTAATTGCTGGGAATCTCTGCTGGGTCTCTCGTGTGTAATCGCTAACTGCCCCATTCGCAAGTGTAAATGGGGCTTTGAAGCTTCCACAGGTTTTAAGTGGGTCTAAAGCCTGAAAGTCTATGCCTGAAGGTAAAATATGTACTGTTTGCAGGCTCCCCTCCCAGTCCTCCCTAATACTTACCTGAGCCCAATCTCGATCCAGTGATGTGCATGACAGCAGCTGCTCTCCCAGCTCTCTCCCTTGTTCTGTGTGGCAATAAACGCACACAGCGGGGCTAGGGAGCATGCACACTCAAGTGCCCCCTTAGCAAGCAGTTTGAGAAGAGGAGGATCGGGGCTGCTCTGTACAAAATCATTGCAGAGAGCAGGTAAGTATAACATGTTTGTTATTTTTGTTATTCCTTTTAGTATCACTTTAACTATTTTCTCTTTCTCATGAGGCCATTGTGTTTGGGCATCCCTATACATGATGACATCAGGTACTTAATGAGGGTTTTTACAGGAGATCCAGTCACCTGCCTCATTTATTTCTTTAGAAATCAGTTTTCAGGTCATATGGGTAACACTATTACCTTTGGAAATTATCATTTGCATATTTTTACCAAGCTGTGAAAGAGCTTTAAAAAAAATCACTAACCTCTGTAGCTACAGGTACTTCAGAGAAAAGCATTGTTAAATTTCCCAACAGAGCTCCTGTCTTTTTTTTTTTTTCTGGCAGCAGAAACGTGCCAGCCTTCTAATGTAAACAAACATCAGGTGCTTTAAAAGAGAAGTGCAGGATTCAAAAGAAATAAACAGGCCCCTTTCACACATACGAGGACCTTTCGTCCGTTTTTCATCCATCTGTTGATGGATGAAAAAACGGACATCAATGCATTCCTATGGAAAAAACATCCGTTTTCATCCGCTTCCGTCAACATCCATTTTTTTGAACAGATAAAAGCCCTATTTTTCATCCGTTAAAAAAATGGATCGGACAAAAAAACGGATGCAAAACGGATGACAACAGATGCAAAACGGATGTGAAACTGATGATGACTGAAAAAAAATTGATGCCAAAAAAACGTGAACTGATGAAATGGATGATACATATGTGTGAAAGGGGCCTTATATACTCATCTAAGTACATAAAGTAAAGGGGAAAAAGAGAGTTATTTTCACTGGAAGGTGGAAAATTCCGTGCTGCCTACCTAAACACAATGCATGTAATGTGATAAAGTTGCACCGTGCAAGTAGAGCTGGGCGATTTTCTCCAAAAAAAAAACTCGATTCACGATTCTAATCGATTTTTTTTTTTTTGACGGACACTGCGCCGGTCCTGAGAAGCTGCGGGCAGGAGTTATTAGGCGAGGCCGCGGCTTTGGCCTCGTCCGTGGCGTCCGGCCTCGCAGACGAGGCTGAAGCCGCGGCCTCGCCTAAAAACTCCTTCCCGCAGCTCCTCAGGACCGGCACGGTGTCAGCGCCGGTCCTGGTGAAAAAAAAAAATCTGAAAATTTGAATCAATTTGACCTCTTAACTCGATTCAAGATTCAAATCGATTTTTTTCCCCAGCCCTACGTATAAGGCTCCTTTCACGCTGATGGACCGATCGGGTCTGCCTGTCAGTTTCATAGGCAGACCCAATCAGACCATCCATTGCTTTCTATGCAGCGGTGGATATCAGCGGACATGTGTCCATTGACACACACCGGCATTCGATCCTGTCCGCTAAAAACAGACAGACGGTCCGTTTCCATCCGACAGCCGTATAGAGAATAGCGGACGGTGTTCGTGTCCGCGCATCAGCGGAGCGGACACAGACCTGTCATCTGCCTGCTCAGCAGGAGTCAGCGGAGAGATCCTTCACTTTTCTCCAAGATTAGTAAATCCTGGTAGGGGTCCTGGAGCCCAGAGGCTTTGTAGCATTTTGGGTAGGAGTCAACCCTGAGTCTACGTTTTGGTGGTGAGCAGCATTTGCTGGTTATGCAGGTGTGTGCAGGCCTTATGGTATGGGAACTGAGTACTGGGCTCCACCCTTCTAAGACGAATGTTGTGCTGCCAGAGAGCTGCGGATGCAAGGACACACTAGGGGTGTGTGTCTGCACTGACCAGGCTGACACCTGGAGATACAGCAACATGTGAACACCGTGTTCTGGGCTGAAAGACAACTTTGTAGTAGGCTGAGAATTGGTGTAGCCTGAGTTGGGCTCCATTATAGCTAAAAGGCTGTAGTTTTGAAAAGTTTATTGCCTATGTTACTATCAAAGGGAGCTAAGGAGGGGGGGGGGGTGATTGTTGAGCCCTGGGGCCTATATGTGCGGCGACTGTCCGCGCTGGAGTAATCTGTCACATATAGTATATCACGTCCGGTCATAGGAGGAGTGATGTAGCCAACTAGGGTCCTGGAAAGGTGTTATTTGCAGGATCTCCAGGTGAAATGAAAGCAGAATAACATTAAAAAAATGAAGCCACCACACCAAGACTAGTAAGCTGCAATAGAGAGAAAGGGGGGTTAAGGTCTGGAGAAACCACTCTGACACCTCCATCCCTGAGTACAACAAAAGAAGGGGAGGATAGCCCTGGGACTTTGAATGAGGTGGGAGAGATTTGGAACACTTCCATAATAAGTGCAATAAAAATGTTTTATTGATCACAGAATGCTAAATAAACACATGGGAACAGCAGTAAATGTGCGTTACCTGGCATAGTGGCCTAGTTTAAAGCATAAGTAAAAAATAACTACAATTCATTGCACTTGGTTTGTACATCCATAAAAGGTATTATACATAGTAAATCGCTAAAAAGCAGAAAATACACATACATCATCTGAATTTGTAAAATACACAATACACATGCATGGATTGCAGCAGTATATGACCATGATATGACCAACTTCAAATACCCAGCAAAATGGGCATACATGTGGCATCGATGGTGCCCTACGCTTTTCGCGAGTCTCTTCTCGCTCATCAGGGGCTGATGCATAATTCATATGTCTATAACAAAAGATATTAAAAATGGTAAGAGTGTATAAATAACTGAATAAAACGGGGTAGAAGCGATGGTTGGCATCTCTAACCCTCGGGAATAACCAAAAGGGGGTACCGTATATACTCGAGTATAAGTCGTCCCGAGTATAAGTCGAGGCCCCTAATTTACCACAAAAAACTGGGAAAAATTTATTGACCCGAGTATAAGTCGAGGGTGAGAAAGGGCAGAGGGTCAACAATGCCCATCTGCAGCTGCATGCCTCCCTGTGTCCTGTGCAGCCTACCTGTACCCTGTGCATGTGTCCTGTACATGTGTGTGTGTCCTGTACATGTGTGTCCTGTACATGTCCTGTGTCCTGTACATGTCCTGTGTGCATGTGTCCTGTGTGCATGTGAAGCCTACCTGTGTCCTGTGTCCCTGTGTGCATGTGTCCTGTGTGCATGTGCAGCCTACCTGTGTCCTGTGCAGCCTCCCTGTGGCGATCTCCATCCTCCCTGTGGCGATCTCCATCCTCAAACGGCGGCCGGCGTGTGATGATAGTGTTCGGCGGCCATTCCACAGTTCAAAAGCCGCGCCTCCTCCTCGTCTGTGATAGGCTGACCGCTGACTGCCTATCACGGACATTCTCTCATTCTCATACCACGGACGAGGATGAGAGAATGTCCGTGATAGGCTGTACACTGACAGCTGTTCAGCCTATCACAGATGAGCAGGAGGCGCGGCTTTTGAAAGCTGCAATAGCCGGCGAACAGTATCATTACACGCCGGCCGCCGTCTGCCTGCATGACACGCTGATCATGCAGACAGACGGCAGGGACTCGAGTATAAGTCGAAGGGACACTTTCAGCCCAAAAAAAAGGGCTGAAAAATTCGACTTATACTCGAGTATATACGGTATATTAAAAATAAGAATAAAAGAGTAGAATATGCATATATAAAATTAAAATTAGTTACTGATATGAAATATGGTAGATGATAAATAAACCGTCATGATGACAGATGATTCAGGGCAAGGGCTGGAGGGAAATGCAAACATTAATTGATATGTAATGTAAGATGGACCTAAGGTGTATATGGGTAAGTGTTTAAACCAACAAATAATAGTTGAATGATCTTATGTGTGGTGAGATGGTGTCACCTACACAACAGGTTTTGGATGGGTGGGAAAAACAAATTAAATGAAGGATATTACCTGAGTAGATGTAATGAGTCCCAGGCATGTATAATGCTCTCACAGACCTATGACCATTACAGCAGACCAACCAAACACAAATGCAAGCTGCAACCACGCCGAGCCTCCAGATATACCCACAGCAGCTACGGAAGCCACGCCCCCAGCGTCATGTACGGATGTTGATAGGCAGATGCCAGAAATGTCAGCCAGGGAAACCGGATGAGCATGACAGCAACCACTCATCCATCCGGGATGTTCCACACAGCCCAGAGACGTGAGGTCAAGAGACATCACATAGTGGGCGTGGAAAACATGACGCCGACGTGCAGGTGGCCCCACCCACCCGTGAGGACAGGTGAGGGCAGCAGGAGGTTGAGTAAAACTCACCTATGCACGTCACAGCCCCCAATACCGGAAGTGCAGTCACCATCAAACAAACCACAGCAAGAGGGAGCCAGACCAGCCCAGAAGTAAACCCCGATTCTAGCTGGATGTAGTGGTGAAAATGGACCAGTGGTTGGAACAGACCAAATTTTTGGGCTGATGGGTGTCTTCCACCCGGGTAAATAGAGGGAAAGGGCGGTTAAGTTCTGGAGAAACCACTCTGACACCTCTATCCCTGAGTACAACAAAAGAAGGGGAGGATAGCCCTGGGACTTTGAATGAGGTGGGAGAGATTTGGAACACTTCCATAATAAGTGCAATAAAAATGTTTTATTGTTCACAGAATGCTAAATAAACACATGGGAACAGCAGTAAATGTGCGTTACCCGGCATAGTGGCCTAGTTTAAAGCATAAGTAAAAAAACAACTACAATTCATTGCACTTGGTTTGTACATCCATAAAAGGTATTATACATAGTAAATCGCTAAAAAGCAGAAAATACACATACATCATCTGAATTTGTAAAATACACAATACACATGCATGGATTGCAGCAGTATATGACTATGATATGACCAACTTCAAATACCCAGCAAAATGGGCATACATGTGGCATCGATGGTGCCCTACCCGTTTCGCGAGTCTCTTCTCGCTCATCAGGGGCTGATGCATAATTCATATGTCTATAACAAAAGATATTAAAAATGGTAAGAGTGTATAAATAACTGAATAAAATGGGGTAGAAGCGATGGTTGGCAAGAGAGGTCAATGAAAAAACGAACTCATACTTACCACTTGACTGGATTAGGTCACCAAAACACTGGGTCTCAAGATGGTGGCAGTAAGCAGTGCCGGTTCGGGGGCAGAGGGGGCGTGGCAACCAGCAACCACAGCAGGAAAGACCAGCATGCACAGAACGGACTGCAGGGGGCATATGGTTGGTGGTCTGAAGGTGTCCATAAACATATCTAGAAAAAATGTATAAGGATGCATGAGTCTCAACAGATGTACCAGGAACAGACTAAGCATCAGAAGGTCATCTCTAACCCTCGGGAATAACCAAAAGGGGGTATATTAAAAATAAGAATAAAAGAGTAGAATATGTGTATTTAAAATTAGTTACTGATATGAAATATGGTAGATGATAAATAAACCGTCATGATGACAGATGATTCAGGGCAAGGGCTGGAGGGAAATGCAAACATTAATTGATATGTAATGTAAGATGGACCTAAGGTGTATATGGGTAAGAGTTTAAACCAACAAATAATAGTTACATATATTATATTTTTGGGTTTATTTACACTTTAATGGCTGTCCATTTTCACTGGTGTAGCAATAGATTTGGCAGTACCCTCCTAAACACCTGCATTCAGCAGTTTGGTTTTCTTCAGATAGGATACAATAATAGGAGTCCGAGGATATCTTCTTACTGCACTTTGAAAAACATCAGAATTTTTGACTCAAGAATTTAGGTGAAAACACCCCAATGAAGCTAGTGGTTCTGAAATCATTTGGGTTAATAGGTACAGTACAGAGTAGGGGTGCACAGAATGGGTTTTTTTCAATACAGAAAATGAAAAATACACTAGGCCGAAAACCCGAAACCGATACCGAAAATGACTGTATACATTTTTATATAACACATTGCCAATAGTATTAGCAAAATTTCCATGGCGTGCACCTCTAGCAGATATGATGCAGGAGATGGTCAGAGACTGCAGACATGGTACAGGAGATGGTCAGAGACTGCAGACATGGTACAGGAGATGGTCAGAGACTGCAGACATGGTACAGGAGATGATCAGAGACTGCAGACATGGTACAGGAGATTGTCAGAGACTGGGGACATGGTACATGAGATGGTCAGAGACTGGGGACATGGTACAGGAGATGGTCAAAGACTGGGGACATGGTACAGGAGATGGTCAGAGACTGGGGACATGGTACAGGAGATGGTCAAAGACTGGGGACATGGTACAGGAGATGATCAGAGACTGGGGACATGATACAGGAGATGGTCAGAGACTGGGGACATGGTACAGGAGATGGTCAGAGACTGGGGACATGGTAAAGGAGATGGTCAAAGACTGGGGACATGGTACAGGAGATGATCAGAGACTGGGGACATGATACAGGAGATGGTCAAAGACTGGGGACATGGTACAGGAGATGATCAGAGACTGGGGACATGATACAGGAGATGGTCAAAGACTGGGGACATGATACAGGAGATGGTCAGAGACTGGGGACATAGTACAGGAGATGGTCAGAGACTGGGGACATGGTACAGGAGATGGTCAGAGACTGGGGACATGATACAGGAGATGGTCAGAGACTGCAGACATGTTACAGGAGATGGTCAAAGACTGGGGACATGGTACAGGAGATGATCAGAGACTGGGGACATGATACAGGAGATGGTCAAAAACTTGGGACATGATACAGGAGATGGTCAGAGACTGGGGACATGGTACAGGAGATGGTCAGAGACTGGGGACATGGTACAGGAGATGGTCAAAGATTGGGGACATGGTACAGGAGATGATCAGAGACTGGGGACATGATACAGGAGATGGTCAGAGACTGGGGACATGGTACAGGAGATGGTCAAAGACTGGGGACATGGTACAGGAGATGATCAGAGACTGGGGACATGATACAGGAGATGGTCAGAGACTGGGGACATGGTACAGGAGATGGTCAGAGACTGGGGACATGGTACAGGAGATGGTCAAAGACTGGGGACATGGTACAGGAGATGATCAGAGACTGGGGACATGATACAGGAGATGGTCAAAGATTGGGGACATGGTACAGGAGATGATCAGAGACCTGGGACATGATACAGGAGATGGTCAAAGACTGGGGACATGATACAGGAGATGGTCAGAGACTGGGGACATGGTACAGGAGATGGTCAGAGACTGGGGACATGATACAGGAGATGGTCAGAGACTGCAGACATGTTACAGGAGATGGTCAAAGACTGGGGACATGGTACAGGAGATGATCAGAGACTGGGGACATGATACAGGAGATGGTCAAAAACTGGGGACATGATACAGGAGATGGTCATAGACTGGGGACATGGTACAGGAGATGGTCAGAGACTGGGGACATGGTACAGGAGATGGTCAAAGACTGGGGACATGGTACAGGAGATGATCAGAGACTGGGGACATGATACAGGAGATGGTCAGAGACTGGGGACATGGTACAGGAGATGGTCAGAGACTGGGGACATGGTACAGGAGATGGTCAGAGACTGGGGACATGGTACAGGAGATGGTCAAAGACTGGGGACATGGTACAGGAGATGATCAGAGACTGGGGACATGATACAGGAGATGGTCAAAGATTGGGGACATGGTACAGGAGATGATCAGAGACTGGGGACATGATACAGGAGATGGTCAAAGACTGGGGACATGATACAGGAGATGGTCAAAGACTGGGGACATGATACAGGAGATGGTCAGAGACTGGGGACATGGTACAGGAGATGGTCAGAGACTAGGGACATGGTACAGGAGATGGTCAGAGACTGGGGACATGATACAGGAGATGGTCAGAGACTGCAGACATGGTACAGGAGATGGTCAAAGACTGGGGACATGGTACAGGAGATGATCAGAGACTGGGGACATGATACAGGAGATGGTCAAAGACTGGGGACATGATACAGGAGATGGTCAGAGACTGGGGACATGGTACAGGAGATGGTCAGAGACTGGGGGCATGGTACAGGAGATGGTCAGAGTCAGAAGGATCCCAATCAGCTTTGATTATACCACTGCAGCACTTTCATGTGCGTTTAAAAAAAATGCAGAGTTCTGCATTTTCATGCGCCGCAAATGCACATGAAAATGCACAAACATGACTTTGGCCGGAACCACATGAGTGTGGTGCGTTCTTTTCCCTGTCACATTTTCTATGCATTTTTTTAGACGTGCTACCATCAGATCAGTATGTGTGTTTTACGAAAGCGCATCAAAGAGGTGGTATACAGGAGTTTGATGCACTTTCATGAAAACATTTACTTTTACTCTGCCATGGCGTGCTAACTTGTTGCTCCTCTTCCAGTCAGGGCATGCTGAGACCTGTAGCCCCCTCCACCATCACCTCACCAGGCAGCCCTCGAGGTCCCAGATCTGGAGTTTGTAGAACTCCTTGTTCTCCTCGGTGACGGGCTCCCCTCTGGTCCTCTCTGCCGCCTTCTCCTTCTTCCCGCCCAAGCTCTTTTTTCCCTCCTCCTTGGACGCCGTCACGCCATAGTACCTTCACCCACCACTTCACCGTCTACAGCATCCTGTTGCTAGGCAACCACGGGGGAGGAGCTGCAGCAGGACACAGACGCTGGGATGGTAGATTGGGCAGGCTGAGGACAGGGTTTTTCTGAGCAGGGAGGGAAGCTGGCGTTCCTATGATGAAGCAGGCGACGGTTAGCCTGCCCCTGGGCAGGTGTGCCCACACTAGTGCCCCTGCTAACACAAGGAGAGCAGGAGGGAGGGACACTCCCGCAATGGGCGGCACCCGGGCGGACCACGCCCCCTTTTCGGTATCGGCTGTTTTTGTCATTCGGCAGCCGAAATTTCGGTGCACCACTTGTACAGAGAGCTACTCTGCCATACAAAGTTATCTGCCACCGCCAACAAAGAAAATCACCTAGACATGCAATTCACATGACATAAAGTAACACTTTTGTGTTCCAACTGTCCAGATTGTTAGCCCCGGTTCACACTGAGGCAGCGCGACTTTCAGCGCGACTGCCTTAGGCGACCTGGACACGACAGGGGCGGCGACTTGCAAAACGACTTCTATATAGAAGTCTATGCAAGTCGCCTCAAGTCGCCCCCAAAGTAGTACAGGAACCTTTTTCTAAGTCGGAGCGACTTGCGTCGCTCCGATTAGAACGGTTCCATTGTACAGAACGGGACGCTACTTGTCAGGCGGCTAGGTCGCCTGACAAGTCGTCCTAGTGTGAACCGACCCTAAGGGTCGGTTCACACTAGGACGACTTGGGATCCGACTTGTAAGCCCTCAAGTCGCCCCAAGAAGAGATTAACATTACAGGGACTCAGAGCGTCTTAATTGACACTACTGAAGTCGCTCCGACTTCAGAGCGTACTCCCTGTACTGCTTGGATCCGACTTCTAGGCGACTTGTACCATTCAATTCAATGGAAGTCGCCTCCAAGTCGGATCTCCATCTATACTGAAGCGACTTTACAGTTAAAAAAATTAGTTTGCCCAGGCAAACCCCTCCCTCCCAGAGAGCTGATTATTCTGTGATTGGCCACAGCCAAAGTCGCCTGTCCTGGAGGCGACTTGAAGTCGCGTTGTAAATTGATTAAAGTCGCGCTGAAGTCGCGTTGAAGCCGCGTTGAAGTCGCCGTGCAAAGTCGCGCTGAAGTCGTGTTGCCCCTGTGTGAATCGAGCCTTACAGTTTGCATTTACTGTGTGCCTTCCAGTTTGAATATGTATGGACAATGTCATATTTTATGCAACTGGCTATTGTATAGTCAAGCACTAAATATAACCTAAATCTGTTTTTTTACTGCTGTTTACTTGGCAGTGGCAAAATATATGATAAAAGTAAAAGTATTTTTTGGTTGCTACAAGCAGTTGTACATTGCACAGCATTGTTTTATCTATGACAGGTGTTTTTCGGCAGCACTGTTATTTATACATTTTATGTCAAAGTGTGTGATAGTGTTATCTCTGTATTCTAAATATGGAATGTCATTGTAGAGAGCAGTGACATTGTTAAAAGGCTTGTTACCTGTTAAGGCATCATCTATAATAGATGTGGGCACAGTGCCAACTTCAGTAATGAATACAGGTCTATTGTGGTGAATTACACTGTGTGGCATATGCAGATTTTGTCATTTTTCCTTCTGACATCACGTCAAAAAAAAAAAATTGTGTGCTCAGAACTGCATGTACATACATAGTGTAGTTATATAACATATAACTACACTCTTCATTAGATCTACCTGATAAATTACAAACTCATTTATTAAGGTTTAGTTTTTTTTTTTTTTTGCTGTGATATTTTTTTGGCCATTGAGGACTCATGCACACAGGATTTTTTGTAGCTGCTCCTAGGGGGCGTCAGGCGTTTTTTTTTTTACTTTCAAAATATTTTTTGAAAATTTTACAAATCGTAAAACAAGCATCAGTACAAAAGAACCGCCGTCAGTGGAACAAGTGAAGATAACATATGTTATACACAAAATATTAATACCCACAATGTCAATCTCAAAACAATAAAAGGTATCAGCACTCTATATAGGGGCCAGTACCTCACCTGATACATCTAGCATATGAGTACATACCCAATGAAGTCTACCCCAAGATCAAAGTGCTGAACATGTGGGGTGCTAGTATAACAAAAGTACAATAGAAAAAAAGTGAAAGAAAAGGTAAAGAACAGTATAGGAAAAAGCAAAGAGCAAAGAAGAGTGGTCCGGTCCAGAGACTAGGGGAGTAAAATAGTCCCTAAAACTAAAGAGATATGACAAGTTAACATACCGGAGAGATATGTGGCCCATGGCTCCCAGATCCGTTCAAATTTTTCAACATTGTCCTGCAAGATGCTAACAGTATTCTCATTTAGCATGATCCAAGTGACTTTTTTCCTAGCCTGTGCCAGGGACACCATAGGTTGTTTCCAGGATTTGGCAAAAGTCATTTTAGCCCCAAGCAAGATAAAGAATATCAAACATTGTAGGTATTTGGGTAACCCAGCCACAGGGGTATTAAGGAGTCCTATACCTGGAGTCTGGGGAACGGTTTGTCCTGTTACTCTACGAATCAATGTGAAAATGCTGTTCCAAAAGCCTCAGATTCTCTGGCACTCCCACCAGATATGGCACATTGTCCCTGGCACCTGACAGCCTCGGAAACACAAAGGTGATACTGAGGGATACATTTTGGCCAACCGAGTTGGCAACAAGTGCCAATGAGTAAGCACCTTCAAATTTGCCTCTGTCAAGGCGACATTCATAATACCCTTATAAGACTTCAGGAAACAACTGTGCCACAGCTCCGGGTCCCTTTCCTCTCCACAATTGGTATCCCAGTCCTCCATGTGGCTCCTGGCTCCCAGCTCTTGGCTTTTGGCTTCCAGCTCCTGGCTTCCAGTTTCCAGTTCTTGGCCCCCAGGCTCCTGGTCCCTGGCTGGTTGGCCCCTGCGCTGTTTGGAGCCTGCCCATTTGCTGCAATAGAGCTGCAGGATAGAGCTGCAGGACAGAGACCACAGTTGCTGGTTACTGTCCGTTACTTACTGCTGTGGAGTGTCTATACCCTTCTTAGGTGGCCAATTGGTCAAATTGGTTGAAGTTCCAGACCCGTTGGAGTAAGTAGTGGTGCGAGTAGTGGCTATCCGCTACACCCTGAGGTTTGTCTATGAACTCTATAACATTAATATTATAATTAATATTCTGGACTATTATTGAAGTACTACAATATACCAGCTATTGAATTCCAGCTATTGAACAATTATTGGAAAATTAACCGTTTTGAATAGTATTGAACTAAATATCCTACAGTTGAAGACAGAAGTGGGCGGCTATACTTGTTGTGCTGTGGCCCTTGATTAGGCCTAGAGCATGCGTTGCTGCCATTTTGCTACACCTATCTGGTAAACATGCCAGATAGGTATTTGGGTCCGGATTTCTCCTATGTCCTTTTTGCCAACCTCAGTTAAGTTCAACTTTCAAACTGTCATCTAAAGCACCGGTAATAGGGCTCCAAATACTGTCTATATTATCTGGGAGAATAAAAAAGGGTTTCTTTTTTTTTTTTGGCTGGAGATAGATGTCTCAGCCTCAGACTCGTTTAGTGACATCACATAAGTCAGTATTAGATTCAATCTCTGCAGCAGTTATTTCTCCTACGAAAAAAACAAAGAAAGCAAAGATAACAAAACAAAAGCAGGAATGGCGGCTATTTCTCAATTGTCTAATGATGTGTTTGCTACCTCTGTGGAGGATTCTTCATCAGCTGCAGCCATTCTGGCAACCATTATGGAGTGTAAAGAGACTCTTAAGGGGCATATGGATCTTATAGCTTCAGATCTTTCTCAGATCCACCAGGACCTTGATGGATTTAAAGACAGGGTCTCTGAGATAGAAAATAGGGTCTCCACATTGAAAGACTCTACTGCAAGAACTGCGGGCTCTACAGCTACAGATCAGACGGTTGCAGGAGCGAGCCAATGATACTGAAAATCATCTTAGATGAAATAATATTCGTATCTTGGGTTTACCGGAAGGGGCGGAGGGGACTAAACCTACTGAATTTGCTGCACAATTACTTCTCACAGTTTTGGGCCTGGGCAGTGTGCCACCCACCTTTGTGGTGGAGCGGGCACAAAGGGTCCCACTAAAGCCATCTAAACCTGGGTCCCCCTCTAGGCCTTTTCTGTTACGATTATTGAACTATCGAGATAGAGACAGGGTTCTGGCAATTGCTAGGGCTAAACAAGATATACAGTATCTCACAAAAGTGAGTACACCCCTCACATTTTTGTAAATATTTTATTATACCTTTTCATGTGACAAAACTGAAGAAATTACACTTTGCTACCATGTAAAGTAGTGAGTGAACAGCTTGTATAACAGTGTAAATTTGCTGTCCCCTCAAAATAACTGAACACACAGCCATTAATGTCTAAACCGCTGGCAAAAAAAGTGAGTACACCCCTACGCGAAAATGTCCAAATTGGGTCTAATTAGCCATTTTCCCTCCTCGGTGTCATGTGACTCGTTAGTGTTACAAGGTCTCAGGTGTAAATGGGGAGCAGGTGTGTTAAATTTGGTGTTATCGCTCTCGCTCTTTCATACTGGTCACTGGAAGTTCAACATGGCACCTCATGGCAAATAACTCTCTGAGGATCTGAAAAAAAGAATTGTTGCTCTACAAAAAGATGGCCTAGGCTATAATAAGATTGCCAAGACCCTGAAAATGAGCTGCAGCATGTTGGCCAAGAACATATAGCGGTTTAACAGGACAGGTTCCACTCAGAACAGGCCTCGCCATGGTCGACTAAAGAAGTTGACTGGATGTGCTCAGCGTCATATCCAGAGGTTGTCTTTGAGAAATAGACGTATGAGTGCTGCCAGCATTGCTGCAGAGATTGAAGGGGTGGGGGGTCAGCCTGTCAGTGCTCAGACCATACGCGGCACACTGCATCTAATTGGTCTACATGGCTGTCGTCCCAGAAGGAAGCCTCTTCTAAAGATGATGCGCAAACAGTTTGCTAAAAGACAAGCAGACTAAGGACATAGATTACTGGAACCATGTCCTGTGGTCTGATGAGACCAACATAAACTTATTTGGTTCAGATAGTGTCAAGCGTGTGTGGCAGCAACCAATTGAGGAGTACAAAGACAACTGTGTCTTGACTACAGTCAAGCATGGTGGTGGGAGTATCATGGTCTGAGGCTGCATGAGTGCTGCCGGCACTGGGGAGTTACAGCTCATTGAGGGAACCATGAATGACAAAATGTACTGTGAAATACTGAAGCAGAGCATGATCCCCTCCCTTCTGAGACTGGGACGCAGGGCAGTATTCCAACATGATAATGACCCCAAACACACCTCCAAGACAACCAGTGCCTTGCTAAAGAAGCTGAGGGTAAAGGTGATGGACTGGCCAAGCATGTCTCCAGACCTAAACCCTATTGGGCATCTGTGGGGAATCCTCAAATGGAAGGCGGAGGAGCGCAAGGTCTCTAACATCCACCAGCTCGTGATGTCCTCATGGAGGAGTGGAAGAGGACTCCAGTGGCAACCTGTGAAGCTCTGGTGAACTCCATGCCCAAGAGGGCTAAGGCAGTGCTGGAAAAAAATGGTGGCCACACAAAATATTGACACTTTGATCCCAATTTGGACATTTGCACTTAGGGGTGTACTCACTTTTGTTGCCAGCAGTTTAGAGATTAATGGCTGTGTGTTGAGTTATTTTGAGGGAAAAGCAAATTTACATTGTTATACAAGCTGTACACTCATTACTTTACATTGTAGCAACGTGTCATTTCTTCAGTGTTGTCACATGAAAAGCTAGAATAAAATGTTTAGAACAATGTAAGGGGTGTACTCACTTTTGTGAGATACTGTACCTTTTGAAAATACCAAGTTATTATTTTTTCTGGATTATTCTCAAGAAGTTCAGCAACGTCATAAATCCTACACGGAGATCCGCACGAGAAAAGAGTATACAGTTCAGCCTTTTGTTTCGCAGCAGATTGCGTATTATAGACAGTGGACAGACATTTTTCTTTGATACCCTGGCTGCTGCTCCCGTCTGGTTGGATGGACGATATGTGAACTATTATCCCGTATCAGGGGCTCTAACATGCGCTTTCTCAGACTTCTCTTAGTCACCCTTAGTACCAACTATAGCCCCCCCCCCCCTTTTTGCCCCTAAATAGATTTGGGGTGGTAGGAGTGAATTGTTTTGCGGGGGTATCTTTTTTCTGTTTCCCCCTTCCACCCCCAAATTATTATTATTTTTTTTTGTTATTGTGTTTGTTTATTATTCATTTATGTGTGTTTTGTTTTTGGTATATAGGACAAGTAGATATAGTTGCCTATTTTTGATAGTTTCTGGGATAAGGCCTTCCCCACGCCACCTTGCCTTTTTAGGGACGGCGTTGGAGAAAGGCAGGAAGGGCGTATTAACGCCCGGGGTGTGTGTTTTTGTTAATTGTTTATACACATTGTGTCTTTCTTATTTTTTTTAAATTAAATTTTTTCAAATGTTTGCTGTTCTTAGGATTTATCACTTTGCAATGTATTTTGCAATGTAATTCATTTTTAGGTATCATATGTTTTACTTTTTAGATGATGTCACTGCCCAAGAGGTCTTTTCTATTCTGTCATGGAATGTTCATGGCCTTAACTCAAAATTTAAAGTGGTTTTATACCCTCATTTGTATTTTTTACCTACAGGTAAGTCTTTAATAAGGCTTACCTGTAGGTAAAATTAATATCTCCTAAACCTGTATGGTTTAGGAGATATTCACTTTGCATGCAGCCGCTGACATCAGCGGCGCATGCGCTCTGAATGCCCGACTGAAGGTTCAGCAGACGCTGCCGGACCTTGCCGGGAAGAAGACTCCTGTGCGCGTGCACGGGAGTGACGTCATCGTGGCACCGGCCACTCATAGCGCCGGAACTGCGAACCCAGAAGAAACGCAGAGGGCAAAATGTCAGCTCTCTCGGCGTGGACCTGGCAGCGATACGGGGGCTTCGATCTAAGGTAAGTATTTTATAATGAGCTAGTATGCATACTAGCTCATTATGCCTTTGCCGTACAGGGTTTTTCTTTTCTTTTTTTTTTTTTTTTAGATGTGCGGGTATACAACCGCTTTAAATGAGCATTGTTATTTACATATTTGAAAAATTACTCTCCACATATATTGCTACTCAAGAAATTCATCTTATGGGGAGCAAGCTTTTGGCCCTTAACCTCCCTGGCGGTATGATTATTTCAAATTTTAGGTGCTGAAAGCGGTACCATTATTTTGCACAGAAATTTGGCGTTTTTATATTGTAGGCCTGTAATTCTTAGGAATAGTTCACTTAAATCTGGCCAAACCAGAGTCTAGTAGACATCCCGGGTATGATAAAGTTTGAAAAACTAAATATAAAATTATAATTTAATAAATAACTATAAATAATTATAACAAATAATAATATAATAATAAAAAATATTCAATAATGTAATCAAATCAAAAACACTGAAATTTGCTCATTTGCAGAATTGTCGCTTTCGTTACTTTTAGTGTTTGGTGACGGATTTCCCCACAAATCACTATTGCTCAATTCTGCGAGTGATTCTAATTTATTATCGCTGTTTTCTAGCTGGTCTAAAGCCACTTTTGATGTAAAGAGACAGTTTTGGTTGCTATGGACAATCTCCAGTTTCCAGGCAGAAAGAACAGTTTTTATAATATAACACTGCATGCAGGACACTGGACAGACCACTAGGGACAAAGGGGATGTGTAATTATTTGATACAGTACTGTAATATGTAACATTACAGTATACTGTATCTGTACTGTGTGTTTCACTTTTGAATTTGCCGCCGAACTCCGTCCCCGTGCGTCGCAACGCTCGCAGGGAACGGAGCTCGGCACTGTGAATCGAGCGAGACACAGCGGCTCGCCGATCACAGCGGGGAGACATCGCAGGATCCAGGGGACAAGGTAAGTAAACTCTTCCTAGATCCTGCGATGCAATCCCGAGTCTGGCTCGGGGATACCGCTTTTGGTATTAAAAATCCACCCCGAGCCAGACTCGGGAATACCGCCAGGGGGGTTAAGAAGCCCTGGGTACAGAATAGGGCTGGGAGATTTTCTTAAAAAAAAAAAATCTGCGATCTTCCAAAAAAAACCTCAATTCACGATTTGAATCGAGTTTTTTTTTTTGTGGACACCGCGCTGGTCCTGGGGAGCTGCAGGCAGGAGTTTTTAGGCGAGGCCGCGGCTTCGGCCTAGTCCACGGCGTCCGGTCTCACGGACTAGGCCGAAGCCGCGGCCTCGCCTAAAAACTCCTGCCCGCAGCTCCTCGGGACCGGCGCTGTGAAAAAAAAGAAAATTGAAAAAAAAAACGATTTGCTTAAATTTTGAATCGATTTGACCTCTCAACTCGATTCAAGATTTAAATCGATTTTTTCCCCAGCCCTAGTACAGAAGGCATATCATGCTACATATTCCACGTTTTCTAGAGGGGTTTCGATATTGATTAGTAGATCACTGGACTCTTTTTCAACAGTCACAGGGCTGAAGGTAAATTGGATTGAGTCCTTGCTGTTCCAAATAGATACGGAGACCCGTAGTATGGCTTTGAATGATGTTCCATTATAGTGGGTGGAGAATTTCAAATACTTAATATTTGTAATTTCCCACCAAGCTTCTGAATTTATTTCCCTGAATTTGACTCCGATTCTGGGAGATATTGGGTCAAAATTGAAAGTATGGAAGTCTCTAACATTGTCTTTATTGGGACGTATTAATCTTTTAAAAATGAAAATTATACCAAATTTATGTATCTCTCTCCCCAGTGGCTTCCTATGTCCTTTTTTACAAGATTAAACCAACTTTTTTCATCTTTTTTATGGGGATCGAAGAACTCCAGTTATATATGAACCACCCTGATGCACCCTTGTGAACAGGGAGGACTAGCCTTTTCGGATTTATATAAATACTTTTTAGCCACTCAGTTGGTTACGGCCGCATGTTGACTGAACCCTGATATATATATAACTCCTCTACTCAGCTAGTAGCGGCAGTAGTAGGTTCTATAGATGCTCTCAAGGCTCTTTTATTTAGGGGCCACAGGACACCATACCAGTTTTCTCCAAGTACCCCTCTATGGTTTAATCCTACTCTTCCACAATTCTTTAAAGCACCAGAGCCTATTACATGGACTAAATATAATATTAAATTACTTTCTCAAGTGATAACTGATAATCGGAAATGACCTACTTTCTCTACACTTATTTCGACTTTTAACGTTCCAAGTTCCCATCTATTTAGATATTTCCAGTTTATTCATACTTTTCTTGCACAGTTTCCACAGGATAGTTTAATGATTAGACAATCCACTTTAGAATCAGTGCTTAGATCTGAGTGTCTGGATAAGCCCACCTCAAGATTGTATTCTCATCTTACATTAATTTTTATCTTGCCATTAGAGGTTCTTAGAGCTAGGTGCGAGATATACCAGATTTGGATATGGAGGATTGGAGGGGTGTGTGGGATTTCCCTTTGCGATCTTTGGTATCTTTGAGAGACCACATGATCCAATATAAATTGATACATAGAGCATATATCTCACCACACAGACTTCAAAAGATAAACCCTGTGTGCTTCTCAGAGTGTTGGCTATGTGGAGCAATTCAGGGGGATTTTACACATATTTTCTGGACTTGCCCACATATAGCTATTTTTTGGGTGGAAGTGGTGGATCTATTGAACTGTATCACTTCCGCTCCTTTAGCGGTTTCAATGTCTGTTTGCTTACTGGGTCTGGTAGAAGCTATTCTTCCTATAGTGTCTGAGCGAGTGTTTGCTAATATAACATTATTCTTTGCAAGAAAAGCTATTGCGTTGCATTGGAAGAAACCTTGTCCTCCTATGCTCCTATACTGGAAAAATGTAATAAATAATAATCTCCCATTGTATAGAGATACATGAATAGGGGTTGTTTTAGTAAGTACGATAAAGTGTGGGCAAAGTGGCTGGACAAATCATATACAGCATCTAATGCCCATGGAGGCCATTAATTATAATATGGGTGTTTCCATATAAGGAATGCTTGAGGTCACTGGGGATAGAAGGAATTATGTTTATTTTCTTTTCCCCTTATTCTTTTCTTTTCTGGCTTAGTTTGGTATTTAAGTGGATAAATGGGGTGGTTTTAATTTATGCTTTGACAATTATTTGGATTAGTTGTTATATTGGATTTTGAAACCGTATTAATATATTTTAGGTTCAATGTGTATGATGTCTTGTGTTTTGTTCTGTTTGTTTGTTTATTAAGAAATTAAAAAAAAAGTTTTAGAAAAAAAATTAAATAAAAGTCTAGGGGGGGAACCCAGTAGCAGCTCATAGACCAGGGAAATACCCCACGCTGATCTGTATCTTTTTTTTTATTTTCATACAGAGTTACCTGATAGTGGTCAGGCTTAGCCGGCCAGAGGGAATGTAAAAAACGAGAAATTGAAAAAAACAAAAACGCTCCAATGGAGGCATCTCAAGGACCTCTATGCAATGACGGAACGTAAAAGGTCTCATGTGTGTAATGAATTGCCCAATCCTGTATAGCCCCTTATCTAACCACCATTTAAAAAACCTTAATTTCCTGCCCTGGAGGGAAATCCAGGTTATTAAACAGATGAGCTAATGGGGGAAAAGGAGAGACTAAGTCAGTGTTTGAGTGGAGCTTATCCCACAACACCACCAAGTGGGATAGAGTGGGTGCCAGGATGGGAGGTCTGTACTTGGGAGAGCTTCACAAAAGGTAGTCCAACGTATAACCAGGAGTCGCCATCCTCTCCATATGAACCCAGTCTGGTTTGGCATATCTAAAGTAAACTACGAAGAGTTTTTGTCTTTCCTGCCTCTAAACTCCCCTGCATGTTAGCCTATTTGTCCATGCACACAGAGTTTAGTGGCAGGAGAGTCTAGAGGCAGGAGAAAAACCCTCTGCCAGTGCGTCCAGGAGCAACAGAGTTTGGGCAGAAAAACATTTGACGTATGTAAATGCATCTAAACGCACCTAAATCGGTATTAACGCTTGGTGCGTTTAGAGCTTGAGTGTTAATTCCTTTCAATGGCCAGAACAAATTATTTATTATGGCCAATGAAATGAATTAACGCTCAAGCGCTTGGTGCCTGTAAATGTGCCTAAACACTTCTACTGTAACACTTTTAAAAACATCAGGTGTTTTTTCGACAAAAACACTGTTTGCTTCCAGAGAGATACAAAAAAAAAACCATCCTGTGTGCATGAGGCCTGAGAACAAGAGCAAGAAGTATTCACCTTCCTCCAACAGTAATCCATTAACAGTTTTACCATAACGTAAGTCTATGGAGTTCCGCCCCTACAATTCATAGACCACATTTCATTCATAGAAGCTGTGGGGGGGGAAAGGGACAGCCCGTGCCATACCAGAAGATTAGAGGGGGGGGGGTGAGAGGGAGTAGCACAGGCAGAGGAGGTTTTCACCTAACACAATCAGCACAAGGGGCACATCCTACTGACTGACAGTTATGTCCCTTGTGCTAATTTTTCTTTTTTATTTATTTATTTATTTATTTTGGCTGCACTCAGACTTGAAGTCCATCTGATAAATCAGGGAGTAGTATGTAGCAAGGCATTAACTAAGCATTGTCAGTTGGGGCACAGCTTTAATATTGAAACCTTTTTTGTTTTGGTGGTGAACAGTAAAAATGTCTGTTGGGGTTTTACTTCTGTCTGTGTTTTATTTGGGGGCACCCCCCCCCCCCCGACTGCCTGTCCCTTTGTTACCAGGACAGGAGGAGAGGGGAAATTCTGCAAACAGAAGCACACGAAAAACAATCTGTCTGGTTGATATTACAATATCTGTACCCCTTCAGCAGATTTCCCTTCCTCTCTTTCTCTCTCAGGAACAGAAAGGCAGTCTTGTCTATAGAGGCTCAAACCAAACCTTCTCTGGCCCCCTTGGGGTGATTTCCCCCTTTTTCCTGCCCTCCTGATACCCGGTGGGGTATGGCGTGCTACACTCACTTGGACAGAGGGCTGTAACCCTCCACCAATCTGTTCAAAACTAAATCAAAAACTAAAAAAAAAAAAAAAAGCTTTCTTGTCAGGAGTTGGGGTTTAAAGCTGAAGTTTAGTTAAAAAAAACTACAGCTTTAGTTACTTTATGTACCAAAGATGATCTAATGGGAACACACACCCTCCTTCCTTCTCCGCTGAGAAAAGATCTTTCATCGATTACACGGCCTGTAACACGATCTGCCAATGGGGGAGAGTCTGATCAATCACAGGATTCTCTCCCCCATTCAGAAATTATGTTACAGGCCACGTAATCAATGAAAGAACGATTCTCAATGGAAGAGGAGGAAGGAGGGGATGTGTCCCTGTTGGATCATCGTTGGTGCAGCTGAGCTTGGAGACCCAAAACAGGAAGAGGACAGGACAGTCCTGCAATGAATATTTCTACAGAATCCAACAGCCTTTACATTGTGGGACATACTTCATTACAGGTAAATAAGGTAGCTACTAGTTTTTTGGCTTCAGATTTTACATTTTAGCTGTAACAGTAATTTTAAATGAATGGCCCCCTAAGGAATCCCCCCATGCCCAAGCAAAAGCAAAAGAATATAAAAGAAGTAACCTCACTTGGTACTCATTGCCCATATGCATTGTGTATCCACTGAGCCATCTCCATAGCAATGAATGTAATACCCGTCTGCTTACAAGGACTTTTTGCTGGGGGGGTTCTTTTTAAAAGTACTTTAATCCTTTAAAAAGGTTTTGGCCAATATAAACCAATACAACATTTAATTACGAGGTAAGAGATCACATATTTAGATCTATATGATACATATAGCAGTAAGTAGTGATATTTATTAACTTCTTCAGATCTGCGCTATAGCCGAATGACGGCTACAGCGCGGACCTGCTTTGCCGGGAGTACATCTATTGACGTCCTCCCGTGCCCGAGTGGCCTGCGCGCCCCCTGCAGGGGGCGCGCAGCGTGTTCTGTGAGCGAGTCTATGAGACTCGCTAAATCACAGATTAAAGTAAGGGGTCGATCCTGACCCCTTACCACGTGCCTATTAGTGCCCACCAGTACAGCCTATCAGTGCCCACCAGTGCCGCCTCATTAGCGCATATCAACGAAGGAGAAAAATTGAATAGTTGTTAGGGGTATGGCGCTCCCTTGTAAGCTGTGCAAATACGGTGATATAAACAGTGACTATATCAAATAAGTAAATTGTGAACCAAACACATACAGTGAGACCTGTGAACTGCTTGATGGGTGAGACTCATAATAGATCACAGAAACTATAATGAAGTAAAGGTGAACGTATGGCAAACCTAAGCATATTGCACATACCTCTATACCAAAAAGGATTGTAGGAATAAAAACTAGAACGCTACTGCTAAGCAGCTAATTAATAAATATACAAAGTATGACATGTGTATGTGTGCCAGTGCAATACCGAACATAAACCTGTGCCAGGTATATAATATGACAGTGCAAAACTGCACTTACATATGTGTTTGACCGTGCACCCCAGCTAAAATATACAATACAGTGCAGTATAATGCAGTCGAGTCCAACGGGACTCTAAATGACCCGTGCAATGGCGAGAGTATATAACAAACCAATATATGTATGTAATGTGACAGTGTAATCCCACACAGGCGTGTATAAATAACCAACAGTCCAACTGATAAGTGTTCAATAAAGTGCAATATAGTGCAACCAAGTCCGACAAAACTCTATATCATATCAAAATTGGAAAAGTCTGTTCTCAAATAATGCATCCCAATGTTGAGTAGCAGCAAAAGAAGTTCCAACAGCTTAGTGACTTTTGGTGCCCACAGAGGTAAATCCGTGACTTCTGTGCTCCCCTTTGGCTCCCCACTCACCAGCTTCCACTACCCCTGCAGGGGTGATAGGCAATCTAGGATCCCAGAACCGTCCTCTTGTTCGGTGTCCCGTGGTTGCTGCGGTGGAATAGCCTCTCTCCCAGGAATCTCGAATTACCACTTTATGCGATATCCAGGATGGGGGTCAGCAACTAAGCCTGGGAGAGAGGCTATTCCACCGCAGCAACCACGGGACACCGAACAAGAGGACGGTTCTGGGATCCTAGATTGCCTATCACCCCTGCAGGGGTAGTGGAAGCTGGTGAGTGGGGAGCCAAAGGGGAGCACAGAAGTCACGGATTTACCTCTGTGGGCACCAAAAGTCACTAAGCTGTTGGAACTTCTTTTGCTGCTACTCAACATTGGGATGCATTATTTGAGAACAGACTTTTCCAATTTTGATATGATATAGAGTTTTGTCGGACTTGGTTGCACTATATTGCACTTTATTGAACACTTATCAGTTGGACTGTTGGTTATTTATACACGCCTGTGTGGGATTACACTGTCACATTACATACATATATTGGTTTGTTATATACTCTCGCCATTGCACGGGTCATTTAGAGTCCCGTTGGACTCGACTGCATTATACTGCACTGTATTGTATATTTTAGCTGGGGTGCACGGTCAAACACATATGTAAGTGCAGTTTTGCACTGTCATATTATATACCTGGCACAGGTTTATGTTCGGTATTGCACTGGCACACATACACATGTCATACTTTGTATATTTATTAATTAGCTGCTTAGCAGTAGCGTTCTAGTTTTTATTCCTACAATCCTTTTTGGTATAGAGGTATGTGCAATATGCTTAGGTTTGCCATACGTTCACCTTTACTTCATTATAGTTTCTGTGATCTATTATGAGTCTCACCCATCAAGCAGTTCACAGGTCTCACTGTATGTGTTTGGTTCACAATTTACTTATTTGATATAGTCACTGTTTATATCACCGTATTTGCACAGCTTACAAGGGAGCGCCATACCCCTAACAACTATTCATTACACGTTAGTTCTCGGTTGAGGGCTTAACCTGGGGAGGCAGCATACCTTATATTCTTCTTCCATTCTCCCATCACCTTCCCCCCCTCCTTTCCCCCCCCCTTCCCCCCCCCCCCTCCCACCATATTATCCTTCCCGTCTCCCCTTGCCTATGTCCTAAGCGCATTGTTTTTGTGGTTTGAAGGAGAAAAATTACCTGTTTGCAAAATTTTATAACAAACTATGAAACATGATTTTTTTTTTTCAAAATTTTTTTGTTTGTTTAGCAAAAAATAAAAATCCCAGCTGTGATTAAATACCACCAAAAGAAAGCTCTATTTGTGGGAAAAAAATGATAAAAATTTCATTTGGATACAGTGTTGCATGACCGCGGAATTGTCATTCAAAGTGCGTCAGTGCTGAAAGCTGAAAATTGGTCTGGGCAGGAGGGGGGTTTAAGTGCCCGGTAAGCAAGTGGGTAAAAATGGACACATATGGTAAATTTGACAGTGTCCGTATTATCTTTATTTAGATAATAGTGTCTCTTTAACACTGCCCTATTCATTCCAGTGCTGGACATCTTTATCACTAGTTGTTTTTTAATGTTCTTTAATCGTATTTTGCATTTGTTATAAGTATTATTACTAATGCTTGACTAATACTTTAATCTGATTGTACAGTACATCTGACTGTTTAGCTGCTTATATAGTTCTTAGACTTGTCTTTAAAAAGATCCTTACTAATAATCTTTTCACATGTCTGCTACGACAGGATATGTTGTTATTTTATCTGACCCTTTATTTTCAGTGAGTATATATTAAAAAGAGAAAAACATCTCCATAGTATAGTATCTTTGACACCAATATCCTAATCTCAGTTAGTATTGTACTCACTTATAAGCTAAAAAGAAATAGCTTTTAAATATATATAAATATAAAGCTTCCCAATGGGAACACAGTAGTAAATTTATGACATGTCTAACAATTCCCCACACTAGCCATGATGTGCACTATAAGTGCAAAGGTGACAGTACAAGCAGTTCAAGGGCAAGGAGAGTACAAGGAATTTTTCATAAAAAGAGGGATATAAAACCTGGGGCTTTTTGTGCACAAAATGCATTGTAGTAGATATCAATGTACTTATAAAAATGTATATTAAAATAGTGGTTTGCATAATAAATTCCATTTCAATTGAACATTGAAATCTGTCCCTCTCTATGATGCAAAAAAACCTGGTTGATCCTTCCTGTTTCTGTATCCCCCTTAGTTTGCTGACCACAGTAATCATGGCTGCTGATCCATGATACCATGATACACTTGCGTGCCTCTGTCATCCCGCTTCTCTCATCTCTCCCCCTCCGTCCCTGCCTGTCAGCTCCTGTCTGTGTGAGCTGATCTACTCCCCACCACTCTCCTCTCCTACATCCACTATAAGTAGCTGTTAGTTAAGTTAAAAAAGATTACTGCCAGCCCCTCTGTTTTACTAAGCTATACTACCCTGTGTACACGTTTGTATAAAATTGTGCTGGTAAATACCTTATTTTAGTTTGTTTGTGGTCAGTCATGTGACCTCCAGCCGCTCTCCTCCCCTTATGTAAGGGATACAGTGGGAGGGGCTGAGCGGAGAGCACAGCAGTCACGTGACCTCCCGGCTGATGTCAGAGGGGGATCTCGGCCCCTCCTGCTGTATCCCTTAGATCGGGGAGGAGAGCGGTCGGAGGTCATGTGACTGGCCAGAAATAAACTGAAATAAGGTATTTACGGGCACAATTTTATACAAACATGTAAACAGGGTAGTATAGCTTAGTAGAACAGATTGGCTGGCAGTAATCCTTATTTGACTTTACAACCACAAGTATGAAATTCCTATTTGAACCAGATGCAATCTGGATATTTGTTAAAAATCCCAAATACTTTTATGACATTATTACAAACCGCATATGCTTTTTTTTTCTAACACATATATTAGATGTTATGCTGTATATTAAAAATGGGTGCTGGTAAATATAAGTCAGTGGCTTCACTATGGTTTTCTATTTGAATAGCTTTTCTTACAATTCTTTTTAATGTATTGTTAATGTATAGACAACCAGGTTTGTATCTTAGGACACAAAACAAATATCGCATTTGCTCTTTGCATGTCTGATCATAGTGGACAACAACAAAGCTAGTAGGGTAGACCTCCCAACTTACACTTACCATGTTTGTGGAACATTCTATAATAGTTCCTTTAATGAGTTTTGGGTCTCCTTCCACGTGACACAGATGAAACAGCTCTAGGTCTCAAAATATCAGAATCACATATCCAAAGCCCCCAAACAGCCACTTTCATTTGCAAACTTCATCAAAAAATTGTTAGCATCCCATAGACTAAAGCTGGCCACATACTGATCGAATTTGAGCAGATTTAATCGGTAGAAATTCAAGCCATGGGTGGCCCTGTTGACACCACTTTGCTCCATAAACTCAATTGAAACATTAAAGCAAAATTGTTTGGTGAACAGTGACTGCATCCAATCAGATACAGTCACAGTTTGAGTAATCAGGCAGCCGTGGATGCTGCGGCTGCTTGAATACTATACCTGGCAGTGGTGAATTCCTCGATCCAAGTTAAACAGAATCTCTTAGATTTCTTTTGTTCTGTCAGTGGGCGGTGGCTGCAATAATTTTAAATTTTTCAAGTTTTTTGCCCATTTTCATCTGGTAATGCTGCAAAATAACACACTTCTTGTCCCTTCATGTCTGCATTTGTCATTCACTCTACACTCTATCTATGCAGGGAGCCATTGTTGTCACTAGGGATGAGCTTCGAGTTTGAGTTGAACTCATGTTCGACTCGAACATTGGCTGTTCGCAAGTTCGCCGAACAGCGAACAATTTGGAGTGTTCGCGGCAAATACGTTCGCGGCAAATGCCGCGGAACACCCTTTAAAAGTCTATGGGAGAAATCAAAAGTGCTAATTTTAAAGGCTAATATGCAAGTTATTGTCATAAAAAGTGTTTGGGGACCTGGGTCCTGCCCCAGGGGACATGGATCAATGCAAAAAAAAGTTTTAAAAACGGCCGTTTTTTTCAGGAGCAGTGATTTTAATAATGCTTAAAGTCAAACAATAAAAGTGTAATATCCCTTTAAATTTCGTAGCTGGGGGGTGTCTATAGTATGCCTGTAAAGGGGCGCATGTTTCCTGTGTTTAGAACAGTCTGACAGCAAAATGACATTTTGAAGGAAAAAACCCATTTAAAACTACCCGCGGCTATTGCATTGCCGACAATACACATAGAAGTTCATTGATAAAAACGGCATGGGAATTCCCCAAAGGGGAACCCCGAACCAAAATTTAAAAAAAAAATGACGTGGGGTTCCCCCTAAATTCCATACCAGACCCTGGTTTTTGGGTGTAGATATACTTTAACAACTTTAACAAATGTTATCAGTCGTTGTCCTTATTTCAAGGTTTCTGACCACCTGAGTGATGATAAAGAGAGCCTGTGTTCTGTCGAGAAGTGCCCCCCATCGAATAATTCCCACCCCCCCCTTTTTTGGCTATATCGAATGGTGCCTGGCATGTATTGCGCATGTTAGATGCATCTGCACCTAACCCTGGAAGCTAGTCTGTGGTTTGAAAATGTAACACTAGACGCATATGGCTCATTGCACTATAATTTCATGGAACACCAGGGGTTTGAATTCCTCTGTGAAGAGGTCGCTGGTGTTTCAATTCCTTAAAACGTACCATCCCCAAATTTGCATACTGCAGGAGACTGACCTGTCGGGCAGTAAACTTTTGAGTCTTAGAAGGCCTTCAGTGGACATCAGTACCACTCCACATATACTAATTACTCTAGAGGGGTCAGAATCATTGTACACATGTCCCTACCATTTAAATTGCTGGCACTGGAACTGGACCCAGATGGCCGTTATGTTATACTGCATGCCATAGTGGACAGATTGGAGCTGGTGGTGGTGGGGCTGTACCTACCCCCCCCCGGCCTTCATGAAAATACTCAACCAGCTTATCTCTAAAATTGCCGCCTTTGCTACGGACAATGTGGTGATACTGGGGGACTTTAATCTGGTTCCGGACCCTGGGGTGGACAGACTCTCTCACCCGGAGTGGGCTCATCTTCAGAGCTGCTCTCTTGGGCCGAAGCCCCCAACCTGACTGACGTGTGCAGGTGGCGTCACCCTTCTCGGCAGGCCTATACATGTCACTCAGCCTCACACAAAACCCTCTCACGTATAGACCTTGCCTACGTGGGGGGATCTGTCCTCTCCATGGTTCGAGACATCTCTATTCTCCCCCGCGGCATATCCGACCACGCTCCGCTTGCCCTGAGGCTGTGCGTCTCTAATGCACTGGGTGGAGAGTCTGTAGAGACTGTCCTGTTTTTGGCTGTTGGACTCGAGGATCTCTGAACCATATAGATCTGAGGTGATACATTATTGGCAGGACCTAGACCACTCTGTAACCTTGATCACATCCTGGGACGCTTTTAAGGCCTTCACTAGGGGCAGCTTGCAAACACACATACGTAGGATCCGGAGGGATCTGAGAGAGGAAACCCTGAAAGCTGAGGAAAGGATAGCTGCACTTGGGGCGGAGTATTCCACAACCAGGACCCCTAGAGTATACTCAAACTTCCAGGCAGCATTGAGGGATGTTCTCCTGTTACGAACATCGGCCACTAAAACTAAACTTCTACACCAGTCCCAAAGAATTTTTGAGCACGGGGAGAAGACGGGTAGTATGCTGGCATGGCTGGCAAGGGAAAGCTCCTTCTCGGTGACTATCTTAGCCATATGCTACTCGGATGGGACGGCTTTGACCGATCCCACCGCTATTAATGGCAGATTTGCGTCATTCTATCAGGAGCTCTATGGCTCCTGGATGGTGTGAACGGATGAGGAGCTGAAAGCATACCTTGACGAGGTGGAGCTTCCTTGTCTGACATCCACATATAGAGAAGCATTAGATGGCCCTATCTTGTTAGAGGAACTTCAGCGGGCGGTAGCCTCTTTACAAAATAGCAAAATGCCGGGCCCAGATGGCACCCCTGCCGAATTCTTTAAAACATATGCAGAAGAAATACTCCCATCATTCAAATCAATGCTCCAAGAAGCCATGGAGGGGAACTCACTACCCCCGACAATGGCTGAGGCAGTTATTGTTGTCATTCTTAACCACTTCAGCCCCGGAGGATTTTACCCTCTTCCTGATCAGAGCACTTTTTACAATTCGGCACTGTGTCGCTTTAACTGCTAATTGCGCGGTCATGCAATGCTGTACGCAAACGAAATTTGCGTCCTTTTCTTCCCACAAATAGAGCTTTCTTTTGATGGTATTTGGTCACCTCTGCCGTTTTTATTTTTTGCGCTATGAACGGAAAAAGACCGAAAATTTTGAAAAAAAATGATATTTTCTACTTTTTGTTATAAAAAAAATCCAATAAACTAAATTTTAGTCATACATTTAGGCCAAAATGTATTCGGCCACATGTCTTTGGTAAAAAAAATGTCAATAAGCGTATATTTATTGGTTTGCGCAAAAGTTATAGCGTCTACAAACTAGGGTACATTTTCTGGAATTTACACAGCTTTTAATTTATGACTGCCTATGTCATTTCTTGAGGTGCTAAAATGGCAGGGCAGTACAAAACCCCCCCAAATGACCCCATTTTGGAAAGTAGACACCCCAAGGAAATTGCTGAGAGGCATGTTGAACCCATTGAATATTTATTTTTTTTGTCCCAAGTGATTGAATAATGACAAAAAAAAAAAAAAAATTTTTACAAAAAGTTGTCACTAAATGATATATTGCTCACACAGGCCATGGGCATATGTGGAATTGCACCCCAAAATACATTCAGCTGCTTCTCCTGAGTACGGGGATACCACATGTGTGGGACTTTTTGGGAGCCTAGTCGCGTACGGGGCCCTGAAAACCAAGCACCGCCTTCAGGATTTCTAAGGGCATAAATTTTTGATTTCACTCCTCACTACCTATCACAGTTTTGAAGGCCATAAAATGCCAAGATGGCACAAAACCCCCCCAAATGACCCCATTTTGGAAAGTAGACACCCCAAGCTATTTGCTGAGAGGCATGGTGAGTATTTTGCAGCTCTCATTTGTTTTTGAAAATGAAGAAAGACCAGAAAATTTTTTTTTTTCTTTTTTCAATTTTCAAAACTTTGTGACAAAAAGTGAGGTCTGCAAAATATTCACTATACCTCTCAGAAAATAGCTTGGGGTGTCTACTTTCCAAAATGGGGTCATTTGGGGGGGTTTGTGCCACCTGGGCATTCCATGGCCTCCGAAACTGTGATAGGCAGTGAAGAGTGAAATCAAAAATTTACGCCCTTAGAAAGCCTGAAGGCGGTGCTTGGTTTTCGGGGTCCCGTGCGCGGCTAGGCTCTCAAAAAGTCCCACACATGTGGTATCCCCGTACTCAGGAGAAGCAGCAGAATGTATTTTGGGGTGTAATTTCACATATCCCCATGGCATGTTTGAGCAATATATCATTTAGTGACAACTTTGTGCAAAAAAAAAAAAATTTGTCTCTTTCCCGCAACTTGTGTCACAATATAAAATATTCCATGGACTCGACATGACTCTCAGCAAATAGCTTGGGGTGTCTACTTTCCAAAATGGGGTCATTTGGGGGGGTTTTGAACTATCCTGGCATTTTATGCACAACATTTAGAAGCTTATGTCACACATCACCCACTCTTCTAACCACTTGAAGACAAAGCCCTTTCTGACACTTATTGTTTACATGAAAAAGTTATTTTTTTTTGCAAGAGAATTACTTTGAACCACCAAACATTATATATTTTTTTAAAGCAAATGCCCTACAGATTAAAATGGTGGGTGTTTCATTTTTTTTTTTTTCACACGGTATTTGCGCAGCGATTTTTCAAACGCATTTTTAGTGGAAAAAACACACTTTTTTAAATTTTAATGCACTAAAACACACTATATTGCCCAAATGTTTGATGGAATAAAAAAGATGATCTTAAGCCGAGTACATGGATACCAAACATGACATGCTTTAAAATTGCGCACAAACGTGCAGTGGCAACAAAATTAATACATTTTTAAAAGCCTTTAAAAGCCTTTACAGGTTACCACTTTAGATTTACAGAGGAGGTCTACTGCTAAAAATACTGCCCTCGATCTGACCTTCGCGGTGATACCTCACATGCATGGTGCAATTGCTGTTTACATTTGACGCCAGACCGACGCTTGCGTTCGCCTTAGCGCGAGAGCAGGGGGGACAGGGGTGCTTTTTTTTTTTTTTTTTTTTCTTTATTATTTTTTTGCTTTTTTATCTTATTTTTAAACTGTTCCTTTCATTTTTTTTTTTAAATCATTTTTATTGTTATCTCAGGGAATGTAAATATCCCCTATGATAGCAATAGGTAGTGACAGGTACTCTTATTTGAAAAAATTGGGGTCTATTAGACCCTAGATCTCTCCTCTGCCCTCAAAGCATCTGACCACACCAAGATCGGTGTGATAAAATGCTTCCCCAATTTCCCAATGGCGCTGTTTACATCCGGCGAAATCTAAGTCATAAAATGCTCGTAGCTTCCGGTTTCTTAGGCCATAGAGATGTTTGGAGCCACTCTGGTCTCTGATCAGCTCTATGGTCAGCTGGCTGAATCACCGGCTGCTTTCTCAGGTTCCCTGTTGAGACAGGAGAGCCAGAGAAAAACACGGAAGACGGTGGGGGGGGGGGGCATTCCCTCCCACTGCTTGTAAAAGCAGTCTAGAGGCTAATTAGCCGCTAGGATTGCTTTTACATGAAAGCCGACCGCTGGCTGAAAAGAATGATACCAAGATGATACCTAAACCTGCAGGCATCATTCTGGTATAACCACTCAAAGTCGTGAATGGCGTACCTGAAGACAAAAAATGGTTAACAATAAAGCACAGTAAACAGTAAAGTATAAAAAATTGCATACCTGAAAAGCAAACATGATAAAACATAATAACAATAAAACATTGCAGAATAGAACACAGTAAAAAAGAGCAGAACAATAGAGAGAGAATAGAGAGAGAGAGAACAATAAAACGACAACTATTTTTTTTTTTTTTTTTTTTGTGTTTTTTTTGCAAACTTGTAACTTTTATAACGGTAACCGGTTCCAGGTTCGGGTCTCTCAAAATGCGATGGCATCTTGGGAGATCCTGTGAAAGTGTGTCCTAGTCTGTGCAATGCTGTACCCTACACTAATACTCAACTAGTGAATGGTAGCGTTCAAAACATTCACCAATGCAAAGACCAGGATTGTCAGGACTGGAGGGACAATAATAGCGGGTGTCACGCCTATATCCGCGCTTGCTGCAGACACGACATCTTTTTTGGGGGGGTTTGTTGGGTAGGGGTACTCGGGAGGACATAAAAATGCCTCTCATGCAGCCGACTGCATTTGGTTGGGGATGTGAATGGGGGAAGTACGGGCGCTGCAGAAGCGGTGGGTTCCCAATTAGGATTGGCGAATGCAGCAGGAAGGGCACTATGGGCACGACGGGCCTGTGTTTGTCTTTTTGGTGGCAGCGGGACACTACTTGTGCTTGCCACCTCACCAGCTTGAACTGCACTTATGGGACTCGCCACGTCACCAAGTGTTACTGCAGTGCTGGTTTGACTACGACCGGGGTGTACTAGGCCGCTGGCGCTTGCCAGTTCACCAAAACGCTACCAAAAAAACTGTTAGCGATTGCAGGGATCAGGCCTGACTCTGCGAATGCTGCAGTTATGCGTTTAGTGTTTTGTAAGTGACAGTGATCGATCAATACTGCACTTGGGTGGGCTGGGCTGGGCCGGCGGAGGGGCAAAACGCAGGTGCTAGCAGGTATCTGGGCTGATCCCGCTAACACTGCGTTTTTGGGAACCCTAAACTTCTGGGGACGCCAGTATAGATCTGATCGGATCAGATATTGATCCGATCAGATACTATACCACTAAGGGAGGTGTACGGTGCGTGCGTGGGTGTTAGCGGTACTGGCGCTAACCTGACGCTGCCTGGGGCTGGTGCTTGCCAGTTCACCAAAACACTACCAAAAAAACTGTTAGCGATCGCAGGGATCAGGCCTGACTCTGCGAACGCTGCAGTTATGCGTTTAGTGTTTTGTAAGTGACAGTGATCGATCGATACTGCACTTGGGTGGGCTGGGCTGGGCCGGGCGGAGGGGCAAAACGCAGGTGCTAGCAGGTATCTGGGCTGATCCCGCTAACACTGCGTTTTTGGGAACCCTAAACTGCTGGGGACGCCAGTATAGATCTGATCGGATCAGATATTGATCCGATCAGATACTATACCACTAAGGGAGGTGTACGGTGCGTGCGTGGGTGTTAGCGGTACTGGCGCTAACCTGACGCTGCCTGGGGCTGGTGCTTGCCAGTTCACCAAAACACTACCAAAAAACTGTTAGCGATCGCAGGGATCAGGCCTGACTCTGCGAACGCTGCAGTTAAGCGTTTAGTGTTTTGTAAGTGACAGTGATCGATCGATACTGCACTTGGGTGGGCTGGGCTGGGCCGGGCGGAGGGGCAAAACGCAGGTGCTAGCAGGTATCTGGGCTGATCCCGCTAACACCACGTTTTTGGGAACCCTAAACTGCTGGGGACGCTAGTATAGATCTGATCGGATCAGATATTGATGCGTTCAGATACTATACCACTAAGGGAGGCGTATGCTGCGTGCGTGGGTGTTAGCGGTACTGGCGCTAATCTGACGCTGCCTGGGGTGACGCATATCACCGCCGGGCGATCAGGGGGCTAAACCTTTATTCGGTAATAAACGGCGGGTGCCCTGACACTATAAAAAATAAACGAACTAACCAGCGTCACCCGTAACAGTTATACGGTGATCAGTGGTGAAAGGGTTAACTAGGGGGCAATCAAGGGGTTAAAACATTTATTAGGTAGTATATGGGGGTCCCTGACGCTATAAAACGCTGACGGCGAACCTAAATATTTACCTCACTAACTAGCGTCACCAGTGACACTAATACAGCGATCAGAAAAATGATCGCTTAGTGACACTGGTGACGGGGGGTGATCAAGGGGTTAAAACTTTATTAGGGGGGGTTAGGGAGGTACCCTAGACCTACAGGGGGCTAACACTCACTGCCCTACCACTTTTAACTGTCACAAACTGACACTATGCAGTAATCAGGAAAAAAAAAAAAAAAAACCTGCTTGGTGTCAGTTTGTGACAGGGGAGGGGGGTGATTGGGGGGGGATCGGGGTGTTTAGTGTGCCTGGCATGTTCTACTGTGTTGTGTAGTGTTGTGCACTCACTCACATGTCTTCTCTCCTCGGCGCTGGAACGGAAACTCCCGAGCCGCGGAGAGATGACATCACATCCTCTGCCTCTGTGTACTATACAGAGGCAGGGGATGTTTCTCATTGGCTGGGAGCGATCGCGAGGGGGGGGGCCATGATCGGATGGCCTCCCCCTCATCTTTGATCGCTGCCAGACAAATGCCGACCGCCGCTGGCACGGGGGGGGTCCAATCGGACCCCCCGCCCGCGGGAAGGCAATCACGTACCAGGTACGTGATTTTGCCTGCCCGTGCCATTCTGCTCACGTATATAGGCGTGAGGCGGTCGGCAAGTGGTTAAACCTGGTAAGCCCCCTGAACAGTGTTCCTCGTACCGACCAATTTCCCTCCTTAATGTGGATGCCAAGCTGTTGGCCAAGATACTGGCCGGACGACTGAACACTGTGATCATAGCATTGGTGCATGTGGACCAATCTGGATTCATGCCAGGCGGGGGACCGATATAAACATTCAACGTCTCCTTACACATCTCTCCAGGGCAAGCGGGGACGGTCTGGAGGTAGTAGCCTCCTTAAATGCCGAGAAGGCTTTTGACTCGGTTGAGTGGTGCTACCTCTGGGCCGTCCTGCATAAATTTGGGTTTGGCCCCCGTTTTATCAGATGGGTTCAGATGTTATACCAAAATCCCACCGCCCATATATGTACAAACAATTCGCTGTCATCGCCTTTCCCCCTGTCCAGGGGCACCAGCCAGGGCTATCCACTCTCCCCCGGACTGTTTGCACTAACCATGGAGCCCATGGCAGCCCGCATCAGGTCTGCCCCCTCAGTAGAAGGAATTTGAGTAGGTGTAATAACGGATAAAATATCCCTATATGCCGATGACACCCTCCTCTTCCTCAAAGACATCTCCTCCCTTCCACCAGCACTTCAAATAGTAGATGAGTTTGGTTCGTTCTCAGGCATTAAGGTCAACTGGGGGAAATCACTTCTCTTCTCACTAAACGCATCGGGTCATCAACCCACAACAGGCACCCCCCTAAACTGGACACCTGAATTTAAATATCT
This sequence comes from Lithobates septentrionalis, assembly GCA_037952835.1. Taxonomy (NCBI): domain Eukaryota; kingdom Metazoa; phylum Chordata; class Amphibia; order Anura; family Ranidae; genus Lithobates; species Lithobates septentrionalis. The sequence continues at coordinate 149,372 of JBBDGP010001438.1, forward strand.
AGGAGTATGGGTTGGAACTCCACCGTCCTCATACTTTGTGCTGAACCTCCAACCACTACTTAAAAACTTGAAATGTATAGCCTGGAGGACTCTCCCCCTCTGACCTGTGGGCAGGGTAAACTTAGTTAAGATGGTAAGATGGTATATCTGCCTAAATTTCTTTACTTCTTTTGAAACTCCCCTCTGATTCCCCTGCCTCATTCTTTGCCAAATTAAAAAGTATAATATCTTCCTTTGTATTGAACGGAAGGCCCCCACAACTGGCCATCTCTATCCTTCAGCTTCCCATTACCCAGGGAGGCCTGTCCCTACCAGACTTTCAGGTCTACTTTTGGGCAGCAGTTCTGGTGACGGTTAGATGGTTGTTCTCCCAACCCCACAATAACCCAGCAGTGACTCTGGAAGCAGCCATAATGGGGTCATACTCCTCCCTTAGCAACGTGGTGTTCAGAGGAACGAGATCCCACCCTCCCTCCCTCCCATCACGGAACTGATGCGTACAACAATCACAGTATGGCACAGGGCTAGGACCCGCTTTAGCTCCCCTGAGGCATTCTCCCCTCACATCCCCCTCTGGGACAACCCCAACTTACCACATATGAATACTGTGCCAGATACTAAGATCTGGGCGAGGAAAGGAATAGTGAAACTGAAACACATTGTCATGGGAGGTAAACTGAGATCCTTCTCTGATCTCAAGGGTGCCTATTCACTACCGGGATGGATGCTGTTCTGATAATACCAGCTCCGTTGTCAGAAACCATGTACCAAACCGAGACAGAAGTACAGTAAAATCACACTTGTTTATTAATAAAAATAAAAAGGTAAATAGAGTAAGCGTAGTCAAAGCATAGCCAGAGTCCAGTAACCGGATCGGGTAGCCAGCCAAGCCAGAGTTCAGTAACAAGATCGGGTAATCAGCCAAGCCAGAAGTCAGGGATCCAAGTAGAGGAACAGCAAGCAGGATAAGGAGCCAGAAGGGATGTCAGCAAAGCCAGTCTTTAAACAGGAACGCAGGAGATGGTTTCTTGAGATGTGACCAAGGCGAAGGCAGAGATCAAGTGAGCTGGACGGCTTTAAGTAGGCAGGACTGACGAGCAGAATCAACAACAGCTGGGTAACTTTGGAGAGAGATGGGAGCTGGCAATTAGCCGACAGCTGAGCGACCAGCTCAGAGAAGGAAGGGCTGAGCCCAGCCCTGACATCCGTCATGCTTATAGGAAACAGTTCCCACCACTCCTCACACTGGAATCAGACTGTGGAGGGATTACTTACTGACAAGATCATAGATAAACCCCTGTCCTCCCTATAGTTCCATTTGTCCATACCTCCTACGAAGAAACTTGAAAAAACCCTGAACAAATGGAAAATGGACATTCCTCACTTGTCAGAGGACAAATGGGAAACATGTGTATCCTCCTTTGTTACCAACATGATTTCAGCTAGAGACCGATTTATGCGGGTCAAGTTCCTCCACAGAGCCTACTACACCCCGAAACGACTAACAATTATGAACCCTACCACCCCGGTGTCCTGTCCCAGATGTGATTTAGGGTCCGCCTCCTTCTTCCACATGGTCTGGTCCTGCCCCCACCTCGGGGACTATTGGTCAGGAATAGTTCACACCCTTGACCAGATTACCTCTCTGAATCTGGCAACTAACCCCAAATCGATGTTACTAAATGTTTTAAACCCTAGTGTACGGGGCAAATACACTAAATTGTTCCTAAGTTATGCTACATTTTATGCCCGTAGAGAGATACTTCTCCACTGGAAGGATGTTACACCTCCCAGGGTGTCCTCATGGCGCTTAGCATTGAACTCGGTACTGCCACTGTACAAGCTCACCTATGCTAATCGAAATTGCCCTAATAAATTTGACAAAAGATGGTAGGGATGGATAGATGCTTGGGGTACAGAGTTAGCAGATGACAATTGAGATATCGCTGATGTACCTGCTCCATGATAATGGACCACTGATATGATCTCCTGAACGCCAAATTACTGTTTATACTATGTAAACCCAACTACTTAGACGAGGTCCCTCCTCCCCCCCCCCCCCCTTTCCCTCCCCCCTTCCTCTGAGATCTAATGCTTCCGATCCAGTATCTCATTGTAATGCTGTATAACAGCTTTAAACACCTCTCTCCTGTTCACATGAACAAACCAACTGTCTTGTGACAATCTATGCAATAATGTATCTGTAACTAAATGTGTATATGCATCGCTTGTACTGTAAAAATTTGAATAAATATTTTTCTTGTGAAAAAAAAAAAGAAATTAGGAGAGTCTTCCTGGAAGAAGGCAGACAGAAAGCCACCTTCTTAATAGGCTTTATGAAAACGTTATCCACTGCAGGAGTTAGATTCTTCCTTCCTCAACTCTCTACCAACAGTGGATGCCTTTGTAATGCATCAATCCAGGAATATTACTGTTCCTATGTTAGACTCTGTTTCCTTCATATACGCCCTGCATAGAAAGATAGGGTCATGCTCAGAGAACAGTAGCTATAGCAGTAGAGAGACTCCCATTGACCAGCAGGATAAGTATACAAGCAGGTTACCCTGGCAGATGACGTGGGCTCACCTGAGGTGCTGAGCCTAAGTACTAACCCATGTTCACCAGAGTTCCTGATGGTGGAGATGGGGACTTTGCTGCGTGTTAGTACCAGGTCACGGTCTTCAAGATTGCCCCACCAGGAGGTGAGAAAGCCGGGGTCCAGTGGTGGATATAGCAGGTAAGGATCAAACAAAAGCATAGTCAGTAAACAAGCCAAGGATCGGTAACTAGTCGTTGCAGGTTGAGATCAGGCAGAAGCATAGTCGAAGAATAAGCCAAGGGTCAGTAACGAGTGGTAGCAAAAATATGGACGGCAGCAGGGAAGACAAGCGAGATATTGTCTGGATAGAGCACAATAATCTAGCAAACAGGAAGTGCAGAGACATTGTTTAAAATCAAGAAATTCATGGGAGGAGCAAAGTGTCCAAGTTTCAGCAGAAGTCAAGGCACAAAGCAGGGTTGTCCAATGGATCAGACAGGGTGCTGTCCAGCTCAACGAGAAGAGTCATTGCCAGACACAGCAGAGGTTCAAGTTCAGGCCCTGACAGATAGACAGGAACCTAAAGAAGTTTTAACCGCTGGTGGTCAACAACTGTAGACCTTCTCCTATCGGGATTTCATTCATTATTTATATAGTGCTTTTTCAGCAGTCTCCTTTCAGTAACCGGAATACCTGGAGGAAATCCATGCAAACACAGGGAGACCATGCATATTCCATGCAAATAGCGTTCTGATGGAAACTCAAACCGAGGATGACAGTACTGCAAGGCAGAAGAGTTAACCACCTAACTAATGTGACGCCTCCAAATTCATCTCATAATTGCTGAATCTCATTCATTGATGCTGGGATACTTTTGTCTTATATCCTAATAATGAAATGGGCCTGCTGAGGCCTTTCCATAGGGAGAACCTAGCTCAGAGGGATGGAGTGTCAGCTTATCCTAGTGTCTTCTGACGAACCACTAGAACTCCTACTGTTGTCACTCCTTACATTATACTATCTTACCACAGATGCCAGCACCCAGGGGCAGGGTGCTCATCTGGAAGACCTTGAGGCCCAAGGAAGGTGGCCCCAACATTTTTGGCAAGTATAGTCACCAACATCTTGGAGCTCAGAACAGCTTGAGAAGATTTTAAGGCTTTTGTCACAAATCTCCAAGAAAAGGTGGTCCTTCTTCAAATGGACAACTGGGCAGTGGACTCCTATGTTCAGCAAGGTATAGGACACACAAGGGAAATCTATTCCAGCAGGTGACCCCGTTCTAGATCTATTTTATTGGGATTTTATGTGATAGACCAACACAAAGTGGCACATAATTGTGAAGTGCAAGGAAAATGATAAATGGTTTTCAAATTTTTTTTACAAGTAAATATGTGAAAAGTGTGGCGTGCATTTGTATGCAGCCCCCTTGAGTCAATACTTTGTAGAACCACCTTTCACTGCAATTACAGCTGCAAGTCTTTTTTTGTGTGTCTCTACCAGCTTTGCACATCTAGAGAGTGAAATTTTTGCCCATTCTTTGCAAAATAGCTCAAGCTCTGTCAGATGGGATAGAGAGCGTCTGTAAACAGCAATTTTCAAGTCTTGCTACAGATTCTCAATTGGATTTAGGTCTGAACTTTGACTGGGTCATTCTAATACATGAATATGCTTTGATCTAAACCATTCCATTGTGGCTCTGGCTGTATGTTAAGGGTCGTTGTCCTGCTGGAAGGTGAACCTCTGCCCTAGTCTCAAGTCTTTTGCAGACTCTTAACAGGTTTTCTTCTAAGATTGCCCTGTATTTCTATCTTCCCATCAACTCTGACCAGCTTCCCTATTCCTGCTGAAGAAAAGCGTCCCCACAACATGATGCTGCCACCACCATGTTTCACAGTGGGTATGGTGTGTTCAGGGTGATGTGCAGTGTTAGTTTTCCTCCACAAATAGCGTTTTACTTTTAGGCCAAAAAGTTCTGATCTGACCAAAGCACCTTCTTCCACATGTTTGCTGTGTCCCCTACATGGCTTCTCGTAAACTGCAAACTGGACTTCTTATAGCTTTCTTTTAACAATGGCTTTCTTCTTGCCACTCTTCCATAAAGGCCAGATTTGTGGAGTATGCGACTAATAGTTGTCTTGTGGAAAGATTCTCCCACCTGAGCTATGAATCTCTGCAGCTCCTCCAGAGTTACCATGGACCTCTTGGCTGCTTCTCTGATTAATGCTCTCCTTGCCCGGCCTGTCAGTTTAGGTGGACAGCCATGTCTTGATAGGTTTGCAGTTGTGCCATACTCGAACAGTGCTCAGTGAGATGTTCAAAGCTTGGGATATTTGTTTATAATCTAACCCTGCTTTAAACTTCTCCACAACGTTATCCCTGACCTGTCTGGTGTGTTTCTTGGCCTTCCTGATGCTGTATGTTTCACTAAGGTTTTCTAACAAACCCCTGAGGGCTTTATAGAACAGCTGTATTTATACTGGGATTAAATTACACACAGGTGGACTCTATTTACTAATTAGGGGACGTCTGAAGGCAATTGGTTCCCCTAGATTTTAGTTAGGGGTATCAGTGTAAAGGGAGCTGAATATAAATGCACGCCACACTTTTCAGATATTTTAGATTATTTGTAAAAAAAATTGAAAACCATTTATCATTTTCCTTTCACTTTGCAATTATGTGCCACATTGTGTTGGTCTATCACATAAAATCCCAATAAAATATATTTATGTTTTTGGTTGTAACATGACAAAATGTGGAAAATTTCAAGAGGTGTGAATACTTTTCAACACACTGAATATTGATAGGTTTGCAGTTGTGCCATACTCGAACAGTGCTCCGTGAGATGTTCAAAGCTTGGGATATTTGTTTATAATCTAACCCTGCTTTAAACTTCTCCACAACGTTATCCCTGACCTGTCTGGTGTGTTTCTTGGCCTTCCTGATGCTGTTTGATTCACTAAGGTTTGGAGACCATGGTTCTCCCATCTGATCCAGTTTAGCATTTGCCCTCAGATCACTTGGAGTTCTGCACCTGTACCCAGACCGTTTTTATACCAGGACCTGTAGGTTGAGAAGAGGAGTCTATTAGCTCTAGGCTTTTGCAGTGGTTTATATCTTCCTTAAAGCCAGGTAGCCATCTACCAGCACAGTCTACCAACAGGAAAAGCCTTTGATGCACTCCATCAGCAGAGTCCCCAGTTGCTGGACTTTCTTTAGGTAGGCTTCTATTTGGGCCTGAGCTTGAGCGCTCTCAAGGTTCAAATTTCTGCCATTTCTGCTATGACTAACTCTAGGTAGGTGGAGGATCCTTTTAGTGGTATGCTCCTTAAGAGCTGCATTAAGGCAGAGACCTCCCTGGAGGAACTAATTCACTCTGTGGGACCTCTGTAACTAAACAAGCCTTCCATTTTTGCTGGTCCTGCACTATTATAGACCTGACCTTCAGGACCTTGTTCTTGGTGGCAGTAGCATCAGCTCAGAGATACAAGATATAAGTTGCAGGGAACCATGCATTACCTATTTCCATGACAAGGTGGCAATCAACCAATCCATGAACTTGTAGCCATAAGTGACCTAAAGCTTTCAGATTAATCAGAATTGGATTTTCCTTACATTTAGAGATCAGTCAGATCTTCAAGAGCTGCATGAATTAAACAGGGCTTCCATTTCTGCTACATAATCTTTCAGATTGTCAGAAAAACTCTTCATACTCCCTAAGAGAGTTAATAGAGAATTAATGGGGACAAAGAAACTTCCAAAAGAACTTTGTCCACATGGGATAGTCCAGGTAATCTACTGAGTGTCCACACAAGAAGTGGCAGAATGATGAACAGCTTTCGCAGATGTTTCACCTGAAGCCATCACTCTTGTGGCAGCTTGGTCTTCTTTTCATACACTCCTGGTGCATTTCAACTTGGACCATGCAGCCTGGACATCTGCAGGCTTTTTTTGGTTGTTTCCTTTTGTTCTGTTTCTCATTAACTATTTTTTCTGCATCATACCCTTCCTTGTAGCTAGTTATTATTCACATGATGTTGCCACATTGGCTACAGGAACATGGACTGATACAAGAACATGTATCAGTGCTCCCTGCAATGTTCTTTCCTGGCACCTAAACGTGGCAGCATTCTATGTCCCACCCTTTAATGTTTACTCTATTTATGATAATGAGGGTACTCTGTCTGAGGGAAACATTTACAGATATCACTAGTCTTGTGGGTAGTTATGAGCAAAGCTACTACCACATTGAGTATACTGTATCCCAGATGGCAAGCTTGAAAATGACTTGCTAATTACTATTGCTAGTCTTGCCAGGCTTCAAAAGTTTGTTGCACAATTACAGCAAGTCAGCTTTGCATGACTCCAGATCAGCTTTCTTTGCAAACATTCTGCAAGTCTGCTACAATTTCTGGTTCAGTTATGTTGTGCAATAGTCATCCCACCACAGGGGTCACTGTGGCTGAATTTTCATGCTGTAGTCTTGCAGAACTCTTGCTGTAGACTCCCCACTGCAACTTTGCTCTTGCTAGAGACTTGCCATGCAAATTTGAAAAGTGTCAACTAGAACTTGTGTTTCAAGTGCTCTGCAAGTGTACAACTTGCCAGTGAAAATGTGCATCAAGGTAACAGACTTATGCCCTGTACACACGACCGGTTTTGCCATCGGAATAAACTCTGAAGGTTTTTCCGACGGAATTCCGCTCAAGCTGTCTTGCATACACACGGTCACGCCAAATTCCGACCGTCCAAAACGCGGTGACGTACAACACGTATGACGGGACTAGAAAACGGAAGTTCAATAGCCAGTAGCCAATAGCTTCCGTTTCGTACTTGCTTCAGAGCATGCGTCGTTTTTGGTGCGTCGGAACAGCATACAGACAAGCGTTTTTTCCGATAGTAATTTGTTCCGTCGGAAAAATGTAGAACATGTTCTCTATCTAAGTCCGTCTGAATTTTCGACGGAAAAAGTCTGATAGGGCATATACACGGTCGGAATAAACAATGAAAAGCTCCCATCGGACTCTTTCTGTCAGAAATTCCGCTCGTGTTTACGCAGCAATACAATTCAACACTGCCACAAATTTGTGGCAAGTTATCCTTGCTATCTGGGATATTACCAAGTTTAGACACCAGGAAAGGAAAATTACAATTTTTAATTTTGTAGCTGTGCGCTAGGAATTCATTATATATGTTTGATTCCAATGAATCTCTCCATTCATACCTCCAGCCACAAACTAATGTAATGAAGGAAAAATCATTTCAAACACTGCTGCAGATCACAGTCAGAAAAGAAAGTCATATCGTGAGATTGTCTTTTTTTTTTTTTTGTCTTGGCTGTAGAACAATAAAATGGTTAAAAAACGGCATAGAGAAATGAAAACATGAAATGAAAACATTTGAAAATAACTTAGAAAGTATATTCATGCTTCAACAGATGGAACATGAATATTTTGTCTGTAAAGTCTGGTGTTAATAACAATGGTAAAGCAGCAAACAATAGTATGTCTGGAGGCCCTCAGGCAGGGCATTCAATTTATTAATTTTAGCATACATCATTGTTCTTTGCCTCACTTGTTGAGTGACATCATCAGCTTTCTTCCTGCTGCACTGTAGCTGAATGACTTGCAGGTTTTGATGCAAGCCAGATGCCAGTAGTTGGTAGGCACATATTGTATACTACTACTGTTAAAAGCTACAGAGATTAGGACAGAACAGAAGGTTTTTATGATCGCATATTGAAGCTCAGTAATAATACTAGCTTTGCTATGCAAGCATTTTATTCATATATATTTTGCATTGAAAATGCTCTATTCATACTGATTGTTCTTTCTTCTACAACATTCAATCACTTCATTTGATATTTGATGTTAAAATTGTGATCTGATTTAGTGTAGGGCTTGACAAATTTACTTTGAATCTAGAAGACAGCTAAAAAAAGTTAGGAGCCAGTTTTTTTTAAACTAACAAATCTTACGGGTGGAATATGTAACATGTTCCCGAAGGTGAACTTATACTCTTATGCCCCGTACACACGTTCGGATTTTCCGATGGAAAATGTCCGATCGGAGTGTGTTGTCGGAAATTCCGACCGTGTGTGGGCTCCATCGGACATTTTCCATCGGATTTTCCGACACACAAAGTTTGAGAGCAGGATATAAAATTTTCCGACAACAAAATCCGTTGTCGGAAATTCCAATCGTGTGTACACAAATCCGACAGACAAAGTGCCACGCATGCTCAGAATAAATAAAGAGATGAAAGCTATTGGCCACTGGCCCGTTTATAGTCCTGACGTACGTGTTTTACGTCACCGCATTCAGAATGATCGGATTTTCTGACAACTTTGTGTGACCGTGTGTATGCAAGACAAGTTTGAGCCAACATCCGTCGGAAAAAATCCTATGATTTTGTTGTCGGAATGTTCGAACAAAGTCCGACCGTGTGTACGGGGCATAACCCTTTCACTGCCAAAGCCGTTTTTACACACGTTTAAAAAATCATTTTAGACCTGAAGATTATCTAAAACCCCCAAACATTATACATTTTCAAAAAGCAGATACCTTAGAAAATAAAATAGTGGTAGTTTAAATTTTTTATGGCACATGATAATACTGCAAAGAAATCACCACATTTCTGTAAAAAAAAACACATTCAAAGTTAACTTTAGGGGGCACAAAAACGGAATAACTTACCCAATTTTTTAGTAAAATATAAAAGCCAAGGTTGCACCAGGTAAATAGATACCTAACATGTCAGTACCCCATATTTTCCATAGGTGATGCTTTAAAAAGCCCCATATAGGTTGCCAGTTTTTTTTTCCGTCACATAGGGGACAAAAAGTCTCCTACGATGATTTTTTCTTTTTTTTTGGTGACAGGTTCTCTTACCTAGTTGGCGCCCGGCCACCGTCAAATGACTGCGGGGCGGTGGGGCTCTCGTTTTGGGGCGACGTCATATGACGGCATCCCAGAACGGCCGCTCGCATGCACCCGCGGGGGCACGAGGCGATCGCAGCCACACTGTGTTGCTAGGACACGACGCGACCCCAATCTCTGTAAAGAGCCACGTCCACGGCTCTTTAACCATGTGTCCAATCACAGCCGGTCACATGTAAACATGAAGATGCCGGTAATCGGCGCTCCTCGCCTCACACTGACAGTGTGTGGCGAGGAGAGCCGATCAGCGGCATCTCCGCGCAGGGGGACATCTACACATGTAATCAGGGCACTGATCATCAGTGCCCTGATTACAATATAGCGCCAACAGTGTCACCAATCTGCCCACCAGTGCCAGCAATCAGCGCCCACCACTGCCCACAATTGCCACCAATCAGTGCCCATTAGCGATGCCAGTCAGTGCTGGCTATCATTGCCGCCTATCAGTGCTGCCCATCACTGCTGTCGATCAGTGCCCACCAGTGCCACTTATCAGTGCTTACCAGTGCCGCCTATTAGTGCCACCTAACAGTGCCCATCAGTGCCGCCTATCAGTGCTCATCAGTGCCATATATCACTGCCACCTATCAGTGCCTATCAGTGCCACCTAATCAGTGCCCATAAGTGCCACCTCATCAGTGCCCATAAGTGCCACCTCATCAGTGCCCACCTGTTCAGCCTATCAGTGCCGCCTCATCAGCGCACACCAGTGAAGTAGAAAAATTACTTAGTTGCAAAATTTACTGACAAACTAAGTCAAACAATTTTTTTGACTTTGACTGTGTTGCTAGGACACGATGCGACCCCGATCTCTGTAAAGAGCCACGTCCACGGCTCTTTAACCATGTGTCCAATCACAGCCGGTCACATGTAAACATGTGACCGGCATTCCTTGCCTCACACTGACAGAGTGTGTGGCGAGGAGAGCCGATCAGCGGCATCTCCACGCAGGGGGACATCTACACATGTAATCCGGGCACTGATCATCAGTGCCCTGATTACAATATTGTGCCAATAGTGTCACCAATCAGTGCCAGCAATCAGTGCCCACCAGTGCCAGCAATCAGTGCCCACCACTGCCCACAATTGCCACCAATCAGTGCCCATTAGCGATGCCAGTCAGTGCTGGCTATCAGTGCCGCCTATCAGTGCTGCCCATCAATGCCCATCCATGCTGTCGATCAATGCCCACCAGTGCCGCTTATCAGTGCCCACCAGTGCCACCTAACAGTGCCCATCAGTGCCGCCTATCAGTGCTCATCAGTGCCGCATATCACTGCCACCTATCAGTGCCCATAGGTGCCTCCTCATCAATGCCACCTAATCAGTGCCCATAAGTGATACCTCATCAGTGCCCATAAGTGCCACCTTATCAGTGCCCACCTGTTCAGCCTATCAGTGCTGCCTCATCAGCGCACAACAGTGAAGGAGAAAAATTACTTAGTTGCAAAATGTACTGACAATCTAATTTTGTAAAAAAAATTTTTTTTTTGTAAAAAATAAAAAACCCAGCAGTGATTAAATACCACCAAAAGAAAGCTCTATTTGTGTGAAGAAAATGATAAAAAAAAATTGTTTGGGTACAGTGTAGCATGACCGCGCAATTGTCATTCAAAGTGCGACAGCGATGAAAGATGAAAAATGGCCTGGGCAGGAAGGGGATGTAAGTGTCCTGTAGTCAAGTGGTTAATGCGACATCCAGGGTCTAAAAGATGCTGCACATCTCCCATGTGCTTGATTGCCGGGGAAACTGTAAATGGGGACTCGAAAGTGACGTCACACGTCACTTACGGGTCAACAACTAGAAGGGGAGGAAAGCGGACATGTGTCTGCTCTCCTCCCTCCCCTCTACCTAGTGGGGTGTGGGGAGCATTCTGACAGCGCCATGGCAACCTGGCGTCTGGGGTTTTTCGAGCCCTGATTCAGTAAAATAAATTATTTAGGACTTCCAAAACCTCAGTAATTGTATGTGGTTTGACTGAAGAAAAAAACCATAAACAACAGAGAATCAAACAAATTTATTGTAAGCTGTGCGGCCTCCAAGAGCCAAAAAAATTGATTCCTCCAATACTAACTTCTTATGGTGTGTCCACAGTACATTTGTTTTTTTAATAGGAACTGAACTCTGGAAACTGTGCCAAAAAGGCAGGCAGAGCAAAGGACTAGTCTCCACTTTTTCCTGTGGTCTCCCTGCAGCTGATCTTTCCCCTATACTAACTTACCATGCCTTGTTCTGAACAGTGTTTCTGTCTAGAGGTGGCCATTATTGTAAAAGGGCTTTGTCATGTCAGAGCCTCCAGCAAGGAGAACAGTATACAGCACGGTAATGACATCATCAATTCTCACTCCAAATCTCATGAAACTAGTAGTCAAGGGCAGCAGTGCCTTAGATCTTCACACTGCGAATACAGAGCTATGAAGTTGTTGACACAGGTGTGCCTAGGGACACTCACATACCAAAAAGTGAACTTTTTTTTTTTTCCGTTTTTGGCAGGAAACAAGTCAAAGGGCGCTTTCACACCCGTGGCCAGGGAGACAGTAAAAACAAGCGGCAGAGCTGCAGTTTTAGCACCACCTGGTCACCCACTCAAATTCTAACAATACAATCATGGCATCGTCTGTCAAATTCGCCCATTGAGTTTTAGTACGGCATTAGAGGGTTATTCAGGCTGTGAAGAGGCGATATAACACCTCCTCACCGCCTGTCAGATGCCCTTAACCACTTTAAGACCAGCCTCGTTTTGGATTTTAGGTGTTTACATGTTTAAAACAGGTTTTTTTGCTAGAAAATTACTTAGAACCCCCAAACATATATATATTGTTTTTTTTCTAACACCCTAGAGAATTAAATGGCGGTCATTGCAATACTTTTTTTTGCACCGTATTTGCGCAGCGGTCTTCTAAGCGCACTTTTTTTGGAAAAAATTCACTTTTTAAAAAAAAAAAATAAGACAACAGTAAAGTTAGCCCAATTTTTTTTTATATTGTGAAATATAATGTTACGCCAAGTAAATTGATACCCATCATGTCACGCTTCAAAATTGCGCCCGCTCGTGGAATAGCGTCAAACTTTTACCCTTAAAAATCTCCATAGGCGACGTTTAAAAAATTCTACAGATTGCATGTTTTGCGTTACAGAGGAGGTCTAGGGCTAGAATTATTGCTCTCACTCTACCGGTCGCGGCGATACCTCACATGTGTGGTTTGACCACCGTTTTCATATGCGGGCGCTACTCACGTATGCGTTCGCTTGTCGGGACAGGGCGCTTTAAAAAAATTTTTTTTTTTTTTTATTATTTATTTTACTTTATTTTATTAATTTTTTCACTGTTTTTAAAAAAAAAAAATTGGATCACTTTTATTCCTATTACAAGGAATGTAAACATCCCTTGTAATAGAAAAAAGCATGACAGGTCCTCTTAAATATGAGATCTGGGGTCAAAAAGTCCTCAGATCTCATATTTAGACTAAAATGCAAAAAAAAAAAAAAAAAAAAAAAAAAAGTCGTTTAAAATAATGACAAAAATAATTGTGCCTTTAAGAGACGTGGGCGGAGCCGTCGTAATGACGTCGCTCCGGCCGTCACATGGTATGGAGACGGGTGGGGGCCATCTTAGCCTCACTCGTCTCCATACCGAGGAAGTGACAGGACCCGATCGCCTCCGCCACTACCGACGGCTCCGGTAAGCGGCGGAGGGTGCGGGAGAGCGGCGGGAGGGGGGGTGGCACCTCTCCCGCCACCGATAACGGTGATCTCGCGGCGAACCCGCCGCAGAGACCACCATTATCATGTACGGAACCGCTCACTGAAAAGATGGATACCTCGGTTGTGGCAGCAGCTGCTGCCGTTACCGAGATATCCATCTTCAAAAAAATGACGTATATATACAGTGAGCGGTCCGGAAGTGGTTAAAGCGGGCACTGCAAGTGTGAAAGAGCAGAAAAAGTACATTATTCAGTAACACTTAGGTACAATTAACAATTTTAATGTTTCCTATATCATAGCAAGTTTTAAAGCATTTGTTAGGCCTCATTCCCAGAAGGCGGATCCGCTCAGCTCTGTCTGCCAGGTAAGCAGGAGTTCTCTCCGTTGATCTCCGCTGAGCCGGCGGATGACAGGTCCGTCTCTGCTCACTGAGCGGGGCCTGTCAGAGCACCGCCGATTCCTATGGAGGGATCAGACAAAAATGGACAGCATGTCCATTTTCATCATATCTCATCTGATCCGCCAGGACGGATGCGAACGTATCGCCATACGTCTGATTTTAGCGGATCGGATTTCAGCGGACATGGTAACCGTTGACATCCATTGCTCCATAAACCTGCATGGAGCTTCCATTCAGGTCCGCCTAAAAAACTGACAGGCGGAGCTGAATGGTCCGTTCATGTGAAAGGGGCCTTATATCCTAAAAAAAATAAAAAATGGATCCTATTCCTTTAACCGGTTCAATACAGGGCATTTTCACCCCCTTCCTTCCCAGACCAATTTTTAGTTTTCAGCGCTGTGGCACTTTAAACGACAATTGCGCGGTCGTGCGACGTTGTACCCAAACAAAATTGACGTCCTTTTTTTTCCCACAAATAGAGCTTTCTTTTGGTGGTATTTGATCACCTCTGCGGTTTTTATTTTTTGCGCTATAAACAAAAGAAGAGTGACAATTTTGAAAAAAACACAATATTTTTTTACTTTTTGCTATAATAAATATCCCAATTTAAAAAAAAAAAAAAAAAAGGTTTTCCTCAGTTTTGGCCGATACGTATTTTTCTACATATTTTTGGTAAAAAAAATCGCAATAAGCGTATATTGATTGGTTTGCGCAAAAGTTATAGCGTCTACAAAATACGGGATAGATTTATGGCATTTTTTAAAAAAAATTATTTTTTACTAGTAATAGCGGCGATCGCGATTTTTTTACGTGACTGCGACATTATGGCGGACACATCGGACACTTTTGACACATTTTTGGGACCATTCACATTTATACAGCGATCAATACTATAAAATTGCATTGATTACTGTGTAAATGTGACAGGCAGGGAAGGGGTTAACCACTAGGGGGAGAGGAGGGGTTAAATGTGTTTCCTAGGGAACGCTTCTAACTGTAGGGGGTAGGGACGCACAAGGGGAGGAGACCGATCAGTGTTCCGCTGTACTGGGAACACAGATCGCTCTCCTCTCACCTGACAGGACGTGGATCTGTGTGTTTACACACACAGATACACGGTCCGGCCCGGTTAACGGGCAATCGCGTGTACCCGGCGGACATCACGCACCGGGTCCCGAGCAACGAGGCCTCAGATGACGTCTTGATGACGAAACGCGCAAGGCGTGGTCTCTTGTGGAAAAAAGGTGGTGAGGGGGACACCGACCGATTGGATCATCAGATTCGCATCTACATGCTCATTACCCCTGCAGGGGTTGGGCGCTCTGGTGAGTGGGGGCACTAGAGGGGACTCCACACAGGACAGTATACAATCACTGGGACGGACTTACCTCTAACCTTTGAAGATGCACTAGCCTGTTGCACCAGAACTGTTTACTGAACGATAGACTTAATATTCACGGCATTTGTTGTTTTTGTGTTGCTTTTTGAAGAAATTTTTGTGGTTACTTGGACTTTACATTTTTTCTATTTTTTATTTTTTATTTTTTATTTTTGTTTTTTTTTTCATTTCTTTCAACACATTTTTTTCAATATTTTTTCATATTTTATCCAATATTATTTAGCTACATCAGTATATACACTTATTTATAGTGGGCAACAGTGTGTTTGTCCTCCTTCTTAGGTATAACTCACCTATACCTTTCATTGTATATATATTATTATTTTTTGTGGATTTTGAAAACAACTTTTTATACACACCTGACTGATCACTTATTATTGCTTGGAGTTCTATTTATTATTTTATGTATTATTTTTATTTTTCACCTTGGGCAGTCTGCACATTTTTGTGACTATTCTTAGCACTTATATTTATTTTTCAAACAGTATTTACACCGTGTTACACTCTTCACCCATTTATAATTGGGGTAAAATGCTTCCCTTGTGGTAGTAGTTTGTATATAGTTTATTTATTTATTTTATACTAGTGAACAGCGCCAATCCCCTATTTCTTCAGATTTTACAATCATTGGATCGCACCTTTGGTGCTTTCTTTATCTGGGGGGCTGCAGTTCGGTCACAAGCCCGTCCTAAGCGCGGAACATCACCATATACATTTTACCCTTTGTTTGCCCCTGATGTTAACCCTTTCCCTGCCAGTGTTATTAGTACAGTGACAATGCATATTTTTTATGTGTCTGATTTGTCCGCTGCAATGTCGCAGTCCGGCTATAAGTCGATCTCTGCCATTACTAGTAAAAATAATTAATTAAATGAACATTCAATAAAAATATGCCACAGTTTAAAGACACTATAACTTTTGTGCAAACCAATCAATATACGCTTATTGGGATTTTTTTTACCAAAAGTATGTAGCAGAATACATATTGGCCTAAATTTTTTAAGAAATTTGATTTTTCTTTTTTTACATTTTTTTTTATTGGATGTGTTTTAGAGGAGAAAGTAAAAAATATTGTTTTGTTTTTTTTTCAAAATTGACAGCCTTTTTTTGTTTATAGCACAAAAAATAAAAACTGCAGAGGTGATCAAATAGCATTAAAAGAAAGTTCTATTTGTGGGAAAAAAAGGACATTAATTTTATTTGGATACAGCGCGGCCAAACCGCGCAATTGTCAGTTAAAGTAACGCAGTGCCGTATCGCAAAAAATGGCCTGGTCTTGAAGGGGGTGTAAGATGGAACGGTGATTAAGCTCTAGTGGTGCATGCAAATTGAAGAAATCATGTCAGTCCCAACTGCATTGTCAAGGGCATGGCAGCCTATTTTTATTCAAAAGAAACAGAAAGTTAAAAAAAAAAAAGCAGATTCCCTCGCAGGGGTATTCAGTATTACAGTCCTGCTTCAGAACAAACAGCATTCAGCCTTCCTGGCTAAAAATGCAGCACTCCTGCTCAGGCCTTACACCTAATGCCGCGTACACACGAGCAGAATGTCCGACAGAAAAAGTCAGACAAAAGCTTTTCATCGTCTATTCCGATCGTGTGTAGCCCTCATCGGACTCTTCATATCAAAAATTCTGACGGACCTAGAAATGGAACATGTTCTAAATATTTCCGATGGAATCAATTCCTATCGGGAAAACCGCTCGTCTGTATGCTGTTCCGACGGACCAAAAACGACGCATGCTCTGAAGCAAGTACGAGACGGAAGCTATTGGCTACTGGCTATTGAACTTCCTTTTTCTAGTCCTGTCGTATGTGTTGTATGTCACCGCGTTCTGGACGGTCGGACTTTGGTGTGACTGTGTGTAGGCAAGACCGCTTGAGCGAAATTCCATCGGAGAAACATTCGGAGTTTATTCCGAAGGCAAAACCGGTCGTGTGTACAGGGCATTAGGCCTTGGTTTGTCTCCCCCAGACTTGACGCTCAACACCTTTGTGCTTGCAGCTAACAGCTTCGTGAAGCACTGGCTCCCTCCTGACTCCTAGGCCAGAACTCCTGTCTGCCGGGTGGAGCTGTCTCCAAGGATGAGCACTGACCTCTATTCCTGGGATGTTTATGAACCCAGCCCACAGATTTGTAATTAGTATTCCTGCCCAAATCAGGCATACGCTGCTCATATGAACCTATGACACGGGGTCGCATCTCCACAGGGGTTAAACCTTCCAGAGCTGAAGTAGTTAAGTATCTGCCTGTATTTCTCAGCTTTGAGGACACTATTGATCAATGGTATCTCAATGCTGAGAAATACAGGCAGATACTTATCCATCATGTCATAACATCAGCGAAGCATGATGGCCCCAAACTTATTCTGCAGCAGGACAAAGACCCCAAAAACATACAGCCAGTGTCATTAAGAACTTTCATCAGCATAAAGAAGAACAAGAAGTCCTGGAAGTGATGGTTTGGCCCCAACAGAGTCCTGATCTCCACATTATCGAGTCTGTCTGGGATTACATGAAGAGACAGAAAGATTTGAGGCAGCCTACAACCATAGAAGATCTGTGGTTTGATCTCCAATCTGTTTGGAATAACATACCTGCCCAGTTCCTTCAAAAACTGTGTGCAAGTGTACCTAGAAGAATTGATGCTGGTGTGAATTCAAAGGGTAGTCATATCAAATATTAATTTGATTTAGTGTTTAATTTGTCTTCTGTTCGCTCACTTTGCATTTTGTAAATTGATAAAAATAAACAATTAAAACACATATTTTTTTAATACGTTCTTACTTTACAGCCTTTCTTTACACCTGTCTAAAACGTATGCACAGTACTCAGGGCTTTTTTTCAGCGGGAACGTGGGGGAACGCAGGTCCGGCACCTCCAGCACTGAATGTATGTAATGGCAAGGGGTGCTGGGGGTGTGCTGGAGGTTCTATTAATGCTTGCTGCTGGGGAATCAATTGTTGCTGGAGGATATTTATTTTTGCAGGGGGGTCTATTGTTGCTGGGGAAGGATCTATTGCTGCTGAGGGTGGGTCTCATGTTGCTGGGGGGGGGGGGGGAATCCGTCATTGCTGGGAGGGATCTACTGTTGAGACAGGGGTCTATTGTTGCTGGCTCCTGGAAGGTCTATTGATGCTGGCTGTTGGGAGTCTAACGTTGCTGGGGTGGATCTATTGTTGCTGGAAGGTCCGTTGTTGCTAGCTACAGGCAATCTATTTTACTGTCTTTCTTGTTGTCATTAACAAATTCCATACAAATTACTTAGCACCACAAAATGATTCTTGGTTCTGTATTCTGTAAAAGAGGTGGTACTGGGAGGTGGGGTGGGGGTGGAACCAAGGAACAGTGCTCAGAGGTTAGTACGGGGCAGGGACAAGGAGTGAGTCGGAAGAGGTGAGTTCCTACACCTATCCTCTGAGAAAAAACCCTGACAGTACTGTATGTGGATACAGTGTGTATGTATGTTGCATGTATGTTACATGACCCCTGCATTCTGTGTATTACTCACTCCTGACCCCCCACATAACACACTTGACCCCTGCACTATGTACAGTGCCTTGAAAAAGTATACTTACCCCTTGACATTTTCCAAATTTTGTCATGTTACAACCAAAAACATAAATGTATTTTATTGGGATTTTTTTGTGATAGACCAACACAAAGTGGAACATAATTGTGACCTGGAAAGAAAATTATAAATGGTTTTCAAAATTTTTTCAAATAAATATCTGAAAAGTGTGGTGTGCATTTGTATATAGCCCCCTTTACTCTGATACCCTTAACTAAAATCTAGTGGAACCAATTGCCTCCAGAAGTCACCTAATTAGTAAATAGAGTCAACCTGTGTGTAATTTAATCTCAGTATAAATACAGCTGTTCTGTGAAGCCCTCAGAGGTTTGTTAGAGAATCTTAGTGAACAAACAGCATCATGAAGGCCGAGGAACACACCAGACAGGTCAGGGTTAAAGTTGTGGAAAAGTTTAAAGCAGGGTTAGGTTATAAAAAATATCCCAAGCTTTGAAAATCTCATGGAGCACTGTTCAATCCATCATCCGAAAATGGAAATAGTATGGCACAACTGCAAACCTTCCAAGACATGGCCGACCACCTAATCTGACAAGCCAGGCAAGGAGAACATTAATCAGAAAAGCAGACAAGAGGCTCATGATAACTCTGGCAAAGCTGCAGAGATCCACAGCTCAGGTGGGAGAATCTGCCCACAGGACAACTATTAGTCGTGCACTTCACAAATCTGGCCTTTATGAAAGAGTGGCAAGAAGAAAGCTACCCTGTTTCCCCAAAAATAAGACCTAGCGGGATTGTCGTGATGGCTGCAATATAAGCCCTACCCCCCAAATAAGCCCTACCCTGCAAATAAGACCTACAAGGATTTTAACTAGGGCTTATTTGGGGGGTAGGGCTTATATCGAAGCCATCACCGACAATCACGCTAGGTCTTATTTTCGGGGAAACAGGGTATTGTTGAAAGAAAGCCATTAAAAGTCCCCTTTGCAGCCATGTGGGGAACACAGCAAACATGTGGAAGAAGGTGCCCTGGTCAGATGAGACCAAAATTGAACTTTTTGGCCTAAAAGCAAAACGCTGTTTGTGGCGGAAAACTAACACTGCACATTACTCTGAACACACCATCCCCACCGTGAAACATGGTGGTGGTAGCATCATGTTGTGGGGATACTTTTCTTCAGCAGGAACAGGGAAGCTGGTCAGAGTTGATGGGTGTCAGGTCACCTGAGGCCAGGTGACAGATGCACACCGCTGGGGTCAGGAGTGCACCGCTAAGCTTGTGAACCCTTCGGCTGAGTGCTGCGGATGGAGCTCTGGGTGGTTCAGGAAAGCAGTTCCACCTAAGCACTGACACGGATCAAACAGGGAGCTAGAACATAGATTCCCCAGGGCGCGGAGTCTAAGAGCTAGCAGGTTTTCACCAGAGCCACTGATGGTGAGAATGGACTTCACTGCAGCTAACTCCAGGTCGCAGCCCCCAGGGTCTCCCAGCTCATGCTCACGACAGGCTCTGGTGGAATAGAAGGACAAGCCAAGTGTCGGGGTAACAAGCATACAGGGATGGTCAGGAGAACACGCTAACGGTTGTGGTAAAAAGCAGACAGGGATAGTCAGGAGAACAAGCCAAGGTTGGTACATGGAATCAAACGTAGAGCACACAGCAAGGAACACACAGGGGAGCCTAAATACAGTATTGCTTGGGCAAGGCTGGCTTGCAGTGCATGGTGTTAGTGTTTCCTGTTAGAGGCTTGGGTGGAGCCATGCTGAGAGAAGATTTACTTAAACATACAGGTGTGAGAGTACAGTCCCTAAGCTGATACACAGACCAGAGGTAAGCAGACAGACAGGGGATGAAACAATACTGCAAATTCATGACAGTACCCCCCCCCCTTTTTACGAGGCCTCCTCCTTCCTCGCTTGGGCCCAGGCTTGGACGGGAACCTTAAATGAAACCTCCTCAAAAGAAGAGGTGCAAAGACATCACATGCAGGGATCCAAGACCTCTCCTCAGAACCAAAACCTTTCCAATGCATGAGATACTGAAGAGTGCCTTTACAGAGCCGGGAATCCAGAATTTGACTAACCTCGTACTCCTGATGAAGGGAAACATGAAAGGAGTCA
Organism: Lithobates septentrionalis; assembly: GCA_037952835.1. Lineage (NCBI taxonomy): Eukaryota > Metazoa > Chordata > Amphibia > Anura > Ranidae > Lithobates > Lithobates septentrionalis. Next base: position 170,003 of record JBBDGP010001438.1, read on the forward strand.
ACAAGATGTGAACTGAACACCCCTAACAGAAACAATATGGAAAGGAACCCCATTAAGTCAGAAGATCTCACGAACAAAAATGTGAACCAAAGCAGGAGCAGAAGGGAGGCCAGGAAGAGGAACAAAATGAGTCATCTTGGAGAACCGATCGATTACCACCCAAATGACCATATTATCTCAGACGGTGGAAAATCGGTGATAAAGCCCATGGCTATGTGAGACCAGGGCTCCTCAGGAATGTGCAAGGGCATGAGAAGACCAGCAGGAGCTTGCGTGGAGGATTTAGACTGGGCACAGACATGACAAACCTTAACGTAGTCTTTGACATCTGAACGGAGAGTAGACCACCAGTAATGGCGACTGATGAGGAGAAAGGATTTGAGGAACCCAGCATGACCTGCCACCTTGGAATCATGTCCCCAACAAAGGATCTTAGCTCTTAGCTCAGTGGGGATGAAGATCTTGCGATGAGGAATTTTTTACTCCAGGGTGGTAAAATGGGCAAAAATGCATGAGGTAGGGATGATCGGCTCCGGTTCAGGGGTAGGCTCCTCATCCTGAATGTCAAAAGACCTAGAGAGTGCATCAGCCCAACTGTTGCAGGAACCAGGTTTGTACGTAATGGTGAAATTAAAACAAGAAAAGACTCCACCTGGCCTTTCTGGGATTCAATCATTTGACATTCTGTAAGTACTGCAGATTCTTACGGTTAGTGAAAATTGTTATGGAATGTGGGGAACCCTCCAAGAGATGACGCCACTCCTCCAACGCCAATTTAATCTCAAGAAGTTCCCAATCACCAGTAGCATACTTCTTCTCTGCCTGAGAATTTTTTTTTGGAGAAAAACGCACATGGTTGACGTTTTTCCTCAAAGGATTAAAGAAGCACAGCTCCCACCCCAGTCGAGGAAGCCTCCCATTCAATAAAGAATTGTTTGCCAGGGTCAGGTCGCCTCAAAAAAGGTCCAGAAACAAAGGCCTGTTTCAGATCATGAAATGCAGAGACAGCGAGTCGCGCTGGTTTTGTCAGTACGTTCTGACATCATCAGAGATCCCTGATGATGTCAGAACGTACTGACGAAACCAGTCGAACATAACGAACGTGACTCGCCACTTCCGCTCGCAACTTAGTTTGCTTTTTCCTGCTTTTTGTTTGTTTGCCTGCACGAACCCATATGTGGGTAATGCGGTTTTAAGCTTGTTTTTAGCCTATTAAATTTTTTGGCATACTTCACGATGGGAGTTTTTTATTCATTTTCTCCCCATTCATGGCACTCATGGTCTCTATGACCCATCTCTACTTGGGAAGTCCGTTTGCATGCATCCAAGCAGCCACAGTGTTTCCTAAGGTACCTGAGTTCCAGCACCTGAGTCCCAGCGCCTCATACTTAGCCGTGACCGCGAGTAGCTTCATTGGTTGTTCTTTAAGTGTGTTTGACTCCTGTCATGGGAGTCACTTCAATCTGGTGAGTAGGCTGTGTGGCTGGTGATGGTGGCGGAATACTGTTATCCGATGTTTTGTTGAACCCAAGGAAGATTTCCCCAGAAGTTTATTTTACTCAGAAGATCTGATTTACCATTGTTTGAACATTTCTTGATTCATTATTGTTTGAAATTTTTTTTGAACACATTTATATTTTTGGATTATTATTCTTGGATTTTTTTTTCACATTTTTACAATTTTCACATTTTTCACAATTCTCACAATTTTAGTATTTAGAATTTTTCTTTATTATGATGATTTAATGTTTTCACTTAGTTGGTAGTTATCATCACTGATATTATTTAACCATTTTTTTATGGCTTTGTTTCACGTTAAACTGTCAGGTCACCTGAGGCCAGATGCAGGTGCACACCGCTGGGGTCAGGAGCGCACCGCTAAGCTTGTGGACTCTTTGAGTGCTGCGGATGGAGCTCTGGGTGGTTCAGGAAATCAGCTCCACCTGAGCACAGACACGGATCGAACAGGGAGCTAGAGCGTAGATTCTCCAGGGCGCAGAGTCTAAGAGCCAGCAGGTTTTCACCAGAGCCTCTGACGGTGAGGATGGACTTCGCTGCAGCTGACACCAGGTCACGGCCCCCAGGGTCTCCCAGCTCACGCTCACGGCAGGCTCCGGTGGATGGAGAGGAAACAGCAGTGCGGGGCATCAAGTTATAGTCAGAAGGAGAAGCCAAGGGTAGGGGTAACAAGCAGATGGGGATAGTCAGGAGAACAAGCCAAGGTCTGTACACGGAATGAAACGTAGAGCACATGGCAAGAAACACACAGGAGAGCCTAAACACACTATTGCTTGAGCAAGGCTGGCTTGCAGTGCATGGTGTTAAACAGTGTTTTCTGTTAGAGGCTTGGGTGGAGCCATGCTGAGAGAAGATGACTTAAACAAGCAGGTGTGAGAGCAGGGTTCCTAAGCTGATACACAGACCAGAGGTAAGCAGACAGACAGGGCATGAAACATTACTGCAAATTCATGACAATGGGAATATAGATGGAGTTAAATACAGGGCAATCCTAGAAGAAAACCTGTTATGCCGTGTTCACATGAGCGGAATGTCCGACGGGAGCTTTTTATCGTATATTCTGATCGTGTGTATGCCCCATCGGACTTTATACGTCGAAAATTCTGACGGACCTAGAAAGAGAATTTTTCCGACTGAACCAATTCCTATCTGGAAAACCGCAACTGTATGCTGTTCCGACTTACCAAAAACGATGCATGCTCTGAAGCAAGTACGAGACGGAAGCTATTGGCTACTGGCTATTGAACTTCCATTTTCTAATCCATTTCTACGTGTTGTACATCACCGTGTTCTGGACGGTCGGAATTTGGTGTGACTGTGTGTATGCAAGACAGCTTGAGCGGAATTCCGTCGGAAAAACCTTCAGAGTTTATTCCGACGGGAAAACCAGTCATGTGTACAGGGCATTAGAGTCTGCAAAAGACTTGAGACTGGGGCAGAGGTTCACCTTCCAGCAGGACAATGAACCTAACATACAGCCAGAGCTACGATGGAATGGTTTAGATCAAAGCATATTCATGTATTAGAATGGACCAGTCAAAGTCCAGACCTAATTCCAATTGAGAATATGTGGCAACACTTAAAAATTGCTGTTCACGGATGCTCTCCATCCAATCTGACAAAGTTTGAACTATTTTACAAAGAAGAATGGGCAAAAATTTCACTTTCTAGATGTGCATAGCTGGTCATACCCAAAAAGACTTGCAGCTGTAATTGCAGTGAAAGGTGGTTCTACATAGTATTGACTAAGGGGGGCTAAATACGAATGCACCACACATTTGTTTGTAAAAAAACATTCAAAAACATTTATCATTTTCCTTCCACTTCACAAATATGTGCCACTTTGTGTTGGTCTATCACATAAAATCCCAATAAAATACATTTACGTTTTTGGTTGTAACATGACAAAATGTGGAAAATGTCAAGGGGTATGAATACTTTTTCAAGGCACTGTACGTTACCCACCCCAGACACTATGTATGTTACATATTTCTGTACTTTGTATGCAGGGTACGTTTTAAGCCCCTCTCACTATTACCACAATTTTACCACACCAGTTACCTAGGTGTTCTACGTGAGCTGCTATTAGCTCTGCCCATTACCCCACCCCTACTCCAACCCCTATTTAGGATTTCTGATTTTCAAAATTTCCCAGGCATGGTGATCTTTTACCCTAAGAAAGGGGACCTGTGTGCCCCTGAATCATTGGTGGATATTGCTGCTTTGTAACATGCAACTTTAAATAAACTTTGTGTATTTATCGTTTTTGTTGGCCAATCTCTGCTTTTCTGACTTTCTATTCAAATTGAGAAAAAATTATGACTTTAGATACTTTTGTACAATACATGATACATTGTTTCATTCCTTAACCTAGGTTCACACTAATGTGGTGTGGGAATTGCAGTGATCCGTGTACATTTATCACACCACATTCCAATCGCAGTGCCCTTGCTATCCGCTGCGTGTGTCAATACAAAGTTAATGACACCCCAAATGCAGGTCGCAAACACAATTTGTTTGCATGCACCGGATTGCTTGGTACAAGATGACCATGCGATCTGGTTGCAGTGCAGCTGCATGCATGTCTTTGGTGCGAAGCAGTGCGATTTGAAAAAATGAATGGGCTCAAATTGCACTGCACTGAATGGCATATGGATTGCACAGGAATGTGGTGCGGTTCCTGAGCAATTCACATAAGATTCATAGTATGAACTGAGGCTTAAAATCAGTCATTTATCTTTGTGGCTGTTGCATCCAGTCACCATTGTAGACATGTTCATATTGGCAGCACAGCATTAATAAGTGTTATTGACAGGATTGTGTTTTCCTTAGGCACTACAACCAAGTGGCAACTTTTTTCCTGCATAGACATTGACTATACATTTTTTCCTATAATCAGTAGAAGTAATCTCATTCAAGGTTGTTTACATGATTTCTTGAATTTTCTTTGTAAAGTGCTTTGAGAAGCTACCTTTAAAGGTGCTACATAAAGTAAGGTTTATTATTATTATTATTACTACATGATGTCATATTATTTGAAGCCATGTTAGGCCACATAACATAGGAAAATGGTTTGTAGGTGACCAGAGGGTTGTTGCTTTGGCACCCAAAGCTTGTGTGCCCACAGGCTCCAGTAATGCAAATCAGTCCTTATTATTGGCTAGCCATGCAAGACAGCAGATAAGCAGACATGATAAGCCAACCATGATGTTACATATGACCAAGGAGGGGAATATAAGGGGAAGGATGCAAGAAGTTTACTAGGCAGAGGTCTACAGAAAGGCCAACTGAGATGATGTCTATTGCCACCACTGCTGTAAAATATACCATGACCATCATGTCTGATCTAATGTGTGTTTCATTTACCATGCTGATGTTAATCTTTCTTTTTCTCCCCATTCAGCTTTTGCCCCTGTTCTTTGTCCTTTCGTATTGTTGGTGAGGATATCACAGTGATGTCTGCATTCAACCTCCTCCATTTGATGACAAAGAGCCAGCCAGTGGCCCTGCGGGCCTGTGGGCTTCCCTCAGGTTGACTGGGTGCTGCTTGTTGTATCATGCATACAGAGAGTCCTTAACTTCTGGTGTATCTGCTGCAGGAAACCACCAATTGTTCATATCCACCATTGAACTGAAACCATTTAAAGTGACTTCTTTTATTAGTTCAAATCCATGTTTATTGAGCACACACATGTATAAGAATGACTACACATTACCCTTTTGTAGTACGCACATTTTCTGAAAATAATCCAGAGAGTCCACATAATTATATTGATCAATATATGGAGTGTTTTGCTGTCGTAAAGAGTTGTTCCTGTGAGTGAAGATTGTTGAAGTAGAGAGAAGTGAGTGTAGCTTACCCAACCTTTGGCTTTTAAATGCACCTCCTAAACATCCCAATTTAATTTGCCCAGTCTTGTCAGCTGATATCTCTTCACTAGGTTTTAGGACATAAGGCTTGCAGAGAAAACATCCAAGGGAGATTGATTTGCTTAGCCCTTGCTTGAGCTACATACATTGATTCATGTCAAGATCTGAGCTGCTGTATGGCAAAGGAAGGTATTTCTACTAAGTGGGCCATTCAACTTACTGATGAAGTTTTGTTATACAGCACCAAATACATTTGTTTTGTGTAATTGTGTGTATACTATCTTCTGCAGGCTGCTGCTCCTTGTAAATATCCTTCCTTCATGTCACCTTCATGTATATTGCGTTGAGCAGCTAACTTTCAGTGCTGTGGGTTAAAAGCAGCCACTGCTAGTGTAAAGAGTTGCGTCACTTGCCCATACCTTTCGGCCCACTCTGCCATTCAGCTTGTATAATCTTCTCCCACAATGCATCATGTTCTGTGAAATCCTGTCAGTCATCTGATCCTCCTCCATTCACAGAAAGCAATGCATTGTGGGAGAGTAGTAGTAGATCTCTGAGTGGCAGAGAGGGCAGAAAGCAGCGGGCAAGCAATGCAACTCTTAACACTTGTAGCTGCTGCTGTTAACCCATACAGTGCCAGAAGATTGCCACTCAGGGCAATATCTGTCAGCTATGAAGAAAATATATTTGTAATGCCGCGTACACACGAGCGGACTTCTCGTCGGACTGAACTCCGACGGTCTTTCCGACGGAGTTCCGACGGAGTTCCAACTAAACGGACTTGCCTACACACGATCACACCAAAGTCTGATCGTTTTGAACGTGATGACGTACGACCAGACTAGAAAAGGAAGTTCAATAGCCAGTAGCCAATAGCTGCCCTTGCGTCGTTTTTGGTCCGTCGGGCTAGCATACAGACAAACGGTTTGTTCGATAGGAATCGAGTCCGTCGGAAAGATTTGAAACATGTTCTATTTCTAGGTCCGTTGGAATTTTCGACAGAAAAGGTCTGATGAAGGTCCGATGAAGCCCACACATGATCGGAATGTCCGACAGAATCGGTCCGTCAGACCTTTTCTGACGGAAAGTCCGCTCGTGTGTATGCGGCATTAGAAGCAGAAACCCGCAGGTAATGGGATACACACCAATAAACGTAACTAATGTATTTGGTGTTCTATTCCCCCCGCCCAAAAAAATGAAAAAGAAGAGCAAAATAATGGTTCAGATTTTATCTCTAGCATTATCTTCACTGTTCCAGGTGTTGTAAAACTTTATTTATCTGAGAAAGTCACTATCTCCTCTGCTAAAGTTTCTCCTGGCCACAGTATGAATGACTTGGATGGTCAACAGCAAAAACCATGTGAGCACTAAAGTGGTTAGCACCCTTGCCTTACAGCCCCCGATTTACCTAATATCACAGACACTATCTGTATGGAGTATGTATGTTCAATGTTTGTGTGGATTGCCTTCCACAATCCAAAAACATACCTCTTTTTTTTATTGGCTTCCAACCTGATTTGATTTGTGTGTGTCTGACTGACTGAGATGCAGACATTACATTGAAATTTAATTCTCCATGAAAGCAGTACATGGTTCAATATTTTTGTAAAGTGCTACATTAATGAGTTGCATCTGCCTCTGCTGAGTTTTATCTGCCCAGTTGTGGGAAATTTAAAAATGATCCCTTGCAGTGCGGCATCATGTTTAGTCTAGGGGAGAGTTTTTGCACTTTAACTTACTTGATCCAATTCCACCATGCCCCAGCAGTGGACTGTCATTCAGCAGTATCACGTCTGGCGCAGGGCTATGTCCCCTGCAACAGTCTTGATGTCAGGAGCATGAGGGAGAAGATGCTGCGAGGACTGGTCTAGCAGAGCGGAGGGGTGACTATGTAGATCTTCTTTTCTATTTACCCTAGACCCAAACAAGCAATCAGCCCTCGCAGTGCGGGTGCAATCCCACTGCAAGGGATCATTTTTAAGCTTCCTGGTATACAGCTTTAAAATGGTTGTGAAGGCTGAATGTTTCCCCCCCAAAGCTCCCCTAACACTCACTTGAGCCCCCTCTCGATTCAGCAATGTGCACAAGGGCCTCGGCTGTCCTGGGACTCCTTCTCTTCATTGGCTGAGAAAGCAGCTATTGGCTCCCACTGCTGTCGATCACAGCCAGTGAGCCAATGAGGTGAGAGCGGGGAGCCAGGCCAAGCTGCAGCTTTATGTGTCTAATGGACGCATAGAGCAGGGCTTGGGAGCGAGCATGCACCAGTGCCCCCATAGAAAGCTTCTTGCTATTGGGGGCACTGGTCAAGGGGGAGGAGCCAGGAGCTCCAGCAGGGGACCCGAGAAGAGGAGGATCCGGGTTGCTCTGCACAGAGCAGGCAAGCATGACATAAATAAAGAAGATGCATGTCTGCGCTATGGTGGGGTGGCAGCTGACACAGATACAGTGGGGCAAAAAAGTATTTAGTCAGCCACCAATTGTGAAAGTTCTCCCACTTACAAAGATGAGAGAGGCCTGTAATTGTCATCATAGGCATACCTCAACTATGAGAGACAAAATGTGGAAACAAATCCAGACAATCACATTGTCTAATTTTTGAAAGAATTTATTTGCAATTTATGGTGGAAAATAAGTATTTGGTCACCTACAAACAAGCAAGATTTCTGGCTCTCACAGACCTGTATCTTCTTTAAGAGGCTCCACTGTCCTTCACTTATTACCTGTATTAATGACACCTGTTTGAACTTGTTATCAGTATAAAAGACACCTGTCCACAGCCTCAAACAGTCACACTCCAAACTCCACTATGGTGAAGACCAAAGAGCTGTCAAAGCACACCAGAAACAAAATTGTAGACCTGCACTAGGCTGGGAAGACTGATTCTGCAATAGGCAAGCAGCTTGGTGTGAAGAAATCAACTGTGGGAGCAATAATTAGAAAATGGAAGTCATACAAGACCACTGATAATCTCCCTCGATCTGGGGCCCCACGCAAGATCTCACCCAGTGGGGTAAAAATGATCGAAAGAACGGTGAGCAAAAATCCCAGAACCACACGGGGGGACCTAGTGAATGACCTGCAGAGAGCTGGGACCAATGTAACAAAGGCTACCATCAGTAACACACTACACCACCAGGGACTGCCAGATGTGTCCCCCTGCTTAAGCCAGTACATGTCCGGGCCCGTCTGAGGTTTGCTAGAGAGCATTTGGATGATCTAGAAGAGGATTGGGAGAATGTCATATGGTCAGATGAAACCAAAGTAGGACTGTTTGGTAGAAACACAACTCTTTGTGTTTGGAGGCGAGAGAATGCTGAGTTGCAACCAAAGAACACCATACCTACTGTGAAGCATGGGGTTGGCAACATCATGGGCTGGGGCTGTTTCTCTGCAAAGGGAACAGGACGACTGATCCGTGTACATGAAAGAATTAATGGGGTCATGTATCGTGAGATTTTGAGTGCAAATCTCCTCCCATCAACAAGGGCACTGAAGATGAAACGTGGCTGGGTCTTTCAGCATGACAATGATCCCAAACACACCGCCCGGGCAACGAAGGAGTGGCTTCGTAAGAAGCATTTGAAGGTCCTGGAGTGGCCTAGCCAGTCTCCAGATCTCAACCCCATAGAAAACCTTTGCAGGGAGTTGAAAGTCCGTGTTGCCAAGCGACAGCCCCAAAACATCACTGCTCTAGAGCAGATCTGCATGGAGGAATGGGCCAACATACCAGCAACAGTGTGTGACAACCTTGTGAAGACTTAAAACTTTTGACCTCTGTCATTGCCAACAAAGGATATATAACAAAGTATTGAGATGAACTTTTGATATTGACCAAATACTTATTTTCCACCATAATTTGCAAATAAATTATTTAAAAAATCAGACAATGTGATTGTCTGGATTTGTTTCCACATTTTTTTCTCTCATAGTTGAGGTATACCTATGATGGCAATTACAGGCCTCTCTCATCTTTTTAAGTGGGAGAACTTGCACAATTGGTAGCTGACTAAATACTTTTTTGCCCCACTGTAAGTAATATACCAAACTTATACATAATCTTAAGAAAAAGTGTGTAGCGCCAAAAGTAAATGAACAGCGATGAGATGAGAATACTGTTATAAATGGACAGCACATGAAATAAAGTCCAAAAAAAAAGTTTTCTATTGCTGATGCTATCATGGGACTGTGCATTTAAATCTATATTTTTCACTACATTGTTTTTCTATTGTTGATTTCCATCCACAAGATTGGACTTATTTTTATATAATTTTCACTTTAGCATTTTTTTCATTTTAACACTTTTTTTGGACTTTATTTCAATGTGCTGTCCATTTATAACACAGTATTCTCATTTCATCGCTGTTCGTTTACTTTTGGCGCTACACACTTTTTCTTAAGTATGACGTGCTTGTTATTTTTATTTTTTATTTTTTTTAAAAGCCGAACCTTTAATACCACTTTAAAGGGGAGCCTTTGCCTGTGTAAAGTGACATATCTGAGTTACAGCTGGCAGAGTATGCAGCATTCAATTACTTTCAGTACTTTCCTCCACTGCAGTGATCTGGTTCCAGCGTACCCCCAAAGTTCTGTGTAAGTTTGGACTTTCTGTGGAAACTTACACAGGCTTTGTGGGAATGGGTTTGAAAGGTTGGAAGGCTTATGCCCCATACACATGATCAGAAATTCTGCCAGCAAAAGTCAGATGTGAGCTTTTGGTCAGAAATTCCATTGGACTTTTGCTGGCAGAATTCCAGCCAGCAAAAGATTGGGAGCAGGTACTCTATTTTTCGGTTGGAAAAAGTTACTATCCGAAAATGCGTTCCTTTGTATGCAATTCGGACGCGGGAAAAAATCACGCATGCTCGGAAACAATTCGACGTATGCTCGGAAGCATTGAACTTCATTTTCTCGGCTCATCGTAGTGTTGTTCGTCACCACGTTCTTGACGATCGAAAGTTCAGAGAACTTTTGTGTGACCGTGTGTATGCAAGGCAAGCTTGAGCGGAATTCCGTCGGAAAAACCATCCAAGTTTTTTCTGACGGAATTTCTGATCGTGTGTACCGGGCATTACACCAAGTGCTTCCATCCTGAATTTACTTACAAGTTCAATATATGATGAAAACACTAGGATTATGAAAATAAGAAAATCCTCTTGTACAAAAGAAGTTGGGTGACATTGCTCTTGCTTGTCATCTTCTACCTTAAGCAAACATTAAGCAATATGTACATGTTATTTTCAGTTAAGATAGCTTTACAGTTTTGGGGCACTAACTTGAATCCAAACTTGTATATGACAATGATCGTTCTGCACAAGTGTCCTTTTATACTTGTTTCAAAGCAGCTTTCCACTAGATGGCAGTAGATTCTTTTTTTTTGTTTTTAATCAAACCCGTCATTGTGTACAGACTGTTCCACTCCTGCACCAGTAGAGTTAAATCTTTCATGCACACACAACGTTTTGCTCACAAAAAAAAGACTATTTCCTGATATATCACAGACCTTTTCCAGCATTAGAAACAATGAAAGTGGCTAAGCAGATCTGTAATGCATTCCAGATATCAGAATGAAGCAAAGGAATTCCTGCAGCCACGCTGGGCCACAAAATATGGGGTGTACTGGAAATACCCCATTTGTTAAAATGAAAAGCTCTTGCTTTGTACCAAAGTACAAGACACATTTCAGGATCAACCATTTCTTCTTGTTTGTTCCATTGTCTACTTGGTAGCTTGTATTCAAAGTCCTTCAGGTACATTTGCTGCAGCAGACCACCCAGGTTTAAAAATACCAATAACATATGCACTAACTGCAATTTTGTGACTGTTAGGGACTCTCAGCTCTCACGTGTTCTTCTGTTTACTGTGTTGATTGTTGCCTGCATCACCAATGCTTTGCATGAATATTAATGATTTCATATATTAGACTTTGTACTCATGGGCATCAATACCAAGTCGTTTAGCTCATTCAACAACCCAACAAGCAGCCAGTTATTTAGTGGCAAAAATGTATTTTGAAAGTGTTTGATCAGCAACTCATTAGACCAATTAAATTAGGTACAAATGGGGCAGACTTACTACAACTGGTGCAGTCAGAAACCAGTGCAGCTGTTCATGGTAGCCAATCAGCTTCTAACTTTAGCTTGTTCAGTTAAGCTTTGGCAATAAAACCTGGAAGCTGATTGTGATCTATGCAGAGCTGCAGCAGATTTTGCACTGTCAGGTTTTGTAAATAACCCCCACTGTGCAGTATCCTCTGCTCAGTAAATGGTCAGTCCACCCGAAACTGATATTTCAGTTATTGATGGATCTGGTAGCCTGAGTTATCTGCTTCCATTATATCTTGGAAACGCCATCCGCAAGATCTTCCTACCATACTTCCTAAATTTGTTCTCATCCATCTTGAAGTTTTGGGTACTCCCATCAGCTTTTTGGTGCTTCCACTGTGCCTTCATCATAGTATAAAGAAAAAATCTACCTATCATGTCAGGGGTGTCCAACCTTTTGACCTTCCTGGGCCACATTGGAAGAAGAAGAATTGTCTTGGGCCACACATAAAATACACTAACAATAAGGAGAGCGGATGAGCAGAAAAAGTCAGGCAGATCACAAGTTGAAGATGTTGTAAACCCAGAGAAAAAAACCCCAAAAACCTGTAAGACAAATCCATAATGAGCTAGTATGCATCGCATACTAGCTCATTATGAAATACTTACCTTAGGATGAAGTCCTCCAGCGCTGTCCGCACACTGCTATGACAGCTGACATCTTCCCTGGTGTTTCTTCCAGGTTCACGGGCTCTGGCACTGTGAGTGGCCTGAGCTGCGATGAAATCACTCCAGCGCATTTGCGCGGGAACCGCCGTTTACGGCACGGGTTTTGAAGGTCCGACACAGTAAACCAGATCTTCAGAGCGCATGCGCCGATGACGTCATCAGGCTACATGCACTCTGAATATCTCCTAAACTGTGCACGTTTAGGAGATATTCACAGTACATACATGTAAGACATTTCATAGGCTTACCTGTAGGTACAATTAAAATGTACCTATCTGACTAATAAACGAACGCATCAATATCTGGTTCGATCTATGTAGTAGCAATTCTCAATGAATTCTCATCGAATATTTTGGTTCTACTTTTGCCCTTTGTGTGCTTCATCCTCGAAAATAATTGTTCACAAATAGAGGTGCTGACGAAAACTGATGACATGAATAGGGCGTTAATTTGAAGAGTGGCATATTTTCTTTTTCTTAGGAAGATAAATATAAAAGACCAATAAAGAGACACTGTCAAATTTCTCTTCGGCCGCATGTGTTCACTAAGTGTAAACACAGTTTTACAAAAATTTCCCCCCAAAAAACAAAATTTTTAGTAAGTTTATGATTTTGTGTTGGGCCGCATTCATAGCTGTCGTGGGCTACATGCGGGCCGTGGGCCGCAGGTTGGACACCCCTGTTTTAAGTGATTTCAGAGAGCATCATGATAACTTTGTTTAAAAACATATAATCTCAAAAATGGGTAATACTAATCAGGAGATTTGGAGGTTGAGAGAGCTTTTTTACGGGAACCTGAAAAGATTTAACAGCTTTTAGGCACCTAACATAAGATGCTAAAGGCATTAGTTAGCACTTGGAATAAAATGCCCATGTATGTAAAGTCTTAGTGTTGTATAAACGTGATCTTAACAAACTGTATCTTATAAAAACATCGAAGCAGCATTGCTATTTTATGTTTTATCACATTCTTTTGGTTGAGTGCGATACACCTGTTATATTGTATGTATACAAATCAAACATTTTCCCTGTACAAGCTGTCTGAATGTGCTTTGGCCATGACATTTTGGGGTTGCGTTGGTTTTGTTTTGCAGTAATGCAGATGCTACAAGTGTTATTGTTACATTTCAACATAGAACAGATCATGTTTACATTTTCAAAGTTCCTAACTTCTACAAAAATAATACGGTTGTTCTTGTTTTATTTGCCTGGAACTGAGTCCCGATGTGTCTTGAACTCTTTTTCATACTCATCCAACATTGTTTTTAACATAAATTGCATTATTGGTGTAAAGAATGCACTATTGGGTGAGATAGGAGATATGATTTTATTTACAGCCACGCTCAGAGATTTTGGGGAGAGGGTAAAGTGCTTTACAGTTTTATTGATTATAAGATTGACCTTTGGACAATCCAGTACATATTTTGCAAGCCCAGACATTAGCTGGGTTCACATTGGGGTATTCACCCATAACTTCTACCCAAAACATTATGCTTAGTGTTGGGCAATATTGAGCTCAGCGTTTTCAATTGCCTTTTATCCGATGACAATTCCATTTTTTATGAGAGGATGAAGGGATGAAACAAAGATTTGCCTTTCCACTCCTTAGGGATTTCTGTGTATGAATTCTCAGGTATGTACACCATTCACGGCCATTCCAAAAAGAAACGTCTCACTCATTCTGTTGAATTTTTAATGCATTGTATATCATGTGAAATGCACCAGAAGGAACTGCCAAAGGGTCTCACTCATCCTGTTAGATTATTAGTTTAGTTTATACCATGTGCAATGTAGCAGAAGTTGTAAGGGCTCATGTACACTGCAGTTTAAAGAAGCTCCCATAGGTGTGCACAGCCTATTGCATTAGGGTGTGCACCCCAAAGCTCAAACACACATGTGTGTGTGTGCATGTTTATATACTGACGCTGTCAGTAGAGCAATGGATGGTGTCACAAGGGCAGAGATTGGTGTCAGTAGGGCAGTGGACGATGTCAGTAGTTTTTATTTTTATTTATTTTTTTGACAATTTTATTTTTAGATTTTTTTTTTTTTTTTTTTCTTCCTGTTTTTTACAAGAAAAAAATGAGGATTTTTTTTTTATTTGGTGAAATATCAGGGGTCTAAACAGGGAATATTTTCCACATGGCACACTTGGAATGCCTATGAAAGCTCATCCCACCGGCATTTGAGCTTTTTTGAGCTTTTATTTTTCTCTGCCTGGATACTCCCCCATGTGTTAGCCAATATGTCCATGTACACTATAGGAGGTTTCAGTTTACAGGCATATGAGCGCACAGGCAGAAAAAAAAACAAGTGAACAGTAAGCGCAGCGCTCAGAATAGATCTCAGAATAAACTGAAAAATAATATATATACTGTATATACATAAAGTGCACATAAATAATCTAAGAAGAAACTTAAACCGCATATATATGCGGACAATGTGAATAAACACTAAAATATATGTGTATAATAGACCAAAAACTTAATGTACTATGTAACAATCAATATATGAGTGAATGATGTCCAATAATGTGAAGGAATACAAAGAGACAGGGTTCCCCTAAATGGATTTTACCGGCACTTGCAAAGGGGTTATGTACAGTAAAGGAGTACAAAATCATATAAAGAATAAAAAAGTATTTTTATTTATTTAAAGATATTCATATGTTAAAAACAATGTGGACATTGTAATCAACGAAGACATATTACATAATCGACATATTTCAGGTTAATTACTAGACAGTAACATTACATAGTGGAACTCTTGAAGGTAAACATTATTTTAAGAATAAATTATAGTCCTTAGTGTTTGGACAGGTGAACCAAACAATAAATTGTAGATATCCAAAACGTGGTTCAAAATAACTGACACTTGAACTGGATAATGATATGACAAAGGAAAACGTGCCCAAACTTGATGATAAATGATCCACCACCAGAGAGTCAAAAGGCTTACCGGAGCAATTGAACCCAAATGAGTGTACACCCCATGGGTCAATCAGGCTTGTAGGGTCACACACCCAGGAGAAACTGTCACAGAGGACACGACTTCCAACCAGAAGGCCAACAATGGACCTCAATGGGATAGGTAATAGACAGAGAGCCACATGGATAGTTGCTCCAATAGGACAAATTTATGAAAAGGAAGAAGAAGTAGGCACATAGTGTAATCCCATTTAAATCAGTAAGTAATTTATTCAATAAAAAAAGGAGGAAATACACTCACATTTTGGTAGATAAAAAAGCGCTTAGGAAAAAAAAAGTGACTTCAGCAGAGCTCAGCTGAAGTCACTGTTTTATTCCTAAGCGCTTTTTTGGGCACGTTTTCCTTTGTCACATCGTTATCCAGTTCAAGTGTCAGTTATTTTGAACCAAGTTTTGGATATCTACAATTTATTGTTTGGTTCACCTGTCCACACACTAAGGACTATACCGGATTTATTTTTAAAATAATTTTTTCCTTCACATTATTGGACATCATTAATTCATATTTTGATTGCCACATAGTACATTAAGCTTTTGGTCTATTATACACGTATATTTTAGTGTTTATACACATTGTCCGCATATATATGTTGTTTGAGTTTCTTCTTAGATTATTTATGTGCACTTTATGTGTATACATATCATTTTTCAGTTTATTCTGAGATCTATTCTGAGCGCTGCACTTACTGTTCACATGTTTTCATTTTTTGCATTTGATCTATTACTGTGCTAGCTGCTTTTTTACATTGGTTGCAGACAGCGCGGTATATTTGCTTTATATTTTTCACATTGAAGAAAAAAACCAAACCCAAAAATAAAAGCTCAAAAAAGCTCAAATGCTTGTAGGAGCAGCTTTTTTGAGCTTCTTTGACCTGCAGCGTGCATGAGCCCAGCTGGTTCATACAGAGTTAAGGTTTCTGATTCACTGGATGAAAGTCGAGCCTTGAGTGGCCATTTCAGTACCCTCCTGCCTGGCATCTTTCAATCAGGAAATCAAAGGAGCTCTGAACAGGGGCTGCATCCAATCAGATGCAGTTACTGTTTGGCTATTCTGACAGTCGCAGATACCAGCTGTCAGCGTACAGTAAACAGCGGGGGAGATTCTTCCATCCATGCTGTTTAATTTTATTGCATGTGTACAGCTTCACAGAGAAGACCTTTCATCATGGGAGTCTGAGAGATAAAAACAGTCAGGTGCATAATTCAGTTTGATTTATCTATTAAAAGTTGAAATGACAGACCCTTTGTGATAAGGGTTAATGAGTCGGCCTAGACAGATAAAGGTATTCTATTGACAAGCATGGATTAGTGTGGGAGGTGGCTCATGAGCTAAGTGGTTTTCTTTCATGACATAGATGAGTGATCACTTCACCAAGAGTAGTGCATAGTCCAATACTGCCTAAGTGGAGGCAAAAAGTTGTGCCGCTTAGTAGTCAGGATAAAGATGGGCAGATCACATACATTGTTCTTGATGATCTTCCCATCTCTAAACAGTCCGGGTTGTTCTGTGCCACGTCTTATTTCACAGTTTATACAGCTCAGCATTTAGGCATGGTTCACACCTAGGCATTTTTCAGTGCATTTCAGTTTTGCAGAAACACACTACAGCCCATTTAACATGGTTTCCTATGGATGTAGTTCACATCTGTGCATTTTATGGAAAGGACCAGGGACTTTTTTCTGGTGTTTGGTTCCATAGACTTCAATGGATCAAAAATGTGTATTGAAAAATGCAAAATGCACCTGGAATATGCAAACTGCAACCTGCATAGGTGTGAATCAGGCCTAAAGGCACACGATACTGTCTGAAACATTTAAAACTGGATAACTTTTTTAACAAAAAAATAAATTGACTGCTTACACTAAGCTGCCTTCCAATTAGTAATCTTGGGAATCTCTGTCATTGTATTATATAAATCACATTCTGTTTCAATGTTCTTCCAGTGAGGATCATAAGAGCATGATTGGCTTAGTGCAGAACATGTACTGTGTACAGTAATGCTTCAAGCAGAAGGTGAAATAATCCCATTCTCATCATTTCTTCTCAAACATCCATTTACATTAGAGAAGAAACAAAGAATGTTTTGTGTTTCTTGCTGTGGCATGGTTCCAAGCACAGTCTTGTACGCTTGAGTAATTACTCTGTAAAACCAAGGTTACCTGATAAATGTCAGTACATTCTCCAGATAAAAATATGTTATTACAGGCTCTAGGGCTAAATTTGCTTTGAAATTAGAAAAACCTGAAATTTACTTTCATGGGAGGATTTGGTTAACCTAAAAACACCTTTCAGAATGAAAACAAAACTTAGGAAGTAATGCTCTCTGTACCTGATCTCCCTGCAGCTGCCTGAAAAACTCCCATCCATGCCTGTCTGTTTGGCCGATATAAAGCGTAGTAAATTACACTGAAGTTGAATTTTCAATGAAAAAAAATTAAGTGGTTCATTTCACATTGCATAAGTGAGAAATATTTCAGATCCACAGCACCAAGTTTCATTGTGAAAAAAAAAATATTTCCTATTATTGGGACCAGCATTAGCGCCCCCATAAATATTTAGGGCTTTTTCTTTTCTTTACCAAAGCAGGATATCCTAGTTTTTGGACTGTGATGCCAATATCAATAATCGCAGGGAGGTTGGTATTCAGTGCAGAATATCCTGGCTCATGAGATGATAAACAAGGGATTAAGTTTAAATGAGGATGGGTTAGTGTTGAGGTTGGTGTTACATGGAGGATTAATGGAAATTTAAGGTAAAAGGGAGAGTAACTGCAATAAGAGTCATTTACAAGGAAAGTAAGCGTGAGGGTTATGCCCTGTACACACGATAGGATTTTCCGACAACAAATGTTCAATGGGAGCTTGTTTTCGGAAATTCCGACCATGTGTAGGCTCCATCGAACATTTTCTGTCGGAATTTCCGACATACAAAATTTGAGATCTGGATCTCAAATTTTCCGACAACAAAATCTGTTGTCGGAAATTCCGATCGTGTGTACACAATTCCGGCGCACAAAATTCCACGCATGCTCGAATCAAGCAGAAGAGCCACACTGGCTATTGAACTTAATTTTTCTCTGCTTGTCGTACGTGTTGTACGTCACCGCGTTCTTGACATTCGGAATTTCCGACAACATTTGTGTGACCGTGTGTATGCAAGACAAGTTTGAGCCAACATCCGTCGGAAATAAATCCAGAATTTCGTTGTTGGAAAATCCTATCATGTGTACAGGGCTAGAATGGTTAGGGTGGGAATGGTTAGGGTGAGGGCTAGAGTCAGGGTTACAAGGAGAGTTAGTTTGAGGATTAGAGTCAGGAAAACAGACAGAGTTAAAGTTAGGCAGGATTAGTTTAAGAGTTAAGGTTACAAGAGGGTTAGAGTAATGGTTAAAGTTGAGTTACAGGAAGGGTTATTGCAATGGTTTAAGTAAACCTGGCCATAGATAGATCAAAAATCGACTGGTTCAACAGAGACTGGCCAAATTGCGATCAGTGTGTGTCCATCCTTGCTTAACAGAAGTTGATCATTTAATGGACCTCTGTTGAAGGAGAATGTTGGAGTCAGTCACCACCAAGATCTTCTTTTGTCAACTCGAATCGGGCTCCAAGAACAAGAAATAATGCACACTCTATGGGACCCTGACTTTGTATATGGCCCAATAGGACAGCTCCAGTGGGTAGAGTCTTCAACTGTATGCAGTGTAAGCATAAGTGGCAATAGCCTTTCACCTATGTTTTTATACAAGGCCAGTAAAATTGATCTCTAAATAGGCTGCAGGTCCTTCCCTGGTGACAGAATTCCTCATGTAAGACTGCTAACACTGTATTCCTGTGCTTTTCAGGAAGGAGCGGCTCTCTTCAAGGTCATCCATGGGAGCCCTTCATGGAGTTGTAGCTGATTCCACTCTCTATTAATCAAAATGGCTCCCTCTAAAGATTCAGTCAGCAGAAGCTTTGTTTGGTGTCTTTTAAGAGCTTTCCAAGTTATATGGCAGAAGGGATCTGCTTGATCCCCTCCTAGGTCCTTATTACGAGAGGCCAAGCATCCATTTTTTACTTGGGCTTGGGGAATCCTATATCAGTAACCTCAAAGTGTTGGCTTTGGGGACTCCATCTGTTCGCTGCTCAACTCCTTGAGATAGGGTTTGGATTACCTCCTGCATCAGTCAAGTCCCTCTCCTAAAGTTTCAATGTTGCGTGGCAATCTGACCTTGCCATCTTAAATCTTTCAGATCTCTCAGGATTTGGCAAAATCTGTCTCTGAAAGGTTTGTCTTCCTGCAGGCATATGCGATTCTAAGTACTCTTCGCACATCCCACATCAAACTCATTCTCACCACTTGAAAAGGGTTCACTTATCCACAGTGCATTCGAGCCCATGCTTTCACCAGAGTCAGTGGCGTTGTAGACGCTTCCTTTCATCAAGACCACTTTGTGGGTCAACTCAATCCCAGGGGCCGTCCCTTCTTCTGGGTCTGCCTCTAGTATGATGTAAGGTCCCAGTTGATTCCAGGTTAACTTCCCTGAGGCCTGTATTGTGGTTGTAACACTCTGTCTTTTCCATCCATCGCAATCTTCCTACCCTTTTTGACAAAGCATTGAACTATGTATTGTTATGCTGGCTTCAACATGGGGTGTACACTCTCTGGTGGTAAACTATGTCAGGAGGCTATGGGAGCCAGGATCCACCTCACAAGTGCTGGTTCCCACAATTAAAGAACTTCTCATAGACCCCAAAGGTCGGGAACACACAATGGTTCTCGTGCTGAAGGTTCCTAATTGTCTGCCGACCAAAGGGTCAAACAGCAGTTTGATCTGCAGGTAACCATCATAGGGGAATTTCTCTGCCCCTATGCCTCAAATCCCCAAGTCCTTTAGTTCTTGTTGGGGCAGGGGCTCATCATAGAAGTCTCGGCACAGCATAGTTAATTGGGTACCTGATTCAAAGTAGGCCCTCATGTAGGTGCCTTCTACTTGAACGGGCACTACAGCAGAGGAGCCTATTGGTTTTGTCTGACATATCCCGGAAGCAGTAGAGGATGCAGAACAGGGCTGGACTTTTATTCATCTCTTCCCTCTGTGACAGTGACACCCAAGATTACTCTTCGGACAATGTCTTGAAATTTGGTGTGCATTTCTCCTCTATATTATGGAACCCAATGCCAAGGGAAACACTTTCAATTGTCTTTTTGGAGTATTGGATAAGGCTCTACTTAAAGGCTCAGGCCTGATCTTCTTTCCAGTTTCATGTTTTGAGGTGGAGCTAACTTATTTGCTTGGGCATCCAACTGACTCCTTCACTGGGATCCTCTGAAATTTCCCATTGGCTTCTGACGCTGTGTTTCATGCAAGGCCCTTATAATTTCCCCCACAGTCTTTAAGGGTGGTATTATCACTGAGTACTGCATTTTGAAGTGTCCCCAACCTCCCCACAGGCCTAATATTTCTTATCAGTAATTTTTTTGGGGCTAGTTCTTTTGGCCTCTGCTGATGCCTCTGGCCAGGGCAACAACAGCATTCTGTATACCACTAAGGTATTGTTGCATTCCTGCATGAGCTGGCACCACTTTAACCTCTGCTTTTCTGACTGCACTATTTGGACCAGTGACTTCTGCATCTCAGAACTGTCTTGCAAAAGATATTTGATCTCATCTGCAGGTTCAGAGCCTGATTCAGAAACAGAATCACAATCGTATTCCTTAACCTCCCTGGCAGTATGATTATGCAGATTTTTGATGCTGAACGCGGTACATTGTTTTGCATAGAAATTTGCCGTTTTATATTGTAGGCCTGTAATTCTTAGGAATAAATCACCTAAATCTGTCCAAACAAGAGTCTAGTAGACATCCCGGGTATGATAAAGTTTGAAACACAAAATCATAAATTATAATATAATAAATAATTATAACAAATAATAATATAATAATAATAAAATGTATTCAATAAAGTAATCAAATCAAAAACACTGAAATTTGCTCAGTTGCAGAATTATAGCTGTCATTACTTTCAGTCTTTGATGGCGAATTTCCCCACGAATCACTATCACTCCATTCTGCAAGTGTTTCTAATTTACTATCGCTGTTTTCTAGCTGGTCTAAAACCACTTTTGACGTAAGGAGACACTTTTTGGTTGCCATGGACATTCTCAAGTGTCCAGGCAGAAAGAACAGCATATATAATATAAAACTGCAGGCAGGGCACTGGACAAAGCATTAGGGACAAAAGGGGTGTGAAATAATTTTATATAGTAATGTAATCTGTAAGATTACAGTGTACTATATGTGTAATGTGTTTTTCACTTTTTGAATTTAGCATCGGGCTCCATCCCCGTGCGTCGCGACCCTCACAGGGAACGGAGCTTGGCACTGTGGTAGATTGAGCGGAGGAGACAGCTCGCACACACAGCGGGGAGACATCGCAGGATCCTGGGGACAAGGTAAGTAACTTTGCCTGGATCCTGCGATGCAATTTAGAGTGTGGCTCGGGGGTTACCACTTTTGGTAATGAAAATTCACCCCCCCACACTTGGGATTACCGCCTGGGAGGTTAACCCGGTAGTAAACCGCACTTTAAAAAAGGAAAAACCCTGCAAGACAATGGTGTGAAGCTCTGAAGGGACGGCACAGGTAAACACTTCAGAACTATTTTACTCCATCAGATGAGACTTTCTGGAAATGGAAGCAGAAATAAATTGTATCTTGCCATCCAAGTAAGGCATTAGCGCAGGGCTGAGGGGTCATCTATGCAATCTAAGATATAGCCTTGGTTCTCAGTAAACAATGCTGGATTCAAATCATAGTCCAATCAGGAGGGCAAAGTGCAATACAAATTTCTGACTTAGTATATTTGTGCTTGCATTACTTAGTAGTGGCTTCTGAGTCCATCTGTTACTACACCAATAGCTAGATTTGGGCATTATTATGAAAGAAATAGGTCTGCACGTAAATGATGGATGAACAGCTTGGACAATGGTAATACCAAAAATTAACTCAATAAAATAAATAAGGCTAATGTTCAATCTCTTTTTTTCACTTGCGAGAAGTCTTGTCCGAACACACTAGGTGGGTGGAGAATGACGCTAAAAGCAATTATAAACAACAATTGATGCAACAAATTTCGACAATATAAAGTAGAAGGAATGCAGCTAACTACTGGGGCCTTATTGCAATCTATTATTGCACTTTAAACTCAATGGTGAAGCACTCAACCTTCAAGTGAAGGTATTTCTACTAGACAAGGGTAGGTGTATCCTTGCAAAGTGTCCAAAAAACCAACAGTGAAAAGATGACAAGTGTCCCTAAACAGGTGTAGACACACCTACTGATACCTCTTCAGCGATCCCCTACGCCTCTATTCTTGATTGCAGTTGCCACCAATATTCCTGCTGTCAGTTATTGTCAGAGCCAAGAGGCCATGGTGACATCATAAGCTCTGTCTTAGTGATGGGCAGATACAAATAAAGGGGGGAGTGTAAAAACACAGTTGGGACTTTAGATGAGGTACATATATCATGTGCCTTCATCCCTGGTATCAGCATTAAAAAAAGGGGGGGAAATTTGGGACTTTAAATTAGGTTCTCGACATAGTGGGGGTATGTAAAAGGAAAAGATGTTTATTAACATGGAGGACATATAAATGGATCTCAATAATGTAGAACAAGTAAAAATCTCTGGATCATAAGGTTACACATATGGCATGGACATCAAGGATACATAATGATATCAACTTGGAAACACATGACAATATGGCGATACATATATATGTATCAACTTGGAAACACTTGACAACATGAAAATTGATGAGCATTCCCATGAATTCATATATACACAAGGCGTTAGGGCGGCACAGTGCAATAAATGGCATGATATAAGGTAATAAAAACATGATTGCTTGATAGACAGTAGACTAGGTTGATTACCGATATGGGTATGTGTTGGCATCATAAATTGTCTGACGCGTTTTGTGTATAAAACACTCATCAGGGGGCTTCTGTTGTTGTCCTTGCCCGGAAGCTGCGATGCACTTTGTGTGCCCTCCCTTCCACCCCATCTGAGAGCCAATGACATCAAACGCGTGCCTCGCGTTTGATGTCATTGGCGTCATGAGGCGGGACACATGTATCACCATCGCAGCCGCCACAGTTGGGGTTATGGACCCTGTCGTGGGCAGTGCTGACCGCTTGTCAGAGATAGTACTTACCGAGGCTGAGATGCCGAGAGCGGTTTCGCCTTTGCGACTAAGCGCAGTCCGCCCCCTGGAGTTGGGACAGGGGGTGAACGGCACAAAGAGGCACAAGCTCCCCAATGGACCGTAGGTGGCTTGCTGGTGAGGTCTTGTAGAGAGGAGCCGCTGTGTAGGTACTGGTAGGCGGGTGCAGACAGAGGCAACCGGCAAGAGGTCCAGAGCTGGGCAGAGGGTCAAACACTGGGAAGGTGCTATGGCACTACAGGATCTGCAAGGTAAGGTGACAAGATCAAGAAAGTCCAGGTACAAGCAAGGGGTCAGGCTGGGAGACAGGAGACAGTCCAGGTAACAGGCCGAGGGTCAAACACAGGAGATTGGTGGGAATCCGATAAGCAGGCAAAGGTCAGGTCCAGGAGAGAGGCAAGAGAAGTCCAAAGGCAAATCCGGGTCACAACAGGTAGTCAGGCAGAGATTCAGGATGCAGGTTCAGGTACTACAGGAAGCTGAGACAAACCAGCAATTTGTTTGATCCCCTGAGCGCCTTTTATAGGCTGCCCAGGAATCACGTTGGGTGTGCACCAGTGCGCGTGCGCGAGCGCCGTAACGCCGAGCCGCGAACGCGCATGCGTCGAAACGCCGTTCCGCCGGGAATACGAGAAAAACGACCGGACCGGAACGAAGGCTTCTTCTGACAGTGCCCCCCCCCGAGGGGTGGCCTCTGGACACCCAAGGTTGACATCAGTTCTGGATGTTCTCGGTGAAAAGCCTGGAGAAGTTGAGGAGCATGTAAATTCCTGGCTGGTTCCCAGGAGTTATCCTCAGAAGGATACCCCTTCCATTTGATTAAATATTGTAGCTGTCTGCCATTTTTTCTGCAACTTAGAATTTTTTCTACCTCAAACTCGTCTTCTCCGTCGATTAGAACCGGTGGTGGTGGAGGCTTTTCTCTGTCAGGAAAAGGACTGGGAGCCATAGGTTTTAAGAGGGATGCATGGAAGACTGGGTGTACCTTGTAAGCATCAGGAAGGGCTAATTCAAAAGCGACTGGGTTGATTACCCTCTTTATTTTAAAAGGACCTATAAATTTTGGCCCCAGTTTCCGAGAGGGAACTGGCAGTCTGAGATGGATAGTTGATAGCCATACTTCTTCGCCTACTTTGAAGGCCGGGTTCTCCTTCCTTCCCTTGTTGTAGTACTTTCGGTAGTCATCCTGAGCCTTTTGCATCGCTGCTTTGATCTTTTGAAAATTTAACTGGATAGAGTTTACTCGGTCTTGCACTGCAGGGACGGATAATTCCGGGATGGAAACTGGAAGAAAGGAAGGGTGAAATCCAAAATTGGACCAGAAAGGTGTCTGGTTGGTAGCGGAATGGATGGAGTTGTTATATGCAAATTCTGCATAAGGTAGGAGGGAGGACCATTCATCCTGGGAATCGGAACAGAAGCATCGGAGGTATTGCTCTAGGGTTTGATTTGTCCTCTCCGTCTGGCCGTTACTTTGAGGATGATAAGCAGAAGACAAGCAAATCTTTATTTCCAAGGTTTTGCATAATTCCTTCCAAAACTTTGAAGTGAATTGAACCCCTCTGTCAGAGGTGATGCTCACTGGGGTACCATGAAGCCTGATAATTTCTTTAAGAAACATGCTAGCAGTAGCAGAGGCAGAGGGAGTACCCACCATCGGCAGAAAGTGTGCCATTTTTGAGAGTCGGTCAACCACGACAAAGATAGTTGTGAATCCCCCTGATGGAGGTAAATCCACAATAAAGTCCATGGAGATTTCCGCCCATGGGCGTTCAGGGATAGACAAGGGTTTGAGCAGACCCCATGACCTTGTATTTGAGCCCTTGCTACGCTGGCACGGGATGCAGGATGAAACATAGTCTTTGCAGTCTTGTCTCCAGCCTGGCCACCAAAAGAAACGTGAGATCAATTCCATGGTCTTTTGTGACCCAAAATGGCCTGCTAGCTTGTGGTCATGGAAGGACTGTAGGGTTAGGAGCCTTGATTCCAGCGGGACGAAGATCTTTCCATGAGACCAAAATAAATCATTGCGTTTCTCCATAGAAGTTACTTGGGGTTCAGAGCATTGAGCAGATGTGGATTTGATTGCGGACATTAGGTCTCCTTGAGTAACCAGAAGGAAATTTTGCGGAGACAAGATGGTACTTGGCTCTGTTACCTGGGAAGTTTCATGGAACATCCTTGAAAGTGCGTCCGCTTTTCCGTTCTTTGAACCTGGCCTATAAGATATGTGGAAATTAAATCGGGAAAAGAAGAGAGCCCATCGGGCCTGCCTGGGTCTTAGACGTTTAGCAGTTCGCAGGTACTCCAGGTTTTTGTGGTCAGTAAAGATCATGATAGGATTGGACGCCCCCTCCAGCAGATATCTCCACTCCTCTAAGGCAAATTTGATGGCCAGTAACTCTCTATCGCCTACATCGTAGTTTCTCTCGGGAATGCTTAATTTCCGGGATGCAAAAGCCACGGGATGCAATAGAGCCTTGAGTCCTTGTCTCTGTGAGAGGATGGCACCAGTAGCGGTCTCTGAGGCATCAACTTCCAGAATAAAAGGCAGGGCTGGATCCGGGTGTCGTAAGACTGGTGCAGACGAGAATAGTGCTTTCAATTTTAGAAATGCTTCCTGGGCCTCTAAGGACCATTGAAAACGACTATGCTGGCGTGTCAGTTGAGTAATGGGAGCCACGATAGTTGAAAATCCTACAATGAATCTCCGGTAGAAGTTGGAGAAACCTAAGAAGCGTTGTACCCCTTTTTTGTCTACAGGGGCTGGCCATTCCTGGATTGCTTTGACCTTCTGGGGGTCCATTGCAACGCCGTCAGTCGAAATTATAAATCCCAAGAATTGCACTGTAGTTTTCTCAAATTCACATTTCTCTGCCTTGAGGTATAATTTGTGTTTTCTGAGAATCGAGAGAACTAGTTTAACATGCACCCGATGGAGTTCCAGGGTGGTTGAAAAAATGAGAATGTCGTCAAGGTAGACTACTAGAAAGTTGTCAAGATGTTCACGAAAGATATCGTTCACTAAGTGTTGGAACGTGGCCGGGGCATTACAGAGTCCAAACGGCATTACCAGGTACTCATAATGTCCAAACCTGGATCTAAAGGCGGTCTTCCATTCATCGCCTGCTCGGATCCGGATGAGATTGTAGGCGCCACGCAAGTCTAGTTTGGAAAAGATGCGGGCGGATCTGAAGCGTTGGAATAATTCCGGGATGAGAGGAAGCGGGTACCGATTCTTGACGGTAATTTTATTTAATTCCCTGTAATCGATGCAAGGTCGGAGGGATCCATCTTTTTTTTCTACAAAGAAAATACCAGCTCCAGCCGGTGATGAGGAGGAGCGAATGAACCCTTTCTCAAGATTTTCGTCAATGTATGTTTTAAGAGCCTTCAATTCTGTTTCGGACAGAGGGAAAATGCGGCCAAAAGGAATTTCAGCACCCGGCAACAGGTCTATGGGGCAGTCGTAAGGCCGATGAGGTGGTAGACAGTCTGCCTGTTGTTTGTCAAATACATCTTTGAATTCCAGGTAGCTCTCCGGTACATGTTGCAGATTATTGGACGTGGTTGCAATGGTGGCAACAGAAGCTGGGGCCGGGAGAAGGCAATGTCTGGAGCAATATTGAGATGAGAAAGAGACTTCTCTCCTATTCCAGTTAATCTGTGGTTCGTGGGCTTGAAGCCATGGGAGTCCCAGGATTATGGGGAACATTGGAGAAGAGATAATATCGAAGCGGAGGTATTCCTGGTGGCCAGTATCAGTGGTAGTAAGGATGGGTCTGGTTTCTTGCGTGATGGGCCCTGAGCGGGGAAGAGACCCATCGGCTAGGTGGATCCGTAGACTTTGGTTCTTCGTGGTCAAAGGAACATGCAAGCTTGCGGCTAATGATGCATCCAAAAAACAGCTACACGCTCCAGAGTCAATTATAGCGGGTAGGTGAACCTCCTTTTCCGGGAGCTGTAAGGAGACAAAAAGAGTAACGTAAGGTTGAGAAGACCCGATAACTTGTTGATTAATAGCAGGCCGTAAGCAGGACTTACTGGGTCTCACGGGGCAAGAACGAAGGAAGTGTCCAGAACCCCCACAGTAAAGGCACAGATTGCCCTGGCGTCTACGTAGTCTTTCCTCCGAAGTGAGTGGGGCACGGACTAGGCCAAGCTGCATTGGTTCAGCTTCAGGAGTGGTAGGAACCGGTGGAGCTGTGTAAGGTGGATGGACAGGAGTCGATTTAGGCATCGTCCAGGTAGGGCGAGAAGTCTGAAAGCGCTCTGTGCGTCGCTCACGCATGCGACGATCCAATTTAGTGGTAATTTGGATGAGGTCTTCCAAAGAATCAGGGGTCTCAATCCTGGCCAGCTCATCCTTCAGTGCTTCAGACAGCCCTTGACGGAACTGATATTTAAGGGCAGGTTCATTCCAGCTAGTATCGGCTGAACTTTTCCGGAATTCTACAATGTAGTCCTCTACAGGCCTACGTCCTTGGCTCAGGTTATGCAGTAAGGTTTCGGCCGTGGCCGTGCGCTGGGGGTCGTCGTAAAGTTGGGCCATACCTTCGAAGAAGGCATCTACTGAATTCAGGATAGGGTTCCTCTGTTCCATTAGGCTGTGAGCCCAAGCTTGTGGTTCATCGGCCAAGAGAGAAATGATGAACCCAACTTTTACCACCTCTGACGAAAAGGTCCTAGGTTGCAGAGCCAAATACAAGGAGCAAGCGTTTTTAAAGGCCCTGAACTTCTTGCGATTGCCGGAGAAGCGCTCTGGTGTGGGAACCCTGGGTTCTGGAGCGGCCATGACCACGGTGGGATTAGTTGGCATCTGAGGAGAGGAAGCTCCACTGGGAGGTACAGAAGCCGCGGCAGGAGCTGGAGATGGTCCGGAAAGCTGCTGAAGGCGGCCATCAATTTGGGCGTAGCCGTCTTGCAATTTCTGGACGGCCTCAGTGAGGGCCGAGACCTGCTGACACAGGATCTCCAATGGGGAACGCGCTCTGTCGGCCTCAGACATGGCTGGTTTGTACTGTCAGAGATAGTACTTACCGAGGCCGAGATGCCGAGAGCGGTTTCGCCTTTGCGACTAAGCGCAGTCCGCCCCCTGGAGTTGGGACAGGGGGTGAACGGCACAAAGAGGCACAAGCTCCCCAATGGACCGTAGGTGGCTTGCTGGTGAGGTCTTGTAGAGAGGAGCCGCTGTGTAGGTACTGGTAGGCGGGTGCAGACAGAGGCAACCGGCAAGAGGTCCAGAGCTGGGCAGAGGGTCAAACACTGG
Organism: Lithobates septentrionalis; assembly: GCA_037952835.1. NCBI lineage: Eukaryota > Metazoa > Chordata > Amphibia > Anura > Ranidae > Lithobates > Lithobates septentrionalis. The sequence goes on from JBBDGP010001438.1 coordinate 198,623, forward strand.
GAAGGTGCTATGGCACTACAGGATCTGCAAGGTAAGGTGACAAGATCAAGAAAGTCCAGGTACAAGCAAGGGGTCAGGCTGGGAGACAGGAGACAGTCCAGGTAACAGGCCGAGGGTCAAACACAGGAGATTGGTGGGAATCCGATAAGCAGGCAAAGGTCAGGTCCAGGAGAGAGGCAAGAGAAGTCCAAAGGCAAATCCGGGTCACAACAGGTAGTCAGGCAGAGATTCAGGATGCAGGTTCAGGTACTACAGGAAGCTGAGACAAACCAGCAATTTGTTTGATCCCCTGAGCGCCTTTTATAGGCTGCCCAGGAATCACGTTGGGTGTGCACCAGTGCGCGTGCGCGAGCGCCGTAACGCCGAGCCGCGAACGCGCATGCGTCGAAACGCCGTTCCGCCGGGAATACGAGAAAAACGACCGGACCGGAACGAAGGCTTCTTCTGACACCGCTTTGATCAGAGCCCCTCCCTGCACGTGTCGAGTGAGGTTGTGCGGGGTGTATATATTACGCCGCTTGCACACAGCTACCCATGTCACATGTTGGAAAACGCTATACTGCACAGGGACTTTTTGTTTCTCTTGCACACAAGGAAGGTAACTTTCATGGCACTTAATACGCCACTAGATTCTCTCTATTGTGACTATAATACGTAATATATACTTTATCTATTCAACATAAATCTTATGGCTGTTTTTACCCCCCAATTATTTTGGCGCAGTATTAAGACTGGCAACCTTGGTTTTGGGGAGCTCTGTGGTTGTGCCCCAGTTGCACGCGGCCCATCATTACCTCAGCTTCCGGGATGGACACCCTCATTGCGGTCTCACATTCAACATACCCCCATCATCTACTCTTTGCATGTAAGTATCCAGGACTGGCATATTTGCCCTTTCCTGTTATGCTTAGTATCACATTAGATTAACTATACTTCAATCTTTCTAGATATTCGGGAGCATCCGCCCCTGATGAGTGTTTTATACATGAAGCGCGTTGGAAAAATTTAGGATGCCAACACATACCCATATCAGTAATCAACCTAGTCTACTGTCTATCAAGCAATCATGTTTTTATTACCTTATATCATGCCATTTATTGCATTGTGCCGCCCTAAGGACTTGTGTATATATATGAATTCATGGGAATGCTCATCAATTTTCATATTGTCATGTGTTTCCAAGTTATTATTTTGTATCCTTGATGTCCATGTTATATATGTAATCGCCATATTGTCATGTGTTTCCAAGTTATTATTTTGTATCCTTGATGTCCATGTTATATATGTAATCGCCATATTGTCATGTGTTGCCAAGTTGATATCATTATGTATCCTTGATGTAATTTTATGTGTAAACCTTATGATCCAGATATTTTCACTTGTTTTACATTATTGGGACCCATTCATATGTCCTCCATGTTAATAAACATCTTTTCATTTTACATACCCCCACTATGTCGAGAACCTCATTTAAAGTCCCAAATTTCCCCCTTTTTTTGAATAGTGATGGGCAGATAAACCCACTATCACATGCTACCCTATATGCTCTGGGTATATTGCACCAGTTAAGCTAGAGGCAGAAGCAGTGGGGGAATCTCTGTAAGGCCCCATGTACACTGAGCATTTAGCCCTGGTGCATGAGGCTCTGACGATAAGGTGCAGACAGTTTAGGTGTGGGTGTCAGCAGACTACTTGTGTTCTGTTGATTCGTCCCGGGGTGCATACTGCCAAAAATGAATATAGCGCTAGGTGCATTCTCCAGCTCTGTTCAGCCCCTGCAGTTGTCAGCCTCTTATAGACTTTATATACTGTATGTGAAAGAGTGTCACACTATCTATTTAATAACTGAATAAACCTTACTAAAATGAATCACTATAAAGTGCAATGTGCTAATGATTATATATAAAATCTCAAATCATTAATATGTATGTGAAAAAGTGTCACTCTATCAACCAAAAAAACGTTAAACCTTACTACAAATAACCACATGAAAGTGGATAGTACAAGTTATTGAATATAAACTCTGAACACACACATAAATTAATTCAATTAAATGCATGGTGCATACAATAGAATGTGTTGTTCAAAACAATGAAATGCAAGCAGCTGACAAAATGGGATTGAATTACTAAAACTGAAGAGTGCAAAATCTGGTGCAGCTCTGCATAAAAACCAATCAGCTTCCAGGTTTTTATTTTTTTGTAAAAACGTAATTGAACAAGATTTTTCACACTCCAGTTTTAGTAAATCAACCCCACTGTGTTCACAGTCACTCATAATGAGTTGGTGCAGGGACAAAGTGCATCAGACATGTAAACATCATATGTGAAATGCAAAGAAAGAAAAAGGAAGTCCCATAAATTTTGCATTCATATGGTTTGTGCTGCAACTTTCCCTTGATTTCCTTATGAACACGGGTGTAACCACCTTCCCCAGTGGACACACTCACACATTGCTGGATTGACTATAGACTATAAAAGATCTACATTAATTATTTTCTCTACAAGCTGGGAACAGCTAAACTGAAGTGGGGGAGAGGAGTTGACTAGGGCTGATTAGGAATTCGCTAAGGGTTAAACATTTTTTTTTTTACTTGTAAAGTTGCTTAAACAAAAATCATATGCAGATCAAAGGTAACTCTTCATGCAAATGAAACACAGTAAATACAAAGTTGTAATGTGACTTTGTATTTCTTCAGAATCGCACCGGAGTAGTGTTTGCAAACACTGCTCAGAGATACCCCGCTCCTGCTGCCTAGGAGTCTCAGCCATCGCTTTGACATCTGGGAATTGCTGTTAAGAGCTGGGGGAAGCAGCAAAAGGTGGAGAGGGACAGGGATGCGCCTCTGCTGCTGCCCAGCACAGTACTAAGTTAAACTAAAGACAGATCACCCCACTCACCATGCTGAAATGTCATTCATAGGACGGGCACGCTAACTGAGGAATAAGATTCCTCTGCCAGGCAAAGATGCTGTGAATGTGATCGGCTGCCAGATCAAATTTGCAGAGCAAGGCATGAAAACCAGATACAGGAGGTGTACAAGAATATTTTTTAAAACAGGGGTTTAGTCCGCACACATTTGCAAACGCATGTGTAAGTCACAGAGCCTCGTCACGTCACATTTAAGAAGGGGTGGGCTCCCCTTCAGTCCACCTGCCCTCATTTATCCATCAGAATGCATGTGCCTCCACTATGAGGACACTCATATTTTAGTGTTAGGACCACAGATACCAGGGTGCCGTGATGTGGCTCACGCATGCGTTTGCAAATTTGTGCTGACTGAACCCCTGTTTTTAACGCATACTGTTAGAAAGGCTTATTCGGTTGTCTGTTAGCTGGTTGGTAAGTAGGCTTGGGTTTTTTCCTGGGCATTCCCCAGGCTTTTGTAGTTACCTGTTTTAGTCTTCCAATGCCGCTTACTGCGATAGCCAGCTATAGATGAGGCCGGTGGCAAGTTTTTTCATTATCACGTTGGAGAAGAGAAGGGGCCTGGAGCACAGAAGGGGACACAGGCTGGAAAAGGAAAAAGCCTGGAGCACCTTGAAAAAGGGCATAGGCTGGGGGCTAGAGCACAAGACATGGAGACAGGCTGGAGAACAGAGGCTGGAACACAAGAAGGAGACAGGCTGGAGAAGGGTAGGGGTTGGAGCACAAGAAGGGGACACAGGTTGGGGAAGGACAGGGGCTAGAGCACAAGAAGCAGACACAGGCTGGAAAAGGGCAGGGGCTGGTGTACAGGAAGGGGTCACAGGCTCGAGAGGGACACCGGGTGCAGACATGTGGATGTGATTGGCTCAAACTATTTACCTTACAATCTTAGAAAATGCAGCAGGCATAAGGATTATCGAGCTGGCCTGCTGCAAGCGGTTCTGCACCGATGTAACCCTTAAGTCCTTGGCAGTAATGGTTAGCTTGTAGAGGCTGAAGATTTGAACCAGGCAATGGGGTTGATTTACTAAATAGGCTGTGCACTTTTAGACTGCCATCACACTCTGCAAGTGCAGTTGCTCCAGAGCTTAGTAAGTGAGGCTAAGCTTTGCTTTGCAAAGAATACCCGATGGCATGCAAGAACAAAAAAAAATATTTTTGCTTACACATGATTGGACGATGGAAGTGGGCAGAGCTTCCCCTCATTTACTAAGCTCTGAAGCAACTGCACTTGCAAAGTTCATAGTCTGTTTGCCTTCAGTGAATCAACATCAATGTCTTATATATCTTGGGGCACTTTTGATGAGATGTCTGCATCTGAGTTTATTGGTCTCCACATCTGCTGTTGCAATTATGAGGGGTCCCAATATCTCTGTTGGATTTTATATTATGGGGAATGCAATATGAGGTGTATTAATGTGCAGGGGTAGGAGGGAACAACAAAAACACCCAGATGGGCAGGATCAGGAAATGGACATTATGGCAGGGAGATCTTGCTGAGTATTGAAGACATATAAGAAATTATGGGTAGGGATTAGTATCAGAATTATAGGATCCATCTATAACTAAAATATCAATTTTGTGTGGACTGTCTTAAAGTGATATTAAAATAAAATAACTGTGTTTTGTCAAATGAGCTGCTGATAGCAGAACTTTTATGCACTTGCTGTTGTCGTCCCCTCTAATGCCGCGTACACACGACCGGACTTTCGTTCAGAATAGACTCTGACGGTCTTTCCAATGGAGTTCCGCTGAAACGGACTTGCCTACACACGATCACACCAAAGTCCTTTCGTTTAGAACGCGATGATGTACGACGGGACTAGAAAAAGAAAGTTCAATAGCCAGTGGCCAATAGCTGCCCTTGCGTTGTTTTTGGTTCGTCGCACTAGCATACAGACGAATGGTTTTCCCGATAGAAATTGGGTCCGTCGGAAAGATTTGAAACATGTTCTATTTCTAGGTCCGTCAGAATTTTAGAAAGAAAAAGTCAGATGAAGCCCACACACGATCGGAATGTCCGACGGAATGATTCAGTTGGACTTTTTCTGCCAGTCTGGTCGTGTGTACACGGCATAAGCTTCCTTCTCATAACCCCCCTCATCTTCCTCCCACACTCAAAAGGCATGCTGGTAGGTAAATTGGCCCTAGTATGTGTATGAATGTGAGTTAGGGACCTTAGATTGTAAGCTGCTTGAGAGCAGGGACTGATGTGTATGTACAATATTTAGAGTGCTGTATAAATGAATGTCGCTATATAAGGACCTATAATAAGTTATATGTACAGTAGTGCAATTAGTCCTGAGTGTGCTATACACTTAAAATTTAAAGTGATTTGTAAATGATCACCTTGTAAAACACCCCCTTATGTTTAAAATAAAATAAAACACAAAGCATTTTTGTATGGATTTTAAAAAATATAAATACTTTTTTCCCTTTTTTTTTTTCTAAGTGATCACATTCCCTCTGTTCTCAGTTGCATAAGAGCTGGGGGAGGAGAAGCAGTACACTGAGCTTGCCAGTGAATGGCTGAGCAGCAGGGGCGTGTCAGGACAAGTCTGATCATTGGAGGAGAGTACACTGAGTTCTCAGCATAGATAGAGAACTGACCACTGTGTGCTCTCCAGCTTAGTGTGGTCAGTTTTTAATAGGAAAGCAAAGGGATTAGCAGGAACACCAGGGATTTTACACAAAGGAAGCAATACAAAGAGAACGGGATACTTTCTCATACAAGTACAGTAGGCACATATCAGGATTGCGAAGTGGGGTAACAAACGCTTTAAATGTGAGTTTTCTTGATGCTGAATTAGTCACAAAGATGAGAATGTTTGACTATATAAAATGTAATAGTCAGTTTGTTAGATCACAGCAATACTTACTCACAAGAATATATGATAAAATCAGTATTTTGCGGTGCATAGATTTACACACGGTCTGATATAGTGGAGATGTGTTAAGTTCAAAGTGTTCTGCCAGCTGAAATGTTTTGCCTCCTCACAAATGGGTCTAGTACTCTAGTTCAACCGGAAAAGTCTCTTGAGTTTTCTTCTTTCTTTCTTCTTTCCCATCACAAACATTCTCTACCATCATAACTTTTTTCTTTTCAAATGGATTGCAGGCCTGTTTGCGATAATGAATCACTAGCAGGCAGTAAGGTATGTTCAACTTCCTTCTGACTACAGTGGCAGCAAAGCATAAAATGAAAATAATCAACCAAAACCAAAAGAATGTAAACAAAAGTCCCAACGCTTATAACAAATAAAAACAGAACCTGCAGTTACTTGTTTACCTTTGAAAGACATATTTAGTCTTACATGTGATTTGTTGCTGTCATGACCCTAAGAGGATTTAGATGTGTGTTTTTCTAAGTTTTTTTTTTCCCCAAGCACTTGTTTTACTTCTGATAGAACGGCATGTATTCTAACTACTTACATTACATCAGACATTATTCTAGGTGGCTTTTTTTAAGGATACATATAAAAGTGAAAATTTTAGATAAAATTACATTTACTTTTATAATGTTAAGGATAATTTATGAAAGTATTTCAGTGTGAGTGCATTGTTAGTCAATGTATAGAAAGTCCCCCAAAACTGTTATGAAGAGATCCATTTACATTTAAAAGTAGCAAATAATATTTATTTTTTACTTAGTTATTACATTTATATAGAACCGACAATTTATGCAGCATTTTACATATTGTACATTCACTTAGGTGTGTTATAATCACCTTTGATTTTATATTTTACTACTTACAATAAATATATAAAATGTATTACAAAAACTGTTCAAAGCAAAATGAACTGGAAATATTCATAGAAAAGGTCAAACATGCAAACAGTTTCTTAAAGCGGAAGTAAACCCATCCATTTACCAGTTTCAAAAAACTCCAGCATGTGCTGGAAAAGTAACACTCCCATTGGTTGTGCTCTCAACCAAACTGTCAAACCATCCAATGGCCGGTGTCTAAACTGATCACATGTGCAGCATCATGGCACTTGTAGATTAAACAGAGGCAAAGATGACAGCTTCCTTGGCTGAAAATGATTGGGGGGGTTTACTTACACTTTAATGCCCCGTACACACGGTCGGACTTTGTTCGGACATTCCGACAACAAAATCCTAGGATTTTTTCTGACGGATGTTGGCTCAAACTTGTTTTGTCTACACACGATCGCACAAAGTTGTCGGAAAATCTGATCGTTCTAAACGCGGTGACGTAAAACACGTACGTCGGGACTATAAGCGGGGCAGTGGCCAATAGCTTTCATCTCTTTATTTATTCTGAGCATGCGTGGCACTTTGTCCGTCGGATTTGTGTACACACGATCGGAATTTCCGACAACAGATTTTGTTGTCGGAAAATTTTATCTCCTGCTCTCCAACTTTGTGTGTCGGAAAATCCGATGGAAAATGTCCGATGGAGCCCACACACGGTCGGAATTTCCGACAACACGCTCCGATCGGACATTTTCCATCGGAAAATCCGACCGTGTGTACGGGGCATAAGTCTGCTGTTAAAGCGGATCGATAAATTAAAAAAAAAAACAAACAATTCTCGTGAATTTATAGGGCACCTGTCAATTTTTAAAAAATCACATTAATACTTTCTTTCTTTTTGCGCCTAAGGGCTCTTTCACACGGGGCGGATCCGTGACGATCCGCCCCGTGAACATCCGCTTACTCAGCGGGGATCGCTCTGCCGATCCCCGCTGAGCAGGAAGAAGACAGGTCCGTCGCTGCACAGTGTGCACAGTCGCTGCACCTGTTAGAGCACCGCTCTCCCCTATGGGGGTTTGGATGATGAAAAGTAAATTTCACACATTCGCAATCACGAAAAAGAAAATAAATTCTGTAAACGACTTGAATAATAGTAAGGAATTAATGTTGTGCTTTACAGCCTCACACCTCAGATTCACCCTAATTCCTGCACCTTCACACCTCAGATCACCCCAATTCCTGCACCCAGGGCTGCCATCGGCGGTACAGGCAGTACAGAAGTAAGGGGCCCGACTGTCCCAAGGGGTCTGACTGGCTAGGGCCCACTCCGCCTACAGCACAGCAGCACATGAAATCTATCAAGTGCACTGCCGCGGCGCCTGACCGCTATAGAGAAAGAAGCCTCCCCTCCCCTGTACAGAAGAAGTGGAGAAAGGTATTACTTAGATTAAGCCCGAGCCTCCGCTGGCCACCACCTTTCTAACTAACAACCCCTTGCAGCAGGTGATCGCGGCCAGCACTAGCCCCTCTTCCCTCCCTGCTGAGGCAGAGCCGGCTGGCTGCTGCTAGTTTAGTTTACACCGTGATTGTCCGGGACAAGGTCAGGGGTTGTGGTCAGCTTGTCAGTGCAGTGACCCAGCCCTATCAGGTGCATGCATTGCAGATAGATTCCAGAGAGCAGCGTGGAGGCTAAGTCACAAAAGTTGTATGTGTGTGCTGCTGTGCCCCCTGTTCTGCCTCTGTATATTTGGACTTTATGTAATCTCCTTCTCCTTGGATAGGACACCTGAGGGCCAAGGCTAACAAGCTGATGATTGAGTTGCATTGTGGAAAATGGATGAGGATGACTCTGGGTGGAGACGAGTTACATTGTGGACAGGCTCTTCACTATGTATCTCATCGCCACCATCCTCTTCCATTTTCACAATGCAACTCAATCACCTTCATCCCCACCCAGCACCATCCATCCATTCCTCTCCACAATGCATCCCCACCCAGCACCATCCATTTATCTCCAAAATGCATCCCCACCCAGCACCATCCATCCATCCCTCTCCACAATGCATCCCCACCCAGCACCATCCATCCATCTCCACAATGCATCCCCACCCAGCACCATCCATCCATCTCCACAATGCATCCCCATCCAGCACCATCCATCCATCCCTCTCCACAATGCATCCCCACCCAGCACCATCCATCTCCACAATGCATCCCCACCCCCACCCAGCACCATCCATCCATCCTGCTCCACAATGCATCCCTATTCCCACCCAGCACCATAAATGCATCCCCATCCCCTTCCCAGCACCATCCATCCATCCTGCTCCACAATGCATCCCCACCCAGCACATCCATCCATCCCTCTCCACAATGCATCCATGCCACGCCAATGTAATACACTTTTCATATATTAAGTTGTAAGAGTGTTAAAATAAAAGTGCACCGAAGGACTCAGTGGGATGGCCAATGGGCAGATTCGATGGGACAGCCAGTGGGCGGGCCCTGGGGAATGTTGGTGGTCAGGTCCCAGGGGGGCTAAAGCTGTGTAAGGGGCCCCAAAATTTCTGATGGTTGCCCTGCCTGCACCTTCACACCTGAGATCACTCCAATTCCTGCACCTTCACACCTCAGTTCACCCCAATACCTACAACTTCAAACCTCAGATCAGAATCAATTTTTGCATCCTGGGATCTCAAATAAGCCCAATTCCTTCACCTTCACATCTCAGATTACCCCAATTCCTGGACATTCACATCGCAGATCACCCCAATTCCTGCACCTTGACACCTCAGATCAGCCCAATTCCTGCACCTTTACACCTCAGATCACCCCCATTTCTGCAATTTAGACCTCAGATCACCCCAATTCCTGCACCTTCACACCTCAGATCACCCCAATTCCTGCATCTTTACACCTCAGATCACTCCAAAGTCTGCGCCATAGACCGCAGATCACCCCAATTCCTGCACATTCGCACCTCAGATCCCCCAAATACCTGCACCTTCACATCTCAGATTACCCCAATTCCTGCGCATTCACAGCTCAGATCACCCCATTACCTACACCTTCACACTTCGGATCACCCCAATTCCTGCACCTTCACACCTCAGATCAGCCCAATTCCTGCACCTTCACATTTTAGATTAGCCCAATTCCTGCACATTCACATCTCAGATCAGCCCCAATTCCTGCACCTTTACACCTCAGATCACCCCAACTTCTACACCTTCAAACCTCAGATCAGACTCAATTTATGCACCCTCAGGTCTCAAATAAGAACAATTCTTTCACCTTCACACCTCAGATTACCCCAATTCCTGGACATTGACACAGCACATCACCCCAATTCCTGCACCTTTACATCTCAGATCACCCCATTTCTGCACTATAGACCTCAGATCACTCAATTCCTGCACCTTCACACCTCAGTTCACCCCAATTTGTGCACCTTCACACTTCAGGTCAGCCCAATTTTTGCACCTTCACACCTCAAATCACCCCAATTCCTGCACCTTTACACCTCAGATTAGTCCAGTTCCTGCACTTAAACACCTCAGATCACCCCAATTCCTGCACCTTCATACCTTGGATCAGCCTCAATTCATACATCTTCACACCTCAGATTAAACTCAATTACTGCACCCTCAGATCTCAAATAAGGCTGATTCCTTCACTTTTACAAATCAGATCACCCCAATTCCTGGACCTTCACACCTCAGGTCACCCCAATTCCTGCACCTTCACACCTCAGATCCCAATTCCTGCACCCTCACACCTCAGATAAGCCAAATTCCTGTACCTTCACACCTCATATCAGTCTCAATTCCTGCACCTTTCCACCTCAGATTAGACCAATTCATACACCTTTCCACCTCAGATCAATCCAATTCCTGCACCTTTACACCTCAGATCAACCCTAATTCCTGCACCATCTCACTTCAGATCACCCCAAATCCCACACTTTCACATCTCAGATCAGCCCAATTCCTGCACCTTCCCACCTCAGGTCAGTCCCAATTCCTGCACCTTCACCCCTGAGATCAGCCTCAATTCCTGCACCATCACACCTCAGATCAGCCCCTAATCCTGCACCATCAGACCTCAGGTCACTCCAATTCCTGCACCTTCACACCTCAGATCAGTCCCAATTCCTGAACCTCCAAATTAGTAATTCCCAATAGCTGGTTAAATACCAGTCCAAAATGAGATCAGGTGGCTTGGGGCATCCGACTCAGCGCCAGGGCCAGATCTAGCCTGTCTGATGTGGAGGTGCAGTAAAAAACATCAGCAGAGCAGAAAATAAGGTCAGCAGTTTGTAGGGCAGTGTACAGAGGTCAGAAAGGCAGAAGATTGGATGTCAGCGGAGGAGTGTACAGGGATCAGCAGGGCAGAGGTCAGTAGGGAGGGGAACAGGGTTCTGCAGGGCACACAACAGGGATAAGCAGGGTAGAGGACAGGGGGTCAGCAGGGTGGAAGACAGGGGTCAGCAGGGCAGAGGATGGGGTCAGCAAGGCATAGGCCTGGGGTTAGCAGCACAGTATACATGGGTCAGAAAAGCATAGGACAGGGGTCGGTGGGGCAAAGGATGGTCAGCAGGGAAAAGGATAGGGGTCAGCATTGAAAAGGACAGGGTTAGCAGGGCAGAGGATGGGATTAGCAGGGTAGAGGACAGGGTAAGCAGGGCAGAGAATGGGGTTAGCAGGGCAGAAGAGAGGAGTCAGCAGGGTATGGGGCAAGGTCACCATGGAAGAGGGTGGAGTCAGAAGGGCAGAGGATGGGGGTCGGCAGAACATGGGATGAGGTCAGCAGGGTATAGGATGGGGGTCAGCAGGGCATGGGATGAGGTCAGCAGCATAATTGACAGGATCAGCAGGGCAGAGCCAGAGCATGGAGGTCACTGCTGGCAGGGCTCTCAACAGAGCTCCTCTTCACCACACTGCATACAGATGAAATCTGGTTCCTTTACAGACAGAACCCATTTTTGCACAGTGTGTTGCTGGCTGTTGCAGCTGTGCTGCCTTTACAATCTGAGGATTTCGCAGGTCAGAACTGCAACAGCCAACTACACAATGTGCAGATTCAGGACCTGTCTGTAAAATAATCCAATCTCATCTGTGTGCAGGAGCAACTCTGCTACATGTCCTGTATTGAGGCTGAGTGCAGTCCGGGGATGGTGGGAGGACTTTACCAACCAGCAGTGGCACAGCATCCATATAGCCATATGTATAGCCAGCCATAACCGCCCATCGGCTTTGCTGGTGAGTGGATGAGTGGGAGGTGAATGTTCCAGGCTTCCCTTTGTGTGCCATAAATGCGCCTACGTGCTATCTCTGGCACACGTGGCAGGGGTTGCTGACCCCTGATCTAGATCTTTATTGCCTGGTTCACACCTATGCATTTTTCAGTGCATTGTAAGTTTTATAGACGCGCACTAAAGTCCATTTAATATGGTTTTCGATGGGTCACCTTCACATCTCTGCATTCTTCACGTTGTGTTTTTTGGAAAGGGTCAGGGACTTTTTTCCGCAGCAGGTTTAGTTTTTCATTTCATAGACTTTAATTGAAATGCATCAGAAACACAAAAACGCATGTGAAAAAATGCAAAACGCACCAGAAAAATGCAGGAACCACAACCTGCATAGGTCTGAGCCAGAGGTGAAACTGAATTTTAGGCATTTTTTTTTAAATACTAGGGGAAATATTAAACAGAAGAAACTTTGCTCTCTCCTAGCAATTTTTTAAAATTAAGTACACTGCTTGTGGGGCCTGCACAGTCCAGTATACATCAAAGCTCATCCCAGGCCCCTGTAAGCCCCCATTCAACACTCAGTGTCTTGTACATCTACACCCTACACTCAAAGAAGTACATGAGCTATATTTATGGTATAATCAGGTGTTTTTGCATTTGGCATTTCCACGTGCTGCAAGCACATTGCTTCTGGCAGCTCATCATCTATGCATTGTGGTGCTTTATAGTGCAGGTGTTTTGCAGTGCACTGTAGATGTTTGTTGGTGTGCAAATGACAGTGAATGGCAACACATCGCAACACATATATACAGTGTATTGCCATTGCAGCTCCATTTTATGTATGTTGTGGTGTGAACAAGCCCTTTAGCCCCTTTCCCACTGATCCCTACTGAGCAGAGCAGTCACGGCCCCTTCTCCTCTATGGGTGGGTGGATGTAAATAAACCGCCTGTCCACAGGTTGCAGGAAAGAAATTTGCACGATTCCCCTATCAACACAGACAGTGCAAATAAATCCGGCAGGCTGGTTGTATGGAACCTATGGCCGGCCTGTTCGTGTCCTGTTATGGTAAACTAACGTGTTTTGAATCTGTTAATCAAGCACTGTACAACTGCTCTTCCTTCCAGACTACAGGACACAGCATCTACAGTTATTCTATAAATTGACTCTAAATAAATGTTCATATCTCAGCCTTCAGAATGTCCGAGGAAGGTAATGGAAGATTTTTTAAAAGAAATGCAGGCAAATTAACAGGGCCCTGCTCAGAAGAGCTTACAATCTAATAGAGTGGGGCAGGTGGTATAAAAGGTTGTAACTGTGAGGAATGAGCTGATGGAAGTGGTAAAAGATTAGTTGGAGACGCGATAGGCCTTCCTGATGAGATGAGTTTTACAGGGATCGCCTGAAGGTAGCAAGAGTAGGGGATAGCCAGATGGGTGGAGGTAGCGAGTTCCAGAGGATGGGAGAGGCTCTGGAGAAATCCTGGAGACAAGCATAGGAGGAGGAGACGAGAGAGCTTGAGAGGAGGAGGTCTAGAGAAGAGCCGAGAGGACAATTTGGGTGATATTTGGAGACAAGATTGGTAATGTATCTCGGGGGCAGAGTTGTGAATGGCTTTGTATGTTGTGGTTAGTATTTTGAATTTAATTCGCTGGGTGATTGGGAGCCAGTGTAGGGATTGGAGGAGAGGGTTGGTAAGGTGGATAAGTCTGGCAGCAGCATTCATGATAGACTGAAGAGGGGATAGCCTATGGAGAGGTAAGCCAATGAGAAGGGAGTTGCAATAGTCAAGGCGAGAAATAATAAGGGAGTGAATGATGAGCTTGGTGGTTTCATTTGTTAAAAAGGGGCGAATTTTAGATATGTTACGGATGTGAGTTCTACAAACTTTTGACAACAATTGGATTTGAGGCTGAAATGACAGGTCAGAGTCTAAGATTACACCTAGTACCCTGGCGTGAGGGGAGGGACTGATGGTTGCATTGTTGATTTTGATGGAAAAGTCATGGAGGGGGGCACAGGCGGGGGGGGAATATTAATAGCTCAGTTTTAGAGAGATTTACTTCAAGGAAGTGGTGCGACATCCAAGCTGATATGTCAGTTAGTAAGTTAGTCATGCGAGAGGAGACTGAAGGAGTGAGGTGAGGAGTAGACAGATAGGTTTGGGTGTCATCGGCGTATAAGTGGTATTGGAAGCCGTGGGCGGTTATCAAGTGAGGAGGTGTAGATAGAGAAGAGAAGGGGTCCAAGAACAGAGCCTTGGGGGAACCCCACAGAAAGGGGCAATGGAGAGGAGGAGACAGAGTTGTAGGTATTTTTTGTCATTCAAAAATAGACTTGAAAACAGAAAAGACATTGGGATTGATTTACTAAAGACAAATAGGCTGTTCACTTTGCAAGGGAAGTTGCACTGTGCATGAGAATTTTCCCCAGAGTTTAGTGAATGTGGTAAAATTTCACTTTGCATAGACTACCCAGTCACGTGCAAGGAAAATTAAAGCCTCTGATTGGCTACCACAGTGATCAAGCACTATGAACCCTGTGTTTTTTCCTTTCTGTGAATAGAGAGGAAAGATACAATGTATCTTTCTCTTTCCTTACGGAAAGAAAAAAAAGTGTTTGTAAAAATGTTTTTAAATAAATAAATAATAAAAAATACAGAAAAAAATACCTAGATCTAGGTCAGTGCCAGGGTGAGTGTTTGGGTTAAGTAGGGGGGTCAGGGTCAGGGTCAGTATATTTTGGGCAAGTTTTTTTTTTATTTTTTTTATTAGCAGCAGTGTCAATGTGTTTTAGACAGGACAAAAAAAAAAAGCAAAATGCACATTATTGCTTCTGGGCTGTGCTACGGGTACATACAACAACTAACATACACATATATGATATTGTTGTGATCATCAGGAGCAGGAGAATTTATTTTGGGTTGTTCTTTGATGGTAGGTTTGGTAGTAACAAGAAATATACAGCTAAATTTAAAAAAAATTTTTTTTTAATTATTTTGGGCCAGTTTTCCTTTGATAATAAAAAAAAAATCAGTACATTTCGATAACTATTTACTACCAAATGAAAACCCAAGTTGTCCAAAAAAAACAAGATATAATCCACCTGGATGCACAAAGTATTTGTGATGATATGTATGGTTTTGCTAACACATGTCAAAATTGTGCTTAGGCTTTTAGATTTGTTTTGCCCTTAGGTGTGTAGGAGTTAAATACGATTGGATGATGAAGTCAGCAGAGCTTCATGTCATTCAATAAGTACATGGGAAAATTCCCTTTGTAGAGTGCAACTTCCCTTGCAAGATAAACTGTTGATTTGCCTTTAATAAATCAACCCCAATATTTATTTCTGCTAGTGAGATCTCTGTATTGGCCCCCTTTTTGTTTTAAAGGGGCACTCCTTGTAGGATATAGTCAGTATTTGAATAACCCCAAAGGGAAAGTGTCCATTACATAGTAATTTTAAAAGTGCCCAGAGACATGGATAGGCTTCAGAAACAAACAAAATAAGGCCAGCTCAGACTGTGTGTCTTGCCTTATAGAAGGAAGAAAGCTGTTTTACTTCAAGCCCTAATCCTGTTATGAACGCTGTGTTGACAATAAGTGCATACTCTTCTGTAAGATGGGATCAAACAGAACATCCAGAAGTTAGTCTTATTTGAATAATTTTCAGTTATGTTCGTGGTTAATGTTTGATTATGAAAACACAAAACTGATTAATAATTTTGAATCAATGTGTTATTTGTAGTTTGTTACTTATACGAAGTGCTTAGTGTCCCTTCATCCTAATTGTTTACCATGCTGCCTAATTCAGTGTTACCCTAGATATTTATATAATGCTTACATTTCCTCTAGCTATTAGTTAGTACGTTCAAAGGCCTATTAGTTTAAAAACAGACTACGTCCGAAGAATGAGGCCCTCCAAAACTTGACATCTTTAAATAAGCAATTGAACTCTATGAAGCACAGACCTTATTTGCAATTAGGAAAGCAATATTTATACTTCAGGTTGAAAAGGCAGGATGTTGGGAAATTTAACTAATTTGGATAGTGACCTTTAAGTGCACCAAAACCAAATAATTTGTAGGCTATGGCACAGGGCACATTCCAGCAAAATTTGTGAGAATCCAGTTCCTAATGGTCCTTGAAATAGATAAACCTGGATTGACTCTCTCTGAAATCATAAGTCTATTTAAAAAGTTAAAAGAAACATGTAGTATGCAATTAACATCTTATGAACACCTTGAAGTATGGTTGGAAGAATGTAGTTTACTTTTCAATTGTATAGTGTAGTATAAAGAATCTGTCTTAGGCCCCTTTCACACGGGACGGATCCGTGTTGATCCGCCCCGTGAACATCCGCTGCTCAGCGGGAATCGCTCCGTTTTCCCCAGCTGAGCCGGCGGATGACAGGGCGGGACCCGCACACTGTGCAGGGACCGCCCTGTCAGATCTCCGCTCTCCCCTATGGGGGATCGGAGGAACACGGATCGTCTGACCGTGTTCATCCGATCCGCTCTACAGACGGATAGAAAAATAGGATTTTCTTCCGTCTGCAGAATCGGACCAGAGCGGAGCCGGATGACATCAGGTGTTAGCGGATGTACATCCGCTGACACCTGCTATCCCATAGGGATGCATGTATGTCCGTATTTCATCCGAAAATGGATGGATGAAATACGGACATACGGTCCGCATGTGTGAAAGGGGCCTAATATGGCAGATGTTATGATGCAGCTGTATGAAGTTTGTGGGCGAGGCCTACTCACCCTGTACATGGGGGTACCTCTTGCCCTGTGTGTATGCCCATCAATGTTCGGGACCAGGCAGGGTCGTGTTCATGTGAAAGTCAACAATATGGTGGTAACCCAGCTTAGAGATGAGCCGTACACTGTGTACAGTATGTAAATATACAGAGTTCCTCTGTGAGCATTCCATCCCATGTCACTGCACACCTTCCCTGATGTATTTTTTCATTTAGGAGGGACACTGCTGAGCCCATGCCCTCTCCACCAGTTCAGCATTGCTCTACCACCTCAGTCTAAGTGACAGAATGGGGTCCAGCTGTGCACCTAGTGCGGATCTCATGCGTGCACATAATTAACTCCTTCTGTTCTCCCATGCCATGCGACAAGGTATAGGGGGTCTCCATACCACAGGTTCGCTCCTGGTTGCTTTTGGAGAACTGACCACTAGGAAGGGAGCCAGAGCAAAGACCCCTTTATTACCAGAGGACCTGCCATTCCCACCAGTTTTTGGTTCTTTTTGGAAACTACTCTCCTGTTCCGACTCCTCTGCCGAGTTAACCCTTTGTAGTGGCCTTGTTTCATACCCCACATGCTCCAGCTGGGCTATATGGTATAGCAGTTCTTCCTCTGTAAATCCCATGTGGACGATAGAGTGCTTTGAGCCCTCCCCTTGCATTTATGTGCCTTACAGCAGGGGACAGGACCCAGAAAGCCCTGGAAAGAGTCTGGACACAGTTAACCCCTTTCCATCCTGGGCAGCCTGTAACTGTATACTAACACAGTGCAATTCATAAATACAACAGCAGAAATACATTCAAAGACACCCCACAAACACCTGCTTACAAGTTGAGCAGAAGTGGGCATCATACTGATACCACCAGTTTTTCCATAGTTACACCTAAAGAACAGCCAGTGTTAATGCAAAAAATCTTTTTTCCTATACTGTCACG
The DNA here is from genome assembly GCA_037952835.1 of Lithobates septentrionalis. Lineage (NCBI taxonomy): Eukaryota > Metazoa > Chordata > Amphibia > Anura > Ranidae > Lithobates > Lithobates septentrionalis. Next base: position 216,216 of record JBBDGP010001438.1, read on the forward strand.
GGTAATTTGTAAAAGTGATCTTACTATGTTCTTGGTTATATAAAGTTTTCAAGGTCTGAATCCAGTAGTGTCCAGTTGTTTGTGCCATGATACATTCCCACTTTGGGGTTAAGCCAGCATTATGGCCACTTATCACTGGGCAGTGCTACTATTTAATAATAATAAATTATGGTGACATCAGCAAACTTTTCTAGGATGCAATCTCTAGGGATTTATGGGACACAGTGGAAAATAATGTCAACTATTGTTTATTGAAAGCTGTTGATTCTCCTGTTACACACATACATATACCTATATGCAGTATTTTTTTTAGCTAGTTACTTTTTTCCGTGAGAACAATGTGAACAGTGCCAGATCAGTCAAATATTTCTAGCCAGACCAGTACTAGAAGTTGCCTTAGATGGTCAGAGGTGTCCCACAGACTGCCTCATTTCTATTTGTACTTCTTAGAATTGCAGATATCAGATATCTGTAAGTTACTTAACGTAGAACTATAGGTAAAATGTTTTCCCATTTTGGAGATTTCCTTTCACTTCCTGTCCCATAGCCAAAACAGGAAGTGGGAGGAAATTCCTGCAAATTAGGGAATCACGTGGGGACCCCCAGGTCACTAGACCTAGTGTCCCCATTGGAAGATTTCCTCTCTATTATTTTTCTGGGGACAACCTAAAATTAGGGATTTTCTTTTACTTTCACTTTCAATGATAATGGTAAACAGGACAAATAAGAGAGGAGGGATCTCCATAACGGGGGCACAGGCAGCAATAAAAACCTACATGTGTTCCAATTTCCTCTACTCTATCAAAAATGAAAAAACTTTTAGTTGTACTTTGGAGCTGAACACCAGGCAGAATTAAAATACACAATTTAATGCATCTCTGTAATTAATACATCCTTAAATGTTTTTTTTTGGCCTACCCTTTGCAGCTATAACAGCTATCCTGAGAAGGCTGTCCACAAGGTTTAGGAGTGTGTCTGTGGGAATGTTTGACCATTCTTCGTGAAGAGCATTTGTGAGGTTAGGCACTAACTTTGGATGAGAAGGCCTGGCTTGCAGTCACCACTCTAATTCATCCCAAAGGTGTTCTATTGGGTTGAGGTCAGGACTCTGTACAGGCCAGTCAAGTTCCTCCACCCCAAACTCGCTCATCCATGTCTTTATGGACCTTTCTTTGTGCACTGGTGCGCAATCATGTTGGAGCATCCCCAAACTGTTCCCTCAAAGTTGGGAGCATGACATTGTTCAAAATGTCTTGGTATGCTGATGCCTTAAGAGTTCCCTTCACTCAAACTAAGGGGCCCAGCTCAACCTCTGAAAAACAACCCAAAAACCATAATCCCCCCTCCACCAAATAATTTGGACCAGTGCACAAAGCAAAGTTCATAAAGACATGGATGAGCGAGTTTGGGATAGAGGAACCTGACTGGCCTGCACAGAGTCCTGGCCTCAAGCCGATAGAACCCCTCTGGGATGAATTAGAGCGGAGATTGCAAGCCCGGCCTGCTAGTCCAACATCAGTTCCTAACCTCACAAATGCTCTTCTGGAAGAATGGTCAAACATTCCCATAGACACACTCCTAAACCTTGTGGGCAGCCTTCCCAGAAGAGTTGAAGCTGTCATAGCTGTAGAGGGTGGGCCAACTCAATATTGAATCCTACAGACTAAGACCCCATACACACTATAAGATTTTCTGCAGATTTTTGTCTTCAGATTAACCAAAACCATGTAGTGCAAGGGCCTGCCTGATTGCATACAAATTTAAACTCTAAAGGTTTGACCTCATATTATATGGTTTTGGTAAATCTGAAGACAAAAATCTGCAGAAAATCTAATAGTGTGTATGGGGCTTTAGACCGAGATGCTATTAAATTTCATGTGCGTGTAAAGGTAGGTGTCACAATACTTTTGACAATATAGTGTATAGGTTTTATTTGTGTATTTAGCTTTTTCCTGAGGCTCACCCTTAAAAAGTGATTAAATGCTGGAGAAATATTTTTGTGTCAAATATTAAAAAATTAAATGAAAAGAAAAATGTACCCCTTAGTCCACTGAGTTGGCACCATATAAATCCTGTAAAATAATATTAATAGTTATAATTAAAATAGTTTAGTGATTGAATCAACAAAAAAAGGTTTGCTAATCTGTTGAGACTGTTAATTGACCTGGCATATAAAGGTACTGCATGCACATGTACATATACATATGATATAAAATCACATGCATATTTAAACCAGATTTTGCACTACATGGAAGGTTTCCTTTTCATCCCCCTTGCAGAAACACTGACTAAACGTTTAAAGCGGAGCTCCACCCAAAAGGGAAAGTTCCACTTTAAGCACTCCTACATCCTCCCCAGTCACAATTGGCATATAAATTTTACTGGGGGGTGGAGTTTGACAGGTACCCTCTCCCACTTCCGCTCAGATTACCTAGGCGATCTGAGTGGAAGTTCTCCTCTCTCACTCCCTTTCTCCAATCTTCGGGGACAAGTCACAGGTCCTAGAAGATTACTGGACCATTCAGCAGGCGCAGCGCAACTCGCACATGTACAGTGCTCACCCGGCTGTAAAGCTGCAAGCTGTCACAGCCATGTACCCACAGTTAAAATGCCGGCGCCAGGGAGAGGAGAGGGAGAGAAGCGACGGTTCAGGTGAGCACATTGCTGGATCCTGGGACAGGTGAGTGTGTGTTTATTAAAAATCAGCAGCTACACTTTTTGTAGCTGCTGACTTTTAATAGACACAAAAATAACTGAAGCTCCGCTTTAAAAAAGATAACATAGTGAGAAAAAAGATTTTATGTGCACCTTACCTCCAGCTTCCATGGTGCAGGAGTTAATATCCTGCCAACGAGATCCAGCGGAAGGGCGAGTACTTCAAATCTCACAAGAATACGCTGCAGCGCAGTGCTGGGTGCTTCTTCTCAGCAAGATTTTGACTACTCTACATTTCACATCTAACATTTTCCCCTACAGGTGATTTTTTTGCACTTTAACATGGAATAAATGCAAAAGAAAACATATTATTTTGCAGCTTACCAATTCTTAGATGTGATGGCTGCATTCATTTCATTTTTTAGTCTTTCTTCCTTCTATTTTCACCTGGTGATCCAGTAAGTCTGGGGCCTGGCTGATTTGCATACAAATTGAAAGTGTTTAGGTTTGAGGGGCTTGGCTTGGACATGGCAGGGTAGAGAAGCACAGTGCCTGAGCTCCTGCTCCCTTTCCAGCAAACCGACACTTTTCAGAAAGTAAACGTGCACGGAATGAGCTCTATGCGGAGGAGAGTGAAAAGCCTCCACAGAACTTCTCCCCGATTGGAGATACAGCACTTCATGGACTTACGGTCTTCCAGATCGCAGGGCCCATTCAGCAGTCGCACGTGGCAGATCAACAGAGGCCTCTCAGATGGCGGCACCTCTGGTTTCTCTGGCCTCCTCAGCCTCGGATACCTTCCCTGATCTCCTGTACATCTTCCGCTCCCACCCGGTGAACCCATCATGTGAACAGATTAGAGCCCTGCCGAATACTGGAGACACAGACCTGTGCGCCTTAATCCAAGCGCTCCCCACCAAGGTGGACATTGAGGCACTCTTCCATCGTCTAGAGGAGACGCACAGCAAAGACCTGCAGGCAGTCCGCACTGAGGTACATCAGGTGGCGGAGCGAGTCTCCATGGGGGGAAGCATCTATTGTCTCCATGGAGGCTCGCATCATACAGCTAGAGGCAGCGCAGGCCTCACAGGCTGCTCATGGGTCGTCCCTGCAGCTCCACCTGGAAGATCTTGAGGACCAGAGCCGTTGCAACAACCTATGGCTCCGGGGCCACCCGGAGGCTACCGGACTGGAGCACCTGCCAGACACAGTCGTGGCAATTTTCAACAGGCTACTTGACTCGTCCCCTCCACTGAACTTGGAGCTGGACAGAGTGCATAGAGCCCTGGCCCCCCGCTCGCCAGATCCCAACAGGCCGCGAGACGTGATATGCCGCATTCACTGGTATACCCGCAAGGAAATGATCCTCCGAAAGGTGTGGGAATGGGGGGAGGTGGACTTTGATGGAGCATCAGTGAAAATACTCCCGGATCTCTCCAGGGCGACTTTTCAACGCCGAGCATTGCTACGTCAATTGCTGGATAAACTCCGTCAACTGGGCTGCACTTATAGATGGGGATATCCCTTGTCACTGACGGCGCAAAAGAACTCCTCGTCCTTTGTATTGCATCATCCCCATGACCTCCCAGCCTTATTCACCTTCCTAGACACGGATCCCATCTCAGTACCGGACTGGCTACAACCTTTACCACGACCTGCCAGGAGAGCCCGAGTCACTAGGGGAACCACCACTCTTGGAATGCCCAGGACCTGTCGAATCCCTAGGAATCCACCAAGCTCCTGACCCTGAGCCTTGATCTCTCCATTTTTCTGTAAGGTACTGTTTAAAGTCTTGCAAATGAAGTATGGTGCCTACACTGTCCCGGTGCACTGCACAGCACTACACTGAGCTGCATTCATATATTCCTGCTCCCCGCGGACAAGGGCTTAGTTCCTTAATTTTTTATGGGCTTCCTCCTAGCCTCTATACCCATACATCTACCACCATGGTAAGCCTGTTATCAGCCTTGTATTGACACTCTGTGGACACTCTCTTCAGGTTGGAGGGCTTTGCACCTACATTTTTTACGCTCCTTGTCAGTAATATACACATCAACCTAAGGTGCTGCTGTTATGACTGCCTGGATTATGTCCCCTCTCTTGTGACCTCTCCCCTTCAGGGTTATATTTGAGGGCACTGAAGAGCTCCCTATCTCCTGTTCGGGGTGGTATGCTATGTTATAGTTGGGGTGTTGACATAGTCACCTGCACTATAAACACCACACAAACTGCAATACAGCTACGTTGACAAGCACCATATATAGATTACTGCTGTCCTTATTGTACCCATACAAGTTATGAGATGCCTGCTTGTTAGGACATAAACCATCCGATGAACGTTCCTTCATACTCTTGACATAGATGATATTTCAACAAAAGGTGACAATTATACCTTCGGTCACAACAAATGAAGTGGACTTAATACCCACAGCTTTGATGTGTCTTGTTTGACTTCTGCCCTACAGTAGTTCTTATCTCACGCACCCAGTCGGACATTCATATCCAGTCGAACCTACGACACCAAACATACTGATACCGATGCCTACATACCCTACATTTACATCTGAAGCACATATAGAAAATATCTACAGATTGGCTATGCCTATGATGACAGCCAGGTCCATTTGTAAATTCAGAACTGAAGGTGCTCCCTGACTGGATAGAACTGGCCTACGCATAAGAGTGGCTATTGCAGAAGCTCATTTAGTAATGTTTCAACTGTTTTAAAAAAAATGTTTGATGATCCATGTCTCTCTTTCCCTTTTAATGTGATTTGATGTTTATTTCTCCTCCTTACCTCTCTCTTTTTTAATTGTTTCAATGCCTTGTATTAATCCATTTTGAAATTTGCTTGAAAGTTCAAGACACGGCCTACCTGCTGTTTCCTTACACTCCCCCCTTAGACCTGCACTCACTGGCTCGGTGACGCCGCGGTGAGTGCCTTAACAGTTATTTAGTTACCTATTGGGTGCTAGGGTTTATCACCTGGAGCCACGTGGTATCCTACAACTACTTTGTGTCCTTCCTCTACTTTCTTTATCCCTCCATCTGAACGCTCTCTTTCTTTTCAGTCCTTCCCACTCTAACCCTATCCGTCCTCCCTCCCCCTTTTTTTTTGGCTGTTCAATGACAGCATGGATTTAGTGTAAATTACATCTCTTAATGTCAAAGGACTTAATGTCCCTGAGAAAAGAAGGATGCTTCTACATGACTTGAAACGCTCTCGCTCTGACGTAGCATTCATACAAGAAACACATTTCAAAAAGAGCAAACTTCCTTTCCTTCAGGACAGGTTCCTCCCCTTTGTCTATAATGCCTCAAACCATTCAGCCAAATCCAAAGGAGCCTCTATTCGAATTTCTAGCTGCGTTCCTTGGTCCCTCTTGGATATCTGTGCGGATGAGGAGGGGCCGGTTCTTGTTCGTGAAGGGACACATTGGCAGCGTGAAGTGACAATGGCTACAGTATACTCCCCAAATCAGCATCAAGATGCCTTCCTCTCTAGCACCCTATCCTCCCAGTCAGAGTTTACTGAGGGAAAGCTGATACTAGCGGGAGATCTTAATATTCCTCTGGACCCGACGGTTGATGCGTATGTGTCACCTCGGCACTCGCAGACGCATACTCCAAACCCTGCATAGTCACCAACTGATTGACGCGTGGCATCTATTTCATCCCTGCGAACGGGACTATACATTTTTTTCCACCCCACACCACTCATATTCCCGAATAGACTTGTTGTTGGCTCCCCAACAACATCTCTCGGATATCATTAATGTGAAGATCGGCAACATCACTTGGTCAGATCACTCACCTATCACATAACAGTACAGACTCACGGAGCCTTCTCCCTCCGAGAGTGTAGCTGGAACTTACATGAAAGTCTGTTACAAGACAAGTTCTGGCAGATGTTACCAGAGAACTTACCACATATTTTCAATTCAATGATATCCCAGAGAGCGATCCCTAGATGATCAAGCATTGTGCCCGTATCAAGCGTACCCGGGACGCTAAACTCACTACGTTACTTACAGACATACAAGCGTTGGAGTTGCCTCATAAGCAGACCCCTGAAGCCTCTCTAGAACAAGACCTCACACGCTTACGCCGCCAGGTGTCAGAATTACTACGATATTGCACTAAGGCAGCGATTCAGACCTGCAGGAGACTTCACTACAAATCCGGAGACAAATGTGGAAAACAACTGGCAAAGGCCCTATGGGACCAAAGAATAGCTTCCTATATTCCCCACATAGTGGGCCCGACGGGTCAGAAGATGACACTACCAAAACGTATAACACGGTCCTTGGAGAATACTACTCTTCTTTATTTAACCATCCCGGCCAGCCTACCATTGCAGACCCAATCGGACGATTTTCTCTCCTCAGCCCGCCTCCCTAGGCTGTCGTCTCCACAACGGCGTGACTTGGAGGCCCCTATATCCTTGGAGGAGTTACAAACCGCTGTGGGCTCAGCCAAACACGGCAAAGCTCCAGGCCCTGATGGTTACACCATCCAATACTACCCTATTACCCATCTTAGGACCCCAAATGGTAAAAACATTTAATGCGTTGGGACAATCTTCCTCCTTCCTGCCTGCAACATTGCTGACCCATAGCTCAGTCATACACAAGGAGGGTAAAGATCCCTCCTTGTGTAGCACCTATAGACCCATATCACTACTTAACGTAGACTTGAAACTCTTCACTAAAATCCTTGTTATACGCCTTCAGCATTTTCTTCCTCAACTGGTCATTTCGACCAAGTAGGCTTTACCACGAAAGTCTTGAATTTGTTACACTTAGCCAATCATACCAAAATACCATGTGTCTTCCTGAGCACAGACGCCAAGAAGGCGTTCGATAATGTGAATTGGAGTTTCATGTTTGCGACCCTTTAAAAATTCGGTGCGGGGGACAGGATGATTCAGTGGATCTCTGAGGTATATACTACCCAGAGGGCCTTAGTCAAGGATAACGGTGTGTTAATGGCCACCAACCACATTTGAATCCAATTGCATGGGAGAAGGCACACTACCACGCACCCTCTCCACAATGTACTCTATATTGATCTCCCCACCTGCAGAATTCAGACATGCCAGCCTTATCAAATGGGAAGCAGATCTGGGACAATCTTTCACGCCCAAACAGGATAGCAAAATCATTTGGTTCACCCTTCAGTCCTCCGTCTGTGCGCGCGTCCAAGAATGCAACTATAAGGTGCTCAACAGATGGTACTACATCTGTTTTAAATCCGCTTCTTTCCCGGGTGCCTCTAATCGGTGCTGGAGATGCCGGGGGAGAGAGGGACGCTCTTGCATGTGTTTTGAGCTTGCCCGGCCCTGGAGACCTTCTGGAAAGAGGTGCGCAGACTCACACAACAGTTCATACGGTCCCAGGGGACCCTGCCTTTTTCCTACTACAATGCTCTGACATTCCAATTAAAACATATTAAAAAAAATCAGTGCTACGTCATTTACTTGACGCTGCCAAGCATTGCAGCACTTTACGATGGAAAGAACCTGACCCTCCGACTATCCAAATGTGGCTAAGAATGCTTGAGGACACCAGCAAAATGGAAGACTTGTTGACTGCACAAAACAAGCATGAGTGTTACAACAAAACGTTGCTTCACTGGAACATGTTCATATACTCAGAGGAAGGACGATCTCTTTTTGATGTCCTTCGACAACTGCCTTAATAGCTCCACCCTGTCCAGCGAGTTTGTCCCTTTACTGCCCCCTCACCCCCCCACACACTTTTTGCTCCCTGCCTATTTTCTCTGTTTTCTTCCCTCCCTCTTTTCTGCCTTGAAAATCTTGGGTACCCATCTCTGTGTTCATTTTAGTAGTCTTACCCTGAATGCAATAGTGGTTCTACTGTTACGTCTACGTTCTGGGTTTGGAACCTATATACGTGATGCACTGATATAACCTGACTACTTTTCCAATGTTCTGAATTGATTTATTGTCTTGGCTACCTTTTGAATCTTAAATAAAGAATTTGAAAGTGTTTAGGTTTGACCTCATGATATGGTTTTGGTAAATCTCAAGGCAAATTGTATAATGTATGCCCAGCCTAATACAGGAGGTATATTACTGGCCAGATCTCCAGGTAAAAACAGAAGGGAAAAGCCTAAAAAAAGAAAAGAAAACAAATGCATCCACCACATCCAATGATTGGTAAGCTGCAGTGTATTACATTTTTGGTTTTGGATTTATATCTGCTTTAACTCAGGAAAAGGAAGGCTTCTTTCATAAAGTGGACCTTTCATTTTTGGTCCGTTTTAAACAGTCAAAACTTTTACCAGTACTGCACGGAGCAAGTAATGCATAAAGACTATTCCAATATATGTCCAATGATTATAAAAAAGATTAAGTTCTGATATTAAAAGGTAAAAAAGGTCTGTTTTAATATGCCTTGCAAATTGTTTTCAGTGTTAGTTGTTCCAGGCTAGCCATATCTTTATTTATTAACAATCCTAGGTAATAACAGAAATAGCTGTAGAAAAAAATAAAATAAAAACAAAACAGAAGAAAGGCTTCAAATGTTAGGAAATTGCAATCTGATACCATGTAACTTAAACCTGAAGTCCCCTTTCTTGTACTAAATGACATACAGATGGTCAACCTTCTTGAAACTTTGGGGAAACAATTGGCCTTTTTATAGTTGCACACCCCTAGCAGCAGCACCATACTTGTGCCATAGCTATTTTTTTTTGTAATTGTACATCATTTACTACAACCAGCAATGCTGAAAAAGTATTTTGTCAGGACAGATTAGCAAATCTGCAAAACCAGTTAAAATTTAAATTCGGAGATATGTAGTGCATTTTACCAGGTAGAATTGAATCATCATAGAAAACAAAATGTATTTATAAAATTGAATGTTAACCCAAAACCTAAATTTAATATATATATATATATATATATATATATATATATATATACTTATGCGTTTGTAAAGTGATACTAAACACACACTGTTCAATTTATATTGTCCCTTCTATTTCTGTATATGGATGATGGCACTGTAATTATTTTAATAAAGAAAATCTAAGTACCTTTTTCCTAATCGATATACAGCTGTCACATGACCCAGCTCTCTCCCAGCCGGTCTGCAGGGAGACATAAGCAGGAAGAGCTTCTAGTCCTCTGCTGCTGGTCACACATTCAAAATAAAAAATAATATTTATTTATTACAGGTACTTATATAGCGCCCTCAATTTACACAGCGCTTTACACAAATATTGTACATTCACATCAGTCCCTGCTCTCAACAAACTTACAATCTAAGGTCCCTAATTCACATTCATACATACCGATACACATCAATAAACTTTTAAATTGGCATACAAATATATATTTGAAATTAAATCTTTATTATTTTGTGGAAATAACATGGTGTGGGTGGATTTCTGCCAGTCACAGGCTGTGTCACCCCCTTGCAGCCTGTGTCTTAGAATACCAGGGAGGTGAAGCCTCCATTAATTTACATGTAATATTTTGTTCCCATTGTGGTTAGCTGGTTAGATGGCATGGAAGAGGAGGAAGGGAGTGGGCTGTCATTTAACACTGTATATACACCCACATCTGTGACTCTATAGTCACATGGTCTGTCATATGACGTCCTGCAGGATAACAGCTGGCGTGCGCCCGTGGGGGCGAGCATCGCGGCGATCGGTGGTGCGAAGTGTCAGTCTGACACACTGCTACACCGATCTCGGTAAAAAGCCTCCGACAGAGGCTCTTTACTACGTGATCAGCCGTGTCAAATCACGGCTGGTCACAATGTAAACAGGAAGAGACATTGATCGGCTTTTCCTCACTCGCGTCTGACAGTCGCGAGAAGAGGAGAGCCGATCGGTGCCTCTCCTGATGGGGGGGTCTGTGCTGATTGTTTATCAGCGCAGCCCCCACTCTGGACCACCAGGGAAGCCACCAGGACCACCAGGGAAGCACCTAACATGTGGATGGCCAGGTACATTACCCCTGGCCATCCACATGTGCAAATTAATGCCCAACATTTGCCAATCAGTGCCCACAAATGGCCAATGACTGGCACCTCTATGGCACAAATAAAATCAGTGATGCCCAGCAATGCCACCCATCAGTGTCATCAGTGCCACCCATCAGTGTCCATCAGTGCCCATCAGTTCCCACCTATCACTGCCCATCCGTGCCATCTATCAGTGCCACCCATAAGTACCCATCAGTGCCACCCATAAGTACCCATCAGTGCCACCTACAAGTGCCCATCAGTGCCACCTATGAGTGCCCATCAGTGCCGCATACCAGTGCCACCGATCAGTGCCGCCTATCAGTGCCCATCATCAGTGCCAATCTGTGCCATCTCATCAGTGCCACCTCTTTGGTGCCCATCAATGCTGCCTTATCAGTGCCTGTCAGTGCAGCCATATCAGTGCCCGTCATTGAAGAAGAGGTGCCAGTACTTATTTACAGAAATTTTTAACAGAAACAAAGAAAAACTTTTTTTTTTCAAAATTTTCGGTCTTTTTTTATTTGTTGCACAAAAAATAAATATCGCAGAGGTGATCAAATACCACCAAAGGAAAGCTCTATTTGTGGGAACAAAATGAAAAAAAAATTGTTTGGGTACAGTGTAGCATGACCACGCAATTGTCATTCAAATTGCGACAGCGCAGAAAGCTGAAAATGGTATTGAAGTGGTTAAAGTATCCCCAGTTGAGCAATCCATTCTTAGAGAGTTGGAGGCTCTGTCGCTTTCAACACCTGAGGATAAGCTTATGTGCCTGGAAGAGGGCTCTAGCTATCACCTGTTTGGAGTTGTCTGCAATGGGGAGATTGTCTAGAATACTCAAGATACAGTGCTTAGGATCCACCGGGATATTGACCTGAAATACCTTGTTAATGGTATCAGTAACTCCCGACCAGTAGAGATGTAGCTTGGGGAAACTCCATAGTAGGTGAATAAGATCTCCATGGTTCCTGGAACACTGAGTACACTCCGGGTTTTCCCTTACACCCATTCTATACAGCCTTGCAGGTGTAAAGTGTACCCGAAGTAAAATATACAACTGGGACAGCCTTTGCACCACATTGAGAGAAAACGAATGCACCGCCTGTAGGGCTTCCTCCCACTGCTCCTCCTCTAATGTGTCTACATCTACGACGGAACGTCCCACACTCCACTTGAGTGCTTCCCTTAGTATATCGCTTCCTAAGTCCTGGAACACAAGACCAATGGATCTGGCTATAGTAACCCCCAAGAACCAGACAACATCAGTCTTGGAGTACATCAGGAATAGCCTCCTTTATTTGAAATCTCATACAAATATATACACAAGAATGACAATACAACTGTAACCAGAAACCTAATTAACATGAGCTAATTAACTAATCCTTTAACCAGACAGGTGACTCAGAGATATGACCTTTTAGGGCAGCCTTGATGTCTCCTAGCTCACAGACTATACAATACACATTATCATAAATATCAACACAGAACTCCTTCATACAATTTCAGTGTTAATTAGCACAAACAACAATGGTTGAAAGACTCTTAGAAGCCATACTAGACTTTTTTACATTATAGCAGACAACAGACAGGTGGCTGGAGTTGATGACATCAGCATCTTCTAACAGTATGTGTCCCAACAGTATGAATCAGTCATTATTTCTAATATGGCATATACAGGGTTCCCAGAGTCTGTGTGTCTTGGGGGGACATGGACCTGAATCCAAAGTAACACCACCTCAAGGGTCCCCAGGCATACAGCTCACAAAGATCACCGTTCCCCCAAAATCCAGGGCCCATAATCAGTAGGCAAGAGGCCAGCATTCAGTCCCCTCCAAAAGCCTCTGTCCCAAGTGAGTCCAGCACATTTCTCACTTTTCATCAAAAGTCAACTAACAAGGTCCCAGACCTCCACCTGGTTTGGACATGTATTAATCGGGCAGAGTGAACTCACATAGTCAGTCTGCATGATCCCCATTCTTGGCTGCAAGTAATTGTTGTCATCAGTAGGTGTGGAGCAGAGGTCATGGACTCTCTGTCTGGCTGTCAGCGTTTTAACTGGGTGGTCTTTACCATTCAATCTTGGCTTGTTGCTGGGCAGAGGGGCCAAGTGCCCCAGTTGCCTGAAGCTGAGAAGAAACTGTAGGTGCTAGGCAGTGGCCAGCGGCACTCTGCCTTGTTGCCAGCGATTCAGCTGGGAGTAGAAGCTTCACTACATCCGCTTGTCACTGGGGAGATGGGCCGACTGCCCTGGCTCCCTGGAACTCTGTAGTTGTTGCCAGTTCTGGGCAGAGGTTGGTAGCACTCTGCCCTGTTGCCAGCACTTCTGCTGGGGACTCCACATCATCTGCTCCGGCTAACCGTTGGGGTGAGAGAGTCTGTGTGTCTTGGGGGGACATGGACCTGAATCCAAAGTAACATCACCTCAAGGGTCCCCAGGCATACAGCTCACAAAGAGCACTGTACCCCAAAATTCAGGGCCCATAATCAGTAGGCAAGAGGCCAGCATTCAGTCCCCTCCAAAAGCCCCTGTCCCAGGTGAGTCCATCACAAAATCCTTTTCCCAAATGGCTGCCGCTTTAGATGGGAAGTTTGTCAAATATGTAGAAAGAAGCAATGAATAACACCTTGATATAAATCTCTTGTATTGGGTGACCTCTGTCATATAATGAAATATGGGGGCCAGAGATTGCACCCATAGTAGACCTTCAGACTGTGCCTTAACTGCATGACGCAGCTGCATGTACTGGAAATACATTGATTGAGAGAGGTTAAATCTAGGCTGCAATTCCCCAAAGGAGCACAGTTTGCCATTGGAAAAAATGTGTACCAAATGTGTGACCCCAAACTTTTTCCAGTTTGTTTTGCAGAGTAGGGACCTGGCTGTCCTGAGGAGAATCTAACAGCAAAATTGATGATTTACTCCAGTTAATTACCAAGCCGGAGAATACTCCAAATTTGATAATAACCGACATAGCTTCCCACAGGGAATCAGAGGTGTCCCAATGAAGAAGCATAGTATCATCTGCATAGAGCATAATTTTTTCATGGATCTGGCCATACCTAAAGCCATATATGGAGGAGTTAGAGTGAATCATGGCAGCCATAGGCTCTATTGCAATAGCAAACAGCAGTGGGGACAGAGGGCAGCCTTGTGGGCGTCCGACAGCAAAGCCCTATCCCCCATATTGTCTGCATGTGTCTGCATGTTAAGGAACAGTCTGCGCAGGTTAATAACAGTAGACTTGCCCGGCATAAATCCAGATTGATCTGATTGAATAATGGAGGTTTTGGCCTGGTTGAGTCTCATGGATAGAATTTTAATATCTACCTGTAAGAGTGGGATGGGTCTATAGGAACCCGGATCCAGCGGGTGCTTGCCCGGTTTAAGTAATCGGACAATACTGGCCCTAGTCATAGAATCTGGGAGACTCTTGCGCTCTCTAGCCACCTTGAGTACCTTTAGCAGGTGGGGTAATATGACCTCTCCATACTGCTTATACAGCTTTATTGGAAGTCCATCATCCCCTGGTGCCTTGGAATTTGGAAAGGAGTTCACCGCTGCCTGTAGCTCTTCCGTGGTTATGGGGGAATCTAAAGCCCTCTGCTGGGCATCCGACAGGCATGGCAGATCGACCCTACCCAAGAAACTCTGTAATTCTTTTGCCGAGTAATCTTGTCTAGAGCGATATAAATCAGAATAGAACTCAACTAACTCCTGCATGATAAGAGTCATGTGTTTACCATCCTCCCCATCCGGGTGCATAATGCCCCAATAGATGGAGAAGTCTGGTGTGATTGGACTATTTTGACCAGTAGTCTTCTCGTCTGTTCTCCCTCCTCATAAAAGGCTAATTTGCTGAAGAAGCATTTCCTATCTGCCGTGGATGCCGCCAGTTGGTCAACCGCCGCCTGAGCAGTTAAACGGAGGGGGTATATACACCACTGCAAGAATACATTCAACTTGATATAATCTGCACAACAATACCACAAACCTCCCCTCTGAATCAATCAGTTTATCAAATAATAGAAAATCAATGGATCGGTGTATCAGGACACTCAACCCCCCACCCCCCAGAATAGGTGGTGTGAGTAGAGTGATACTCCCATCCCATCCAGGAGAAATGCATACATGAAACCGTCTGACACTAGATGTGTTTCCTGCAGGACACATTTTGCAGATAAGTGCTTACGGAGGGCTGTGGATACCATAGTGCGTTTCAGAGGGTCTCAGATACCTCTAATATTCTAGGACAGTACAGGAACAGATGCCATTTTGACAGGTCAGTAACAATAGGAGGGGTTAGGAGGGGTTGGGACTACAGATTCATGCGACCCATCCCTCAACCACTCATCCAAGCAGGTGGGTATTGAGGAGTCCACTAAGTTTCGGCAGCAGACCAAAACAGGGGAGGGATGGTTCAGTGATACAATGCAGTCATGGTGGAGTGATTGATGAAGTGTGCTGTAATCAAAGTTATTGAATGGGTAAACAAAATCCAATAAAGTCTAAACAAATAAAGTCCTATATAGTCATATATAGCCTATTTAACATAAACTTACTTGGAATTTAAAAGTGGTTAATTAATGAAACAACTAAAAAGAGAAATGGCTGTACCACTTACATGCCATATACAAGAGCTGTTAGCTGCTAACTTCTGGTGAAGGTTAGAAAATGGAAAAAACATTAAAACTGGATATACTTGTTTTATACCTCTATCTAGTGCTGATAAATACATGCCGAATTACTGACTTAACCACTTCAGCTTAACCTTTTGAGCCAGAACTATTTTTACATTTCTGCTATAGGCCTGCTTATTCCATAATGACTTTACAACGTAATACATATATTCGTTTTTTAAAGACAAACAAAATTTCTCTTAGTGATATTGCCATGTAAAAATATTTTTTTTATGCAATCCACAGACAAAAATTGTAACGTAACTAAAAAAAAAAATTCTACTTTGATTAGTGTTATGAAAAAAAATGAGTTTTACTGTAGATAAATAGTTAAAATTGTATTTATTTTGCCTGTTTAAAATAACACTAAAATTCTGGTGCAAAGCACTGAAAATGAAATAAAGGCTTTCTGTTTTAATTTTACACTTTTTTTGTGACACAAAAAATGTAACAAACAAAATAAATAAAAATGAAAAATGTTAAAATAGTAACATAGTAAAATAGTAATGGTTAGAAAATAGCAAAAAAATGGAAAACTAATAGCCATAGGGAGAAGGGGAATAAGGAGTTAATTTGGTATGATTGGTGTACTGTAAACTAAGGGCCCTTTTTATTTTATTTGCAAGGTTGCTTGTAAGGTTGACAGCAAATTGAAGCCCATCCCTGTGATCTGTAGATACAATTATAGATTGTATCTTTCTTTCGAATTTGATGTCACACTTTGCCAGAAGGTCTGTTTTTTGACAGCAGCTGCTGTAAAATCTACTGCAAATCCACAGCAAATCCAGGTTGTCATTTTGAAATCTGGGAATTGCTGGTGTAATGTGCTGCAGCAGGGCTGAAAGACAGAAAGACTTTGGGGTTCATGTACTAAAACTTGAGAGTGCAAAATGTGGAGCAGCTCTGTACAGAAATCAATCAGCTTAATCTAACAAGCTGAAGTTAGAAGCTGATTGCCTACCATCTAGAGCTTCACCAGATTTTGCACTCTCCAGTTTTAGTAAATCAACCCTTTGTATCCCTCTCTTGAGGTTAAAGAAAGTTTTCTAACACTGGGGTTGATTTACTAAAACTGGAGAGTTCGAAATCTGGTGCAGCTCTGTAGAGAAACCAATCAGCTTCCATGTTTTTTCGTCAAACTAAAGTTAGAAGTTGATTGGCTACCATGCACAACTGCCTCACATTTTGTACTCTCCAGTTTTAGTAAACCTAGTTTTATTTTATTTTTTTTACAGCAGCTATAATTGTGAGGAGAGGGCTCCCAAAGGTTTTTTAAATTTTTTTTCAAATTTTCATTCTTATTTTCGGATTTTTTTTTTTTTTTTATTTTTGGAATTTCTGAATTTTCAGATTTCGAATTTCCAAATTTTCTAATTTCCGTATTTTCGAATTAACGAATTTATTCGAAATAACCAATTTCGATCATAACGAATGACCCAAAAAAAGAAAAAAAAAACAAATGAAACCAAAACGATATAAAATTGTTTGGCAGTGCACATGTCTAATGATCTGTTTAAAAAGGGACTGGGGTAAATTAAGGGACAAACCATTCCTTCTTATAAATAATTTTAGAATGACCAGAAAAAAAATCAGATTGATTTATATGCAGTTTCATAAAGGAATACAAGTGTAAGAACATGTTTTCTGGGTAGAGATGGTATGATTGACATCAAATAGGCTTATACACTTAACTATCTGAATTAAACCCCCAATATTTCTAGACGGAGGAGAATGGAATACTCATCCACCCCCCCCCCCCCCTTACCCCTCTTTTTCTCCCGGCTATCCTGGATTACTTCACCCTTTCCCCCCCAACATCTGAACCAAACTATTCCCTCTCTCCTCTCGCCTATCTCAGACTGACAAGCTATCACACCTTACTAAAGTAATACTAATATACTGTATATGACCAGCTCGTACCACACGAGGATATCACAGCAGTCTAAACAAACAAACAAGTGTCCTGATAGATTTCATGTAGATGTGTTTAGGCACAAAGGATGCGATAGATCAAAACTCAAGAAAACATAGTTACCTTCAACCAGAACCTTTGTACCGTTCACATACAGTTCATTCAGCAAAGACTGATACGTCATAGTTTGTTTTATTGCAAGTCAACACTATATTTATGATTCATAATAGTTTGTAACTAGCTGTTTTGCTTTTGGTAAGGAACAGAAGATGGGAGGTGTGATACTCCCCACCCGATGCAGTTTGATCCCAGATGGGGTGTTGGGGGGTACCAGATTACACTCCTAACCTAGTTCCCGACTACTAATATGACAGTCACTGTTTGGCATGTGTATATATGACCACACCCCACTTTGTCTTATGTATCCAAATGCTCGACTCACTCATTATTAGATTCAGACAGGTGCTACTGTCTACAAATGTTCTTAGGGCCAGTTCACAGCACATGCAGTCCAAGGCGTTTTTGTTCTCCATCAAAAACACATGGAAAGTAGGTTAAATGGTTTCCAATGGCATAGTTCACACCAGTGCAGTCAGTTCCAGGGCTTTTCAGTTCCAGAAAAAAATTAGAACATGCTGCATTTTTCCTGCACTGAACTGTACTGGAACGCAGTAAAATGCATCAAAAACGCACTTAAAAAGGGGGGCGGAATGCATCAAAAACACGTTAAAAACACGCATGCAGAAACGCATCCGGGATGGATCTGGAGTGCATTATTTGGTGTAAACTGGCCCTTATGGTTTTTGATACAAATGTTCTTATGTTTTTTGATATCTGTAATCTCTTCCATAAAAAATTATTGGAAAAAAAAGGGCTTATTCAATGACAGATGGCAAAAAGCAATAATGATATGCATAATTTAATAACCCATAGCAACCAATCCGAAATAATCATCTACCAAGATTTAGTACCAGTATTAGTAAACTGAAGTCTTATTGGTTGGTATCTGTTGTTGTACTTTGCGTTTCTTCAGAGCTAGCCCCAGACAGTGACGGGGGGGGGGGGGGGGGTCACAGTTAATGAACAGTAGAAGAAGTAATAAGAAACAACACATGCAGAATATGATGAGGGGTTTTACTATTTCTTCTTTTTTTAATTTGTATAACTAACCTGTATTTTTTTTAATACTGTTTGGGGTAATATTTGTTAGAACATGTATACTTTGGCTGTGAATGGCTGTGTGAGACTGTCATGCACAGAAAGTCCAGACGGCAGCATATTGGTTGTTATTTCTAACTAGTACACATGGCAGTGTAGGCATTGACAATGGCGACCCTCTTCTTTCATATTGGTGCCCCACAGTGCTGAGGCCCTGTAGTCAATCTTGGCCAGGCTGATATCTGCTTAAAATGTATATATTCTTTTAGTTTTTGCATTCGTTCCCTAAACATTTTCCAAAAAGATTTTCTGGTTTCTTTCCCTAACCCAACTACTTTTACTTTGCACCAGTTTTGATTCAAATGCTACCTTGCTCCCGTGGAATGTGCTGCTCTCAATCATCCTCTTTTGCTCACTTTAACTTTGGACAGATTGGAGGTGATTTACAAAAACGGTAGAGTGCAGCTCTGCATAGAAACCAATCAGCTTCCAGGTTTTATTGTCAAAGCTTTATTGAATAAGTTAGAAACGAACTGGCTACCATGCACAGCTGCACAAGATTTTGCACTCTCCAGTTTTAGTAAATCAATCCTATTGACTGGTGCGTTTCTATCTACAAATAGTATTTGTGAACAAGCCGGAACTGTTGCAAAACAACAAAGTAATTACTGCAATTAAAACTTAACAGATTTTTGTGATTTTATTGTTCTCAGGGTCACGCAAGGAAAAGAAGATCTGCAAGGTGATTTTTACTGAACAAGAACTAAGACAACGTCTGACGCCCAAACAATACCATGTCACTCAAGAAAAAGGGACCGAAAGGTAACGTGTCTAAGCTAACAAGTCACTCAGCCCAGAACATAAGATCACCTAAAATCTACATATAGACATACAGAATAATGGGCAAGGAAACCACTGCCCATCTTCCAGCTAGGTGCATTAAACCGTCTGCAGTTGTATGCAGTAGTGACTGTGGAACTGTATGTAATCCAGCTCTGCTTAGGCAGGCATAGTATTTAAAGTGGGAGTAAAGTCCCATGTATGATTTTTACCTACAGGTAAGCTTATAAGAAGGCTTACCTATAGGTACTGTAAATATTTCCTAAACGTGCGCCGTTTAGGAGATATCTACTTTAGATGCTACGGGTGACATCACCGGCGAATGCGCTCTAAAGGTATGGCATACCCATGCCGTAAACGCCGGTTCCCATGTGCATGCGCAGGAATGACGTCATCGTGGCTCCGACCAATCACACAGCCGGAGTCTGCGAACCCGAAAGGAAGACCGGGTGAAGATGGAAGCATCTTCATCTGTGACAGGGCTTCGTTCTAAGGTAAGTTTCACGTAATGTGCTAGTATGCTATGCATACTAGCACATTATAACTTTGCCTTGCAGGATTAAAAAAAAAAAAAAAAGCCATCAATTTACTGCCGTACTTTAAGCATGTGGGTTTTGAGGAAAGTAATAATTGTAGACCCAGAAAATGTTGTTACGGTATTTATTTTAAAATGGCTTGCTAATAATTTTTTTCTTTCCCATTGTTTATTTAATTTATATTACTTGTTTTTTAATTTTACTCTAGGCTCATATGGCTTTGTGTTAATCCATACATGTTTTCTGGTAGTGTGTAGGGAAACCCTTGATTAGTTCTCTTCCCCACAGTGCACCACACTCCCAGAGAATAGTAAGGGCATAGTCTGCTAGACCTGACAGCCTGATTGTTTTCATAGTGTGCTCCTGTGGTCAAAGCAAGCACAACACCAGCCACTGCCCTGGACAACCAGGAAATTCATTTTAAATCTATTTTATTCCACAATTCTCCTATGATCACCGAGTATTTGGCATATTCTCTTCTATGGAAAAAATGTGATCAACTATCTTTTATTTTATCCAGAGAAGAACTTAAATGTTTTATTAAAACTCAAGTATTACAATTATTTGTTTGCTTGACTGATTTATTGCTGTTTTTGTCAAGTAGGAAACAGAAATAACGTTTTCTGGATTCTGTTTACTTTTCCTTATGAAGCATTTCAATTTGTGTGTGTTGGACTCACTTGTACCCTGTGGCTGCAAGCCATGCCTTATTCCCATGTGCTAGAAAGCCACAACATAACCACAATATCGCATCACAATTTCCTTCTCAGTGAATAGGGTTCCCTTGAAGCTGTAAAATATGTTTTCCTTGAACATGAACACACACACTAACCTATAATTTCTACTCAAGTCTAAGTAATTGTGTAAAAAAAAAAATGACATAAACAAAAAATAATAATAATAATATGTAAGCAACCTTTTTGTTCAGCTTCCAAACTAAGGACTGGAAAGAGTCCAAATAAAATGCTTCTGGTCAACAACTGAACTAAGGCAGGCCATACACGGTGCAAATTTCTTTCCTGAAACCACGGACGTGATTATTGCGAGAAGCTATACCAACTGCTAACGATAATCGGAAGTAAAATCCAGCAGGCTGGTTGTACTCAAGTTGATCAATTGATCAACTTGATACATTCAGCCTCTCCATACACAGTTCGCATCTCGGCCAGTTCAGCAGGAAGATTCAAACGTCTATGGCCAGCACAAATCTGCTGTCTCTATTGCTTGGTTCTTGACACTGATGAGTAATCCTGTTGCTGGTGACAAGTCACCAGTTGCAGTATCCCTATGGCCCCTTTAACACATCCGGACTGTTTGTTTTTCATCCATCCGTGGACAGATGAAAAATGGACATAAATGCATCTTAATGGAAAAACGGATGTAAATGGATGATCATCCATTTACATCCACTTCCGTCAACAGCCGGTTTTTGGAACGTTAACAAAACAAATCAGACGGAAAAATGACATAAACGGACAAATGGTCTGTTTTTGCTTGAAAGAATGTCTCTGGGACTCAAGTGGTTAAGGATTCTAGCTGGCAGATGTAAAAACGGATGAAAAACTGATGACAAACTGATGTAAACTTCATGTTTTTTTCTTTGAAAAGATGTGACTGAACTGATGAAATGAACGGTTTGCATGTGTGAAAGGGACCTTGGGCCTTGGGCCCCTCTCACACATGCAGACTGTTCATTTCATCAGTTCAGTCACGTCTTTCAAAGAAAAAAACAGATTACGTTTTTCATCAGTTTGTCATCAGTTTTTTACATCCTTCAGCTAGAATCCTTAACCGTTCTGTCATGCAAATAGGGACTGTTTGTCCTTTTACATCTGTTTTTCGCCAGATCTGGGGGCTTTGATCCGTTCCACAAAACAGATGTTGATGGAAACATCTGTTTTTCTATAGATATGCATTGTTGTCCATTTTTCATCCGTCAACGCATGGATGAATAACGGACAAACAGTTCGCATGTGTGAAAGGGGCCTAAAGCTTACAATAGATGAATCAAAATTGGTCCAGTTCAGTATGGACCGGCTGAATTTCAATCCATCTATGGCTGCTCCAGTGTATGAATCAATGAAAATCAATCTAATAATCGATTTCTCACAAATGGGAATGTTAGAAAAATTTTGTTTGATCAGCACTGCAACCAACAGGTTGCGGCACTAATCAGTGTATTCTGACAGCAGAGGAGCCTCGCTGTCAGAATACATTAGCGCAGCAAGGAGGATTCCTCTATCCACCTCAAATGCGTAGATGGGGGAATCTGTTTGTTTTTTTTGGGTCAGTCGGCAGGCTGCTGAAAAAAGAAAAAGAAGATCCATCTGTCTAGCTTAAGGCCCCTTTCATGCGATTGGCCCGTAAAGATCTGCCTGTCCGTTTTTCAGGCAGATCTGAGCAGGCCACCCATTGACTTTGTAATCTGGGGTAGCTCTGTAATAACCGCCAGCCAGTTTATTGAAAGCAAACAGTTCATTTATTTCAATCAAAACTAAACAAAACGACAGCTTACTTCAGCCATAGTAAGAGTCCAAAATCCTGGTATTGGTAATTTGAGCAAGCTCACCCCTAGTTTTTCTCTAATGGTATTTGCCAGTAGCCTTTGGTGAGGTCTAAGGTGGTAATGTATCGGGCTGGTCCCAACCTCTCTATCAGTTCATCTACTCTTGGCATTGGGTATGCATCGAACTTCGATACCTCATTGAGTTTTCTGAAATCATTACAAATTCACATAGTCCCGTTGTGCTTTGGTACCAACACAATCGGGCTCGACCACTCGCTCTGCGATTCCTCAATAATATCAAGTTCAAGCATTTTCCGGACTTCCTCTGACACTGCTTTCCTATGTTCCTCGGGGATGCGATAGGGTTTCACTCGGACCTTCACATTGGGTTCCCTGACAATATCATGTTCAATAACCCTGGTGAGACCCGGAAGTCCTGAGAACTTCTCTCTATTCCTCTATAAGAACTCCTTTACCTGCTGTGTTTGTGGCTTGGATAGGGAGGTGGAAACTGGGACAGAGTTCTCCCCCCCCGGGGGCTTACAACTAACCTTAGCCAGAGCAACTTCCTGTTCACGGTTCTTCCAAGGCTTTAGGAGATTTACGTGGTATGTCTGATAGGGCTTCCTCTTCCCAGGTTGGTGTATCTTATAGTTAACCTCCCCAACCTTTTCTACGACCTCAAAGGGTCCCTACCACCTGACCAGGAACTTACTTTCTACTGTAGGTATAAGTACAGAGACCCGATCCCCAACCTGGAACTGTCTAAGTTTGGCAGACCGGTTGTACACCCTTTGTGCCTCCTGCGCTTTTTGCATGTGCTCCTTGACTAGAGGCATCACCTTAGCAAACCTCTCTCTCATCTGAGTTATATGTTCTACAACTGTCTTATGAGGAGAGGACTCACTTTCCCATGTTTCCTTCACCAAGTCATCAGTCCCTGTGGTCTTTGCCCATACACCAACTCGAACGGGGAAAAACCTGTGGAAGCCTGATGCACTTCCCTAATAGAAAACATTAGTGCTGGGAGTAGACAGTCCCAGTCTTTACCATCTTGTTGCACAACCCTTTTAAGCATTGAATTGAGAGTTTTATTGAATCGCTCTACCAGTCCATCTGTCTATGGATGATAAACAGATGTGCGCAGCCGTTTGATTTGGAACAACTTGCACAGATCTGCCATCACCCGAGACATGAATGGGGTGCCCTGGTCTGTCAAGATCTCCTTTGGGAATCCTGTCCTAGAGAACATATTAAACAATTCCTGGGCAATTGCTTTTGACGTAGCCTGTCTTAGGGGAACTGCCTCTGGATATCTGGTGGCATAATCGAGTACCAAAAGGATGTATTGGTGGCCCCGAGCTGATTTCACCAGGGCCCACCAAATCCATCGCAATGCACTCAAACGGTACCTCGATAACGGGCAACAGCACCAATGGGTTCCTCAAGTGGGGCATTGGTGCGGTCAGCTGGCAGATGGGATATGAACTGCAATAACGTCTCACCTCTGCTGTCACTCCTGGCCAGTAGAACCGGTCTGTTATTTGTGCCTCTGTCCTGTCAGCCCCCAGGTGACCCCCTAATGCGTCATTGTGGGCCAGGTCGAGCACTGTACGTCTGAAGGGCTGGGGAACCAGTAACTGGTCGACCACGTCTCCCCTAACCTCGGTAACCCGATATAGCAGCTCACCAATGACCACAAGCCTGACATGTTGGGTATCAATTTACTCGGCGTAACATTATCTTTTACAATATAAAAAAAATTGGGCTAACTTTACTGTTGTCTTATTTTTTAATTAAAAAAAATGTATTTTAAAAAAAAAAAAGTGCGCTTGTAAGACCGCTGCGCAAATACGGTGTGACAGAAAGTATTGCAGCGACCGCCATTTAATTCTCTAGGGTGTTAGAAAAAAAAATGTATAATGTTTGGGGCTTCTAAGTAATTTTCTAGCAAAAAAAAACTGTTTTTAACTTGTAAACAACAAATGGCTCGGTCCTTAAGTGGTTAAAGTGCATATTACACAAATAACACAAATAACAAACCTATGGTGTTCTGATCTCTGTGGAACTACAAGTCTCAGGATGTCCTGTCCATGCCTATGGCAATGGTTCCTCAGTCCCTCAGCAGCACAAACAGCTCAATGCTTGAATATCATCAGACATGTTGCATATAATATATATAAATATATATAGGAATAGCGGCAGTTCCATACATCAAATCCTTAAATCAGTGCAAAGATTGGACAGATCTAAAAAATTGGGGGCACCTACCCAAAATAGTGAGGTAAATCTCAAATGCTCTGCACTAGTAGTAGACATTATCTAGACACAGATAAATGTTCAGACACGGGCATCACAGCAAAGTAAAAAAAATACTTAGTTGAGGGGCAGAGAGATACGTCACGTGCAGAATTTATAGAGGAATAAAAAATGGAGGATTGGCCCAAGAAGGATGTGTTATACAGGAACATGCACCTTGCACAATACATATGAATATCTATATGCTAGTTCTAATATCTTTGTAAAGTAGGTGGTGTCACATCCTTCTTATAAGATAAAGGAAAAAGAACTATTTATTAATAATATACTTTATGTATAATACTGTATATATACACTGTATATCTATCTATTCAACATTAGAAGAGTCAAATCACATGAAATATGAAATATTGCATATATTATAATTTTTAGAATAAAAAGATTATTTTAACAAAAAAACTGACATTTTCCTTTGTCCCCAACTAGGATAAGACAAAGCTTAAAAAAACAAAACAAAACAAAAAAAAGTGGGTTTAACTATATATGATCTGAACTGCACAGTAATAAATCTGGCATTTTATAACTGCAGCTTAAACTCTGTCCTTATGACTAATAGTTGTGCAAGAAGTCAAGCAGTGGAAGAGTTAATGAGTTTTCATCAGCCAAGAGTAATAAAAGAATCTGCAATTTAATATAAAACAGAACAGCAGAACCAAAGCATTAAAATTATAATTAAAATCCTCATTATTAATCTCAAATGAAAATGCATAGAGGTATAAGAATTTAAGGCATAATTAGCAGGATCAGACGAGAATGCAAAAGCAGAAAATGAACGCAGTAACTCAGACAAAAAGAAACAAAAGGAAGATATTATCTGTTGGAGGGATCAGGAATGACTGGAGGATGATGTCCAGAAAACTGCACAGAGATAAGACAGTCTGGAAAGTAATTGAGGGATGTATAGCAAGGACAAAGCATTGTCACGGCTTTATGAAGCAGGTCGGGGAGGTTAGGAATTGTGAATGCTGACATGGTTATGTGCAAAAGCAGGACTGCTCTAAGACACAACTACAATTACAGATTCTCTCAACATATCAGCTAGGCAGCTGGCAGATGTTCTTCAAAAAAACCCTTAGGGCTGCATGGTGCGCTCTCTCTTACCTTGCTTTCAGCTCCGCTCGGGCCATGCAAAGAACGGAGCTGCAGACGTCACTTCAGGTTTTCGTCTAATCCACGAAACCCGGAAGTAACCTCTAAATTTAAACAACAATGCTCCCGCTCGTAGTGATTCTACGGGCAGAAGCTAATCGGCACTGTGGCTTGCGCCGCAAGGTGGGTTAAAAGCCCGCAAATGAAGCGCCACGTCTGCAATCTCGTGATTGCATTGACGTGGCACTTCCCATAGTGCACTGTGTCCGGCGCCCGAACACAGTGCACTTAGTTAACCTCCCTGGCGGTTTTCCCGAGTGTGGCTCGGGGTTAAAATTCAGGACCATTAGCAGTAACCCCGAGCCACACTCGGGATTACATCGCAGGATCCTGGTGCCTCCTTACTTACCTTGTCCCCGGGATCCTGCGATGTCCCCTGCAGTGTCCGAGGGCTCTGTCCTCTTCCGAAGCCTCTCCTTGCCAGGCTCCGTTCCCTGCGAGCGTCGCGACGCACAGGGGCGGAGCCTGGCGGCAAATTAAAAAAAAAGTAAAAATCATAACACATACAGTACTGTAATCTTACAGATTACAGTACTGTATGAAATTATTTCACATCCCTTTTGTCCCCAGTGCTTTGGCCCATGCCCTGCATGCAGTTTTATGTGATATATGCTGTTCTTTCTGCCTGGAAACTGGAGATTGTCCATAGCAAACAAAAAGTGTCCCTTTACGTCAAAAGTGGCTTTAGACCAGCTAGAATACAGCAATAGTAAATTAGAACACTTGCAGAATTGAGCGATAGTGAATCGTGGGGAAATTTATTTTATTACTATTTATTTTTATTTTTTTTAATTATTTATTTTTATTTATTATATTATAATTTATGTTTTTGTGTTTCAAACTTTATCATACCCGGGATATCTACTAGACTCTGGTTTGGACAGATTTAAGTGTGTTATTGTTAAGATTTACAGACCTACAATATAAAACGCCAAATTTCCATGCAAAATAATTGTACCGCTTTCAGCACCTAAAATCCGAAATAATCATACCGCCAGGGAGGTTAAAGGACATTTTTTGGATTTTTTTTTCTTAAAGGGGCCATTTAAAAAATTTATTTTTGTGACTACAGGAGGGAGGGTGGCGCCCGGGTGCCCCCTATGGACCGGCCACCACTGGGTCCCATACAGGGGTTAGGCTTCCCCAGAGCAAGGGTGCCAAGTAGGTCAGCCATAGGGAGTCAGCAGCCTGTGTCTCTGTAGATCAAAGACCTCACATTGGCTGCACAGCTTGTGAGACACTCTCTCTCACTTCCTTGACACAGGTGCATCTTTCCCTCTGCTGCCTTTCAAGCCTCCCTCCCCTGGGACTTAACCCCTTCAGTACCAAAGTCCTAGTGATCAGGGTTTGAAGACTCTGCAACTGTCCCCCTTAAAGGGACCATGACTTAAATGTTGGGGGAATGTACCTGCCATCCAAGACACATTCGTGTCCTGTACAACTTGTATGGGCAGGCAGATGTCAGCGGAGATGTGTCTGCTGACACCCGCCTGCCATCTGATCCGACAAGATCTGCTCAAAACGGACAGATGGCGATATGTCCGCCATCCGTCTAGCGGATCGGATCGGATGGGATCGGATGAAAACAGACATGCTGTTTTCATCCAATCTTCCCATAGAGAACAGCGGGGTTCTGACAGGTCCATCCCTGCACAGTGAGCAAAGATGGACCTGTCATCCGCCTGCTCAGTGGAGATCAACGGAGCGATCCCCCCACTGAGCTAGCGATGTCCGCTGAGCGGATCTGCCCTGTGTGAAAAAGGGGCCTAAGAGGAGACCTCCTGAACTGGAAATGTAATATGTTGCAGCTTATCAGTCCTATTTGTACAGACTAAATGCATTAGTCCTATTTGTACAGGCTTTTTATTGCCTATTTTCACCTGGCAATCCTGCCAGTAACACACTTCCTGTCCTAGGATAAGAATGCTCAATCATTGTTTCTCTGGAAGGGCAGGTTTGTCATTCTAAGCTACTTGCATGTACTTTGGACTGCAAAACACTTTCCTGCCTCCTCATATCCATGACAAAGGTAAATTGGGGAGGGCTGATAAATACACAGGCACTGTGCTTTCAGCTCAACCAGAAAGTTAGGAGCACACTGAGTTTCTAGCATATATCACAAAATGTTTTCAGAAGCATATTTAACCACTTGCCGACCGGCTCACGCACATATATGTTGGCAAAGTGGTTGGTTACTGCGAAACGCCGTACCCGTTCTTCGGCTCCTTTAAGAGCCATAGCAGGCGCGCGCCCGCAGCACGGGCGGGACACCCGATGCTTGTGGCCGGCGGGCGTGATCACCGCTGGCCACCTGCGCTCACGGGCATGAGAGCCAGAATGGGGATTAGTGTGTGTAAACACACAGATCCCCATTCTGTTAGGAGAGGAGAGACAGATCGTCTGTTCCTACTAAGTAGGAACAGCGATATGTCTCCTCCTCTAGTAAGTCCCATCCCCATACAGTTAGAAACACACAGGAGGGAACACATTTAACTCCTTGATCGCCCCCTAGTGTTAACTCCTTCCCTGCCAGTGACATTTACACAGTAACCAGTGCATTTTTATAGCACTGATCGCTCTATAAATGTCAATGGTCCCAAAAATGTGTCAGAAGTGTCCGATCTGTTTGCCACAATGTCCTCCACAATGTCGCAATGTTTTCCACCCAGGGACTGACCACATTAATCACCTTGCAGGTGGACAAAGAGACAGGGAGAATGCCATATTCAAAACCAGGATGCTGGAATAAGGAGCAGGAGCGCTAGATGCTCCTGACAGTAGGTAGAAATTAATCTAAAGTGGCACTTGCTGTAAACAGCAAACATCTGGCCTGGGAGTTTGCAGTGCATTTACGAAAGGCCTGCTCTGCGATGGGTGGCCCTACTAACTATTGGTAATACATATAGGTGGTAGGGGTCGGGCCCATGACACCTTGCAGTTTGAAGCATACCTATCTTTAAATCAGGTTCCCTTACTTCCCTGTCTATTGCTTCCTTGAAATGGCTATCATTGGTTCCCAGTGAAGTAAAATCTCTAGCCAAAGTAAGTATTTTGTGCCTTCTGCTGCCAATTATGATTTTAGGGTTGTGCAGGGAAGCTGATCTAATTTTTACAATAAGGCTGACAATTTTGACTTGCTATAAAACTCAGAGTATTATAACATTATAACACTAGGATCACGGCACCAGTTTAACCTGAAAGTGAAATCACGTCTCCAAATCCCAGAAAAAAAGTCAAAATATGGAGTAGGAAAGACTGCTCCATGTTGCTCAAGTGAGGTGTCAAAAGCAGTTGCCAATGTTCTATTTTTGCAAGAAAATCCTTTTAACCAGTGCTTTTGTTGTTTCTCCTTAATTGCAATTTATACCGTATATATGAATATGAAGGAAAATATACAGAGACTTGAGCTTTTGCAAATGCCTTTTATTTGGTCAATGAAGCCCTTAATGCAGCATGGAAGGCCTGCTTTACTTTACTGCAGAATGTGTGGAAGTGAGAAGGGTTTGGGCACATATTTCTAGAAGGCAGACCCAAGAGCACAGTGGCTGCATGCCAGAAGGACTTGATTCTGAAGGTGGCCATTGTAAGCATAGACATTTTGGCTGAGTGAGAAGGTAGCATAATTCAGTTCCTTTCCACTCCACTCCAATTTCTTTTTGAAGCACATGTGGAGAAAATATTTATTGGCTCATTTGTGGTTGGAATGTCAAAAATGTTCAATAACTGCCCTCACATGGCTTTAGTCCTTGGCCGCTAGCCCTGTGTCCTGGAAAAAAAAAAAAAGTTCCCTTTCAAAAGTGTTTTTAGTGAATAAATTCTGTCTCAGCTGATTCCAGGCTGAAGCATTGCTTGCCAAGGACTAACTATTTTGTTGTCTAATTTATACCATGCAGCTTGGCAGTGAGCCCTGGCTTACCTCTGATCCAAATGTATTAATGATGTAACTGCTTGTTTCCATTCATGACCTGAAAAGGCACTTTACCACACATGGGGTTTTACTTAATAGGCAGCACTCTCTTCCTAGGATAGCCGACTGCTTGCCGAATGTAAATCGCTGGCACAACAGCCCATCAAATGAGTTGGCAGCAGATCATAACCTTGGCTCTGCAAACTTGCCATCCAGATCACTTTCTAACAAAATGATTTAGTGCATGCCAGCACTGAGAGATTAGGTCATTCTTTAAAATGCAGTGTAAAATGAGATTTTTCACTGGGTACTGAGAAAGCTCACTCTGCTGAGAGCTATGGACACTAGGCCCTATTTTATTCTATTAATAAGTGATTTTTGTCATTTTCCGCATTCTGTTTGTAAACACTTTTCTTTATTTCAGTGCCTTCGCTGGAGAATATACGCACAATACAGCGCCTGGCACATACACGTGTGTAGTCTGCGGAGCTGTTCTATTCAAGTGAGTAAACGTAAAATAATAATAAAATAATAATAATAACCATAAAAATAATAAAATAATATGCCCATTGTTTTCAAACCTAGGCAAAACCAATATTTGGCTACGTTATTATATAACGGTTACACTGTGAATAAGCACCTGTAGGTGGGTTGCACAACACATGACACCATTATGACTTTTACTAGAACTGCATATACTTTTATTGTTTACTAATTTGGAACTTATATAAAAAATGTGCCCAAGGTCTTGTTAACACATGCGGTTAGGCAAAGTAAAAAACACGTGGTTGAAACATGTTTCTTTTTTTTTTGCAAACTCTTTATTTAGTAAAGAAACGCGAAACACGTTTTTATCCACGCTAAAGCGGAGTTCCACCCAAAAATGGAACTTCCGCTTTAAGCACTCGTGACCCCCTGACATGCCACATTTGGCATGTCATTTTTTTTGGGGGGGAGCGGGTACCTAGTTTTTACAGGTACCCATCTCCCACTTCCTCTCCTGGCACCGCGACGCCGGAAGGAGGTTCACCTCTTCCCCCTCCCTCCCTTCAATCTTCTGGGACACATCACAGGTCCCAGAAGATTGCCCAGCCATTCATAACGTGCAGCGCGGCTCGCACATGCACAGTGAGCACACGGCTGTGAAGCCATAGCCGGGCGCCCACACTTGCAATGCCAGCGCCACAGAGAGGAGGGGGAAAGAAGCGAGGCTTGGGGCGGCCGCATCGCTGGACCGTAGGACAGGTGAGTGGCTGACTTTTAAATGGTGGAGCTCCACTTTAAGCTGCAAAGGCAGCAGATTGGGGTGTACACATGCCGCAATGCTGCGCAGCAAAAATGATTCCCTCCGCTCATGTCTGGCAGGTAGTACCGATCCCAACCCATTCAGTGTGGTGGTGCAGAGGTCAACGCTGGTGTAAGGAAATGCTAAAAGAAAAGTTATTGCTGCCCCTAGCAACCAGTAAGAACCCTAGTTTCATTTTCAAATCACAGTGCTTTAAAAATGACATTTAGAAGCTGAATGGTTAAAATGGGCATGTTCTTGTTAGCATACATTTCATCCCTGTTTTTTTATTTTTGTTTTTTTAAGCTAATTTTAATATCATTAGTTTCTCCCAGTAAGGCTGGGTTCACATACAGTATCTCACAAAAGTGAGTACACCCCTCACATTTTTGTAAATATTTTATTATATCTTTTCATGTGACAACACTGAAGAAATGATACTTTGTTACAATGTAAAGTAGTGAATGTACAGCTTGTATAACAGTGTAAATTTTCTGTCCCCTCAAAATAATAATGTCTAAACCGCTGGCATCAAAAGTGCGTACAGTCGTAGGTGAAAATGTCCAAATTGGGCCCAATTAGCCATTTTCCCTCCCCGGTGTCATGCAACTCGTTAATGTTACAAGGTCTCAGGTGTGAATGGGGAGCAGATGTGTTAAATTTGGTGTTATCGCTCTCACTCTCTCATACTGGTCACTGGAAGTTCAACATGGCACCTCATGGCAAATAACTCTCTGAGGAGCAGAAAAAAAGAATTGTTGCTCTACATAAAGATGGCCTAGGCTAAAAGAAGATTGCCAAGACCCTGAAAACTGAGTTGCAGCACGGTGGCCAAGACCATACAGCTTTTTAACAGGACAGGTTCCACTCAGAACAGGCCTTGCCATGGTCGACCAAAGAAGCTGAGTGCACGTGCTCAGCGTCATATCAGAGGTTATCTTTGGGAAATAGACGTATAAGTGCTGCCAGCATTGCTGCAGAGGTTGAAGGGGTGGGGGTCAGACTGTCAGTGCTCAGACCACAGGTCGCACACTGCATCAAATTGGTCTGCATGGCTGTCATCCCAGAAGAAAGCCTCTTCTAAAGATGATGCACAAGAAAGCCTGCAAACAGTTTGCTGAAGACAAGCAGATTAAGGACATGGATTACTTGAACTATGTCCTGTGGTCTGATGAGACCAAGATAAATGTATTTGGTTCAGATGTTGTCAAGCGTGTGTGGCGGCAACCAGGTGAGGAGTACAAAGACAAGTGTGTCTTGCCTACAGTCAAGCATGGTGGTGGGAGTGTCATGGTCTTGGGCTGCATGAGTGCTGCCGGCAATGGGAAGCTACAGTTCATTGAGGGAACCATGAATGCCAACATGTACTTTGACATATTGAAGCAGAGCAGGATCCTTTCCCTTTGGAGACTGGGCCGCAGGGCAGTATTCCAACATGATAACGACCCCAAACACACCTCCAAGTTGACCACTGCCTTGCTAAAGAAGCTGAGGGTAAGGGTGATGGACTGGCCAAGCATGTCTCCAGACCTAAACCCTATTGAGCATCTGTGGGGCATCTTCAAACGGAAGGTGGAGGAGAGCAAGGTCTCTATCATCCACCAGCTCTGTGATGTCGACATGGAGGCGTGGATGCGCACTCCAGTGGCAACCTGTGAAGCTCTGCTAAACTCCATGCCCAAGACGGTTAAGACAGTGCTGGAAAATAATGGTGGCCACACAAAATATTGACACTTTGGGCGCAATTTGGACATTTTCACTTAGGGATGTACTCACTTTTGTTGCCAGCAGTTTAGACTTTAATGACTGTGTGTTGAGTTATTTTGAAGGAACAGAAAATGTACACTGTTATACAAGCTGTACACTCACTACTTTACATTGTAGCAAAGTGTCATTTCT
The DNA here is from genome assembly GCA_037952835.1 of Lithobates septentrionalis. Taxonomy (NCBI): domain Eukaryota; kingdom Metazoa; phylum Chordata; class Amphibia; order Anura; family Ranidae; genus Lithobates; species Lithobates septentrionalis. The sequence goes on from JBBDGP010001438.1 coordinate 249,059, forward strand.
TCAGTGTTGTCACATGAAAAGATATAATAAAATATTTACAAAAATGTGAGTGGTGTACTCACTTTTGCGAGATACTGTATGTGTGAATTTAATTCGGATTTCCTCGCTTCCAATTCGCATGACATGTGAGTGTGCCTGGCTCGCAAGGGGCGGGTTCACACAGGTTGTGGGTGGCCGTGGTCCGCATTCCAAAAGGGTCCTGTGCGTCTTTGAGTTCGGTTCAGGTGCGAATTCAGGAAAAACTTCAGACCTGATTCGCACCTGAACTGGAGAACTGGGATGCACCAAACCCCATGCTGGGAACCGCAGCCGCGCATATGTGAACCTGGTTTTACAAGATAGGCATTAGTAAAGCGTATCAGTTTTAAGGCAAAAATTTGGGGTGGGGTCTTGTCTAGAATGAGCAACATTTTAACCCAGGTAGTTCTACTCTGCTACAAAGAAAACAATAGCCGTGCACTTAAAGCATAACTCCACGTTTGTTGAGAAAAAACATTCCCCTCAGAGTGATCTATGTACATTACAAGGATTTTAACAAACTTTGTTACAAATTCCTACCTTTTGTCATTCTGAAGAAATCCCTGTGTATTTGTCTGTGTCCATGTGGAAAAGTGCGTCTAATGGGAGTGGTTTCATAATCATCAATCAGCTGTGCACCTGCAGGGCTCTAATGAGGAAAGCTGCTTCATCCCTTTAGACGTGATATTAAAAATGTATCTCACCAAAAATGACTTTTTTGTTACAGGGGATGCCTGAAGTCTGACTTGTATCTTAGTGCAGACTTCTGGGAAAATTGGTGAGCCAATCAAGCAGAAAATTATGTTTGTGGGGTGCGTTCTGTACACATTCTGTATACAGAACACCTCCAGGTAGCCATATTGCATTGCAATTTCAGATAATGACAGAGCTGCAGTTTGTAATTTTTTATAACATTCAATTACAATACTGTGTGACTTGTGTCGCAATTGTATACGCTATATTATTTTTTCTTTATCTGCTATTTTTTTCCCCCACTAAAGTGGAGTTAACCTTTAAAGCTGAATTCTAGGCCGATATAAATAGAATACAGTTAACAAAGTTGTGGAGTTCCACCCACTTTTTAAGCTTCTCATCATTAGCTTCTCAACTGGCCATAATGACTGCATTGGGCAATTTTATTTTATTTTTTTCACATTGCTTACCCTGCTTCTAAGGTTTTATTTCTCCATTCCGGTTCATCCCCTCCACGGCAATATACATAATATCCTGTGGCACACTGGCTCCTGGGAGATGTGTGTCATGATTCCCAGGAGTCAGTGGGCATCACCGACTTTCAGCATCGCGCTGCGTTGTGTGTTTAATGCGCCTGCGTGAGATCGGGAGGTACATGCTGGGTAGCCAGCAGCACCATATCCCGGAAGAGAGTCCTAGTGGGCTTCACATGCCCACAATGAAGATGGAAACGCTCAGAAAGACGAAATCTAAGGTAAGTACATTCTTAAAAAACCTGGACACGAAAGGAAATTGAATTGGAGACATGATTTCATGTATATTATGTACATAGTTACATAGTTACATAGTTAGTCAGGTTGAAAAAAGACACAAGTCCATCCAGTTCAACCACAAAAAAAAAAAAAAAATACCGTACAATCCAACATACCCAATACTATACCCACAGTTAATCCAGAGGAAGGCAAAAAACCCCAGCAGAGCATGCTCCAATTTGCTACAGCAGGGGAAAAAATTCCCTTCTGATCCCCCAAGAGGCAATCAGATTTTCCCTGGATCAACTTTACCTATAAATGTCAGTACCCAGTTATATTATGTACACTTAGGAAAGTATCCAGGCCTTTCTTAAAGCAATCTACTGAGCTGGCCAGAACCACCTCTGGAGGGAGTCTATTCCACATTTTCACAGCTCTTACTGTGAAGAAACCTTTCCGTATTTGGAGACTAAATCTCTTTTCCTCCAGTCGTAAAGAGTGCCCCCTTGTCCTCTGTGTTGACCGTAAAGTGAATAACTCAACACCAAGTTCACTATATGGACCCCTTATATATTTGAACATGTTGATCATATCCCCCCTTATTCTCCTCTTCTCAAGAGTGAACAAATTCAGTTCCTCTAATCTCTCCTCATAGCTGAGCCCCTCCATGCCTCTTATCAGTTTGGTTGCCCTTCTCTGCACTTTCTCCAGTTCCCCGATGTCCTTTTTGAGAACTGGTGCCCAAAACTGAACTGCATATTCCAGATGAGGTCTTACTAATGATTTGAACAGGGGCAAAATGATATCTCTCTCTCTGGAGTCCATACCTCTCTTAATACAAGAAAGGACTTTGCTCGCTTTGGAAACCGCAGCTTGACATTGCATGCTATTATTGAGCTTATGATCTACCAAAACCCCCAGATCCTTCTCCACCATGTAGACAAGCCTATATATACAGTCAGAAAGTATGTTTAACCACGCCCCTGATGATGTCATCTGATGACCAAACACGTAGGGAGGAGCTGGAGACGTAAGACACTTGTATATGCAGGGACGCAGCAGCCATTTTGCTGGTTGGGAATGCTGTTTTTATACTGGGACAAGAGTGTTTTAACTGCTGTTATGTGAGTATTAGTCTTTATCTCACAAATAAACTAGATTGAGGTTCTGCACCATGAGGGGTATCTCTTTTGTCCCCCTATGTGGTTGATCGAGCATTGGAGGATACGACTAGATTATCTGCTAACCCACAAAGATCAACACTATAGTTGACTGCTGCCTAATGTGTTTTTGACCTTTGTAATGAGGGTCAGAAAGGAGGGTAAGAGGCAGTGTGATTGGGTGTCGGTGGTGGATTCCTCACGTGTCCTTTTTAGCTGCACTTTACTACAGAAGCCGTTTTTAAGGATATTTCCTGTGGACTTTCTCTATGGACTATCATATATTATTTCATTTATGTTTAAGCGCTGCACCTTTATCCCTTTTATTCACTATCTAAAGTAGCAATTTCCTATGTGTGGCATAAGAAATCTGTCAGGATAGGAAATTGCCAACTTTTATCACTGATAGGTGCACACTCCTGGACTATCCTAAACCTTGCTTTACTTGGCAAGTCACTAACCTCAAACATGCTTGTCCATACAGGTGTAGACATACTGTATATCTGTTTAGCAGGCATCCAAATCATTGATTTTCCAATACCAGTTATCATCAATGGCGGCATAGTTTTAGTTATAAATAACTTTATTCTGCTATGTGTGTACTGTAATTTTGAAATGTGAAGAAAAAATTGGACTAAAGTTTTTTTTTTACTGTGTGAAGCTTTCGAGGTCTGGACTTCCTTGAAACTTTAGGTAACTGGTTGACAGTCTGTCCAACCTCAGTACTAAACATGAATCATTTTACTCCAAAAAAAAATATTAAATGATTGAATATATTTTTTAAAATAAATAGACCATGGGGGCGTGGCCTGGAGAGCAATGGAGTAGGATGCATGCAGTGAGAGCTCTGCTTGCCATTACTCCTACACACAATATCCTGCCTCAATCCTAGCCGATACTTCATGACCATTTACTCTGGGAACCTCCCGACTACCTCAGGACCATGTCCCTAACGAAAAAGTCCTCCGAGGCCTGCGACAAACTCGCCAAATACCACTGGCTGGAAAAGGAGCAGCAGGCCGAAGATGGCACCGGCGCCTCGTCAGAAATGGAGCAAGCCGCGGCGGCCACTAACAAGGTACTGGACGCTATTGCCCTGTGCCAGAGCACACTCACCACCAAAATTGAGGAGGTGAAAATTGACGTGTCTCTCATTAGACAAGACCTATCTACCCTCCAGGACCGCGTGGCTGAGACCCGCATCAGCAGAGCGGAGGACTTCTTACATCACCTCCAGCACACTACAGACAAGGTACGTCGCCAACTGCAACGGATTAGTGCAAAGCAGGACAATATGGAGAATCGCCTCTGGAGGTGCAACCTCCATTTCATCAGTTCCCCAGAATCTGCAGAGGGCACTGATCCAGCGGGCTTCCTTGAAAACCTCCTAACATACACTTTTGGCAGCCATGCATTTTCGGTGATGTGCGCGGTGGAGCAGGCACACCGCATCCCTGGACATTCCCCGCCCCAAGGAGTCCCACCTCATACCCTCATGGCGAAATTCCTGAATTTTAAAGATCGAGACAAGATCCTCCGACTGACCAGAGAAAGGAGTAATATCCCCCACACCAACACTCAGGTGGGCGTCTTTCCGGATTTCTCCAATGAGGTACAGCGGCAACGATCCCCGGTTCCATGATGTTAAACCGCGTCACTGCACCCTGCATCTTAAATATTCTATGCTGTACCCTGCAAGGCTACGCGTGGAGTGCGATGGCCAAGTTCAATTTTTTGAGGACCCAGGTCTAGCATCCACCTGGATAGAGGGATCACCGTGAATGATCATGTCCTTTTGCCTGCACGCTGTGAGTACTATCTTCTCTCTCCCCGTTCCCTCTTATCCCCCATTTCTACCCACCCTAACCCTGCTGACTTGGCCCACTATGGGTCTTATACATATGACTATTTCCCGTTGGAGCAGAGAAGCAGAGATGTGCTTTTTCTTATTTAACCAGACCTCGCAGCACGCCCTATACTTTAAGGAGACACCAGGGATCCATGGTTTTGGGACCCCTGCAGCCTACACACCAAAGTTAAGTATACCAAAGATAATATACTGAACGGTATTGAGGTTTTGTGCTTTTTCACTTATTACCCTGATGGCAAGTGACTCCCCTTGCATAGCCGTAATGATGTTACACTGTTATGGCTCCTACACCCTATGCACTTCTCAGAGAAGAAGTCGCCCCCCTAAGGTTTTTGTGAATTTTTCCTTACCCCCCTTGCCTGACTGTTTTTTCCTTTTGAATTTTGTTATGGGTATCTATTTTTTTAAATCAAGCTGTTTGCCTCCAATGGGTCATCAACATTGGATGTCTTTTGTTGATACCTGGTTAAGGGATGATATGTCCATGCCAAGTTGGGGCGGCAATGGACTGGGTGGGATGGGAAATGTTTTTCTATCACAATGTTTACAGCGATTTACATATGCAAATGGTACCAAGTTAATGACCTGTACATACTATAACTATTGCTTTCCACTGTTTATTGTGCTGCCTGACATACCTAGACCTGCTATGCTGGTCCACATCCTACTATATCCGAAGACACAAACCCTCTATCCACCATGAGCTCCCTGAAGTTCCTCACGTGGAATGGTAGGGGCTTGCGCAATAAGATCAAAAGTACAGCCACATTAACATTCCTCAGATCTCAGCATGCTTATGTCATCACCCTAGTTGAAACCCATATCACAGGCCACTTGTAATCCTCCCTAAAAAAGCCATGGGTCGGATGGGCTTATCATGAAACCCACACCTCCTATTTCAGGGGGGTATCAGTACTAGTTGCCAAAAGGGTCCCATTTGAGTTAGTCCTACTCCAGACGTACCAGCAGGGCAGTTATGTATTTTTACACGTCACTATTAACAGATCTCCCATCTTAATACTGGCTTGTTATGTGCCTCCCCCATACAACTCAAATGTGGTTAAGGAGGGCCTTACTTTTACAGTGGGGCAAAAAAGTATTTAGTCAGTCACCAATTGTGCAAGTTCTCCCACTTAAAAAGATGAGAGAGGCCTGTAATTGTCATCATAGGTATACCTCAACTATAAGAGACAAAATGTGGAAACAAATCCAGACAATCACATTGTCTGATTTTTGAAAGTATTTATTTGCAAATTATGGTGGAAAATAAGTATTTGGTCACCTACAAACAAGCAAGATTTCTGGCTCTCACAGACCTGTATCTTCTTCTTTAAGAGGCTCCTCTGTCCTCCACTTATTACCTGTATTAATGGTACCTGTTTGAACTGGACGTTATCAGTATAAAAGACACCTGTCCACAACCTCAAACAGTCACACTCCAAACTCCACTATGGTGAAGACCAAAGAGCTGTCGAAGGACACCAGAAGCAAAATTGTAGACCTGCACCAGGCTGGGAAAACTGAATCTGCAATAGGCAAGCAGCTTGGTGTGAAGAAATCAACTGTGGGAGCAATAATTAGAAAATGGAAGACATACAAGACCACTGATAATCTCCCTCAATCTGGGTCTCCACGCAAGATCTCACACCGTGGGGTCAAAATGATCACAAAAACTTTGAGCAAAAATCCCAGTACCACACAGGGGGACCTAGTGAATGACCTGCAGAGAGCTGGGACCAACGTAACAAAGGCTACCATCAGTAACACACTACGCCACCAGGGACTCAGATCCTGCAGTGCCAGACGTGTCCCCCTGCTTAACATGTCCGGGCCCGTCTGAGGTTTGCTAGAGAGCATTTGGATGATCCAGAAGAGGATTGCTAGAATGTCATATGGTCGGATGAAACCAAAGTAGAACTGTTTGGTAGAAACACAACTCGTCGTGTTTGGAGGAGAGAGAATGCTGAGTTGCAACCAAAGAACACCATGCCTACTGTGAAGCATGGGGGTGGCAACATCATGCTTTGGGGCTGTTTCTCTGCAAAGGGATCAGGACGACTGATCTGTCTACATAAAAGAATGAATGGGGCCATGTATCCTGAGATTTTGAATGCAAACCTCCTCCCATCAGCAAGGGCATTGAAGATGAAACGTGGCTGGTTCGTTCAGCATGACAATGATCCCAAATACACTGCCCGGGCAACGAAGGAGTGGCTTCGTAAGAAGCATTTCAAGGTCCTGGAGTGGCCTAGCCAGTCTCCAGATCTCAACCCTATAGAAAACCTTTGGAGGGAGTTGAAAGTCCGTGTTACCCAGCGACAGCCCCAAAACATCACTGCTCTAGAGGAGATCTGCATGGAGGAATGGGCCAACATACCAGCAACAGTGTGTGACAACCTTGTGAAGACTTACAGAAAACGTTTGACCTCTGTCATTGCCAACAAAGGATATATAACAAAGTATTGAGATTAACTTTTGATATTGACAAAATACTTATTTTCCACCATAATTTGCAAATAAATTCTTTCAAAAATCAGACAATGTGATTGTCTGGATTTGTTTCCACATTTTGTCTCTCATAGTTGAGGTATACCTATGATGACAATTACAGACCTCTCTCTCATCTTTTTAAGTGGGAGAACTTGCACAATTGGTGGCTGACTAAATACTTTTTTGCCCCACTGTATGTCACAATATCCCACGGTACCTGTGGTGTGGATAGGGGACTTTAACATGACCCTAATCCCCACGTTGGACCAAATGAACACATTAGATCCCACTCTGGATCCCCCCGCACATACCAGACTGCATCGCATGCTAACTGACTTCGCCCTGGTAGACACTTGGAGACACAAATAACCGGCTACTAAAGCCTTCTCATGTTTCTCAGCCAGTCACAATACAATGTCACGAATTGACTTTATCTTACTTTCATTGACCCTGATACCGAAACTGGAGGATGTAGGACTCGCACCTAGAATTCTCTTGGATCACGCCCCCTACTGGATTACGAGCCAGCTATTGAGGGCCTCCCCCGCTCCGACTTGGAGGCTGAATTCATTTTGGCTGACAGCCCTGCAGGATCAAGATGACATACCTGCGGAACAGCAATACTATTTTACAGCCAATAGGGATTCGGACTCCTATGAAATGGTGTGGGAGATGTTCAAATTACACGCCCGCTCACTGTTATCCACTCACATTAACAGGCTCAAAAGGTCGTCAAAAATAGTTGTCCAACAAGCCACAGAACATCTACAGGTACTGGAGGAGGCGTTCCACAGAAACTCTTTGTCAAGTACCGCTAATAACCTCAAAATCCAGACACGTCAGGTCTCAGAACTACATATTGAAAAATCTAAGCAATGCATCTTTTTTGTAAACAAAAGGTGTTTGAATATAGAGAAAGATCAGGCAAACTGCTTGTGTACCTGGCCCACTTAGACTCACACCCCCCAGTGGTAGTATCCTTGGCCAATCCGGGAGGGAGTGATATAACTGACCCACAACAGGTGGCGGAGGAATTTGGGAAATTCTACCGCACACTGTATACCTCCCAGGTTACTCAAAATATACAGGATACCAGGGACTACTTGTCGGGAGTTAAATTTTCTAGATTATCTGGTGACCAAATAGAACTCTTGGAAGCCCCTATTACCAAGGAGGACATCTCCACGGCTATCGCATGCCTGGCCGCATCTAAGGCCCCAGGATCAGATGGCCTGCTTTTTGAATTTTATGACACCTACTCCGAAATTCTAACCCCTAAACTCCACGACCTATACAAATCTATATTTGACTCAGGAATCCTACCCCCCTCCATGAGAGAGGCCCAAATCATAGTAATCCCACAACCTGGCAAAGACCCTAGATACCCGAAATCTTATCGCCCAATTTCATTACTACAGGTGGACAATAAAATCCTAGCTAAGATCCTAGCCTCCCGCATGAATCAGGCAATTTCATCACTAATTCTAATTTATCACTAAGCCTATCCCACACCCACCTAACAACCCCATCAAATCATTCCCCGCATCTATTACCTTTTGTACCACCACCCCCTCCCTTTAGAATGTAAGCTCTACGAGCGCTGTATTGAACTGTACTGTAATTGTGCTGTCCCCCCTCTACATTGTAAAGCGCTGCGTAAACTGTTGGCGCTATATTAATTGTTAATAATAATAATAATAATAATAATTCATCCTGACCAAACAGGCTTCATGCCTGGGAAAAAGACCGCCATGAATATTTGGCGCCTGTTTATGAGCATACAAGGGTCCCATGATGAAATTGGTTCGAGGGTCGTGGTGGTCTTGGATGCCGCCAAGGCCATCGATTCCATAGAATGGATTTCCACGTGGGAGTGCCTCCTGGGATTCGGATTTGGCCCCAACTTTATCCAATGGGTTCAATTCCTGTATCAATCTCCAAGAGCACAGGTATTTGTGAATGGTTCTATTACACCAAAGAAAACCGCGCTTAGGATCAGTCTATATGGTATATTTGTTTAGGTTGCTGCCTCCCTTAAAACAAAGACACTCCTAGGGGTGTCCTGCCTAGTACCAATCTATTTAAAAAAATATATATATTATAGGGATACAACGGCGCTACCTCAAAAACCTGTATGTCTGAGCATGTACAGGAAACGTTTAGTGGGAAACGTTTTTTGTGAGCATGTGTGTGACCACGTTTATCTATATGTAGGGGAATTGTGATATAGTCACGGATTAGTGGAGAATGACTACACACATAGATATGAGTTAGCATGGGCTTGCATATAGCCTCCTATGAGATATATATAACCTATCACCAAGCGCCTAACTGACAGCACAGATATTCATGATAGGTCAGTATATAATCTCTAGATCAGAAATTCCAGACAACATATTGTATGCATAAACAACCATATGTCAACACACATATATTAAGTCCTGTAAGGAAACCACAAATATTTTCCCCTACACCAATACATATATATCTCTGTGTTTCAATGCAAGGATCGTATACTATGGAGATCAAAACATATTTTGTGACAGTCCCATGTAGTTCATGCCGCAATCAGGTTGTTCACCAGGTGACTTTCGTGCATACAGCATAAGGTGGTGACTTCTGTGGCCCCCCTCAAAATGCTCACTCACCAAATGTAGGAACCCCTGCAGGGGTATCAGGCCTGTAGTCCTAAACAAGGGCTTTCCTGTTCACTGCTGTCACATCTCCAGTTGTGTCCCGGTGGGTCTTAATCCTCATATATCAAAGAAAAGGAGACTTCCATAGTGTAATAAAGTCTCAAAGGTGTCTTTATTTTAAAAAATAGTATATGTAATACTCCGAAATATTTCCAAGGTAGGTAAAAAATATATATAGTTTAAAAAATAGTTTGAAAATAGAAAATAAAAAATAAAATCAAATCCAAGCACAGTACTCCGCTATTCCTCCCTTGACCACTGGGGGGAGGGTGATGCTCAGATACTGTCTTGTATGTTATCCACAGTCACTGTGAATGGTTGGCTATCCGAACAATTCCCTCTAGAGAGGGGGACTCGACAGGGCTGCCCCCTTTCCCCCCCCCCTACTATACACGCTGGCAGTCGAGCAATTGGCCATTACAATCCATGCAGATATCAATATCCGAGGCCTAAAGATAGGGAACTTAGAAGAAAAGATAGGAATGTATGCTGATGACACGATCCTCTACCTTGCAGACTCAGGACCCTCTCTTGTTACAGCTCTACACTCCATAGAACGCATTGGTAGCCACTCGGGTCTAAGAATTAATTGGTCCAAATCCCAAATCTTACCCATTGACCATTCCCCCCCCCTCCCACCCATGTCCCCCCAGCCCTCCCTAGAGTATCCCTAATTAAGTAGTAACAAAAAGATAAAAACCACTGGAATCCACTTGTGTTTAAGTGTCAAAAATGATAATAATAATGATTGATCAGCCGATACGTCTATATGACGGGGTATCTCCCTAGCAGCAGAGTAATAATCTAGTAGGAAAAAAGGGGGGTTGGGACCAGAGCAGTCCCAGGACTGCAATCAATGGGAGAATCACAACAGTATTGATCAATGAAAAATACAACTTTATTGATTATTGCACAGTACTATAAAAATATATAAATCTCACTGATGTGGCACCATGGCCGTATGAGTGAGATGGGTTCCCTCACAAAAAACACCAACACTAACATGTATAGCACACTGTAGAAAAAAAAGGGGTGATAATAAACAACGTTGTTACATTAAAAACAAGCATGCTGGCACACCCACCCCCATATGTGCAGATCGGCTCTGAGCGGTGGTCTTCCTGAAATGATATGATAAAGACCCTGAGTGTATTAGTATAAGAGTCCCTTACTTGGCAAAGTGGTATCAGCAGGCCCCCCAAAAACTGACTTCATGTAACCTTGTACACTAATGCCCTGGCACGGGCTTGATGAATGAAAGGTGAAGGAGTCAGTAGGCGTGCACAATAGGCAGTGGAACCGTGGATTGTATGTGATAATAACAAGCATGTGGCTAACACTGAAAGCCAGGCCAGTGCGGGATATGGTCCAATAACAATGTATCCATGTATAAATCGATCAGTACGTTTTCAGAATTCCAAAGAAAGATAGAGGCACACTTGAATATACACAGTTCATTCAGCAAATGCAACAGACTGTAAACACATGCCAGGGTGGTTCAAAACACAGTGCTGCTGCAACCTAGCCTGATAGCAGCAAGCTATGACCACAGGTTTAAGTGTGTGTAAATTGACAAATAGCGGGGAGGTAACTGTCCCTGTAGGGTTCTTACCCTTCCCTCGTCTGAAGTCACTGAGTCCTTACTGGGGGGGGCCTGACACGCTGTGGTTCCGGGTGGTCAGGCAAAGAAAAGCTGCTGACATGCAGACTTGGAGATTTCCATGTGTCCAACGGTGTAGCCACTCATTTGCATGGAAAGCAATGGATCAGTTTGTGTTCAGTTCACTGCACAGATGGTGTTGCTGTGTTTGGCCACTGGAGGGAGCTCTTAGGTAATTCCATGATAACGCTTGTTTCTTCAGTATAAAAATAGCAGGGAACATCCCACTGCTGTCAGAGATAGAGTGGGGTGTCGGGGGGCTGCCAGCGTCTATAGCATCGCTACGTCGACGCGTTTCGTGCTTTGAACAAGCACTTCATCTGCACGTTTGTGCTTATGAAATGATCATTCTTATATAGGGCATACCTGCCAATCAAAAAATCACTCGCACCTTGGATTGCAAAGCGCCATTATGTGGTAACAACTTAATACTACAGCTATCTTAAACATATAAGGAAAACAGGCAAAAAGGTTAAGAATCATGCAGGGCTGTGACGACAAATAAATCAAGAAAAACCAGAGACTGACAAATTAAGCCAAATCTCGCTAACTCAAAAGAGATTTCCCAAACACTGAATCACAGCAGTGTATTGGGATGTGACAGACAGTTTAAACAGGGTTGTTTATATGCAGAGGGATGCGATTCGCAACATGTTGAAAGCAGGAAGCAAAATGAATGGAGCTGTAAAAGAGCTCAAAATTCAAAAATGTTAAAGGCAGTATCCTATAATGTAGGAGACATATACCCATCGTACAATAAAAATGGAGAAGGGGGAGAGTCTGCAGGGTATGAACCAATAGTAGATACACGGCCACATTAAAGAGGGTCATTGTATATTCACTTAATGAAAGAGACACTCCCATGATTTACATCTTTAATGTGGCCGTATATTTACAGCTAGTATTAACCTATATTATAAGCAGGGCACAGGCATAAAATTCCATACTTACAACTGCATCTTAAGATATTAAAAATTATGCTAATTATTACATGCTTTTTTTCACCTAGTAAAAAATGTCAATAAAAAAAACACTACACAGGTTTTTAAAGTAATTTATTAGACAGCTCCGGGGGTCTTCTTCCGGCTTCGGGGGTCTCTCTGGTTCTTCTCCGCGCTCTCCGGGTTTTCTGCCGGGCTCCTCCGCTATCTTCTGCTCTTTTGACGCTCTTTTGCTAGCGGAGGAGCCCTGTCAGGGGATGTTATACACAACATCCAATGCAGGTGATCAGATCGCTGGGCTGCACCAAGGAATCAGGGACAAACGAGTAAATGAATAAAAAGGGATGTTTATTGTTAATGATAAAGACACACGTGAAATCAAGACAGCAAACCAAAAACAAGTAAATGGTGAAAACACAGCAAACCCACCTAACTATCTATCTAACTAATATAATACACGAGCAAGGAAACAAACATAAACTAAAAAATAAGGCATGGCAAAAGCGACAAGGGAACAGAAAACAGGAATAATGAAGCAGACCAAGGAGCAGGGAACAGGAAACAGGGCTCAAGGACAGGATACACAAACGGGGTCCAGGAACAAACAGGAACAGGCTGGAACAAGAGCAGGTACTGGCAGGGACAAGGGCTTAGCAGAGGAATTCTGAAGCACTGAGGCTTAGTTCAGGGCGGGTTTATATAGTCCAGCAGACCCATGACAGGTGTGCTGATGGCAAGTCTGAAGTCCAGGCAGGGAGACCCCCGCTGGTGGCCACTGGAATTACACCCTTTTGGTGCTGAATGTAATAGTGCCACCAGCAGGAGAAACTGGAGATGACACCGTTCCTGACAGTTCCCCCCCTAAAGGAGTGGCCTCCGGACACTCCATTCAGTCCTGGGTACGACAGTCCGAGTGGGTGCAGAAACACCCTACAATGCTTCCCTACTGAGTCTGCGGACTTCTTCACACTTCCAAGGCCAGAGTCTTTTAGTTCACTGGGGAACATGCCATCAGAGTCTAAAAATAGGACACGCACCCCACCACCCGGGTCAGGAAGTTTGGATCCGGAGACGAAAATTAGCAGGGTAACGGGAAAGAAACCATCGGAGGCAGACCACACAGAAGCATTACATTCAGGCCAGGCGACAGACAGGATTGACACAGCGGCAAGATGGCCATCAGTCAGGAACAGTTTTAGCAGGCACCATGTCATCAGGCTGAGCAGAAAGCAGAGGTACATCACGCTGGGCAGAGGCACATCTGCATCGAGCTGGGCAGCAGGGAAAAGCACATTGAGCTGGGCAGCAGGCAAAAGCACCTCGAGCTGGGCAGCAGGCAAAAGCACCTCGAGCTGGGCAGCAGGCAAAAGCACCTTGAGCTGGGCAGCAGGCATGGGCACTTCAAGCTGGGCAGCAGGCATGGGCACTTCAAGCTGGGCAGCAGGCATGGGCACTTCAAGCTGGGCAGCAGGCATGGGCACTTCAAGCTGGGCAGCGGGCTCATCAAGCTGGAGAGCAGGCACTGGTACTTCCGGCTGGAACACTGGCACCTAAGGCTGGAACACTGGCACCGAGACATCAGGCTGGAAGGCAGACACAGAGACATCAGGCTGGAGGGCAGACACCGAGACATCAGGCTGGAGGGCAGACACGAGACATCAGGCTGGAGGGCAGACACTGAGACATCAGGCTGGAGGGCTGGCACTGAGACATCAGGCTGGAGGGCTGGCACTGAGACATCAGGCTGGAGGGCTGGCACGAGACATCATGCTGGAGGGCTGGCACCGAGACATCAGGCTGGAGGGCTGGCACCGAGACATCAGACTGAAGGGCTGGCACGAGACATCAGGCTGAAGGGCTGGCACCGAGACATCAGGCTGGAGGGCTGGCACCGAGACATCAGGCTGGAGGGCTGGCACCGAGACATCAGGCTGGAGGGCTGGCACCGAGACAACAGGCTGGAGGGCTGGCACCGGGACATCAGGCTGGAGGGCTGGCACCGAGACATCAGGCTGGAGGGCTGGCACCGAGACATCATGCTGGAGGGCTGGCACCGAGACATCAGGCTGGAGGGCTGGCACCGAGACATCAGGCTGAAGGGCTGGCACCGAGACATCAGGCTGAAGGGCTGGCACCGAGACATCAGGCTGGAGGGCTGGCACCGAGACATCAGGCTGGAGGGCTGGCACCGAGACATCAGGCTGGAGGGCTGGCACCGAGACATCATGCTGGAGGGCTGGCACCGAGACATCAGGCTGGAGGGCTGGCACCGAGACATCAGGCTGAAGGGCTGGCACTGAGACATCAGGCTGAAGGGCTGGCACCGAGACATCAGGCTGGAGGGCTGGCACCGAGACATCAGGCTGGAGGGCTGGCACCGAGACATCAGGCTGGAGGGCTGGCACCAAGACAACAGGCTGGAGGGCTGGCACCGAGACATCAGGCTGGAGGGCTGGCACGAGACATCAGGCTGGAGGGCTGGCACCGAGACATCAGGCTGGAGGGCTGGCACCGAGACATCAGGCTGGAGGGCTGGCACCGAGACATCAGGCTGGAGGGCAGGCACATCGGACTGGATAGCAGGTACTGGAACTTCAAACCGGGCAGCCGGTACTGGAACTTTAGACTGGGCAGCAGGCACTGGCACATCAGGCAAAACAGCAGGTGCTGGCACAACAGGCTGAACAGCAGGTGCCTTGGACTGGATAGCAGGTACTGGAACTTCAAACCGGGCAGCTGGTACTGGAACTTCAGACTGGGCAGTAAGCACAGACACTGGCACATCAGGCAGAACAGCAGGTACTGGCACAACAAGCAGAACAGCAGGTGCATCGGACTGGATAGCAGGTACTGGAACTTCAAACCGGTCAGTCGGTACTGGAACTTCAGATTGGACAGTGGGCACAGGTGCTGGCACATCAGGCAGAACAGCGGGTACTGGCACAACAGGCTGAACAGCAGGTACATCGGACTGGATAGCAGGTACTGGAACTTCAAACCGGGCAGCTGGTACTGGAACATCAGACTGGACAGTGGGCACAGGTGCTGGCACATCAGGCAGAACAGCAGGTACTGGCACAACAGGCTGAACAGCAGGTACATCGGACTGGATAGCAGGTACTGGAACTTCAAACCGGGCAGCTGGTACTGGAACTTCAGACTGGACAGTGGGCACAGGTGCTGGCACATCAGGCAGAACAGCAGGTACTGGCACAACAGGCTGAACAGCAGGTACATCGGACTGGATAGCAGGTACTGGAACTTCAAACCGGGCAGCTGGTACTGGAACTTCAGACTGGACAGTGGGCACAGGTGCTGGCACATCAGGCAGAACAGCAGGTGCAGTGGACTGAATAGCAGGTACTGGAACTTCAAACTGGGCAGCCGGTACTGGAACTTCAGACTGGACAGTGGGCACAGCTGCTGGCACATCAGACTGGAAGGCAGAGACATCAAGCTGGAAGGCAGAGACATCAAGCTGGGAGGCAGAGACATCAAGCTGGGTGGCAGAGACATCAAGCTGGGAGGCAGAGACATCAAGCTGGGAGGCAGAGACATCCGGCTGGAGGGCAGGCACCGAGACATCCGGCTGGAAGGCAGGCACCGAGACATCTGGCTGGAAGGCAGGCGCCGAGACATCCGGCTGGAAGGCAGGCATCGAGACATCCAGCTGGAAGGCAGGCATCGAGACATCCGGCTGGGAGGCAGGCATCGAGACATCCGGCTGGAAGGCAGGCACCGAGACATCAGGCTGGAAGGTAGGCATCGGGACATCAGGCTGGGCGGCAGGCACATCAGACTGGAAAGTGGGAGCAGGTTGGGTTACTGGCAAGATGGTGTGGGTCGGGAAGAATTTTTGTTTCTTTTTTGGTTTAGCCCGTGCAGTTTTGTAAGTAGGTGCAGGGCTGTAAGAAAAGAAAGTAGCTGGGCAGAAGGAAGACCAAGGAACTGTAGCTGGAGGAGAGTTTTGTGGGACTGTTACAGGTGGAGGAGAAGAGACAGGTGGATTGAAGGCAGGATAGGTGCGACACTTGGAGACTGGGTAGTAGTATTTGGTAGGGGGCTGATTAAACTGGGCTGTAGCTGAGGTTGCCATAGGCGATGGGGAGATAGATTTTTGGGAAGGCAGATGATTAACGGCAGGGGAGTTAAAGGCAGGGTAGGTGCAACAGGAGGAAACAGGGTACTGGTATTTCATTGGTAGAAAAGTATATTCGGAGCTAACAGAAGCTGAATGCAACAGACTTGACCAGGCCTGTATTAATGATTGCACGGAATCAGGTTTGCACTTAGCTTGTCTGACCAGAGACTGCACTGATTCAATGCATTTTGCAAGCACCTGCTGAGGACAAGCTGAATATTGTTCAAAAAAAAAATGCTGAGTCATCCTCCAACAGCCAAACTAAAGATTCTACCTGAGCTGCACGAAAAGGGGGTGTATAGTCATCACCTCCCTCAGCGACATTAGACAGGGCCAACTCAGTACAGATCTTAATTAATGGTTGCACTTCTTCAAAGAAAAAACTGCCTTGCTCAATAAAAACATGAGCTAGGCGGATGCCTTCTAACAATTGTTCCCTAGTGTATTCAGCCAATGTCTGATAACAAAAGTCTCTGTCATCAGTTGCCAGGAGCGATAAATGCAAAATACTTTCAAAATCCATCTTTCAACAATAGCTGGGACTCAGGCCTCAATTCCCAGGTGCAACCGATCTGATTGTATGGCTTCAGAATTCTGTCAGGGGATGTTATACACAACATCCAATGCAGGTGATCAGATCACTGGGCTGCACCAAGGAATTATGGGGCGTACACACGGTCGGACTTTTCATCTACAAAAGTCCGACGGACGCCGACGGACTAAAGCTGGCTGACAATCCGATCGTGTGTGGGCTTCCCCGGACTTTCAGCTGACTTTTCCAGCCTCAAATCTGACGGACTTTAGATTTGAAACATGCTTCAAATCTTTACGTCGTAACTACGCCGGACCCAGAAATCCGCTCGTCTGTGTGATAGTCCGACGGACAAAAACCCACGCTAGGGCAGCTATTGGCTGCTAGCTATCAACTTCCTTATTTTAGTCCGGTGTACGTCATCACGTACGAATCCGTCGGACTTTTGTGTGATCGTATGTAGGCAAGTCCGTTCGTAAGAAAGTCTGCCGCAAGTCCGCCGCAAGTCCGCCAAAAGTCAGTCGAAAGTCTGTCGGACAGGCTGTCGGACTTTTGTAGACGAAAAGTCCGACCGTGTGTACGCCCCATTAGGGACAAACGAGTAAATGAATAAAAAAGTATGTTTATTGTTAATGATAAAGACACACGTGAAATCAAGACAGCAAACCAAAAACAAGTAAATGGTGAAAACACAGCAAACCCCCAAACCCACCTAACTATCTATCTAACTAATATAATACACGAGCAAGGAAACAAACATAAAATAAAAAATAAGGCATGGCAAAAGCGACAAGGGAACAGAAAACAGGAATAATGAAGCAGACCAAGGAGCAGGGAACAGGAAACAGGGCTCAAGGACAGGATAGTCCAGGGCGGGTTTATATAGTCCAGCAGACCCATGACAGGTGTGCTGATGGCAAGTCTGAAGTCCAGGCAGGGAGACCCCCGCTGGTGGCCACTGGAATTACACCCTTTTGGTGCTGAATGTAATAGTGCCACCAGCAGGAGAAACCGGAGATGACACCGTTCCTGACAAGCCCGGTCTGCTGCCTTCTGCCTTCTTCCCTCTTCTCTTCTTCTGATGTTGACACGACGCTCTCTCCGGCTGGAATGCACTCTGGGCGCTCCGCTCTGACTTATATAGGCGGTGACCCCACCCCCTTATGCCGTCACAGTCCCTGGGCATGCTGGGACTGTGACGGCATAAGGGGGCGTGGTCATCGGGTGATGTTGACCACACCCCCTAAAACGTCACAGTCCCAGCATGCCAAGTTAAAAACAAGTTAAAACAGGAGTAACTGCCCTCGTGAAAGCAAACAGTCCTTCTTGAAAAGGTACAGACTTGATAGAGATACAGTGATCACTATACCTCAGGCCACTAGACAGGATGAAAGAATTCAATTAGTGAGAGGTCACCACGTTAACTAAAAAATTGCAAAGTATGGTCTTTTAGCACACAATATGTATGAAGGAAGGTGGGAGGTCTGTAGTTTCAGCGTCTGGAGGAAAATTGTGGTGAGAAAAGTCACATAAGAAGTAAACGCGGAGTATAAAAAAAGGAGTAAAAATAGATTGTACGATTTAAGTCTCGAGACCTCTAAATGAGCGCAATAAGAAGAAAAAAAAAAGGGATCTTTTTTTTTAAAGAGGGCAGAATGGAAAGAGAGAAGAATAAAAAGTAGAGGGGTGATGTTGGAAGAAGGGGGGGTGGGTGGATGGTAAGACAGGTGGGGAAGGTAGCCTGGGGAGCGGAGTGCAAGGGGCAATTAATGTGTATGAGTAAAATAAACAGGGGGAATAACAGCTCATCTGATCCCCTGAGTCTGCCAGATTGTGAGATATCTGCTGTAGATATCCCTCTTAAGTTATATGCTATATTCATTCTCCTGCACATTCCCCTTTTTCAGTTTTTCAGGCTTCCTGTGTCTTGATGGTTTTGTATTTAGGAGTGGTTTGAAAGTGCAGCCAGCAGATTTTGCTATATTTATTGATTCTGTTCTGGGAAATGTGTACTAACTCCTCCATATCTGCTGGATTATGCAGTCTCGTAAACCATTCCTTTAATGAGTGAGTTTGTTGCTGTCATCAGTGTGTAGCGATGCATATATGTGCCACATTTACCATATGCAAGGTGAGGAATTTACAGTAAGCACTGCCTATAGTCAGAGAGTGATGCAGCAGGTATTGTGTCGAAAAGAAATCTAAAGTGTAGCTATTGACCTTTGTTGTAATTGCATGGACATGCAACCAGTATTGCTGAATGTCAGGTTAACATCCACCAGATGTGGAACATATTTCCTTCCACATTCCTGCATCTCCAGCAGATGATGTGGTAGAGCAGATTTTTTGAAGTAGAGGCAAGGTCCTGTAACATTTTGAGAACACTTTATAATTGTGTTCTTGAGTGTTAACATTTAAGGAGCCCAACAGAAAGAGTTTGAGGATCCTGTCCAATATTCCTCAGATAGCGTTGCACATAAATCAGATTCCCATGTTTTAGCTAAATTGGTTGTCCAATTCGAAACATCGCAGGAGAATAGACTGTAGACAGTTGATATCAGGTGACATTGGGGGGATTTAGAAATGCAGAGTCTCTCAAAAGCAGAGCATACCCTACTGTAGCTCAATCTTGTGTTAGGGTGGTTCAAAAAGTGTTGGGCTTGTAAGGATGTTGAGGGAACTGGGACAAGGAGGTCAAATCAAGGTCCTTCTGGTTGCAAAATTGTCCCTCATCAAAAAATTGAGTAGCTTGAATCAGTCCACTTAGTTCCCCTTCATTAAAATAGATTGCAATCCAGGAGGAAATTTTGGGTTGTAGCTCAACGGCATCATGGGGCCGGGAATGGAAAAGATAGACAAATGCTGCGTACACACGGTCGGAATTTCTGACAACAAATGTTCGATGTGAGCTTGTTGTCGGAAATTCCGACCGTGTGTAGGCTCCATCAGACATTTGTTGTCGGAATTTCCGACAACAAAAATTTGAGAGCTGGTTCTCAAATTTTCCGACAACAAAATCCGTTGTCGAAAATTCCGATCGTGTGTACACAATTCCAACGCACAAAATTCCATGCATGCTCCGAATCAAGCAGAAGAGCCGCACTGGCTATTGAACTTCATTTGAACTATTGAACTTCTCGGCTCGTCGTATGTGTTGTACGTCACCTCGTTCTTGACGTTCGTAATTTCCGACAACATTTGTGCAACCGTGTGTATGCAAGACAAGTTTGAGCCAACATCCGTCGGAAATAAATCCAGGATTTTGCTGTCGGAATATCTGATCGTGTGTACGGGGCAAAAGTCTTACATTTCCTTAGCGGGGATCCATGGAGTGGCCTGTAGTATTCCGCTTGTAAAGGATCGCTCCAGGGACATCCTGGATATTACAATCTACCAGCCGGATTACATGGCAGGCCTTGTAGTACAACTTAATAACTGGGAGGCTAATTCCTCCTTTGGTTTTAGGAAGGGAAAGAGTTTACCCTCTTAATCTCTCACTTTCTGCAAAAGCACAGAGAAAAGAAAAAAAAAAACAATGACAGATAAAAATACAGTTTCAAAATAAAAATGTAAAAATAAATAGTGAATTAAAACCAGTTATGCGTAAAATACCAAAAAAAAAAAAAAATTCTATTTTTTTCGCTTGTTGTAAAACACAAACAGGGTACAGTAGTTATTAAAACAATCTTAATTAGGTAGGCAATTTGTCTTATAGATTCATTGTAAAACTAACCAACCATATTGATACTGCTAAATTCAGTCTAGGCAGTGGGCATCTATGCATTAATGACCTTCATGAAAGAATTGGCTTGGCTTTTAAATTGATCACTTCATAATGAAAATAGTCTCATTAATAGCTGAAAATCAACTGACATATATCATGGGTGAAGGTAAGCTTAGGACAATTATATGGACACAGACTTATGGTATACAACAGGCTTGATCACAAAGATCTCATTAAGATTTTGCACCTTTTGTCAACATCTGTGTTACTAACCACAAAGGCAAACTGTTCTATGCAACATTATAGTTTCCTCTTTCACCTTTTTATCAACTGTAGCCAACTAAAACATTGGAAAGCCTTTGTGGAAGATTGTGGGTGCTAAAACTGATGAAAAACAAGTTCCTTGTAAACACAGGATATCTGGTTTATGTTTTGTATACTCTGTAAATGACATTCTACAATAATGCAGAGACTCACTGATCAGCCAGAAACTGAAACACGGAAAGTGCAGAAACATCCATCTGAAGAATCAATGATATTGTATAGACATTGGTCTTGCAAATTGTCCATTCATATAGCTGTGTAGACACCCCACTAAAGTTAAATTTTGATTTCTGATGCTCAGTTGTAAAATTAGTTTTTTCACCAGTGAACTTCAAGGCTTTGTACTTGAATTTACTTTCATTTCTCCTTTTAACAGCCCATGCGGGCTGGCAGAGATATTTCTGTTGCCACTGTGTATAGACACCCCTTAAAGGTAGAACATGGCGCCCACTGACATACCCCCACCTAACATTTACAGGCTATGTAGTGGACGTTACTTAATGGGCCAGGCATGTTTTCCTAAACTTCTCACCTGATGAGTGTCTGTATTACTAGTCTACAGTCCAACCAGTACCGGTAAAAAATTAAAATTTGAATAACATTTTTAGAAAAGAAAACACTAGAAATATGCCTTACATGGCATAGTCTAGATGGCTGCAGTTCAGTTTTAAAGTGATTTTAAAGGCACGTTTTTTATTTTTCTTAAATAACAAACATATTATACTTACCTCCACTGTGCAGCTCGTTTTGCACAGAGTGGCCCCGAACCTCGTCTTCTGGGGTCTCACGGCGGCTCCTCCCCGCATCAGATAACCCGAGAAGCGCTCTCCCGGGGGGGTTATCTTGCGGGCGCGCTCCCGAGTCCAGCATTGGCGTCCATAGACACGAATGCCGGACCTGGCCCCGTCCCCCGGCGCCCGCAACATTGGATTTGATTGACAGCAGTGGGAGCCAATGGCTGTGCTGCTATCAATCTATCCAATCAAGAGCCGAGACCCCGTGGAGAGAGGGAGAGTGCGTCTCCGCCGACAGAAATACGGGGCTCAGGTAAGTAAAACGGGGTGGGGCTGGGGGGGCCGGTCACTGCCAGGTGTTTTTTCACCTTAATGCATGTGAAAAAACACAAGGGTTTACAACCCCTTTAAGTACCATGTATAGCACTTGAAAACGTTCAGCTCTTTTTTCTAAATTTGCTAAGCTTCCATTTCAGTACTTAGATATTTCTGTCTTTCTGTTATGAATGATTAGCTGTTATGGGGATAGATATTGTCAAAAATGATGGTGCCAATGTACTATAATACTACACTCTAAAAATACGGCTTATTGCAGATTATGATTACTGGTGATAACATTCTCTTTTTTGCTGCTATATTCTATACATACACTATATTGTCACCTGTACAAATGTACACTATATTGTCAAAAGTATTGGGGCACCTGCCTTTACACGCACATGAACTTTAATGGCATCCCAGTCTTAGTCCGTAAGATTCAATATTGAATTGGCCCACCCTTTGCAGCTATAACAGCTTCAACTCTTCTGATAAGGCTGTCCACAAGGTTTAGGAGTGTGTCTATGGGAATGTTTGTCCATTCTTCCAGAAGCGCATTTGTGAGGTCAGGCATGGAGAAGGCCAGTCTAATTCACCCCAAAGGTGTTCTATTGGGTTGAAGTCAGGACTCTGTGCAGGCCATTTAAGTTCCTCCACCCCAAACTCGCTTATCCATGTCTTTATGGATCTTGCTTTGTGCACTGGTCCAAATCATTTGGTGGAGGGGGGATTATGGTTGGGGATTTTTTCTCAGGGGCTGGGCTTGGCCCCTTAGTTCCAGTGAAGGGAACTCGTAAGACATTTTGGACAATTTCATGCTCCGACTTTGTGGAAAAGTTTGGGGATGACCCCTTCCTGTTCCAACATGACTGCACACCAGTGCACAAAGCAAGGTCCATAAAGACATGGATTAGCGAGTCTGGGGTGGAGGAACTTGACTGGTCTGCACAGAGTCCTAACCTCAGCCAGATAGAAAACCTTTGGGATAAAGTAGAGCGGAGACTGCGAGCCAGGCCTTCTCGTCCAACATCAGTGCCTGACCTTACAAATGCGCTTCTGGAAGAATGGGAAAACATTCCCATAGACACACTCCTAAACCTTGTGGACAGCCTTCTTAGAAGGGGTGAAGCTGTTATAGCTGCAAATGGTAGGCCAACTCAATATTGAACCCTACGGACTAAGACTGGGATGCCATTAAAGTTCATGTGCGTGTAAAGGCAGGGGCCCCAATACTTTTAAAAATATAGTGTACATTTGTACAGGTAGAGCTAACTCTGCTGTTATAAACAGTGGCAACTGGTGTTTTTTTGGGGGGGACAGCGCAAACAATGCCCCCACAGCCACCCCGTCGGTTGGGTCACCGGCACCCCCACTCCTGTGGGTTGTCTGGTCAGTCTGTCAGGTCAATCACACACTGCGGTCGGTCCCGCACTTACCCCATCAAGTGGGCAGCTCTTCCCTCCAGGCTCTGGGCGACAGCTTCTCGCTCACAGAGGCCGTGTGTCTCCTCTCTCCTTCTCCCTCCTCCTCCTCCTAGGCGCTATTGTCACACAACTGGGTGGGCTCAGGGTGCAGTGCTCTACACTCAAGCCCACCCTTTTTTGAAGCCTATTAGAACCTCTGGCTCTAATCACGTGCTTCAAAAAAAAAAAAACTCCATTAGAATCTATGCGTCCAGCTCCCCGCATGTAGATTAGGGAGCTGGACACATGGACGGGGAGCGGCGCCCGTGCGCCCCTAATGGACGGAAGCCACTGGTTATAATGCATGGCTGTTGGCAAAGTTGGCATTTCTGATGCTTGCTAATGAATTACAAGCACCCTCTGTGCTGTTGGTTATATTCACGTGCTTGTTTCTCAATAAAAATCCCATATGAATTAAAAGCCAAATAACTACATATAACTAGAAAATGCATTTCCTGGGGAAAATGCGTGGGAATGCTGAATAGCTGAATTGCCAAAACGGCAACCAGCAAAACTGCCCCCATCATATTGCCATCAAAACTGCCCCATCAGAATTGCCCCATCAAAATTGTCCCCATCAAAACTGCCCCATCATATTGCCACCATCAAAACTGCCCCATCAGAATTGCCCCATCAAAACTGCCCCATCATATTGCCACCATCAAAACTGCCCCATCATATTCCTCTATTATAAATCAGTACATGGTGTGTCTGTCCCCTCCCCCGGGCTCTGTAATCAGAGCTGAGATGCTCCAGCCACCTCCCCCCTTGTGTATAACAGAAGCTTTGGTAACCATGGCAACAAAACCAACACAGTACACTCTGTTTAATGGCTAAAATTTCCTGAAATGACCACTAAACAAACAGCTTTTTCACAAAAACTGTAAAAGATATCAAACTGAAAAGATATAGCCGAATATTTTGTGAACATTTTAAAGTTTGTTTGGTGTCTGTAGGTGAAAGTATGAAGGAGCTGAAACTTTTGGGAGCGGAAGAAGATTTTAAGGATCTGAAGCATGCTCCCATTGACTTCAATGTTAAAAAAAAGTGTTAAAAAGCTTAATATTTTAAAAAGTATAAATAGTAGAAAAAAGGTTGAAAAAGTCCCATCATCAGCTGAAAGAGACGAACATTTTAATAGTTGAATGGTTTTAATAGCTGAAAGTATGCAGAAGTTACGCAGAGCCAAAAAAAGTACGGAATAAAATTTAAATTGAAAATAAATAAAATCGAATAAGAATAGTGGGACTGCTAATGCAGTCCCACTAATTAAACTGATATACTATAGGCACACATGCCTAATCTACTAAAAATCACATCATATAATAATCATGGCAGTAGCGGATCATACAGTTCTTCACAGGCCAATTGATACATCAGTGGCATATTTATGAGCCTTCTAATTTGCCTGAACAGTGTCTGGATACCCCCTATCCCTTTTCATCTGCAACAAAATGTGAATAGATTTGCACACATTGGTGAATACATCTATCCCTATTCAATTGTGCCTTCAGTTATTTTTATGTTGATATTTTGTGGTAAAACTATACAGAGCTATAATTGCTTAAAGTTACCTTTATTACTTCAACTATCCAGCATCAGAAATTGTATATAGTATGGCGCTTGTGACAACTATGATTTTGAATTACATCTATTTATGATCATACAAACATCTAAGCTAACATTTACTTCTTGTTCCAGGTCTGAAAAAAAATTTGACTCCAACTCTGGTAAGTTTAGAAAGCAAACTTTAAAAGAGAAGTTACCAAAGCAATGCATTAGTGTTAATCGAGTGTGGTGTGAAAATCTTATGTTCAAACGGTCAGTCCACCCAATTAAAGTTTAAGACTGTATGCTTAAAAGTGAACCTGTAGCCAGGCTGTGGACATTCCAGTATTAAAGGATACGTTCACCTTTCGTAACATGTTACATGTTACACCCATATTCAGGGTATAACATGTTACATAATGCAGAAAAAAGTGTGTATAATATGGCCTGCAACACACCCGCTCAGCGCCAGATCAATCCCACAGTTCTATGTGCAGTATTAAATAAATAAACACTTAAAAATGTATATTCCTCAAAATATTCAAAAATAAAAAGCAGCTGTTTAAAAAGGAAGAAAATGGCATAAATACAGTAGTATAAAAGTCTAGCAATCAAACGCTGGATCATTAAATACTCAGAACAGGGCTAAAAATAAAAGCCACAAAAAATGTGTCCCAGTATGTGGCCAAAAACACAAATGTAAGTCTCTATGTAGAAGGTAATAATGAAGACAGTTCAAGGCTTTTATAGGTGTAGATTCACTGATGTCCAAGCGTGCACCTTTCACCAGAAAGAAAACGTATTCCACCACGTGATGCACACTCCCCCAGGGGGTCAAACTCACCAGAAGCCGCTAATAAAAGAGCATTGAGTAAGGTATTCAGCATCCACTTCAATACTAAGTCCTCATCATCAGCGGGATCCGCTGGTAAAGGGCCTCCATATATACCTCCAAAAACTTGCTCATGCTACACCCCTGTGGACGGCTTTCCTTGCACAGGGGTGTAGCACCAAAAGGGGCACACTTTTCCCCTATGTATGCGGCAATACCAACTGGAGCCCCAACAAAAGGTCTCCCCCTATGTGATAAGCGCAACTTTTACACATTCAGCACCTACCCAGTATTTGTCCTGAGGAAGCTAATATTTTAGTGAAATGCGTCAACGAGCAAGTTTTTGGAGGTATATATGGAGCCCCTTTACCAGTGGATCCTGCTGATGATGAGGACTTAGTATTGAAGTGGATGCTAAATACCTTACTCAATGCTCTTTTATTAGCGGCTTCTGGTGAGTTTGACCCCCTGGGGGAGTGTGCATCACGTGGTGGAATACGTTTTCTTTCTGGTGAAAGGTGCACGCTTGGACATCAGTGATTCTACACCTATAAAAGCCTTGAACTGTCTTCATTATTACCTTCTACATAGAGACTTACATTTGTGTTTTTGGCCACATACTGGGACACATTTTTTGTGGCTTTTATTTTTAGCGCTGTTCTGAGTATTTAATGATCCAGCGTTTGATTGCTAGACTTTTATACTACTGTATTTATAACATGTAACATGTTACTGTAGCACCGATCCCCGTCCCCCCAATCCCTCATTAAGATCTTCTCCCCCCCCCCACTCGCTGTCACAATTTAAAAAAAAAGTGGCTGTGCGGAGCTCCACCCATCCGGCTGCGTCATTTATTCAGTGTGAAAACTACAAGTACTGGCAGCCTTTGTGGCTGTCGGCTTGTAGTTCTCAATGAACTACCAGGGTGCTGTTGAGCGCTGTGGTAGTTCATTCATTCTTCCTGTCAGTATAAAACTGCCTGCCTGTACGATGTAGGGCAAACAGCTTACACTGACACTCTGTAGGAGTCCTACATGATAGCCACGATCTGCTGATCATGGGTGCAATGCTTTCCAGGCTCCCAGAAAATAAAAAAGTAAATGTACATTTTTTTTACCTGCAAAAAATGTGCATTTATAATTTTTTTTAAAAAGTGAATTTATCCTTTAACATATTTTAATATGCAGTAAATGAGCCTTAAAAACAAGCCCTTGCTGACCTCAGCAGCTGCAGGCACTGTGAAGCAATTCATCCCTCAAGTTACCTGCAAAAGCACTGCAAACAATCAAGTTCTCAGGCAGTTTACCTCACTCTACTCTGCATCTCAGCAATGATGCCTTCAAGCCCTCTATAATGTGAACACCAAGCAGGAACTATGGAAAAGGGGAGCAAGTTGAGGTTGATGAATTGCTTTACAGTGCCTGCAGCTACAGAGTTTAGGGCTGTTTGATTTATGGCCTATTTACTGTTTGATAACAACTAATACTTGAATGTTCATAGCCTGATTGCTCTACTCTCTGGGTGTTGAAAGATTTACCTCAGTGTTCTAGGTCTTCAGCACTTAGGCTTTGTGCACTTAAGGTGGGTACACACTATAAGAAAACCAGACGAATGATTGTCCCATTTTCCTCGATGTTTCACAGCAAGTCGAAACTGAGAATGGAACATATGTATGAATTCTAATACAAAGGCTTTTTTTTGTTGTATACTGTTTCTGATCATGCGCAGTCATTAGTATCTGATTTTTCTCATATGAAACAGGTATGAAAACAGTACACATTAAACGAAAATAATTCGTTTTATT
The DNA here is from genome assembly GCA_037952835.1 of Lithobates septentrionalis. Taxonomy (NCBI): domain Eukaryota; kingdom Metazoa; phylum Chordata; class Amphibia; order Anura; family Ranidae; genus Lithobates; species Lithobates septentrionalis. Next base: position 276,759 of record JBBDGP010001438.1, read on the forward strand.
TGTGTACAAGAAAAATTTGGAATTTTGTGATTTTGGAAATTTTTGTTTTTAAGCTTTTAAAACATAAATGATGCTGCAGGCTGGTTTATTTACACTTGCCCCCCTCCTCTCCCCCTCCACCCCCCCCAAAAAGCAAGTGAGTACTGCAGAGCCATGGGTAGTGAACCAGAGCCACATAGGCTTTAGAGCACAAACATGTGTCTATGTAGATGAGAATTATGGGTCTTCTAGTATTATGCCGCGTACACACGGACGGACTTTTCGACAGACTAGGTCCAGCGGTCTTTTTGACGGACTTTCGAATGAACGGACTTGCCTACACACGATCAACCAAAGTCAGACTAGCATACAGACGAGCGGACTTTTCGACCGGACTCGAGTCCGTCGGAAAGATTTGAAACATGTTTTATTTCTAGAACCGTCGGACTTTTGGGGAAAAAAAAGTCCGCTGGAGCCCACACACAGTCGAATTGTCCGACGGCATCCAGTCCGCCGGACCTAGTCCGGCGAAAAGTCCACTCGTGTGTACGCGGCATTACAGTTGAAAACAACATGTGTAAAGGAAATAGATGAGAGTGAGTGAGATTATCAGAACAAATTTACTTTACCCAATTTCCAGTGCACTTTCTTCTCATGAGCCGTGCACCCACCATCATACCTCCCAACTTTCTAATGCCCCGTACACACGGTTGGAATTTCCAACAGAAAGAGTCAGATGGAAGCTTTTGGTCGGATATTCCGACCGTGTGTATGCCCCATCGGACTTTTTCTGTCGGAATTTCCGACGGACTTAGATATAGAACATGTTCTAAATTTTTCCATCGGAAATGCCGGCGGAGGTTATCCCGTTGGCAAGTCCGACCGTGTGTACGCGGCATAAGATGAGAATTAGGATGCTCATACACTATACAATTTTCTTATTCATTTTCCTTTAGATTTACTTTCAACTATGTAGTGCAAGGGCCTGCCTGATTGCATATAAATTGAAAGGGTTTAGATTTGACCTCATATTATATGGTTTTGGTAAATCTAAAGGAAAGTTGAACAAGAACATTGTAAAGTGTAAGACCAGCCTTAGGGACACCTATTAGCAAAAGTATGCAGACATATGACACACCCCTTGCCACACCTACCTTAAAGAGGAATGATACAAAAAAAAAAGATTGGTTAACCCCACAAGTGCTTTTTACCACTACTACTGTATTCCCTTTTACTGGCTTTGCAAATGCAAATGCAGTTATTTAGAAATCGGATGAAAAGTTTAGCAATGGAAAACACTTTTTGATAGATGAATAGTGCATTTTATATACAACTATATAGATCAGAACAAAATGAGGGACAATTGAGGATGAAAGAGGGAAAGAGGGACATTGTTCCAAATAAGGGACAGTCCCTCCAAATCAGGGACAATTGGGAGCTATGCCCGCCATGTAAAAAATGCATTTGAAAATGTGTGATTTCTTAATACATACTATTGGTTTCCTGTGTAATCAGCTATGTATGATACAGCATCTGTTCCTTACATATGTTTGATATAAAAACATGTTTGATATAAAAAATTATTTTGAAAAGCATTAAAGGCAATCCAGCCAAATAGCTAGATACTACGTTGAAGCACATATATGGGAACTGTTTTCACTTGCCAAAATATTTTTAAAGTGATGTTTATACCCTTATGAACTGCCCAAACCCTGCTGTGCTGTACACCTACTTAGCATAAAGAGGAAGGCAGTCATTGTTAAGCACCAGCATGTCCATCAGCTTGCAGGGCAGGTACAGCTGACTTCAACTTGGTGGTGTCTTTTTGTATTATCTTGAAGGCAGATTTCTAAAAAATGTAAAGTCTAACTCAAGTATAACTAAAAAAAAAGGTTTAATGTGTTTTGAATATACAAGTTAATTAGAGTGTGTTTATGTTGTATTTGCTTGAGTCTCCTCTTGAGGATAATCTTACTGCAAAATTAATAAAGTATTGGCCAATTCTGTGTAACAAATTATGCATCAGAATTTTAAACATGTTAAAAATTCTTCTTTGGAAAAATGGTTCTCACAATCATTTGCATTTTTGCAGGCAAATGGTGCAAAAAAAAGAAAACATATTTTTACAGCTAAGCATCTAACAGTGTTTCCCAAGTCTCAGAAACAAGTCTTGCTTTATAGACCTTGAGTGAGGAACAAATTGCATTATTATTATTAATATTCACATCATAATATATCATTTGTGTAAGTGAACGCTGATGACCCGCTTTGAAACTGGGTTTATTTAGGTAGATTTAAAACAGAACTCCAGGAAAACAGATAAAATACACTTATAAATAACAGATAAAATACATATATGAAACCTGCTTTACCTTCCATATAAATTGTATTTCTGTCCAGCCTGGAGAACTGATATTCTCTATTGCGGTTAAAGAGGACAATACAGTCCACAGGAATTGGCAGCTATATAATAGATCCCCTTCACCCACCCTAAATTGCTACAATCTCCCTACCCCTCCCTTTCCCCAACAAAAGAAGAAAAAAACTTACCTTCTTACCTCGGCCCCAACTTCTAGCCTAGGCAAGGTTGACGTCATTGGGAAATCTGAGCATGACTATTTTTTTAACAAGTGCTGTCCTAGTGAAATAACCCATGGCTTTGATCTTCTAAAGGTCTCGCTTTCATAGATAAGGAACAATCAGTGAATATATCATTGCATGTTAACAAAAATACTTTAGTGATATTCATTCTGCTATAATGTGCACCTAAGGAGGGAGACAGGATAAAAATTAGATTCACTTTAAGTTTTTAATACAAAAAATTGGTAAGCAATAAAAAGAAAGAGGTTGTTTTTAAACCTTATTTACCATATATATTATTGCGGGTGGAACAGATTTTCCTTGATTTGCTTATTTCTAATGGTCTTGTCCGCTTGAATTCGGTGATTGGCCCAGTGCTGTCACAAAGGGGCATAGTGAGAGTCCTCAGCCCTCTGCAAGCTCCAACTAAGGAGACTTGGATCTCACATAGGGATTTGTTTCTTGACTTTTGGGAGCTAAACAGAGTATCTGGACAGTGACAGAAAGGTTAACCTCTTCTGGACCAGACACCGCAGTTATACTGTGGCAGGTTGGCTCGCCTGAGCGAGCCGCCATAGCTGTACGTCGGTTCTTCAAGACGCCTCCAGTGGCGCGCGTGCCTGAAGCGTGTCCCCTGAGCTGATGCGAGTGCCCGGCGGGCATGATTACCGCCGGGCACCCACGATCGCTCGTGACAGAGTGAAAACAGGGATCGTGTGTTCATACTAAGTATGAACACCGATCTCTCGCCTCCCCTAGTCACTCCCACCCCCCCCCTACAGTTAGAACACACCTAAGGAACACACTTAACCCCTTGATCACCCCCTAGTGTTAACCCCTTCCCTGCCAGTGTCATTTATACAGTAATCAGTGCATTTTTATAGCACTGATCGTTGTACAAGTGTCACTGGTCCCAAAAATGTGTCAAAAGTGTCCGATTTGTCTGCCGCAATATCGCAGTCCCGATAAAAATCACTGATCGCCGCCATTACTAGTAAAATAACAAAATAAAAAATGAAAATGCCATAAATCTATCCCCTATTTTGTAGACTCTATAATTTTTGCGCAAACCAATCAATATACGCTTATTGCGATTTTTTTTACCAAAAATATGTAGAAGAACACATATCGGCCTAAACTGAGGAAAAATTTTTTTTTTTTTTTTTTTTTAAATTTGGGATATTTATTATAGCAAAAAGTAAAAGATATTGTGTTTTTTTCAAAATTGTCGCTCTTCTTTTGTTTATGGTGCAAATACTAAAAACCTCAAAGGTGATCAAATACCACCAAAAAAAAAAACTCTATTTGTGTGAAAAAAAAGGACATAAATTTTGTTTGGGTACAGCGTCGCACGACTGCGCAATTGTCAGTTAAAGCGACGCAGTGCCGTATCGCAAAAAAAGGGCTAGTCATTGAGCAGCCAAATCTTCCGTGGCTGAAGTGGTTAATATGTGCTGCTTGGAAGGGTTGTATTATAGCATATACTGTATAAAGCCTGTTAGGGAAGTTCACCCTTTCCATTTGTCCTGATGCCCACAATCACAGGCACTAAAAGTGAGAAAAAATTCATAATGTTGAGTTGCCAACAAAACAGCAAAAAAAGTAATGTAGATGGCAAAAAAAATGAAACGTGACAGCAGATTTAACTACTCTTCCATCCACTGCTTTATTTAAGGCAAACAGCATGGATAAAGCACAGATTTGCTTTAAAGATTACCAAAAGTTACCAAAGGTTGAAGTTTTCATGTAGTAATGCAATCTGCTTTCCTTTTTCCAAAATACAAACAATAGATCAGTATTTTTAGTTCTTCTGTTACTAACTTGGGTCTTTCAAAAAATTTGCTGCAGTAATATTCTATATTCTAAACTGATCATTTTCTTGTCAAGGAAAACCTGGGTTTTAACCCAGATCAGACAGCCATGTGCAGTACACATGTGTATATGTCATATATGGGTTTTACAGGACGTCCTCTTATTCTATGCCAACATCTTGAGGCCTGGTTTGTTATAAGAATGGCACATTGCAGCATTTTAGTTTACATATTGGGTTCCGTAACCTCTTTATACATTTTTTTGTGTTTATATTACATAATCTTTTCACATAAAGCAGTTGTAGAAAAATGTCCAAGATGTTAAATTGGTGGGAATTAAAGTGTATGTAAATCCTAACAATAAACGCATCTTATTTGCTCCCTTTTGGTTTGTTAAATATACCATTAAAAGATTTTTTAATACATGCTTAATAAGTGAAAACAAATACCTGTTGATCCTGACAGAAAGCTAATGAGCTTATAACTTCCTGTGCTCTCTGCCTGTACTGGCATAGCTTTTAAGGCCAGCCATATACAGTGCGAATTTCTTTCCTGCAGCCACGGGTTGTAGGGAAGAAATTCACATGATTCCCCCATCAGCACAGACAGCGCTGACAGGGGAATCCCTCCTGCCTTGCCATTGTCTTCTCCCAGCGGGGAGACGGGGGGAAGCCACTATAGCAGCCACTTGCGATAATCAGAACCAAAGTCACCAGGGTATGTAAACTTTTGATCAGGGTCATTTGGGTAGTTTCTGTTGTGATTATGATTTAAAAAGAGTAAACACAGTTGATTGATAATAAATGGCTTCAGCCAAACACTAACCATGAGTGAAAGAAAAGTTTTTGTGTTATCATTCATATTCTCTGAAAAGTGGCCAAGAAATCATAAATTCTGCCAGGATATTTAAACTTATGAGCACAACTGTATGTTCCCCAAGGCACTTATGGCAAGGTGCTCCATCATGCTGGAAAAGGCATTGTTCGTCACCAAACTGTTCTTGGATTGTTGGGAGAAGTTGCTCCCAGAGGATGTTTTTGTACCATTCTTTATTCATGGCTGTGTTCTTAGAGAAAATTGTGAGTGAGCCCACTCCCTTGGCTGAGAAGCAACCACACACATAAATGGTATCAGGATGCTTTACTGTTGGCATGACACAGGACTGATGGTAGCGCTCACATTTTTTTTCTCTGGACAAGGTTTTTTCCGGCTACCCTACACAATCGGAAGGGGGATTCATCAGAGAAAATGACTTTACCCCAGTCCTCAGTAGTCCAATATCTGTACCTTTTGCAGAATATCAGTCTGTCCCTGATGTTTTTCCTGGAGAGAAGTGGCTTCTTTGCTGCCCTTCTTGACACCAGGCCATCCTCCAAAAGTCTTTGCCCCACTGTGCATGAAGATATACTCACACCTGCCTACTGCCATTCCTAAGCAAGCTTTGCACTAGTGGTGCCCTGATCCCGCAGCTGAATCAACTGTAGGAGACAGTAATGGCGCTTGCTGGACTTTCTTGGGCACCCTGAAACCTTCTACACAAATGCAGTGAAAATGTATTTTATGGCATTAAGTTAATTTTCATGGCAAAGAAGGCTTTGCAATTAATAGCAGTTTATCTGACCACTTTTCATAACATTCTGGAGTATATGCAAATTTCCATCATAAAAACTGAGGCAGCAGACTTTGTGAAAATTAATATTTGTGTCATTCTCAAAACTTTTGGCCACGGCTATAGCTTATAGTTCTTTATAGTTGCCTCTGGGAGTCCCACAAATTTACTGTGCAAACATTAAAGTGTATGTATAGCCAAAACATTTGTTTTTAGTTTTGAATAGAGTTGTTTAGAAGAATAAAACCCCTATCATGTTTTTTATTACTGTTTGTGTCCTGCTACGAAGACTTTTCTTTACTTCCGATCCTGTAAACCCAACAGAAAATTAGAGAAAATCCCCCCAAAGGGAGGAGGGACATTGCCAACCTAAACAGTTGTCACTAGAACATTTGACCCCATTTCATGATTATCCTCATCTCTTGCTCTGGTGACAACCCTAAAAGTTTAGATTCCCCCTCTTTAGTTGGCAACAGAAGGGTGACTCCCAGCAACAAGGACACAGGCAGCAATAGCAACTTGACAAAGCGCCTAACCCTTACCTATTTTATCCAAAAACTAAAATACATTTTACCTGTGCTTACAGTTTGACCTCTGTATAGTGGATAAGCACAAATCATCAGAAATAACATCAGACTCTGACCCAAGGGGAGGAATTATATCTTTTAAAGCACCTGTCTCCAACCTTTTTGGCACCAGGGACTGGTTTCATGGAGGAATAATTTTGCAAGGATCGGGGGGGGGGGGAGGGGTCGGGAGATGGTATCGGGGTGTGTTGTGTTAGCGCTTCAATCATCCCAGCACCATGGTATCAGGATGATTTAAGTGCATTTTTTCTATTATTACATTATAATACATACTTAAATAGTTCAACTCACCATAATGCAGAATCAGCAGGAGCTCTGAGCTGCCACCAGATGCAGATTGTCACTATTCTGCCACCAGATGCAGATTGTCACTATTCTGCCACTAGATGCAGATTGTCACTATCCTGCCACCAGAAGCAGATTGTCACTGTTGCGACCCGCCACCAGATGCAGCTTCCCACTATCCTGTCACCAGATGCAGCTTCCCACAGATGTAGCTTGTCACTATTCTTCCACCAGATGCAGATGCCCACTGCTGTGGCCTGCCACCAGATGTAGCTTGTCACTATCCTGCCACCAAATGCAGATTGTCACTGTCGTGGCCTTGCACCATATGCGGCTTCTCACTGTTGCGGCCTTCTACCAAATGCAGCTTGTCACTATCCTGCCACCAGATGCAGATTGTCACTGTTGCGGTCTGCCACCAGATGCAGCTTCCTACTGTTGTGGCCTGCCACCAGATGCAGATTGCGGCTATCCTGCACAAGATGCAGCTTCCCACCATTGCAGACTGCCACCAGATGCAGCTTGTCACTATCCTGCCACTAGATGCAGCTTCCCACTGTTGCACATTGCCACCAGATGCAGATTATCACTAACCTGCCATCAGATGCACCTTTCACTATTGCAGCCTGTCACCAGATGCAGTTTCCTACTGTAGCCAGCCACCACAAAAACCAGATGCAGCTGGTCACTTTTAGGCTGGTTTCACATGGGCTGTCCGACCAGATCCACCTGTCAGTTTTCCAGGCGGACCTGATCAGACCATCCATAGCTCTCTATGTAGGGGCGGATGTCAGCGGACAATCGGATCAGATGACAGTCAGATGGAAATTGTCAGGTAGTCCGTTTCCATCTAACAGCCCTATTGAAAACAGTGGGGCTGTGTCCATGTACATTTTGCATAGCAGAGCAGACATGAACCTGTCATCTGCCTGCTCAGCGAGGAGATCCTCTACTGAGAAGGCGGATGTGGACTACGGAGAATGCCCGTGTGAAACCTGCCTAAGAACTGAAGGCAGATTTGTAAGTTTTTGTTTTCTGCAGTGAAACAAATTACATGCACCCTTTTCATAGAACCTCTCCTCAGCGCTATGGCATACGACTTGGGCGGGGAAACTGGTACATGTACAGTTGCAGGAATGGGTTCCATCCAGTGAGAGTGAGAACAGTGGTGATGCGGGGTGGGCGGTGAGAGATGATATCATCCATAGCTCTCTAAGGAGCGGCAGATGTTAGCTCAGTGTCAGGGCTTCTCAGTGCTCAGATGTCAGTTTATTGCCAGCATTCATTGTTCCACAGTGCCTCACCTGGTGACCATTTCCTGCTCGTCAGCCAGCCCCTTCTGGCTATTCAAACTGCCTGGTTCATTTCTCCCATGCCTTCACCTTGGTCAACATATCTGAAGATTCTCTGCTGTGTTCCTGTTAAAGACCTGCCTGGCTGACCTCCCTGCTGGTTCCTGATCCTGTTTGCTGTCTCTGACTACGCTGATCTCTGGCTTGCACTGACTGCCCGCTTTGATTACCGAACCCTGGCTATGTTTTGACTATGTTTACTATTTGCACCACTTTTACCACTATATTAAAATGTGTGATTTTTTTTTTTACTGCATTTTCTGTCTCCGCCTGATTCATGGTTCCTGAAAGTAGGCGAAGGCCATGAATTCAGAAGATACAGGCAATCCACCTAGTGGTAATATTTTTTCCAGATTGAATGAGCAGGATCACTGCATGGATCAGTTTGCCATAGCGTTACAGATGCTCCTGATTCGCACTGCTCACCTGGATCCTTCCACTGTGGCTGTTCTGGTACAACATGTGGGGCAGGACGTCCCTGCTGCTGCTCCAGGCTCTATGCAGGCACCCGCCTTAAATATTACCTCTGTAAGAGGTATGTCTGGTTCCGCTCCGCTTCCCTAGCAATTTAGGGGCGATCTAGTTCAATGCAGAGGGTTTCTCAACCAGGTTGGGATATACTTTGAGATGCTGCCCCAGGCATTCCCCACAAACAGAAGCAAAATAGGCTTCATCATTTCTTATAGAGCCTTGGCTTGGGCAAACCCTCTATGGAAGATGCAAAAACCCATTGTGCTGAGTTAGCCAGAGACTTTAAAAGGGTATTTGACATTCCCACTCGCTCCACTTCTGCTGCCAAGAACCTCATGTCCATCAAACAGAATACGAGAACTGTTGCTGATTATGCCTTTAAATTCCGTACTCTGGCAGCAGAAGTCACTTGGAACAATGAGGCCCTCGTGGCTGCTTTTTCTCATGGTCTCACAGATAACATCAAAGATGAGATAGTGGCCCGAGACATACCTACAGATCTGGAGAAGTTGATCACGTTTGCCATTTTGATTGACTCCCAACTCCAAGAGAGACGTTCCTTTAAGGAGTGCTTGTGGAAGCCTCCTGTCTGTTTGGCTCCGAGCTTTGCAGTCCCACCCTTGGCTCCCTCACCTACCATGCCTCTTCATACCGAGTCTGCCAGTGAAGTAGAACCCATGCAGTTGGGCTTCATATCTGTCTGCGGAGGAGAGGACCCTTAGGAGAAGGGAGAGATTGTGCCTTTATTGTGACCAGGCAGGTCACTTGTGGAAGTTCTGTCCTACCCGCCCGGGAAACGCTTGCACCTGAGGTCCTGTAGGGGCCAGACCTTAGTTGGCGTTGTTACATCCCGTTATCCAGAAGGATAAGCCTTTTGTTCCGGTTACCCTTTCTTGGTCTGAGTAGTCCATCGAGACACAGGCTCTAATCTACTCCGGGGCTGCAGGCCTTTTCATAGATAGTGCCTTTGTGTCTAAGCACTCAATTCCGCTGCAGCTTCGTGCCACTCCACTTGCCATTGAGGCTATTGATGGGAGACCCCTACAGCCTGCCCATGTGACTCATGAGACTGCTCTGTTGACCATGGCCGTAGAGGCTCTTTACCATGCAATAATACAATTTCAAGTTATTTCCTCACCCCATTACCCGGTAGTTATTGGTTATCCTTGGTTACAGAGGCATAACCCCTCTTTTGATTGGCTTCGGGCTGATGTTCTTTCCTGGTCGCCACAATACAGTAAGACATGTTTTTAGAAAGTGGCCAAGGTCTTGTGTCCCTTTTCACCTACCTCCCTGCCAAAGGTGTACCGCGAATTTGGCAATGTCTTTTGACAAAGGTCAAGCCTGTAGTTTGCATCCACACCGGTCGTATGATTGTGCAATTGATCTTCAATCTGGTGCCATGCCTCCTCATGTCTGGGTTTGCCTTTTGTCAGTCTCGGAGGATAAAGCCATGGAGGACTATGTTGCCGATGCACTTTCTTGAGGGTTCTTCCACGACTCCTGCTGGTGCTGGCTTCCTCTTTGTGAAAAAGAAGAGTGGAGAACTGAGACCTTGTATCGATTATAGGGGTCTCAATCGCATCACGATTAAGAACGTGTATCCGATTCCGCTGATTACAGAATTATTTGACCGCCTCATGGGAGCAACAGTGTTTACAAAGCTCGATCTGAGAGGGGCATACAATCGTGAGGATCAAGGAGGGCGACGAATGGAAAACTGCTTTTAATACTAGGACAGGACATTACGAATACCTTGTAATGCCGTTTGGTCTTTGCAACACTCCTGCAGTTTTTCAGGAATTCATCAACGATGTCCTCCGAGATATGTTGCAGCAATGTGTGGTGGTTTATCTCAACAACATTTTCTTATATTTTAATTCCCTAGAGAGCCACCACACAGATGTCTCCCATGTGCTACAGAGGCAAAGAGATAATAAGCTGTATTGCAAGTTGGAAAAGTGCGAGTTCCATCGTGAACAGGTTAATTTCTGGGTTATGACATTTCTACTCCTGGTTTTTCGATGGACACAGAGAAACTATCTGCAGTTCTACAGTGGCCTCGACCCATAGGTCTACGTCCACTACGTTTTCTTGGCTTTGTCAATTTTTATTGGAAGTTTATTCTCAACTTCTCTTCTCTGTCAAACCATTGACTGATATGACCAGTAAGAATTGGTCTCCGGATTCCAATAAAGCCTTTGAGTCTGTCAGGGCTGGGCTCAGCCCTTCCTTCTCTGAGCTGGCCGCTCAGCTGTCGGCTGATTGCCAGCTCCCATCTCTCTCCACAGTTACCCAGCTGTTGTTGATTCTGCTCGTCAGTCCTGCCTACTTAAAGTCGTCTAGCTCACTTGATCTCTGCCTTCGCCTTTGTCAACATCACAGAGACTTTCTCCTGCGTTCCTGTTGAGGACTTGCTCGGCTGACGTTCCTTTTGGCTCCTGATCCTGCTTGCTTTACTACTACGTTTATCTCTGGCTCTCTGACATTTGCTTGGCTGACTACCCGATCTGGTTACTGAACTCTGGCTTGTTTTAACGACGCTTACTCTGTTTACCTTATTATTATTATTATTATTATTATTAAACAAGTGTGATTTAACTATATTTCTGTCTCGGTCTGATTCATGGTTACTGATAGTAGGTGAAGGCCATGAATTCAAAAGATACAGTCAATCCACTTGTTGGTAATATTTTTTCCAGATTGGATGAGCAAGATCACCGTATGGATCAGTTTGCCACGGCTCACCTGGAAACTCCCACTGAGGCTGCTCCGGTACAGTTGCAGGCCGTCCCTGCTGCTGCGCCAGTCTCTGTGCAGGCACCCGCCTCGAGTATTACCTCTATAAGAGGTATGTCTGGTTCCGCTCCGCTTCCCCAGGGATTTGGGGGTGATCCAGTTCAATGCAGAGGGTTTCTCAACCAGGTTGAGATTTACTTTGAGATGCTGCCCCGGGCATTTCCCACGGACAGAAGCAAAGTAGGTTTTGTGATATCTTTGCTTTCTGAGAGAGCCTTGGCCTGGGCAAACCCCCTATGGGAGATGCAAAAACCTGTTGCCTTGAGTTACCCCAAGTTTGTGGCCTCCTTTAAAAGGTTTGTTTGACATTCCCGCATGCTCCGCTTCTGCTGCCAAGTGCCTCATGTCCATCAAACAGAGTATGAGAACTGTTGCCGACTATGCCATTGAATTCCGTACTCTGGCAGCAGAGGTTGCTTGGAACAATGAGGCCCTCATGGCTGCTTTTTCTCATGGTCTCTCGGATTCCATCAAGGATGAGATAGCAGCCCGAGATATACCCACTGAGCTGGAGAGGTTGATAACGTTTGCCATCCTCATTGACTCCAGACTCAGAGAAAGACTCTCTTTTAAGGAGCGCTTGCGGAAGCCTCCTGTACATTTGTCTCCAAGGTTTGCAGTCCCACCTGTGCCTCCCTCACCTCCCATGCCTCCTAGTACCGAGTCGGTCAGTGAAGATGAACCCATGCACTTGGGCTTCACGCATTTCTCTGCAAATGAGAGAGCCTTTAGGAGGAGGGAGAGATTGTGCCTTTATTGTGGCCAGGCAGGTCACTTTTTGAAGTCTTGTCCTACCTGTCCAGGGAACGCCCGAACCTTGAGGTCCTGTCATGGACAGACCTTAGGTGGCGTTGTTTCGTCCCCAGTTATCCAGAAGGATAAGCCTCTGGTTTCGGTCACCCTTTCTTGGGCTGAGTCATCCATCGAGATACAGGCTCTAATCGACTCTGGGGCTGCAGGCCTGTTCATTGATGCTGCCTTTGTATCGCAGCACTCGATTCCGCTGCAGCTGCGTGACACTCCACTTGCCATTGAGGCTCTTGACGGGAGACCTCTACAGCCTGCCCATGTGACTCATGAGACGGTTCCATTGTCCATGGCCGTAATCCAATTCCAAGTTATTTCCTCACCTAGGTTTCCGCTGGTTATTGGTTATCCTTGGTTAAAGAGGCACAACCCCTCTTTTGATTGACCCCATGCTGAGGTTCTCTCCTGGTCACCACAATGCAGTGAGACATGCTTCCAGAAGGTAGCCAAGGTCTCCTGCACCTCTTCACTCTCCTCCCCGCCGGAGGAGTACCGCGATTTGAGCGATGTCTTTGACAAAGGTCAAGCCGGTAGTTTGCCTCCACACCGGCCTTATGATTGCGCAATTGACCTTCAACCTGGTGCCATACCCCCTTGTGGCCGGGTTTACCCTTTGTCGGTCTTGGAGGATAAGGCCATGGAGGTGTATGTTGCAGACGCACTTTCTTGAGGTTTCATCTGCAAATCCTTGTCTCCTGCTGGTGCTGGTTTCTTCTTTGTGAAAAAGAAGAGCGGTGAACTGAGATCTTGTATTGATTATAGGGCTCTCAATCGTTTCACGATTAAGAATGCCTACCCGATTCCGTTAATTACAGAGTTATTTGACCGCCTCAAGGGAGCAACGGTTTTCACAAAGCGTGATTCGAGAGGGGCATACAATCTCGTGCGGATTAAGGAGAGCAACGAGTGGAAAACTGCGTTTAATACCAGAACAGGCCATTATGAGTACTTTGTGATGCCTTTTGGCCTTTGTAACGCCCCGGCAGTTTTCCAGGAATTTATTAATGTCCTCCAAGATTTGTTGCGGTTATGTGTGGTGGTTTATCTCGATGATATCCTCATATTTTCCAAGTCCCTGGAGAGCAACCACACAGATGTCTGTCGTGTGCTTCAGAAACTAAGAGAGAACCATCTCTATTGTAAACTGCAGAAGTGCAAGTTCCATCGTGAACAGGTTAAATTCCTGGGCTATGTAATTTCCACTGCTGGTTTTTCAATGGACCCAGAGAAACTTTCGGCAGTCTTACAGTGGCCCCGACCCGTGGATTTACATCCTCTGCAGCGTTTCCTAGACTTTGCCAAGTATTATCAGAAGTTTATTCGTAACTTCTTGTCTCTGGTCAAGCCCCTGACTGATATGACCAGAAAGGACGGTAACCCACAGAGTTGGTCTCCGGAGTCCATTAAGGCCTTTCAGAGTCTCAAGGCTGCCTTTGTTTCTGCTCCTGTGTTGGCACATCCTGATCCTACATTGCCTTTTATCCTAGAAGTTGATGCTTCTGAGAATGGAGTTGGCACCCTTCTATCTCAATATCCTAACTCTGAGAGCGCTATGCATCCGTGTGGCTAAGTTTCCAAGAAATTGTCACCTGCAGAGTGCAATTACGAGATTGGTGACAGAGAGCTGTTGGCGATCATTTTAGCCCTGAAAGAATGGAGACATCTCCTTGAAGGTACCACTGTGCCGGTTCTCATTCTTACTGACCATAAGAATCTCACATTCTTGTCTGAGGCTAAGCGCCTCTCTCCCAGAAGGGTGCGATGGGCTCTTTTCTTGTCGCGTTTTAATTACATTGTCTCATTCTTACCCGGTACTAAGAATGTAAGAGCTGACACCTTGTCACGACAATTTTCCTCCACTTCCAAGTTGGAGTCGGTTCCGGTTCCTGTGATTCCTCCTGATCGTATTCTGGCTACGGTTCGCACCAGTCTTACTTCTCCTTTGGGTGAGAAAATTCTTGCTGCTCAGGTCCATGCTCCTCCTGAGAAACCTTGTGACTGCTGCTTTGTCCCAGAGAGTCTCCATACTGCCGTGCTCCAGACCTACCATTCTCCCAAGGCAGCTGGCCACCCTGGGAAGAATCAACTTGTTTTGGCCATTTCCGAACAATTCTGGTGGCCTAGTCTATGGGCTTATGTAACTGCCTTGGTAGCTGCCTGTTCTGTGTGTGCTTAGAGTAAGACTCCACGACACCTTCCAGTGGGCCTCTTACAACCCATACCCAATGGAGAGAGGCCCTGGACACACCTGTCTATGGATTTCATTGTGGAGTTACCCAACTCCCAAGGCAACACTGTTATCCTTATGGTGGTTGACCGGTTTTCAAAGATGTGTCATTGTATTCCACTTAAGAAGTTACCCACTTGTAAGGAACTGGCTTCCATTTTTGCTCTTGAGAGCTTTCACTTACATGGGCTACCCAAGGTGATTGTCTCGGACAGAGGTAGTCAGTTTGTCTCCCGGTTCTGGTGAGCCTTTTGTGCACACTTGGGAATTCAGCTTGCTTTCTCCTCTGTGTATCACCCGCAGTCTAATGGGCCCACAGAATGAGCCAATCAGTTCTTGGAGCAATTCTTTCGTTGCTATATTTCTGACCATCATAACAACTGGTCAGACCTATTACCGTGGGCAGAGTTTGCTCACAACAGTGCCTTGAATTCTGCTTCCCAATTGTCCCCGTTTATGGCGAATTATGGTTTTCAACCTTCCATGTTGCCTAACTCGTTTGTTCCACAGAGTATTCCTGCGTTAGAGGAGCATCTCCGTGGTCTTCGTTCCACTTCGGCACAAGTTCAGGAGGCCTTGCAACATGCTAACGATAGGTACAGACTCCATGCTGACCACAGACGCCTGCCTGTACCTTCCTACCAGGTTGGGGACAGAGTCTGGCTGTCGTCTCGCAACCTCCAACTTCGTGTTCCTTCTTTGAAGTTTGCACCTCGGTTTATTGGGCCTTTCCGTATCCTTCGCAGGGTTAACCCAGTGGCTTACGCCTTGGACCTTCCTCCTAGTATGAGCATTTTAAATGTGTTTCATGTCTCTGAAACCTTTGGTCTGCAATCGCTTTACCACCTCGGTGCCACGTCCTCACCCTATACAGATTGAAAACCATGAGGAGTATGAAGTACCATCCATTGTTGACTCCCGTAGGTTCCGTGGGCGCATACAGTACCTGGTGTATTGGAAGTGTACGGTCCGGAGGAACACTCTTGGGTCTCATCCTTGGACGTACATGCCCCTGTCCTCCTCCGTGATTTCTATAGACTTTTCCCCTCAAGCCCAGTGGTCCTCCGAGGGGGAGGGGTCATTGAGGAGGGGGTACTGTAATGGCTGGGCTCAGCCCTTCCTTCTCTGAGCTGGCCGCTCAGCTGTCGGCTAATTGCCAGCTCCCATCTCTCTCCACAGTTACCCAGCTGTTGATTCTGCTCGTCAGTCCTGCCTACTTAAAGCTGTCCAGCTCACTTGATCTCTGCCTTCGCCTTTGTCAATATCACAGAGACTTTCTCCTGCGTTCCTGTTGAAGACTTGCTCGGCTGACGTTCCTTCTGGCTCCTGATCCTGCGTGCTGTACTACTATGTTTATCTCTGGCTCTCTGACATTTGCTTGGCTGACTACCCGATCCGGTTACTGAACTCTGGCTTGTTTTGACTACGTTTAGTCTGTTTACCTTATTATTATTATTATTATTATTATTATTAATAATAATAAACAAGTGTGATTAAAATATAATTCTCGGTCTGATTCATGGTTCCTGATAGAGTCTCTCAAGGCTGCTTTTGTTTCAGCTCCTGTGTTGGCACATTCTGATCCCACGTTACCCTTCATTCTTGAGGTTGATGCATCCGAGACTGGAGTTGGTGCCTTTCTGTCTCAACGTCCTACCTCTGAGAGCGCTATGCATCCAAGAAATTGTCTCCCGCGGAATGCAATTATGAGATTAGGGACAGAGAGCTGTTAGCGATCATTTTAGCTCTTGAAGAATGGAGGTATCTCCTCGAAGGTACCACTGTGCCGGTTCTCATTTTGACTGACCACAAGAATCTCACATTCTTGTCTAAGGCAAAACATTTATCTCCCTGAAGGCCGATATGGGCTCTTTTTCTGTCAAGCTTCAATTACATAGTCTCCTTCTTACCCGGTACCAAGAGTGTAAGGGTTGATGCATTATCGCGACAGTTTTCCTCCGTTTCCAAGATGGAGTCGGTTCCTGTGATGCCACCCGATCGTATTCTGGTCACTGTTCGTACCAGTCTCACTTCACCCCTGGGTGACAGAATTCTTGCTGTTCAGATCCACTCTCCTCCCGAGAAACCTTGTGACTGCTGCTTTGCCCCTGAGTCTCTGCATTGCTTTGCTCCAGACTTACCATTCTCCCAAGGCAGCTGGCCACCCAGGGAAGAGTCAACTCATTTGGGCCATTTCCCAACAATTATGGTGGCCTAGTCTCCGCGCGGCTGTAGCCACCTTCATAACTGCTTGTTCCGTGTGTGTTCAGTGTAAGACACCACGACACCTTCCAGTGGGTCTCCTACAACCCATACCCAATGGAGAGAGGCCTTGGACCCACCTGTCTATGGATTTTTTTGTAGAGTTACCCAACTCCCAGGGCAACACAGTTATTCTGATGCTGGTTGACCAGTTCTCCTTAAGAGGAATACATTGTATTCCTCTTAAGAAGTTGCCCACATCCAAAGAACTGGAGTCCATTTTTCTCTCCGGAGGTCTTTCAATTACATGGGCTACCCAAGGTTATCATCTTGGACAGGGGTAGCCAGTTTGTCTCCAGATTTTGGCGAGCCTTTTGTGCACAGTTGGGAATTCAGCTTTCCTTCTCCTCTGCGTATCACCCCCAGTCCAATGGGGCCGCAGAATGAGCCAACCAAGTCTTGGAGCAGTTTCTACGCTGCTATATTTCTGACCACCATAACAACTGGTCAGATCTCTTACCTTTGGAGGAGTTTGCTCACAATAGTGCTGTCAATACCGCTTCCTGATTGTCAGTTTTTGGCGAATTATGGTTTCCAACCATCCTTGTTGCCTGACTCATTTGCTCCTCAAAGAATTCCTGCGTTAAAGGAGCATCTCCGTGGTCTTCATTCCACTTGGGTACAGGTCCAAGAGTCCTTGCAACGTGCCAGTGATAGGTACAGACTCCATGCTGACCACAGACGCCTACCTGCACCTTCCTACCAGGTTGGGCAGAGGGTCTGGCTGTCATCTCGCAACCTCCGACTCTGTGTTCCCTCACTGAAACTGGCACCACAGTTTATTGGGCCTTTCCGTATTCCCTGTAAGTTCAAACCAGTGGCTTACACATTAGACCTTCCTTCTAGCATGCGTATTTCGAATGTATCTCATGTATCCTTATTAAAACCCTTGGTGTGCAACAGCTTCCCCACCTCGGTACCACGTCCCCGCCCGGTTCAGGTTGAGAACCATGAGAAGTATGAGATACAATCAATCATTGACTCTCGTAAGTTCCGTGGGCATATACTGTACCTGGTTCATTGGAAAGGGTATTATCCTCAGGTGTACATGCTCCTGTCCTCCCCCGTGCTTTACATAGATGTTTTCCCTTCAAACCTGGTGGTCCTCCGAGGGGAAGGGGTCATTGAGGAGGGGGTACTGTCAGGGCTGGGCTCAGCCCTCCCTTCTCAGTGCTCAGCTGTCGGATAATTGCCAGCACTCATCGTTCCACAGTGCCTCACCTGGTGACCATTTCCTGTTTGTCAGCCAGCCCCTTCTGCCTGGTTCATTTCTCCAATGCCTTCTCCTTGGTCAACATATCTGAAGATTCTCTGCTGGGTTCTTGGTAAAGACTTGCCTAGCTTGACGTCCCTTCTAGTTCCTGATCCTGTTTGCTGTTTCTGGCTATGCCCATCTCTGGCTTCCTGATTTACTGGCTTGCACTGACTACCTGCTTTGGTTACCGAAACCCTGGCTAAGTTTAGACTACATTTACTATTTGTACCATTTTTTACCACTATATTAAAAGGTGTGACTTTTACTGCATTTTCTGTCTCCGTCTGATTCATGGTTCCTGACACTCGGCCGCCGCTCCGCTTTCAGTGCAGAGAGAGAAGCAGTAATTGCACTGCTTCCTGTCAGTCACAATGATGGGAGGGAATATTGGAGCAGCAAAAATTACCTAAAAAAGGTTACAGCAACAAATTAAAACAAACAATTAATATTGTGGTCACAATCCTGAGACCCAGGGCACATGCCTTGGGTATTCTTGTATTCGTGTAGGCCCCTGCCCTCCTAAAAGTCTAATGTTTTTAACATATGCACAAATTGTAGGGCCAAGTAGGATGGTAGCCAGTTAACCTGTCAATATGTTTTCTGGAGTGAAGGACGAAAGTGGAGAATAACCATGGGAACCTGGGACAACACAGAAACTTAACATGCAGATAAAGTACTAAGAGGAAATCAAACCCAGGACCCCAGCAATATATAGCAAGAGTGCTAACCACTTAACTGCCTTGCTACATAGAATGTTTTGAAATAATAAAATATATAGTCTTTCTGGTTTAATGAGCATACACTTAAATATATATAATAAATTTGAAACTAATGAGAAATTATAGGAGAAAAGTGACATCTAAATCGACCAGGTGCATTGCCTTCATTAACATGCCTGAGCTGCATACTGCTACCCTGAAATCGGCAGTGAAAAGGAGTCTGGATTTAATTAGACCTCCCATGTCTCCATACACTAATCATGTAGCAGTACATTCAATTTTACACCCACATACAGTGAAAACAAACACATTCAGTATTTTGTGGTGCATGTGGGGTCCTTTGTAATTTTGCTAAACTGTACTGGTATAAACAGACAATCAAAGGCCGAAGGTAATCACAGACAAGAAAGTTAGCGCCCCGTAACAGCACGGTAATACAACATTTTACTGTTCCACAAATGATCACTTGGCCATCAGGTCACACCTGCACATCTGACTGCCATTATGTCCATGGCTAACCTAAAGCCTGCTAAAATTGCTAAAAGCAGACCTTGCAGCCCACAGCAACTAAAATCTATTTAGTAACCCCCAACTATCACCAACCATGACAGCTAAGATCCTTCCACATCACACCCAGTATTAATGTAGTACTGTAGGCATTTTATTTTTCATTTTGGATAGAGTAGGGGAGGGTTATAACTCCTGTTAAATTTTTTTTTCACCATCTGTGTCCCATTGTGGAGATTTCCCTTCACTTCCTGTTCCATAACCAAACAGGAAGTGAAAGAAAATCCCTGCAAATTAAGAGAATTCCTTGGGGACCCCTAGGTCACTAGAACTAGTGTCCCCATTGGAATATTTCCCCGCTATTACTTTACTAGGGACAAAACAGAATTTGGGATTTTCTTTTACTTCCACTTTCAGTGATAATGGTAAATGAGACAAATAGAGAGGGTGAATCTCCATAATGGGGACACAGACAGCAATAAAAACTGTCCTAATCCCTCTCCACTCTATCCAAAACTGAAAAAAGTTTTGCTTTTAGTTATACTTTAATTCTATACATACTTTTCATTTAGATCCCTCTGCTCAGAAGTCCTTCAGAGTACTTGTTGGGTCCAACTGCTCTTTTGCTCCCTCTCCTGAGCCCTCCCATACGGCAGAACTCCTTTTAAGCTCACGTGTCTTGTTCATCTGCAGGGGTAAAATGATCATGAATCTTGATTGGTTTAACTTTTTAAGCAGAATTGTAACATTTGGCAGTAGAGCTCTGTTTCAGTACTATTTCATATGCAATACATGAGTCTGTTTTCTGATATGTGGTAGTCCAATGATGACTTTAGCAGCACAGGGCCAGCTAATGAGGAGGTTGAGATGTCGAAAGAACTCCTGACATCTCATAGCTCTCAGTCTTCGCGTTAGCCAAGCTGACTTTATAAATCCATTTCTGATGCACAAGAAATGACTGGAATGGAGTGCGACTTCCCTGGTAACATACTTACATTTTAGACCCAGTCAGCGATGTTCGCTCCTCTGTCCTACCCTACACTTTACAGATGTTTGCTGTGTGGCCTTGCCTCCAGCTGGCTTCTCTTCACACTGCGCTCTACAGCCATATACTGTACATTCCTATGAGATGGTTGAACTCATATCAACCTTCTGTGGAGTACGCCCATCCCATAGGACTGAGTGGGGCTGTGGTGTGTATGCCTATGTCATGACAATTGCCTGCCATAGAGTTTGTTAGCTCATGGGTGCATTGCATTTTGGATTGACTTCAGCTGCTGAGCTTGCTTGTCCTTACTTGGCTAGTGCTTCATCTGCCCTGACTGTGTTTTCTACATAGTCCCTTCTTCTGGTTTCACATTTGGCCCAGGTTACCCCCATGAAAATCTTTTAGCAACCTCACACTAAACTATACTTCTCATTTTTTGCCACAGACAAAAAAAAAAGATGAGGGATGAAAAGGGACCTTGTCCCATCAGGACTTTGACTCATGAAGCTAATTAGCCACTGTTCTGTAGATAAACAACAAGGAAAGCCAAAGAGTAGCAATATCTAGAAAGAACTCCATAGTAAATCCAAGACAGCAACATGAGCAGGTTGAATTAGACCTGTTTCAGATGGCTGAGCAGAACGTAGAGAACTTCTATGAACCAGGCAGCTGTTCATAGTTATCAGTACATTACTCTGGACACACAAACAGTATTGCTACCAGGGCTGGAACAAGGTCCTCTGACACCAAAAATGCCCCAACCCTCCATACCGCTCCCACAAGCTTTTTAACTTGGCACTTAAAAAAACAAACACAAATTTAATATGTTTACATCCAAACTGAAAACAATGAAAGAACAAAAAAAAACAAACAAAAAAAAAGGTAAGGGGAGGGAATGATAGAGTCAATAAAACTAAATTGAGGTAAATTAACTAAAATGTTAACTACAACCCCTAATTCAAAAAAGTTGGGGTGCTGTGTAACATCTAACATGTAAAAACAGATATGGCTCCTTCTTTGCCTGATAGAGCGTTAACTTGCATTTTTGGATGGGTCAGCGAACTGTGTTTGCAGACAGTGATTTTTGGAAGTAATCCTGAGCCCACGCAGTGATGTCTATCACAGAATTATGCCTGTTTTTAATGCAGTGCCATCTGAGACCCTAATGATCATGAGCATCCAATATTGTGTTTCGGCCCTGTCCCTTGCACACAGAGATTTCTCCAGATTCTGATCCAAAATCTTTTGATGATATTATGTACTGTAGATGATGATATATTAAAACGGGTTGTTAAGTCAGAAGGTTTTTATCTTATTGCTATTCTATGCATTAAGATAAAAAGCCTTTTGTGTGCAGCAGCCTCCTTGCCCCCCTTAATACTTACCTGAGCCCCATCTCTGTCCAGTGATGTCCACCAGTGTCTCAGCCGCCCAAGACTCTCCCTCCTTATTGGCTAAGACAAAGCATCTGAGCCATTGGCTCCCGCTACTGTCAATCAAAGTCAGTCAGCCAATCAGGAGAGAGAGGGGGCAGCGCCGGGCCGTGGCTCTGTGTCTGAAATGACACAGGTAGTTGTGACTCGGCTCGGGTGCCCCCATAGCAAGCTGCTTGCTGTGGGGGCACTCGACAGGAGGAAGGGGCCAGAGATACACGGAAGAGGGACCCAAGAAGAGGAGGATCCGAGCTGTTTTGTGCAAATCCACTGCAACAGAGCAGGTAAGTATAATATGTTTGTGGGTTTTTTTATAAAAAAAAAAAACAAGACATTACGATCACTTTAAATATTTATATTTATTCTGAAATTGTTCGACAATTTTAAGATGCAGATTGGCAAACTTCTGCCCATCTTTACTTCTGAGACACTCTGACTCTTTAAGATGCTCTTTATATACCCCAATTATGTTACTCACCTGTTACCGAATAACCTAATTAGTAGGTTAGGTCTTCCTGGTTAGTTACCAGCTTTTTGTCCCAATGTGTTTTGATATGTGTCGCTGCCATTAATTTCAAAATGACCTTATTTTATTCTTAAAATGGTAGATTTTTTTCAGTTTAAATATTTGATATGGTTTCTATTTCTCTATTGTGAATAAAATACGGGTTTATGGGATTTGCAAAGCATTGCATTCTGTTGTTATGTACATTTTGCATCCCAACTTTTTTGGAATTGGGGTTGTACATGTTTTAGGGTTTAAAACTAGTTAGAGTTAAAGCAGAACTCCAGGATTTCAACCCCCCCCCCATTAGTACACCCCCCCCCCCACACACACACACACACACAAAACACTAAACAGTTATTACATTTATGAAATTTCTTACTGTTTAAGAGATGTGGCTGATTGAATTTTCAGGAAGTCTGCTCTGTGATTCAAAAAATGCAGCATCTTTTCTGGCAGGGAGGATCTCTTAGAACAGTGACTGCATCATATCCACTTCTCTCTCTCTAACTGTACAGACTACATTTCCCATGAATCCTTGGGATGGGAGTTAATGTGGGAGGTACACTAGGCTTGTACATGTAAATGTGAACTCACATACTTCAACAAAAATCACACCCCTCATTCTGCAGCCAGCAAGCCATACATAACACGTTAACGCGTTCCCACCTTGATTTGTTAAAAATGTTTAAAATAACACTCACATAACTTGTGCACAAATCTGGTGCACTTCAGAGATAACAGCGTGTGTTTCCCGTTAAGATATACAGCATGTTGGTATTTCTCCAAGATGGTGTTCCATTAAATTCCCGGCGTGATGTCATCGACCCCTCCCAACGCGTTACGTCACTCAATCACATGCAGTGTCAAACTAATAGTTCAGTCATCCAGATTTCACAGGAAGAATGCAGCTCTTCCTATGTAATCATCAGAGCCCCATGACAGTGGGGTGCTGTGCTCTATGTACAGTGGAGCAGTGGAGTGCTGCTGGTTACACAGGGAGAGCCATGATCCCCTTGTATAATCTGCAGGATTGAGCTTTCAGTTTGACTGCTTAAGTCTGCACAGTGCAAAAAAAAAAAAAAAAAGGCAGGTGACACAGAGGCAGATAGAGGCTCCCACCCCAACTGCATCCCCCACAATATGCCACTCAGGGCAGATGCGTGGCCCTGTCAGCATGACGTTGTTTTCTCTTGCCATTAAGGTTTCCAGCCTCATTTTTATTGGTTTCTTGGTCCCGTAGCAAATCAGACCTGTGCTTATAAAAATAGATTGTAATTATCAGTGGTGCAGGGAGTGATTTTTTTTATTATATGGTACAATTAATTATGGTACCACAAGTTGATGAATGATCCCAAACACACATTTTGTCTGCAGCTGTGCCTGAATGAGTATTACTGGAAAGCGTATCTACAAATTAAAAATCTCTAATTGCCAAAAAAGATGATACAAAAACTAAATATAAAATCAATCTACAATTATTTTTTCTTCATACATGAACTATGTTCATAAAAAGGAAATCAGTTGATTATTTTACAGACAAAGTAAACACCCTGGTTTAGGGCACATTCCACCACCAGCTGTAATTGTTCACAACATTCTCGACAGTAGAGGTATATCTCACATTCTCATGTCCTTCTAATGTAAACAATGACTATTTTAAATGGATTTCCAAATTAAACTTAAAAAGGAGTGCAGGTAAATTGTTGATTAAACAGGCAAAAGATAATGGCAGGATATATATGTTACCCCAAATAACTCGGTTTCACATCTTTTTGATCTTCCCGACATGATCAGCTCTCTGATCTTTAGTTTTCCATTAAAGTGATCTTAACATGTTCATTTGATCATTTCAGAAAAATACAGAATGATGGAAGTCTTTTAGAGCTTCTGATCCAGTGGCATACAATTAAAGCAAAACTACTTGTTAATCAGTATTATTTAT
Source organism: Lithobates septentrionalis (assembly GCA_037952835.1). Lineage (NCBI taxonomy): Eukaryota > Metazoa > Chordata > Amphibia > Anura > Ranidae > Lithobates > Lithobates septentrionalis. Next base: position 300,880 of record JBBDGP010001438.1, read on the forward strand.
ATCTGCAGAACAGACTCTTGAACATGATAAAGGTAGCTTTTGCAATGCTTATTTTTATATACCCTAGTGGGATGCACACTGACCTTGCTCTAAATCTAATTTGGAATTCATGGGGGCTGCTCACTGGACAGAGTACTGTAACTGGCTCACTTATTATTTACTGTGCACAATTACTGAGTTATCTGTTAGTAAATTCAAACTGTTTAAATCAGATTTTGCTCCAGCCAGTACAATGTCTTGATGTCATCATTATGACAGCTATGATCAGTGGTTGATTGTAAGGAGAGGCAATGACTTCTGAGAAAGAGGTCTACCACACTGCTTGGCTTTTAAACTATTAGTGGCTCGAGACCAGGACATCTTCTGGATATTATAATGCAGGGAATGTGAGCAAGCTGAGAACAATCTGAGGGTTGTACATTAAAGGGGAAGCAGTCCTTCAACAAAACGTGGGGACTGGTCACAAACACTGTTGAGAAGAATGGTGGTTGCAGTATGCATGCAGGAAATTCAACTCAAAATTCTCACTCAACTTCAGAAAATTACTCAGAACTACTTGGTGTAGTCTTCTTTACCTTTCAACACTCTTCATACCTCCCCCTCTAGGAATGAAATTTCTTTTCACTAAAATGCTATTGGTGTCCACACGTCCAACCACGATGGGATGAAGAAACCCCAGCACCGTGATAATGAGTATATTAAATTGGTTTTAATGTCAATTAATATGATTAGGAGGTTAGGTAGGGATAAGCCTTATGCCCCGTACACACGGTCGGATTTTCCGACGGAAAATGTGTGATAGGACCTTGTTGTCGGAAATTCCGACCGTGTGTAGGCTCCATCACACATTTTCCATCGGATTTTCTGACACACAACGTTTGAGAGCAGGCTATAAAATTTTCCGACAACAAAATCCGTTGTCGGAAATTCCGATCGTGTGTACACAAATCCGACGCACAAAGTGCCACGCATGCTCAGAATAAATAAAGAGATGAAAGCTATTGGCTACTGCCCCGTTTATAGTCCTGACGTACGTGTTTTACGTCACCGCGTTCAGAACGATCGGATTTTCCGACAACTTTGTGTGACCATGTGTATGCAAGACAAGTTTGAGCCAACATCCGTCGGAAAAAATCCTAGGATTTTGTTGTCGGAATGTCCGAACAAAGTCCGACCGTGTGTACGGGGCATTAATGTTTCCGTCTCCTTTAATCCTGACCAATATACTTGGCATCTGCTTAATGTTTCTGTCTCCTTTAAGTCTGACAATTATACTTGGCATCTGATGACAGCCAGTCACTAAGGCCAGCCATAGACAAGTCAAATCTCGGCCAGTTCAGCAGAAACCAGCTGAGATTTTAACCATGTATGGGCAGGCTGAATGTACCAAGTTGATTGAACGATCAACCTGGGTACAAACAGCTTGCCAGATTTTACATACGATTATTGCTAAACTGGTATAGCCAGTAAACCCGCTACCAATAATCACTGTCTTATCCCAGCGGGGCTGCAGAGAAAGGCATGTGTGTTTGAGCTTTAGGGTGCACACCCTAATGCAATAGGCTGCGCACACCTATGATCTGTGTGCATATAAGGTAAGACCCTTACAGCAAATTATCTGATATCCTAATGTATAAGCAACTTTAAAATGTGTCAACACAACACCCAAGTCTGCCAGTCCTATCCTTTAATCGCATTATAAATTTTCCTACTGACACCTTGTGTTTTTCACCTGCATAAGATGAAGGTTGATCATGTAGTTTCATGTTCCCATTGTTGATCTGTATGCACAGCCTATAGTAGAGTAAATCTTCACATTCCTATGCCCAAAATTTCTGTTTGTGTTTAACCACTTAAGCCCCGGACTATTTGGCTGGCCAAAGACCAGAGCACTTTTTGCGATTCGGCACTGCATCGCTTTAACTGACAATTGCGAGGTCGTGGCTCCCAAACAAAATTGACGTCCTTTTTTCCCCACAAATAGAGCTTTCTCTTGGTGGTATTTGATCACCTCTGCGGTTTTTATTTTTTGCGCTATAAACAAAAACTTAGTGCCAATTTTGAAAGAACACATTATTTTTTACTTTTTGCTATAATAAATATCCCCAAAAAATATATAAAAAAACATTTTTTTCCCTCAGTTTAGGCTGATATGTATTCTTCTACATATTGTTGGTAAAAAAATTGCAATAAGCGTTTATTGTTTGGTTTGCGCAAAAGTTATAGCGTCTACAAAATAGGGGATAGTTTTATGGCATTTTTATTAATATTTTTTTTTTTTACTAGTAATGGCGGCGATCAGCGATTTTTATCATGACTGCGACATTATGGTGGACAGATCGGCCACTTTTGGCACTATTTTGGGATCATTCACATTTATACAGCGATCAGTGCGATTAAAAATGCATTGTTTGCTGTGTAAATGTTACTGGCAGTGAAGGGGTTAACCACTAGGGGGCAGTGAAGGGGTTAAGTGTGTCCTAGGGAGTGATTCTAACTGTGGGGGGGGAGGGGTTGTGTGTGCCACGACACTGATCACCGCTCCCGATTACACGGAGCTGTGATCAGTGTCCTGTCACTAGGCAGAATGGGGAAATGCTTGTTTACATCATCATTTCCCCATTCTTCCTCTACGTGAAATGATCGTGGGTATCCCCGCGGACATCAAGTCCGCGGGACCCGCGATCACACTCACGGAGCTCGCGGCAAAGCGCTTCTTAAAGGGCAACGTACAGGTACGTTAATATGCCTGTACGTGCCCTTCTGCCGACGTATATCAATGTGAGCCGGTCGGCAAGCGGATAAACATGAGACATATGGCATGGCACTGCACAGGTTAATGCATGGCCTCTGTCAGACACTTCCTGTGAAGAAAACTACACATCCCACAATCCCTGGGTCTAGCACTGGTGCTTGTGCAGTAATTACATCTGACGCAGTCACAAATTGTAGTTTTTTTTTTATTACATTAGCACTCCCACATTTTTGATACAACATAGAGCAGATAGCAACACATGCACTGAATACTGCATGACCCAGGAAAAAGTTGCCTGTCCCAGGGAATAGGGAATAGGGACAAGCTAGGTAGATAAATACATGGACATAGGGGAAACGATCAGCCATGACATTACAATCTGCAGCCACAATATGTGAGCCCATCATTACAAGGTAAGGCAAACAAATGACACAAGGAATATAACTATACTAATATCGAGTTAAAACAACAAAAACATTTGAAAGTATAGAATGCCTTTAATTTAGGAATCAAAAGAGTGCATGCCGAAAACGCAAAGTAAAATCTTTACATGCCATTTCACCTAAAACAAAGTACAGAAGTTAAAACTGTAATTATAATATGATAAAATTATAAATATTTTTGTTAATAATGAGAATTCAATAAAAAGTTAAGTTTCATCCAAGTGTTTTCTCGCATGAAAAAAATTGTTTACTTAGTAAATTTACTGCAATCTTATGGCTAATCCTCCATATGAAATGCCCGAATAGTTATATGACTTGTTACACATTTTCAGAATAATGATTTAGAAATGCTCTTCCTACCAGTAGATAACATTGACATTTCCTTCTTCAGTCAGTTTGGCTATAAGCATTGTACACAATGGTGGTTGTAACATTTTTTGGTCAGACATTTATAGCAACCGTCCAGATCCATAAATGTACTGTTTATTTATATCTAATGGTCGCTATTTTGGAAGCCAAGCTGTAGTTATGAGCCAGTTCAGAATATTTATTTACATGTGTGACGGGAATCATCCTTGTTAATTGTTGCAATTGAGTAGCCTTGCATAACCTCTCCAGCAGATGCGGTCTGCACAAGGCCCCATGACTTCCTTTTTTTGTATTCTATTATGAAATCTGACCTAACTTTCCAGATGTTCAAAAAGCTGAAACTGCGTTCTTTAAAAGAGTGAGAGTTTACGCAAATGTTGACAGCAAGCTGAGTTAGCTTTTATAAACTTTACAAGAGTGTAAACAGACCCCAATACTGATTTTTGTGTTGTTAAGCATTTATTTATATATTTTTGATTGAAAGTATTCCTTTTTGTAATTAAAAGGGATATAAAAGATGCAGCTCTCTATCATTTATATATCATTAGTTGTATTTTTAAATCTAATATTTATTTATTCATTGGATTTAAAGATTAAATGTAAAAATGACGCAATACAAAGTCTGTTGTAAATTATCAAGGAGGAAAGATAAGTCTCCTTCATAGCATAATAAAGTAGAAAAATAGATGTTAATGTTCCTGTATTGTCGTAACTTCCTCAATAGGTCCTGTATGGGTCCTTACCAAGGACAAGGCACTGGAGCTTCTTGTGGTGCAAAATTAGATCCAAATGCCCCATATATTACAAAACTTTTCATAGTGCTCTTTACTGAGATATATCCTAATCCATAGTGTCATTTAATTTAGAAATGCATTCCTCTCTGGTTAGGATCCTCTTTTTTTTCTATAGGGAGGGGGTCCAGCTTTTGGCTGTGTTGATTGACATTTGTATAATGAAAGAAAAGAAAGCGTAGCATTGTAGGTAATAATACTGGGTTATCACAGCTGACGTTTAGCTAAAAACATCCTTTTCTCACAGTTTTAGTTACATTACTTACCTGTAATGAAGTATGTCCCATGATGTGCTGGATTCTGTAGAAATCTCTACTGCAGGGCTGCCTTGTCCACTTCCTGCTGCTTGTTACAAGTTCTGCTGTGTTTTTTATTTGGCTTTTATTGATTTAACTTTTTACATGGTAGGGCAGTACCGTTCAAAACATGGTTTTGTTTTATTTTGGATAAAGATGGAAAGGGTTAGAAGCTCTGTCAGGTTTTTTTGCCAACCAAATCCCCACTTGGAAGATTAGAGAAATCTCAGGGAACACAGTTGACAAAAATACTCCCCTCCCCTCCAATCGAATGTGTCGGCGTTAAGGTTTTATTGTTGTATACTGGACTGATGTATGTAGAGTAATTACCCTACAATACAATACAAACAATTACCCTACTTGTCACGGTTAGACTCAAAGACCAGTTTCTATAGCAGTAGTGGAACTACCACCAACCAGCAGGATAGGTACACAAGCAGTCACCCTGGTGAATGATGTGGGCTTACCTGAAGTGCGGAGTCTAAATACTAACCGGTGTTCACCAGAGCTCCTGATAGATTTTACTGCATATTAGCATCAGGTCATGGTCCTCAGGATCACCAGGAGGTGAGCAAGGCGGGGTCTAGTAGAGGATAAGCAGGTAGGGATCAAACCAGAAGCACAGTCAGTAAACAAGCCAAAAGGTCAGTAAAGAGTAGTTGGGATCAGGCAGAAGCATAGTCGAGAAACAAGCAAGGGTCGATAACGAGTTGTAGCAAAATATGGATGGTAGCAGGAAAGACGGGAGTGAAATACTGGCTGGAGAGAGCACAATAATCTGGCAAATAGGAAGTGCAAAGACATGGCTTAAATCAGGAAGTTCATGGGAAGAGCAAAGAGTTCAGGGTTCAAGACAAACAAGGTTCAAGACAGGATCATTCAAGGAATTGTGCCAGGAACTGTCTAGCATTCCAGATAGTTCAGCAAAACGAGACATTGCACGACACAGCAGAAGTTCCGGGTTCAAATACAGGTCCTGACACTGCCATACTATTGTTTAGGATTACTTTATATACATCAGTCTAGTATAGGCTTTGTCTTCAACATTTGCCAAGGCCTGATGAAGGGGGGGCTCTTTGAACCCTCAAAATGTGTTCAGTGTGACTGGATGTGACTTTTAATAAAATATTTCTCCAGGCCATAAAAAATACCTTATGCCGCGTACACACGAGCGGACATTACGGCGGACTTTGCCCGGCGGACTTTTCGACGTACTTTCCGACGGACTTTGTGAATGAACAGACTTGCCTACACACAATCCACCAAAGTCCGTCGAATTCGTACGTGATGACGTACGACCGGACTAAAACAAGGAAGTTCATAGCCAGTAGCCAATAGCTGCCCTAGCGTGGCTTTTTGTCCGTCGAACTAGCATACAGACGGCGGACTTTTCGACCGGACTCGATTTCAACGGATAAATTTAAAACAAGTTTCAAATCTAATTCCGTCGAACTTTTGAGAAAACAAAGTCCGCTGGAGCCCACACACATCGAATTGTCCGACGAAATCCAGTCCGCCGGGCAAAGTCCGCCGTAATGTCCGCTCGTGTGTACGCGGCATTACTCTTTGGAAAGCTAAACAATCTCCTTTTGGACCAGCACCAAGACAACAATCAGAACAGATCCAGGGTCCTACACTTATTTTGGACTTCCGGGGTTTATAGTTGTCTTTCTCACTTTTGAGGACATTCCTCCTTATTGTAGTAGTGATGTCACAGAACAGGAGGTTACAGGGAATCTTGCAAAATAGACTCAGATAGCAATGAAAACCTGACAGAAATGTTTATTTTGCTATCTGTATCCCCACTGGAGAAAAATCACCTCACTTCCTGTCCCAGTTTTACCAGTTATCAGAACAAACAAGGAAAAGTCTGACTACAGCTTAAAAAAAAAAACCTGGCAGAGGTTCTAACGTATTTGCACCCTATGCAGAATCAAAAAAGTTTTGGCAAAGTTATACTTTTTTGTATAGTACACAGTGGTGTTTATTTACTAAAACTGGAAAGTGCAAAATCTGGTGCAACTCTGCATAGAAACCAATCAGCGTCCAGGTTTTATTGCCAAAGCTTATTTACACAAACTAACTTTAGAAGCTAATTGGCTACCACGCACAGCTGTCCCAAATTCTGAGTGCTCCGGGTTTAGTAGATTGATTCCATTGGGACAAAAGTTTAATTTACTCTACTATCAAATAAAATATGTACTAAAATGAAAACCTGATAACATAAAAATGAAAAACTATTGTTATTTGAGGTCATCTTAGCATTATCATTAAAAATAAAGCCTAGGACATTAAATGCACATCAATTTAGTGAATGCCCTAATAATTTAATCTTGACTTGTCTTGGACTATGTGCCTATGGCCAGTTTTCCAGCATATTCATCCATTTGTGGTGGCGGCTCTTTATTGCTTTTGTCTATTGAGTATTGCTGGGGATTTTCAGAACATGAGTCATGGAATGCCTCTATTCCCTGAAGGTTTTCCTTCACTAGAGTTCCTTGTCTTTGTAGTTTTTGCTGGCTCCTTGAACCAGTTACTGTAATGTGCAAATGGATGTTTTTGGAGGACTGTGTGTAAAATACCTGGGGAGAAAGGTCACAGATTGGCTCCTGTTTTTCAAGGAAATTGATCCCTTTCATTTTGGCTAGAGTAATTCCATTCAGAAATGTTCTCCAAGCTCCTGCCTATTTTTGTACGTACTGCGCGCTTCCTTATGGCTTTGTTTGTGACTAATCCTGAATCACCTCTGTAGTTCACCACTGGTTTTCAGTTCACATGCCTCTTTCCATCAGGTTTTCATCAGCCCCTTGATGTAAAGAACGCAATCTAGAATTTCACATATATTGAACCATTTAACTATTCACTAAGAATGCCACTGGATATCCTTCGTATTTCTTTGTGTTTAAAGCGAGGCAAAATGCAACGTAAAGAGTATTAAAAAAATATTGTACCCCTTCTTTTCTAGAAATGAATACTTTTAGATGAAACAATAAAGCAAATAAAGTTAACATATTATACTGGTAAAGACCAGGGGAGTTTTATCAGTTTTCTACCCCAATCTCTTCAGTTAGCTTCTACCCTGTCCGTCCTTAGGTGATCCCTGAAAACGAATCTTTTTAGGGAAGCCAATCCCATCTCTACCTAAAAACTGAACTTTTAAGCTAGGCATACACTGTATGAATTCATGAATCGGACAAAATTCACTCAGTGGGGGGCCCAGTTGGCCACCTCCCTCCCAAACATCCCTCGATTGAAAAATCGAAAGAGCCAGGTGGAAAATTGGTGGCCAAAAAGCAGCTGCATCTGATCAGATGCAGCCGCTGTTTGGGTTTTTTGAAAGCTGGCTGTCAAAATACAATAGTCATTATGTTGATGTATCTGTAACTGTTCTTTCAATCTTTTTTGTATGATATTTAAAAATGTGAAAATTGATAAAATAAAGATTATAAATATAAAAGAGAAAAAAGAAAAAAACGAAGGTAAAAAATTACAATAGAAGAAAAAAATGCAGCGCTAAAATAAGTGAGATGTTTGGTGTGCCCAAACCTTATAAGTGAATAGTGCACATATTAATGAAACAAAAATTCACAAATCTGAATATAAAATAAATGGCAAATGTGTGGTAAGTCCACATAAAACCGGGAAATTAATCCAAATTAAAAAAATATATAGAAAGCCTCCGAAAAAAATTGTGTGGATGATGTGCTTCCGCAGATGGTGAAACAAAGTCAATGGTGAACACCGTAGATCCGTGAATCTGAACCAACATCAAGGTGTAGGACATCAAGGGATAAACATCAAACAGTAGAGAAGAATGGGTACTCTTACCGACTGGCGTGGACTCCCCTGTCTTATGACATGGAGTCAATAAAACATTGAGCCCCACTGAGGCTGAAAACGAACTCCGAAAGGCTGGGACCTCTGCCGCTCTCCTCGATTTCCTGGGAGTGGTGAAGGAATATCCGGAGGACCAGGAACGACCAGATAGGTGTCATCCGATGGACATCAAGTTGTCATCCAGAGGGAACAGGAAGGCCAGCTGAATCCAAATCTCATGATAGGAATGGTTGGTGGAATGTAGACTTTCTCATCAGGGTAGTATGCAAAGAGAAAATAAAAACTTCCGCATGGTGCAGATAAACCAGGGATTTTTATTGCTAAAAAACACCGTAACAACAAATAAAATAAAAAGTGATCACTATAAAAACATGGGCAGCGTAAGGAAGGGGAAGTCGCCCGACGCGTTTCGACCAAGAGGGTCTTCAACATTACAATATGCATAGAGAGAGATTCGTCCACTCACACTGTATATCAGGCTGCAGGCTGAGTTGAAAGAACTATCGGTGTATGTTGGCATGCTTTCCTTTCTCTATCACCCATGCCCACACTGTTATTACCTTTTGTACAGGGTAGATTTGATTTAAATCAAGTCGATTTAAATCACGATTTAAATCACTAGTAAAAAGGTTTGATTTAAATCAACTGGATTTAAATCATAATTTTTAAGGAGCAACTGTCTTCTCTGTCCCTAAGCGGCTTCTCCTCTCCCTGCTGTTGACTTACTGACAGTCTCATTCACTTTAATGGGACGGCTGGTGATGTGGCAGTGACACAACAAGGTGAGGGACGCGGCGGCAGCAGGTGAGTGGATGCCCGCTAACAGGCACTGCCATGATGGATCAGAAATGACAGGTGCTCTTTAAATGTAAAGACTCATTCATGCTGGTAGTTAAAATCTTTAATATTTGCAAACAAAATGAAGGTTTTCTATTTAGAATAATAAGCTGTCAGGTTAGTAAAAGAGCAATATCCGAACTGATTCAATCATACATATTTTAGTTTACATATATTTGCAAAACAATGGGATAAAGGAATATTCCTGAACTTTGTTTCATCTCATGGTTACTGTGAAATTGTGTGAATGCATTAATGCAGTGCATGTTATCTCAGCTAGCAGAGCTTGGATTCATTGAATGAGTTTACCAAACATGTAAATATTGCAGAATATACAGCCTCATGCTACATAACTAAGCTCCATTTCATGCTAAATAAACAAAATTATTAATGTATCTTAAATAGAAAACTATCTTTAGATAGATTTTTACTCCAAAAGCATTTTATTAAAATAAATTTGATAAAAATCAAGAAAATCCGATTTAAATCAAGCAAATACGATTTATTTATTTATTTTTTTAATTCATTGAGTTTTATCCACCCTGCTTTTGTATCACACAGTAAATTAGTCATGGATAGTTTGCTGTGTTCAGAGGCAGTTAAACGCTGCCTTTGGGTGCAGTAACATTTCCCATAACCGCATACAAACTAGAAGATTTGAAAATTAGCTGCGGCCAGTTTGTGTGCTGCCAAAACTCTGGACAAGCGCCAACCCTAGACGCACAAAGGCTCTATGCGCATGTAACCGCTCAGATGGGCTGTCAGATTTATACAGAGTAATCTTACAGCCACCGCTGACAGCTGCAAAATGGGGTTCATTTACTAAATCTGGAGAACAAAATCTGGGGCAGCTCTGCATAGAGACTAATCAGCTTCAAAATTTTTTTGTCAAACCTTAAAAGATAAGTTCACTTCTAAAAAATAAAAATGAATGCATGTTTTTTTTTTTTTGCAGGATCATATAAAGCATTGCACCAGTGGTCAGCAGATCACTGATGCCATGCAGGTCTCCTGCAGACTTGTCAGTGTATCTGCTTGCTCATACCTTGTACGAGGAATCCAGTACATTCTTTGATAGTTCATTGAAAACTACAAGCCGACAGCTGCAAAGGATGTCAGGACTTGTAGTTCATTCATTCACAGAGCTGTGGGTATGAATGATGCAGCCATGTGGGCAGTGCCCTGCATGGCTGCACTATTTTCAAAAAGTTACAGCTAGTACAGGGAACTTCTCCTTGTTATGCTGCCACAGGGAGAATGAGCAGCGGCTGCAGCAGTGGGGACACGTTACATGCTCCACCCTAAAAATGGGTGGAACATGTAACATGTTCCCAAAGGTGAATTTATCCTTTCATGGAATAAGCTGAATTTAGAAGCTGATTGGCTACCATGCACAGCTGCACCAGATTTAGCACTCTCCAGTGTTAGTAAATCAACCCCAGTGTGTGCAAGCACACAAAGCCATTTTTGCTCCCTCTCTTCTCCTTCCTATGGACTCTCCAGTGTACATGCTCGCTACTGCCCGGTACCAGGCAGGGCCACATTCACGTGACATCATTATGGTGGTACCCCAACTTAGAAATGAGCCTTACACTCCAGTGTCTCTGTACCATGACCAGAAGCTGTCGTACAGATGCCTCCCGGTCACACAATACATACACCTGTTCAGGATGTCATATTTTGAAGGAGACACCATAGACGTTCCACAAGTCCAGCTTGACTCTGCCACCTTTCTCTCAGTAACAGAACGGGTATGCGCACACATAATTTTCTCTTCCGTACCATGCAGCTATGTTCCTATGATAGCTGCTTCGTGGGTCTGGTCCCGATTGCTGGGGCACTGACCGCTTCCTTCATTATTCATGAGACCCCTCACCACTGCTGGTTCTGCTCTCTCGCTGTCTGGTTGCCATGTGATCCTTCTCTTGTTTCCCCTAGCAAGGGCATGACAACACTTTACCTTTACTTTACTTTGTGTGTGAATTACGTGCCCTGTTCTTCCATACGCCATTACCACGATGCACCCCTTTAAGTAACTTCATACCAGGCATGACAAGGCTTTACTGAAAACTCTCAGCCTAACAGTTCCAAAACAAAATACAGTCTTTTCCTGAAACTAATCCCTAAGAGTCCATACACAGCACAGTCCACAGTATCAGCCCTCCAGAGCTGGTGTTCTTCAGGGAGGACTAAAGGTCTCAGCAGCCCCAGGCATGTTGGCAAGTTCCTCAGGCATGCAATTTTCACTGAGTCATTAAAGAATGTAGCTGAAGGTAGAGAGGAGCAGAGCCTCTCTGGGCGGGTGGTTGCTAGAGGATCGGGTTACATCTTAACTGTCAGCCTTCCCTGGTTCCCATGAGGCTGGAACTCGTCTAGGCAGAGCCTTCCTCCTGAATTCATGTGCACAGGGAGGGGGGCAGAGACCAGCAGAAGTGCACCAAAGCAAGAGACCCGGGAAATACAGTTACCATTTCCTCCCAGCTGGGGCAGCAGCTGTCTAGCATTTCAACCTGCTTACATACTGAATCTTACCAACAGTCACCGCTGGCCACAGATACAATGCCATGTGAATGTAGCCTTGTAGCCTTACCCCTCCCTTCTAAATTTTAAGCTCTCATTAGTAAGGCTCTCCCAACTATCTTGCCTTGAATTGCATTGTGACTTTACTGTCTGCCATTGCTTAGTAAATCGCTGCCTTGGTACTATACAAATCCTGAATCATAATAATAATTATAATTAATTGATCATGTCTTGGTGATTGTGTTTTATGTTAAAATCTGTTGCAAGTTCATTGGAAATGTTATTGCAGACCTTTTCAAAATTATATAATTGACCACTTAAGATTGTAGGTCAAGGTGTGCAAACAGACACAAACCTGAAAAAAATCCTTTGCTGAATGACTTGCTTAACAAATCATTAGCCTGTTAGCAAGGCAGTGTAGGGGAGGTAAATTGCAGTTATGTTGTAGCAGGGCAAGTAGGTAGATGCTTGCAAACTGGACAAACTGGACAAACTAAAAGGCAAAATACCTACCACAGGTTTCAGCCTAATCTGCAGACATTTTAAACTGTGTTTTTGTAAATGAGGCTCTTATATCAGTCATTGATAATTACTCTTTCCTACACTGAAAATGAGATGTGTGTGCATTAATACCGGGCAGTCAATGACTCTGTATGCCAAAAGGAGCCAACAAAGTGATGGTAAATACTTTCTGCCCGCTATAAGGCGGTTTTACAGAAATTGTTCAGTAGATCGACATCTGTTCAACAACAGTGGCCATACATGGATCGAAATTCGCCCAGTCCCTGCTTAACCAGACAAATTTCAATCCACGTATGTCAAGTTTTAGAACCTGAAACATTTCTGGCTGGAGGATGCCTATCTAGAAACACCCACTCCTCCAGACTCCTGTCAAGGGATTTTGATATCTTACTCCTCCTAAGAGTTACCCCACTGCTTGTATCAGGGCCAAGGGCTCTTGAGAGGAGTACTAAGACGAGATGCTGTGATGTTTTCAAGAAGGTATGCACATTACCCTGCCAGCCCATCTTACTAGCAGACATCCCAGCCTGCAAAAGCTCATTTTAGGGAGGTGTTATGGTCTAGCCACCATGACCACTTCAGTGATTTGTAGTGGTCGTGGTGGTAGGGGTCAGTATGTGCAGTATTTCTGCTTGAAACAGGTAAGGGGGCTGAGAGAGAGAAGTGGGACTGAGAGAGAGGGAGGGGCTGAGAAAGGGGGGCTGGGGGAGAGTGGGGAGAATGACAGAGAGATGGGGGGCTGAGAGAGGGAGGGGCTGTCAGGCAGCAGGGGGGCTGGCAGAGAGAGGGTGGGTAAGAGAGAGAGGGTGGTTGAGAGAGAGGGGGGCTGACAGAGAGGGTGGCTGAGAGAGAGAGGGGGGAGGGGGCTGAGAGAGGGTGGTTGAGAGAGAGTGGGGCGATTGACAGAGAGGGTGGCTGAGAGAGAGAGAGGGACTGAGAGAGGGGGGCTCAGAGAGAGGGGGGGGACTGACAGAAAAAGGGGGGCTGAGAGAGAGGGGGGCCTGACAGAGAGGAGGGGACTTACAAAATAATCTAGAGTGGGTGACTGGGGACAAAGAAAAGGCAAATTTATTAAATACATTCAGTTCTGTGTATACAAAGGAGCATGGGGGAGCTCAAGTCCATAATGGGAATATTTAGACAGACTAATGCCCCGTGCACACGAGCGGATTTTCCGTCAGAAAAAACTTGGATGGTTTTTCCGACGGAATTCTGCTCTAGCTTGGCTTGCATACACATGGTCTCTGTGAATTTTCGACCATCAAGAATGCGGTGACATACAACACTACGACGAGCTGAGAAAATGAAGTTCAATGCTTTCGAGCATGCGTCAAATTGTTTCCGAGCATGAGTAGGAATTTTGCGCGTCGGAATTGCTACAAACAATCAGAATTTCCGATCGGAAAAATAGAGAACCTGCTCTCAATCTTTTGCTGGCGGCAATTCCGCCAGCAAAAGTCCGACCAAAAGCTCACATCGGACTTTTGCTGGGGGAATTTCCAATCGTGTGTACGGGGCATAAAGGTCGATAAAGTACCTGAACCAGATGGCATCCACGCACGGATCCTAAAAGAATTGAGCTCTGTCATTTCAAAGCTATTGTTTCTAATTTTTAGGGACTCATTAACCTCCCTGGCGGTTTTCCCGAGTGTGTCTCGGGGTTAAAATTCAGCACCATTAGCGGTAACCCCGAGCCACACTCGGGATTGCATCGCAGGATCCTGGTGCCTCCTTACTTACCTTGTCCCCGGGATCCTGCGATGTCCCCCGCAGTGTCCGCGGGCTGTGTCCTGTTCCGAAGCCTCTCTGTGCCAGGCTCCGTTCCCTGCGAGCGTCGCGACGCACGGGGGCGGAGCCTGGCGGCAAATTCAAAAAATGTAAAAAGCATAACACATACAGTACTGTAATCTTACAGATTACAGTACTGTATGAAATCATTTCACATCCCATTTGTCCCCAGTGCTCTGGCCCATGCCCTGCATGCAGTTTTATATTGCATATACTGTTCTTTCTGCCTGGAAACTGGAGATTGTCCATAGCAACCAAAAAGTGTCCCTTTACGTCAAAAATGGCTTTAGACCAGCTAGAAAACAGCGATAGTAAATTAGAACACTTGCAGAATTGAGCGATAGTGAATCGTGTGGAAATTTATTTTATTACTATTTATTTTTATTTTTTTTAATTATTATTTTTTTTTTATTATATTATAATTTATGTTTTTGTGTTTCAAACTTTATCATACCCGGGATATCTACTAGACTCTTGTTTGGACAGATTTAAGTGTGTTATTGTTAATAATTACAGACCTACAATATAAAACACCAAATTTCCATGCAAAATAATTGTACCGCTTTCAGCACCTAAAATCAGAAAGAATCATACCGCCAGGGAGGTTAATGACGGGAATGGTACCACTGGATTGGTGTAGGACCAATGTGGTGCCTATATTTAAAAAGGGAACAAAGTTTTTACCAAGTAACTATAGTCCTGTTAGTTTAACTTCTATAGTCGGGAAGATACCGGAGAGTTTAATAAAAGACCACATAGATGAGTTCTTGCTGGAAAAAAATATTTTAATCAACAGACAGCATGGGTTATCGAAAGACAGAAGTTGTCAAACAGATCTGATTTCTTTTTATGTGGTGGTAAGTAAAACCTTGGACAGAGGGGTGGCTGTGGACGTGGCATACTTGGATTTTGCAAAAGCGTTTGACACAGTTCCCCACACACGGCTAATGTGTAAGAGAAAGTCTACAAGCTTGTGGGCACAGTACAGGGGGGAGCAGGAGGGCGGAAGGAAGGATGCTCCTTACATTAGAGTAATCACTGGGAGACAGGAGGGACTGCATGGATGGATGGATAAGGCTGCAGGGCTTTCTGGGCTTCACACTTCCCGCCCACACATCCCCTTCTGGTAGGCAGAACACACTGTTGGGGAGTGTGGGTGGGGCAGACACAGGAGGAGAGGATGGGAGGAGGACGAGTAGAAGCAGCTCCCTCTCCTCTCCTGTCTGGCTGTGCAAGCAGCAGGGGGGGTAGTGTCAGCGCTGGCTCTGCTGGATCGGCCCTGCAGCCGGGATATCACGCTGCACTTGAGAGTGTCAGGGAGCCGCAGCCGAAATGCGGGAGACTTGGAATGTCTGCACTATCCATGATCTTCTTGCATTGCCTAGAGCAGTGTTTCTAAATATTTTTTCAGTCAAGGCACCTTTGAAATTACTACTACTTCTGGTTTAGTAGTCAATAGTTAGTGACACGCAGTTTAGGGGTTAGTAATGTTGTAACGCAGAATTCAGGGGTCAGTAATTTGTGATGCACAGTTCAGGGGTCAGTAATTTGTGACACACAGTTCAGGGGTCAATAATTTGTGATGCACAGTTCAGGGTTAGTAATTTGTGATGCACAGTTCAGGGGTCAGTAATTTGTACACAGTTTAGGGGTCAGTAATTTGTACACAGTTTAGGGGTCAGTAATTTGTACACAGTTTAGGGGTCAGTAATTTGTACACAGTTCAGGGGTCAGTAATTTGTACACAGTTTAGGGGCCAGTAATTTGTACACAGTTTAGGGGTCAGTAATTTGTGACACACAGTTTAGGGGTCAGTAATTTGTGACTCACAGTTTAGGGGTCAGTAATTTGTGACTCACAGTTTAGGGGTCAGTAATTTGTGACTCACAGTTTAGAGGTCAGTCATTTGTGATGCACAGTTCAGGGTCAGTCCTTTGTGACACACAGGGGTTGATTTACAAAAGGCAAATCCACTTTGCACTACAAGTGCAATTGGAAGTGCAGTCACTGTAGATTTGAGGGGAAGATCTGAAATGAGGGGAAGCTGTGCTGATTTTATCAATCATTTACAAGCAAAAATGCTGTTTTTTATTTTTCTTGCATGTCCCTCTCAGATCTACAGCGACTGCACTTGCGGTGCAAAGTGGATTTGTTTTTAGTAAATACTCCCACCCCCCCTGTTTAGGGGTCAGTAATTTGTGACGCACATTTCAGGGGTCAGTAATTTTGTGACGTACAGTTCAGGGGTCAGTAATTTGTGACGTACAGTTCAGGGGTCAGGAATTTGTGACGTACAGTTCAGGGGTCAGTAATTTGTGACACACAGTTTAGGGGTCAGTAATTTGTGACACACAGTTTAGGGGTCAGTAACTTGTGACACACGGTTCAGGGGTCAGTAATATGTAATGCACAGTTCAGGGGTCAGTAATTTGTAATGCACAGTTCAGGGGTCAGTAATTTGTGACACACAGTTTAGGGGTCAGTAATTTGTGATGCACAGTTCAGGGGTCAGTAATTTGTGAAGCACAGTTCAGGGGTCAGTAATTTGTGACACACAGTTTAGGGGTCAGTAACTTGTGACACAGAGTTCAGGGGTCAGTAATATGTAATGCACAGTTCAGGGGTCAGTAATTTGTGAAGCACAGTTCAGGGGTCAGTAATTTGTGAAGCACAGTTCAGGGGTCAGTAATTTGTGATGCACAGTTCAGGGTTCAGTAATTTGTGATGCACAGTTTAGGGGTCAGTAATTTGTGACACACAGTTTAGGGGTCAGTAATTTGTGACACACAGTTTAGGGGTCAGTAACTTGTGACACACGGTTGAGGGGTCAGTAATATGTAATGCACAGTTCAGGGGTCAGTAATTTGTGAAGCACAGTTCAGGGGTCAGTAATTTGTGATGCACAGTTCAGTGGTCAGTAATTTGTGACACACAGTTTAGGGGTCAGTAATTTGTGATGCACTGTTCAGGGGTCAGTAATTTGTAAAGCACAGTTCAGGGGTCAGTAATTTGTGATGCACAGTTCAGGGGTCAGTAATTTGTGACACACAGCTTAGGGGTCAGTAACTTGTGACACACAGTTCAGGGGTCAGTAATATGTAATGCACAGTTCAGGGGTCAGTAATTTGTGAAGCACAGTTCAGGGGTCAGTAATTTGTGATGCACAGTTCAGGGGTCAGTAATTTGTGATGCACAGTTCAGGGGTCAGTAATTTGTGAAGCACAGTTCAGGGGTCAGTCATTTGTGATGCACAGTTCAGGGGTCAGTCATTTGTGATGCACAGTTCAGGGGTCAGTCATTTGTGATGCACAGTTCAGGGGTCAGTAATTTGTGATGCACAGTTCAGGGGTCAGTCATTTGTGACGCACAGTTCAGGGGTCAGTAATTTGTGATGCACAGTTCAGGGGTCAGTCATTTGTGATGCACAGTTCAGGGGTCAGTCATTTGTGATGCACAGTTCAGGGGTCAGTCATTTGTGATGCACAGTTCAGGGGTCAGTAATTTGTGATGCACAGTTCAGGGGTCAGTCATTTGTGACGCACAGTTCAGGGGTCAGTAATTTGTGATGCACAGTTCAGGGGTCAGTCATTTGTGATGCACAGTTCAGGGGTCAGTCATTTGTGATGCACAGTTCAGGGGACAGCAGCAAGTAAAGCAGAGTTCAGCAATGACTAATGCTGAAATACTGGCCTTGCGGTGTTTGGAATACTGTATTTGTATTCCAAGCACTGCAATGACAGGGACAAGTAGTGGCTCCACACAAAAAAAACGCTTGATCCACCTGCCTGTTGGGGCAACTTTAAAGCCTTTTGCCACAGCACCCCTGTTGACAAAGGCTGCTCTAGAGAAGCACAGAGAACCAGTAATGACATCACTGGGTGTATTGGTATGTAATAAAAAAAAACAGAGCGTTTATTTAAAAAATCATTAGCATGTTGATGAGGGGAAAGAAGGGACCAGGGAAAGCAAAATATAAGTAGATACATTTTCAGCTTTAAACAGTAAATGTAAAGAAAATGAATACTGACCAATGCAGCTCTGTAGAATTACTGGATATTACCAATAGCGGTGCAAACCATGCAAGACTGGAATGTCTAGGAAAAAAATGATTATACAAAATTCTACTAAACTCTTTTTAATATGTTAGTGCTGTAGTCACATTTTTAGCTCTTTTGCACCATCTAATGGACTTTTTTTTCCTGTGACAATCGTCTATTTTTTGTTCAGATATTAAATAAGAGATGATTTACCAACTCAACTAGGTGTTCATAAGATGAAATGCATATCCTTATTAAAGCCTTGATGGAATGTACTGCACATCCAGTATTCATATATATTGAGGTATTGTTATTGTAAAACGTAAAACAGGTATTTAGCTCAAGGTACATATTTATAAGGCAGTGAATCTGATATTCACCAAAAATTCATTGCAGGTGACTCTTCCAGGTGCACGTTTTTTAAGTGACAGTGATTATTTCACCCCCACTGAATGTTTGGTGAAAATCACATTCATTGCTTTATAACTATGCCCCATTATACTATTTTTTTAATTATGTGGCAGTAGGACCCTGTGCTACCTGGAAGATTGCTGGTTTACGCCAGATTTTGGAGAGAAAGGCACGCTGATTGCACAGCTGTGTGCTGGGCTATTTAATTGTGACCTGGCTATGGCTCAGGGTTCCACCCAACAGACAGGAAGTCTGTGCATGGGAGTCAGGTGGGCTCCCATTCCTCTGAGAGGAGTCAGAAGCTGCAGGAGGCAGCCAGGGTATGCATGTCTGCAGGAGGCAGACGTACTTGGTGACAGAGCAGCAAGTAGTAAGCAGCAGGAGTAAGCTAGGAGAGAGCTTCACTCTAGGAAACTCTTTTGGGTCTGAGGAGCAGACCTAAGGCCTAGGCTAAAGGCCGGAATCAGCCGTATGGCAAGAATGTACGCCAGGAGGCTAAAGTATTGAGTGTGCAAGATACAGTAATGGTGGAACCCCCTGCGTGGGCTACTGATGTCTTTGTGAACTTTTCCGTGCTTTTAAATAAAAGTGGGCTACCAGGCCCTTAAAAATACAGTTGTGTACTGGAGTACTCACTGACAACGCACCTACCATTTGAGTCTGATACCCCAATCTTACATATGGTGGAGATATTGCTTCGGGCAGATTTGGAAGAGTTCCAGATCCTCGCATACCAAAAACAGTGAGTAGCAAGAAACTGTGTTTTGCAGCAATGCTGTGAGGAGCAGCTCATGTGAACCAGTGGAGTCTGCATGTGAAAGTGTGCTGTTTGCAAGTCTTAAAGAGACGGTACGCAAAATTTTCCTGTGTTAAAAGGAACTGTGTTAAAAAGCGTTGTGTGCCTGACTGCAGAGATGGGGCGGTCAAAGCGCAAAAAGGAAGCGATGTTTGCTGAGATGAGAGACAGAACCTTGTGGCTGGAGGGGTTGTTACCGACAGAACAAGCCCCAGACTGGTGCAAGATGCATTTGGCCGCACTGGAGCAAAGGAAAAAGGAAAGCAAGCCGTCCTTTAGTGCAAAGAGTGAGCAGATGGGTGCGGTTGTCCATGGCAACAAAGCAGAAATCCATACAGCTGACTTCATACGGCCTATGCTGCCTTCTGAACATGTTATAGACTTTTTGGATGATTTTGCGATGATTGCTTCCTACAGAGGATGGCCTAAAAGTCGCTGGGTTGAGTTGGTGCAACCTTTTTTGATGGAGGAGTACCAAGAGGTGTACCGCGGGATGTATCATAACCGAGATGACTACGACAATTTCCTAGGAGCAATCCAATCTAGAGAGCGCTGGAAAAGATCAACAGGGAGAAAGTGGTCTCCCATGGCAACCGGAGAAAGTCTGTTTGCAGAAAAGAGGAGCTACAGCGGAGATGTGGCTCAAATTCTAAATGAAGAGGTTTGTGCAAAAGTGTCTGTTGCCACCCCTGGCAACCGTGAAGGAAATTTTGTTCAGCCTGCAGGGGGTGATGGAGAGCACAAGAAATCAATGGTTTCAAGTTATGGCTGCTTGTGTGAAGTGGTCAGCCCAGAGAAGAGAGCACAGTATCCAGCATCCTGCAAGGGGTATGACCATGTGTGTAAGTCTGCTGTTACCCCTGGCAACAGAAAACCTGTTTGGCCTGCAGGGGATGTTGGAAAATCCAAGAAGGATGCAATGTTGCCCTGTGTCCATGTGGGGGCATTAGCTTGTGAGAGCACAGCAAAGAAGGGACAACGCCCTCAATTGAAGCTTTCAACACCTTCCAAATGTAATGGTAAGACTGTTGCAGTTACAAATGTGAGAGAGACTGGTTATGGGACTATTCCCTGTGAAGTGGGAATAAGTCCAGTGAGAAAAATTGCTTTCAGAGACTTGCAAGTGAATACCCTGTGTAGTAACAAAGCCCAGTTTGAAGCTGAACCTGCAGCAAGCTTGAGGACTGGTAAGGACTTGTCTTCAGGCAGTGTATTGTTTAGCAGGAAGACAAGTGGTAAAAATGAAGATATGTTGCTTGCTAATGCAATTAAAAATGTGATATTGCATCCAGAAATGTCAGGGGTGACCACTGAGAAATGTCTGCCGTTGCCCCTAGCAACCATGGCAGGTGTAGCAGAGGTGTCCCTGGAGACCGCCCAGGAGCTCATGGTGTCTAAGCTCAGAGTTTCCCAGGACAACTGTGTCGCCACACCGACTGACAAGTGTGTTTCACATGAGGTGAAAAGCAATGTACTAAATATCCTACAATCTCAAACTGCTAATGTGATAAAGCAGCCTATACAAGGCAGGCAGGTGGATAATGATGATGTTGAAAAGTGTATTACTGACAATGTTGATGGTTTGGTGTCTCCCATGGTAACCACAGGTAATGCAGTAGAGTTGTCCCAGGAAATCTCAGGAGGACTCCCAGTGTTGGAGCCGACGGGGCTCCAGGACAGCTCTGATACTGCTCAGGTGGAAAACAATGGGAAAATAGCTCAAATGAGGGAGTATGTATTATCACAATCTGATGTGGTTGACAGTGACTGGTGCAGATTGTCTGCTGCTAAACCACTCTGTCCACCTGTGTCTCCATGGGCAGAGGGAGCAGTACTACAGAGTGCTGATGACTGGAGCACAGACAGGATAGACTGGGATAGTCTCGCCATTAAGGTGATAGCGTGGTGGAAAGAAATTTCTGAAGGTAATAGTAAGCTGGACACTATTTCTGCTGTGACAAATGGAGAGGCTGCAAAGCCAGTAGACACAGGTGCGTTGGCTGTTGCAGAACTTAACCCCCTCCAGGCGGAAGGATCGGAAAAGGGCGCATATATAGCAGAAGTTTTGTCCACAGCAAAAGAGATGAGTAATGTTGAGTGTCAGGATGATGGGATAATGGATAGGGACTTGGAAGGGCTCAGTGTTGCTGAAAATGAGACGATGAGTGTGACACATGCATTTAGCGGTGCTCATGGGGAGCCGCAAGTTTTGTCAGTGGCCTCTGAGGTGGAGGTCTCTTTGAGTGTCTCGGCCTCTCAAGCCTTAGCAAATGAGCCCCTCCACGTCGTTAGTAAGGGAAAAGTCCCTAGAGTTCTGTGTTTAGATGTGGCATGTCTAGAAATAACTGAGATGTTGTTGCAATTGGTGAAAATCTTTCCGCTGTATACCTGCATGTATCCACCGCAGATGGGCGACCTGGTACTGCGTAGTACCAATCAGTGGAGACACGTGGTACAGGCGATGTTAAGCAGTGTTGATAAAAATTGGTTACTGCAATGTTGGTTACTTTTGCGGAAAGTGGTCTCGCAGTTCTCTGCGAGAGTGCTTCCAGCGACAGTTATGTGTGGAAGGCGTTCAGGGGAACTGCTAGAGGAATCAAAAATGATAGACATAGTGAAAGTCTCTCCGTATGCTGGTGTGATGAGGTGCATTCCTGCTGGTGCGGTCCGAGGTGCAGCTGAGCAGTGGTTGGTACATGGCGCGTGTGCTGTCTCACCCGCTAGACCTCATGTAAAGGAAGGGCACGGAAAAGACGCGGCAGTAGTGGGAATTCATTCCATCACTCGCAGGGAGGTGCAGTTTGAGGTACCCGGAGACACTTTGACAGGAAATGACAGTGTTGGTAACTGTAATAAAAAAGTGTATGAGAAGCACTGTAGAGCACTATCGGACAGCTCAGAGGTATTGGTTGAGGTACCAATGGACACAGAAATGGTTAAAGAGATTGATGTGGAAAAATGTGGCGAAAAATGTGCGTTGGTAGGACAGTTGCTTTTGGAGTGTTGGACAACAGGGAGCGATGTGAAACTGCGGGAATGTCCCATAGGGAGTAACTGCTTGCCTGTAGATGGTCCCTCCCTAGACACTGTCCTAGCAAACAAGGTGACAAAAGGTCTTGATGATAATAATATTGAGTTGAATAACCCCTTGTGGAACATTGCTATTGAGGTTAAACAGAAGTATGTGGTGTTGATCTCAGATGATTTGGTTGCCAAGGGTAACCACACGGGTTAGTGAACCTGATAAACGGATGTTGTTGGTTAGTGTTGCATCAGGTAGTGAGAGGGGTCAGTCCCTGACAGATTTCATGGAAGTGGGTCCCCAACAGTCCCAGGAGAGTAGGTCTGTGGGAGGAAAAAGGAGGATCCCGTGGCCAGAAGGTGGAGGGGATAGAGAGATTAGTGGAAGCCCACAGTTCAGGAAGAAGTGCTGGTGGAAGCACCCGGAAGAAGATGTGGGTGGAGTGTCCCTTTAGAGAAAAGGTTGGGCAGATTAGGACTCCTGCTGCTGATAGTTGGCACAGAGGTGCCAAGGTGAAGTGCTGGTGGAAACATACCCGGAAAAAGAAATGGGCCTACGCAGCTAATGGCTGGCACAGAGGTGTCCCATTCTTAGTGACGGGTTTATGTGTTCCTCCCTCCGGTTCGAAACAAGGGGGGAGGATATGTGGCAGTAGGACCCTGTGCTACCTGGAAGATTGCTGGTTTACGCCAGATTTTGGAGAGAAAGGCACGCTGATTGCACAGCTGTGTGCTGGGCTATTTAATTGTGACCTGGCTATGGCTCAGGGTTCCACCCAACAGACAGGAAGTCTGTGCATGGGAGTCAGGTGGGCTCCCATTCCTCTGAGAGGAGTCAGAAGCTGCAGGAGGCAGCCAGGGTATGCATGTCTGCAGGAGGCAGACGTACTTGGTGACAGAGCAGCAGGAGTAAGCTAGGAGAGAGCTTCACTCTAGGAAACTCTTTTGGGTCTGAGGAGCAGACCTAAGGCCTAGGCTAAAGGCCGGAATCAGCCGTATGGCAAGAATGTACGCCAGGAGGCTAAAGTATTGAGTGTGCAAGATACAGTAATGGTGGAACCCCCTGCGTGGGCTACTGATGTCTTTGTGAACTTTTCCGTGCTTTTAAATAAAAGTGGGCTACCAGGCCCTTAAAAATACAGTTGTGTACTGGAGTACTCACTGACAACGCACCTACCATTTGAGTCTGATACCCCAATCTTACAATATATTCACTATCAGGCTGAGTACCGGCTTTCTGGCTCTTAAACCCTTATTTTAAACTTGTGTATTACTAAAAGGTGTGTAGCGCTGGTAGATTTATGATCTACCATCTGATAGGTAAATTTAGTAAATTGCTCGTTATAGGAAGTTAGATTTGCATCTGTTCCAGCTTGGCTGACGTTGGGTGTGGTTCCACATTGTGCCGGTGGGTGTCGTTGTCACCATCGGCGGGTGTTGGAAAAGCAACGTGTTAAAGCGCATGAGTGCTCCTCTGTCCCGGAGACAACTCATGGAGGTGGTCCTTAGAGTTGCATTCTGGGAGAGGGTAAATATGGGACAGACGCCATGTTTAGGGGTTCGTTTTCAGCCACCTGTTGGCCCTCCTGGCCGACAGGTATGTGTTAGAGTACCACCTCGTGGTCCTCCGTTCCGGAAGCCTGTCTGGGGCCTACCACAGCAGCCGAGGAATGGTCCTGAGCTGTCTATCCTGAGTGAAGAAGCTGGACAACCGAGGAGATCCCAGGGGAGGACCCGTCATGGAAGGATCATGCAGAGTGCTGGTCTGGAGAGGGGCCTGGTGACTCGGTTGGAGGACGTATCCTGAAGTAGTCTTATTACATGGTACTGCCGGGTTGGCTTAAAGGTCCAAGTACTGTGTCTGACATTCATCGGGAACCAATACATCCTGTGGCAGAGGATCGTACGGGTTTATTACAAGCAAGTCTGTGGCAGAGACTTTTGTTTGTGCTACGTACTGGCTGCTAGGCAAGTGAGAGAGGCCTATCCAGGCGAGCAAAGATCGTGTCCCACAAAGGGGATTGCATTCAATTACAGTATTCAACTTTAAAGGACGTTCTAAAGAAACCTAAAGAAAGGTATTTGAGCTTCCCTGCAGTTTTCCTCCTGCCTCTTTCCTGCTACTTCCTTCGTTACTTGGTTCAATAAAGCATTGAAAACGTACTCAAGTGTTGGTGCTTATATCGTCCAGAGGTAAACTCAACGGAACCCTAGACCCGGTGCCTGTGAAACAGAGGTATCGAGAGTGAAGGTAACAGCCCGCTTAAACCAGCAGCTCCACGGAGAGTTAGTGCTACAGGTGACAACTATTATCTTGGCATTATAAGCCACTTATACCTATGATCTGTAATTGTTACCAAACAGTGCATTGTTGTAATAGACTTCTTTTTGTTGCGTAGAATAAAGATAAAGTGCAGCTTCTTACACACTCTAGCTTCTAGGCAGTACAGTGACAAGTGAGGGGGCAGAAGGGGCAAATCCCTCGGGAGCAGTGTTGCTATGTGGCAGGGTTTTTTTTGACAGGAATAAGGCAATACTCTGTACTTCCACCTCCAGTACTGGTCCTGTGCTCACTGCTGTCACTTGTTGTAAACTAAAATGATGGCTCTCTTGGGCTCACACAGAGCGCCCCATGTCCTGCAGTATCACAGTAGGGCCCATCCTTCTGTACTGGGGCATTGTAGGGAGAGCTCTTTACTGTTGTGTTACCCACTCCTAAGCCCTGCGCAACACCCACTCCTCAAGAATGCACGCAATTTTAAGGCCTCTTGCACACTGCAGCTTGAAAATGCTCAGTACAGCTTATTTTTCCACTGAGCTAAAATACAGCTCATTAATTGTAATGCACATAGGCGTGTACACAGCGCTGTGTATTCTTCAGTAAAAAAAATAGATAAATAGAAAAATCTGCATTTTCGGTCAGGAACCTACGCCTCATGCATTTGCGCAAATTTGCACACATTTTGTCCATTGACATTTACCATGCGAGAACAAGCTTCTGCGCATGCGCGCAAATGTGCATGAATTTGCGCGTGCGCATATGCGCGAAAATACGCGCACATACATAAAAAAAAAAAAGAGTCTGAAAAAGTAGATACTCAAGCAGGAGTATCATGTGCAAGAGGCCTAATGCTTGACATGTTTGGTATCTATCTACTCAATGCAACCTCATCTTTTATATTGTACCAAAAATTGGGTAATATATTGCGTTTATGTGCACTCAACTAAAGCAGTAATAAACCCAAAACCAAAAATGTAATATATTACAGTTTACTAATTATTAGACGTGGTGGCTGCATTAGTGTATTTTAGGCTTTCCCCCCTATGTTTTCACTTGGTGATCCAGCCAGTAACACATCTCCTATATTATACAGACACCACTATGGATGAATGAGCACAAGGGACAGATTTGGATAGCAGCATTGCCAGTCCGGTAGGAGGGGATGGTTAGAAGTACTAGCAAAATTAAATACAGTAACAAATTGAAGCTGAACTCCAGTGTTAAATAGTCTGTTTCATCCCTGTAACGGCAAGAGAGCTTTTCTGTTGAAAAACAACAGACTTACTGGTTGGATCACGAGATGAAAATAGAAGAAAGAAAACCTAAAAAGGGAACTAAACAGCCATTTCTGTAACTGTTTGAACATCTTCAAATTCTTAGGGTTTTAGCCCTTTAAAAGGGAACTAAACCCTCCTATTCCTTACAGTGAAGGAAGCTGCCATATTAGCATCTGTTTGATCTGCAGTTGCCATGATGCTGCACATGTGATCAGTTATGGTACTAGCCATGTGATGGCCTGACAGCTCAGCTGAGAGCACAAGCAACAGTGACAGTTATCATTCACGGCATCCTGTGTATGTTTTTGGAAACAGTTCAATCGATGGGTTTGGTTCTGCTTCAAGTATGTTGACATGTTTGTCATCAAGAATGTAATATCTGATATTTTGTAAATAGAAGAATAAGTAATCTGTGTGTACATACCATTCAATTATTTTAATAGAAGGTTTAGCTTAATTTCACTGATGTTACTGAATATTCCCCATATCATACATTTGGCATTAACATTTGTCTTGTGCTGCTCTTGCAGGTTGGCCCTCATTTTATGATGTTGTCAATCCAGAAGCAATATCAGTTGCTGATGACTTTTCATATGGGATGCACAGAGTAGAAGCAAGCTGCACTCAGGTCAGTATTTAAAGCATAGTTCACCGAAAGTCTGTCCATTTCACGGTGACATTTTCTTTCTTTCAACCACGGGTTGCAGGAAAGAATATCACTTGATTCCCCCATCAACACAGTCAGTGTTGATGGGGGAATCCCTCCCTTGGAGCCATTGTGTTCCACCAATGGGGTGGCGCGGGGAGCACTGGGGGAACAAGAAATAGGGGGCCAGCTCAATTGTCATTCAGCCTCTCAGAACATCACTGTGATAGGAGTTTTTCCAAAATCTTAAAGCAAAACTGACCTAAAAATGTAGAGACAACTTTAAAGTGGCTCTTCAGTCATTTTTTTCAACTTTCCATCTATTAAATCTTCTGCCCTTGTTGTTTTAACTTTGGATAGTAAAACATTTTTTTTTCTGCCAGTAAATACCTTATACAGCCCACTTCCTGTTTCTTGTATGGTCATTAGCCTAGGCTTATGACATCATGCACAGCTCTCTCACTTTCGTGAGAGTTTGCCAGCAAGGGGGGGGGGGGGGCGGAATAGTGGAGGAGGGAAGAGTCATAGGAGGGCCAATGAGAGCTGCAGAGCTGGAGGGGGCTGGATGAGGGCAGAGATAACAGGAGACTGCAGAGATCCATATGTATTCATCCAGAGAGGAGAAATGTGCAGGCAAGCAGTGGTGTGTGTGTGTGTGTGTGTGTGTGTGTGTGTGTGTGTGTGTGTGTGTGTGTGTGTGTGTGTGTGTGTGTGTGTGTGTGTGTGTGTGTGTGTGTGTGTGTCTCTGTAAATCCAGGAAGTGAACAGGCAGAAGCTGCCCACAGTTAAAATGGATGCAGCCAGACTTGGTGGAAGGAGATTTCTGCAGCATATTTGGCAAGTACAGAATCACAGTATACATAAAATAATATGCAAAGTGATTGGAGTGAAGCTTCAGAATGGCAAAGATGTTTTTATTACAAATTATGTAAGCAGACTGCAGTTTCTCTTTAACTAGAAACTTTAACACCACTACGGTTTAACCCTTTCTTAGTACATATAGGCTTTCTATAAAACCAAAACAGTGCACAAAACCACATGAAAATTATTATTATTATTATTATTATTATTATACAGGATTTATATAGCGCCAACAGTTTACGC
Source organism: Lithobates septentrionalis (assembly GCA_037952835.1). Taxonomy (NCBI): domain Eukaryota; kingdom Metazoa; phylum Chordata; class Amphibia; order Anura; family Ranidae; genus Lithobates; species Lithobates septentrionalis. The sequence goes on from JBBDGP010001438.1 coordinate 328,611, forward strand.
AGCGCTTTACAATATAAAAGGGAGACAATACAGTTATAATACAATAAAATACAGGAGGATTAAGAGGGCCCTGCTCAGAAGAGCTTACAATCTAATAGAAAATCGGTCTGTGAGTGTTTTTAATGTGGTTTTGTGCACTGTTTTGGTTTTATAGTTAATATTCCTGTATCCGGACATACATAGTGCTGCATATTTGTGGTGTACCATGCGTATTCCATTTTCAGTTTTACATACAGTATATGCTTATTGATTTAGGGCTTAGCTGGTATGAGTGCACAGGTTTCATATCATTCTTCCAAAATTCAGTAAACCTTTAACCTCTTCCCGCCAGCCATATGCATATATGCGGCCTCTCGGCAGGTGGGCTTTATCGCAGAGAGGCCGCATATATGCAGCCCTATGTAAACACATGCACACTCCCAGCACAGTCACTGGCGGGGACCAGAAAGCTTCCAATGCATACTTGCGAGCGGGAGCTTTCCGATCATGTGACCGTTGTGACAGCCAACCACAGCGATCACATGACCCAACTGCCCACCTCCCGACATCTAGAAGTTCCTAAAGGGTCGTGAGGCGGTGGCAGGAAGGGGTTAATAAATATTAAACCATTACAGGTGCCTGTTTAGCACTATAGTTTATTGTATTATCAGGCAATGTGTTATATTTAACAACATTCAGATTTTATTTTGTTTTTTTGTAGTGCGGTGCCCATCTTGGTCATGTATTCGAGGATGGCCCCCGTCCAACTGGAAAAAGATACTGTATAAATTCAGCATCACTGAACTTCATAGCAGAGGCATCAGGTGGTGCCGAAGGAACCAGTGCCTCTGCAACATCTCCAAAGACTGACTTGTAAAAGCAGACCCTATCACAATAAAGCTTTCTGATCATCAGATCTGTAGTTTAACAGCCATTATGCAGATTGGACATACTAATCCTTAAATTTGGAAGGAATCATCACTTTAGGAATAGGGATGTGCGAACGGTTCGGTCCAAGCATAAGTTCGGGCCAAAATTTGGTTGTTCGGACGTTCGGCGAACAACAAACATTATGCGGTGTTTACGGCAAATTCAAGTCTATGGGACACTAACATGAAAGACCAAAAGTGCTAATTTTAAAGGCTTATATGCAAGTTATTGTCATAAAAATGTTTGGGGACCCGGGTCCTGCCCCAGGGGACATGTATCAATGCAAAAAAAAATTTTAAAAACGGATGTTTTTTCGGGAGCAGTGATTTTAATAATGCTTAAAGTGAAACAATAAAAATGAAATATTCCTTTAAATATCGTGCCTGGCGGGTGTCTATAGCATGCCTGTAAAGTGGTGCAGTTTTCCCTTGTTTAGAACAGTGCCACAGCAAAACTGAATGAATTGTCTCGGCAATATAGATAAAACTCATTGAAAAAAAAAACTCATTGGAAAAAACGGCATGGTCCCCCCCCCCCCGTCCATTACCAGGCCCTTTGGGTCTGGTATGAATATTAAGGGGAACTCCGAACCAAAAAGTTTTTTTTTAAATTGCGTGGGGGTCCCCCCAAAATCTATACCAGGCCCTTCAGGTCTGGTATGGATATTAAGGGGAACCCTGCGCCAAAATGTAAAAAAAAAAATGGAGTAGGGGTTCCCTGCCAAAATACATACCAGACCCTTATCAGTGACATAAACAGGTGACCCCCGCCTTCCTCTGACGTCAGGTTGCATCAGAGGGGGGCGAGGTCATCAGTTTACGTCACCGGGTGGCCCCACCCTCAGCTATATAACAGCTGTCACAGAGAAGAAGCGACACTCGGCGGGAGCCTCCAAAGGTGGTGTAGCTGTTGCGGCTTTTTTTGGGGGGATCTGAAGGTCCCCTTGTTCAAGGGGGGGCTTCCAGATTCCGATAAACCCCCCCCTGCCCGCAGACCCCCACAACCACCGGGCAAGGTTTGTGGGGATGAGGCCCTTGTCCCCATTAACATGGGACAAGGTGCTTTGGGGACCCCAAAGCATCCTCCCCATGTTGAGGGCATGTGGCCTGGTACGGTTCAGGAGGGGGCGCTCTATCACCCCCCCTCTTTTACTGCGGCCTACCAGGTTGCGTGCTTGGATAATGGTCTGGTATGGATTTTGAGGGGACCCCTATGCCGTTTCTATTTATCTTGGCGCAGGGTTCCCCTTAAAATCCAGACCTGAAGGGCACGGTATGGATTTTGGGGGGACCCCCAGGCAATTTTTTTTTTAATTTCTGGTTCGGGGTTCCCCTTAATATTCATACCAGACCCAAAGGGCCTGGTAATGGGGGGGGACCCATGGCGTTTTTTTCAATGAGTTTTATCTATAGTGCCAAGACCCAACAATTCATTACAGCCGCGATCAGTTCTAAATGACAATTTTTCCTTTAGAAATGTCATTTTGCTGTGGTACTAAACATGTTTTTAAAACTTTTTTTTTCATTGATACCTGTCCCCTGGGGCAGGCCCGGATCCCCAAACACTTTTTATGACAATAACTTGCATATAAGCCTTTAAAATGAGCACTTTTGATTCCTTATGTTTGTGTCCTATAGACTTTAACAGTGTTTGTGTGTTCGTCCGAATTTTTTGCCTATTCGCAAGTTCTGGTGCGAACCGAACCGGGGGGTTGTTCAGGTCATCCTTACTTAGGAACAGTACTTACATTTATTATTTTCCCTGAAGTGTTTTTTTTTTTCTTTCTAGCTTGCAAACATTAATTATTTTCACATTACTTGTTGTCAAGACTATCACAGACTGTAAAAATGTATCTGTATCATAGTTAGAGAATTTAATATGATATTACAAAATTTATATTCCTTTACAACAGGCCAAAGTTCAAATGCTAGAAAGTTAAACATTTTCTTTATGTTTGTCCATCTGACTTTTTTTCCTTCATCTGACTAATGCTGCTAATGGCATGTTCCATGACACCTTGGTGCCCTACTAGTACAGAGATATTGAATGCATCTCCTTAAAAGAAGACCAACAGTTGTAGATGTAGAATTAGTGAACTAGGCTTTGTTATAATAAAATACAAGTTCACCATTGTAATACTTTCAATATAAAACATATTTATTACAATGCATTCTTCTTTCCCACTATTATATATAATTACTATCTCACCTTTATTCACTTAACTGTCCTTCATGCCCTGTCCACTTTTTTAGATTTAAAGAGGATATAAAGTCTGCTATATTTTTTTGTTTTTAAGGCCCCCCAGGTGGATTATGCCATAATGTACTAGTATGCATAGCATATTAGTACATTATGGCAGACTTACCTGTCATATGGTGTCCCCAAGCGCAGCGCTGGGACCCCCGGCGGTTCCATCTTCGCCCGGTCTTTCTTCTGGGTCCCGTGCCTTCGGCCACTTGATAGGCCAGGTCGCTGTTATGCCGCTCATGCGCATGGGAGTCACATTACAGCGGCACGAATCGGGCCATAAATGTTTGCTGAGCTGCGCATGCGCGGCTCAGTGAACATGACAGCTAACAGGCAGAAGGATGCTTTTATGACAGAAGAGACCAATAGGATCTCTTCTGTCATAAATACCCTGCCTGTCAGCCATTTGTTTAAAACACAACTTTACTTCCTCTTTAACTGTGAGTGCTGCTGCTGTCTATGTGAAAGCAGTGGTCTCTCTACAGCGGTCTTACATCCCTCTCTTTCCTGCTGAGTCAGACCTATAGCTCTGCAATCAGCAACATTCACACTCTCTATGTTGATTGCAGAGGACTAGCTGCTCTCAGAGGTGTAACTACAGATCACAGGGTCCCATAGCAAAATTTTGATCAGGCCCCCCCCCAGCGACCTCCCTACTGTTCTTGATCCTTACTTAAAATATATTTAAATCAAAGGCAAGTAGCAGTAGAGCTATCAGCATAGTTAATACACTACTAGGGATCAGAGCTGTGGACAGAAATTGTCAAGGAAGTGGGGGGGGGGGGGGGGGGGGCAATAGTGCAGGGATTTAACTCTAAACCTTATTTTTCTAGCTACCACTCTGTCCTTGGTAGCTCCCAAGTCTTTTCCAGCATTTCAGATCTCAGGACCTCACCCAGCCCTTTCACCACCACAGCAAGTAAGTGCTGAAAGTGGTTGTCTAGTAGTAAGTTAAATAATAAAAAAACCTAAGGTGTAGTAGCAAAAATATCAATCTTAGCAATATTTTACTTTATGAAAATAAAAATAATAATTATTATTATATGGTTATATTGATTATATTATATATCATATGATATATGATTATATACTTCTTTAAACTGTGGATTTTGCTTTTCAGGACTACAAATAGCTGTCAGTTTTTAGCTGAGCATATACTCTGGGGATTTTTCAGCTTGAGAAAAACTATTAGAAATGCAGAAGCTCTGAGGGCAATAAATCTACACTGCTTAGACAGCTAAACAAATTCTATTTACTGTACATCCTGTCAAGGAGATGTGTGACTAGCAACAATGATTCCAAAGTATCTGTACATCTGTTGGCAACAGCTCTTGACTGGAAATGCACATTGGCTACAGGGTCAGTGTTAACAACAAGCCCTGCAATCCTTAATGATACAGATGTGGATTTGTGTTAACTACACGCAAATAATTTTTTTTGTTTCATTTGCCTCAAGTGCCCTCCTAATGGAGCCCTTCCACTCCCAGACCCCATAGCAGCTACATGATCTGCTATGGCTACTGTATGGCACTTGCTGTTACTCGGTTGGGGGCATGTCGGACTGCGACAGAGAGACTGCTGCTCTCACACAAATAGGATCAATCTTATTTAGAGCATTCTGCCCAGACATGGAATGTTGTACCTGTGCTGGAGATGTTTTCCTTTCATTTTTTTTTGGATTGTATATTTTAAAGTGAAATCAGCCTGACCTGAAAGTTAATGCATTGAGCAGCAAGAAATATTGCATGCAGGGCAGTTTTTTTTTTTTTTTACATGAAGCTTGGCCCACATGACCCTTGAATCAGAACATTTAGGTACCTAAGTGTATAGATCATTCAGTTTTAGGTGGAACTATACCCACAACAACAAAAAAAAGAATGTTCTTTAGCAAGGAACATATATTCCACATTAATAATTGTGCTACCAAAATAATTGTGTGCTGTAAATTGCCTCCAGCATTGCTCCTGTTTCTTTGTACCAGAGATTGCCATTTTGCTGCAGCAGCAAACTATTAGGTTGTCAGCAGATCGGCTTCTAGTGGCTCTGATTTTAGGCACAGTGCCAAGAACAGGGAGCAACTGAGGATGTCCAGAGCAGGACAAGACCATGCATTGGTGGATTTTAAACAGTATGGGCATTTATTTGTAGTGATTTAGTGAATGAAGTGATATATCAGGACTTAGCCCCGGTTCACACAGGGGCGGCACGACTTGCAGGTCACTTTACCGAGGCGACCTGCACACGACTTCCAAGGCGACTTGCAAAACGACTTCTGTATAGAAGTCTATGCAAGTCGCCCCCAAAGTAGTACAGGAACCTTTTTCTAAGTCGGAGCGACTTGCGTCGCTCCTATTAGAACGGTTCCATAGTACAGAACGGGAGGCGACTTGTCAGGCGGCTAGGTCGCCTGACAAGTCGCCCCTGTGTGAACCGGCACTTAATGTTCTTACTAAAGTTCCGATTTAAATTGAGGGCCACTTATAATCATCAGCTCAGCTTTAACTCTTTATTACCAGTACACTTTCAAAAATGGTAATTCATATTATGTATAAATGATATCTACCAATACATGTGATGCTTTTTTTTTTTTTGGTAAAAACAACAGCACACAAAGTGCATTTGTATTAAAGGTTTAGGAAAAAAAATCTAGAGGAAACTAGGTGATACTTGTTTAAATAAAACGACCTTGGGCTTCAACCTAATACAACCCCAAGTTGGGACGCTGTGTAAAGCCTACATAAAAACAGAATGCAGTGATTTGCAAATCTCATAGACCCATATTTTATTCACAATAGAAAACATATCAAGAACTGATAGAATAATTTGTCATCAGGATCACCTCAAACAAATGGTTTGCTGTCTCACAGGTGGCAGGGTTTGGCAAGTTGTAGACTGGGCTGATAAATTATTGGGAAGAACAGGGCATGACCAAGCTGGTCCAGGTTGGGACAAATAGACTACATGAAAGATGGAGGCTCATTAAGAATCAATTTAAAGAGCTAGGCTGCAAGTTTAAGGACCTTCAAGGTTATATTCTCTGAAATACCGTATTACCTGTGCTGTGGATGCCATGATGCCAGAAAAAATAGAGGGAGATTAGAGAACTGAATGCATCTCTAAATACATCGAGTAAAAGGGAAGGATTTGGGTTTCTATAACACTGAGCTGACTTTTCTTTGGGGTACAACCTATATGCTAAGGATGGTTGTGGGGCCGAGTCCGGCTGGGTTGGGACCCTTACTTTTTAACATAATTAAAAGTTATATAGGGTTTGGGATTAAACATACTATTTCAATCTTTGCAGATAACACCAAGCTATGCAGTGGAATTATGTTCTTACAAGCTGACCTCAATGCACTATTTAATTGGTCAGTTATGCGGCAAATTAGGTTTTAAGAAAAAAAAGGTAATTTTAAAATTGATGGCAGCAACACATTTTCAAAAAAATTGGGACAGGGTCATGTTTACCATGATGTAAGATCCCCTCTTCTTTTGACAACACTCTGTAAACTTCTGGGAACTGAGGAGACCAGTTGCTGGAGTTTTGGGATGGGAATGTTGTCCGATTCTTGCCTTATACTGCTCAACAGTCCTGGATCTTCTTTGTAGTATTTTCAAGATGAGCTTAATACTTTCAATTGCTGAAAGGTCTGGACTGCAGGCAGGCCAGTTAAGCACCAGGACTCTTCTACTATGAAGCTATGCTGTTGTCATAGATGCAATATCCGGTTTAGCATTGTCCTGCTGAAATATGCAATGCCTTCCCTAAAAAAAGATGTCATCTGGATGAGAGCATATGCTGCTCTAAAACCTGGATATATTTCAGCATTGATGGTATTATTCCTGAGTCCATTAGAATCATGCCTGTTCTTATTCCAATGCTATCTGAGGACAGGAAGATCATGGACATCTAATATTGTGTTTCAGACTTGCCCCTTGCACACAGAGATTTCTCCGGATTCTCAGAAACTTTTGATGATATTATGTACTTGGGATGATGATATATTAAATCTTTGCAATTTTACGTTTAGGAACATTATTCTGAAATTGTTCGACAATTTTTAGATGCAGCTTTTCATATATTGGTAAACTCCCACCCTTGTTTAAGTCTGAGACACTCCGACTCTCTAAGATGCTCTTTATATACCCAATCATGTTACTGATCTATTGCCAACTAACCTAATTAGTTGCAAAATATTCTTCCAGCTCTTCCTTGTTAATACCACCTATTTTGCAAGATTTTTGTGGTCCTATCCCAAGTTATCCTTTTTTTTCTTAAAATGTTACATTTTCTCAGTTTAAACATTTGGTATGTTTTCTATTTTCTCATAAAAAATATAGGTTTATGAGATTTGAAATTCATTACATTCTGTTTTTATGTAGATTTTGCACCGCATCCCAACTTTTTGGGATTTGGGGTTGTAAAAATCTAATAATACAACTTCTTGTTTACCAGAATACATTCTCAAGGCTCTTTACACTGATGACATTATATTATTAAATTATACAGCCTATTTACTTTTTTAAAATGTATTCTGCAGCTTTACAATAACCTCAGTCTCAGGCCATTAAAATGCAAAAACATATTCAGACAGCTTTAGATTCAATTGAAAGGTTAATGAGTAACAAATTTGATTACAACAAAGTTAGCTCTACTGAAAATCTTCTGCATAGATTTTGTGCATGTAAACAAAATACAAAGTGTTTTTATTTTTAGAAGATATATATTTTTTGACAGTTACAAAGTGATATATTACTGAAAAAATGTAAAATAAAGTTTGGACCTATGTTTCTTGCACTGCACGAATGTTGTACAGTTTTCTGTATGAAGACAGTAGCATAACTTTTGCATATAACTGACTGTAATGATTTTCTATTGTGTATCCTACCCTATAAGAGCCCCTTACTGAGGTACTGCTTCATCACACTGTTAAGGCAGAGGAAGCATAGAGAGGTTAAAAAGTCCCTCCCCACCCCATTAGCTGCAATGTTCTACCTGCTTTAAACAAGAGTAACTTTCTACTCGCCTTGTGAACACTTTAGTGTAAATGGGCTGTTGCTGGAACTTGACTTTGCTATTCTTGTCTCACCTATACAGAGAAGTGAGGATATACCTTATATATTGGGAGTATGGCATTCTCCTTAATGTACCTAGGGGCCATGCAAACTCTGAGATCAGGCTTTTCCAAACCGGAATTGATGCGGATTACATAGGACATTCAATCCATGATTGAATGGCATTTCTATGTTAGAAGTTGAACTGAGTTCTGATTGGCTTATGTTTTGAGTTTAAGTTTGTGGGAAAGAGTGCAGTAAAGCTAAAATGTGAGAGCACTAGCGTATCATCTCGATATAGTAAAAAAAGGACAGAGAGTATTTTGGGACTTTGGATATAACCCAGTGTGTACACTTACCACCCAAAAAGAAACAAAAATTATTTTCCTATATCATACAGTTTGTATAAAAATATTTTTTTATTTCATACAATATAAAAACACATATTGTTGTCTGTGAAATACATTACAAAAATACATGCATCAAATCTTCTGAGAAGGTCAACGTGTTTCGCAGATCATCCGCTTCATCCAGACCAACAGAATTGGGTGTATTGAAAACAAGTAAATCACAGACAGTTAAAAACAAATCTACAGTAAAGCAAAAAGAAAGAAAAATAGGCAACAGCAAATATACAGCCTATTCATGAGTTGTTGGCACATTTATCTGAATATAATCATACACAGTTCAGTACATTCCTCATGTATTGGCCTCGAGGTATGCTCTTTACAAGGTGTCTGGGGTGGGCACTGTCAAAATGCAGGAGAGAATTACTTGCCATGGGTTTTCTGAATAAATCCATTTCAATATCATTGTCCAGATTTTTATTTATTGCAAGATCCAAAAATGCTAAAGTACTTTCATGTATAGTTGACGTAAACTTGAGATTAAATGCATTCTGATTCAGTTTAAGCAAAAAATCCTCAAAAGTTAACAGTTGAACCTGACCATAAAATAAAAAATGTCATCGATGTACCTGCGCCATAAAAAAAAGTGGCGCAGGTACAACGATAAATTCTCACTCGAGAAAAAAAACACTCCCACCCCCCCAGCTACAGGTTGGCATACTATGGTGCACAAGTTGTCCCCATCACTACCCCCTGTACCTGGTGGTAGTGGGAGCCCTGGAAGAGAAACACCTTATGAGGTAGAACAAATTCAAGGAGACCCAAGACAAATTGATTGTAATCCTGATAGTCATTACTTCTTTCCCTCAGAAATGATGAAATAACCTGAAGGCCCTTCTCATGTGGTATGCTAGAATATAGCACCTCCACATCAATAGAGGCTAGTTGAGTTTCTTCTGTAACATGTACGTTATCTAAGATAGTCAAAAGATGGATTGTGTCTTTTAAATAAGAGGGTAAGGACTCCATACCGGGTCGTAAATAGTCATTTATGAGTTTGCTAGCTTTGTGGGTCAGGGACTCAACACCCAAAATAATTGGTCTGCCAGGGGCTCCACTGTGCATTCATGTGTAGCACCTAAAACGTTTGCATTATCCGGAATTTCACTTTAAGAAACTCACGTGTCTTACACGAGATAAGGTTATTAAGATGGGTTATGTCAATGAGGACCTCATATTGTTTTTGAATGTCAGACAGATTCATTTTCCGATACCAGCTCTTATTGTTCAAAACATTAACAACATAACAGCATAACATAGCAATGTATTGGGTCTCCAGCATGATGACAATGTTCCCCCCTTTATCCATGGGCTTAATCAAAATTTTAATAAGTTGTTTTAATGTCTTAAGGGCCCTTATCTGCTCATTGGACAAATTGATGCCTTAGTTTTAAAATGCATATTTTCAATATCATGTAGGGTTGAATCCGAAAATGATTTAACTCTAGGATTGCTGGTAGAGGGGAATGAGCAATACTTATTTTTGTACTCCTGGACAGATATAGAGGACGTTTGGTTATAGTTACATTAGTATTGGTGGATTCACAATAGCGAAGAAGATCCTCTGGACTGTCCCAGACTCCACCTTCTTGTTCTAATAATGTAATTGTCATGAGTGTACGGTAGTCTGCTATGGTATAGTTGGCATAATTCGATTTGGATCTAAGTCCCGTTGTCTGAGTTACAAAGAAAGATTTCAAATTTAATTTACGAGCGAACAGCTGTAGGTCCTTAACCAAGTCAAATTTATCCAAGTTTATCCAAACTCAAACCTAATTTCAGCACTGATAATTCGTCATCAGAAAAGGAAAGGTCAGTGAGATTGATAGCAAAGCACTGAGCACACTATATTGCATCCATCCTGGGTAAGTAACTTATGTTTTTCCCTAATGGATTGATAAGATTTTAGATACTAATTCATTGTTGCATGAGGAATGTATTGAACTCTGTATGATTATATTCAGATACATGTGATTTACTTGTTTTCAAGACACCCAGTTCTGTTGGTCCTGATGAAGCAGATGATCTGCAAAACTCGCTGACCTTCTCAAAAGATTTAATGTGCTTATCTTTGTAATGTAATTCACAAACAACAATATGTGTTTTTATATTGTATGAAATAAATAATGATTTTTATACAAACTGTATGATATAGGATAAATATTTTTGTTTCTTTTTACGTAAGGTGTGCACAAGGTGTGGTAAGTGTGCACACTGAGGTATATCCAAAGTCCAAAAATACCCTCTGTCCTTTTGCTGCTGAGTTTCTGATTGGATTGGAACTGAATTCTTTCAGACAGTATCAAAATGTGTCTCAACAATTGCAGCAAAACACAAGTAAATGTGTTAATGGCCCATTTGCACCTGTGTGATGCATAGATGCTCACTAAAACAGGTTTGCACAATGTACAGCAACACACTTGCTCTATGAGCAGTGTGTTGAGGTGCCATTCTTTGTGAATGGCATACTAGCGCACTGTAAAGTGGTGCGCACAATGCAGCACACCACAATGCACCACAATACACATATTGTGGTGTGCTTCATTGCTAAAAAAGTGTGTGTCTCTTGATTCATCTTGGAATGTTAGCAGCCCATTCATAATGAATGGCCTTCTTTGAGACAACATATGCAGCAAAGTGTATAAAAGCACTGCAAACCCCACAATCAGTCTTCAATTATTCTCTGTTATATTCTAATATTGTAATGTTTTATGCCGCATACACACGATCGGACATTCCGACAACAAAATCCATGGATTTTTTCCGACGGATGTTGGCTCAAACTTGTCTTGCATACACATGGTCACACAAATCTTGTCGAAAATTCCAAACGTCACAACATATAGGACGAGCCAAGAAAAATGAGGTTCAATAGCCAGTGCAGCTCCTCTGCTTGATTCCAAGCATGCGTGGAACTTTGTGCGTCCGAATTGTGTACACACGATCGGAATTTACGACAACGGATTTTGTTGTTGGAAAATTTGAGTACCAACTCTCAAATTTTGTGTGACGGAAATTCCGATGGAAAATGTCCGATGGAGCCTACACACGGTCAGAATTTCCAACAACAAGCTCCCATCGAACATTTTTTGTCGGAAAATCCGACCGTGTTTACGGGATATAAGGCTCCATTCACACCTGAACATTACAGAATAGCGGCAAAATGCGGGGACGCATTTGCAATGCCATTACTTCTAATGGCATCCCAATCGATTTTGCTGCGGTTGTTGCGTGATAAATCGCACAGCAACTGGGGCAAATCACAGTTGCCCAAAAGAAGCTCCTTTTTGAGCGACAAGCTTTGCGCGTCGTGATTTGCCACGATTACAAAGCAATTGATGGAAATCTCGACAAAATTGCACCGCGTTTGGGGTTCCATTAGAAGTAGTGGCATCAAAAATACATGCTGCATTTTGCTGCGATCCTGGAATTGCGGGCAGATACGCTCACGATTCTGGAACGCTCAGGTGTGAATGGAGCCTAAAATGACAGCAGTGGTATTTCTTCACTTTTATATATTTTTTAAATGCTCTGTTCTTATTACTTATAGCTATATTAACTTTGGACGTGAGCCACATAGGTTTTATTTTTAGCTTTTTAAACTTATTGTCCATGGAATAATCTATTTTGCAGTGTGTTTACCTACAAATGATTTCAAGTTTCCCCATATTCCCAGTCTAAAACTTAGAGAGCAGCCCTCAGCCTTGGAAAGTTTGCCAAAAAACTGCCTATGCAGATAAAGGGCATCCATAGAAAAAAACAAATTGGGCAGCTTTGACTTTAAAAGTTAAATAATGTCCGAGTCCTTTTTTTTTGCCAGTCTTCGGGTCGCCAGCACTGACATGTCTAGTGTGGGAAGCTGGCTGTGACTCCTTGAGGCTTCACAGCTGGCTTCCCACTGCGCATGTGCGATTCATGCTGCGCTTGGTGAATGGTCCTGCAGCCTCTTGGGACCTGTGAGGTTGCAGGCAGGGAGGGAAGAGGGCACAACTTCTGGTGGAATCCCCTAGGTGAAATCCAGCGGAAGTGGGAGCGGGCACCTGCCAAATCTAGGTACCTACTCCCCACAAAAAAATGAACCTCCAATATTGTTAGAGGGGGAGGATTCTTAAAAACAGAACTTCCCATTTAGTGTAAAGTTATGCTTTAATGACTGGCATGGTACCATGGAATTGGCGTAAGGCCAATGGGGTGCCTATGTGTTTAAAAGGGACAGCTCAGTGGCTAAGTGGTTAGCGCTTCCACCCATCTCTACTAGGGTTGTCTGTTCGAATCCCAACCACAGCACTACCTACCTGGAGTTTGCATGATCTCCCTGTGTCTGCATGGGTTTCTTCCCACACACCAAAGACATGCTGGTAGGTGAATTGGCCCTAGTATGTGTATGTATGAATTTTATTTAGGGACCTTAGATTGTAAGCTCATCAAGGGCAAGGACTGATGTGAATGTACAATTTATATGTAAAGAGTTGCGTAAATTGCAATGCTATATACAGTGCCTTGAAAAAGTGTTCATACCCCTTGAAGTTTTCCACATTTTATCATGTTACAACCAAAAATGTAAATGTATTTTATTGGGATTTTATATGATAGACCAACACAAAGTGGCACATAATTGTGAAGTAGAAAGAAAATGAAAAATGGTTTTCCAAATTTTTTACAACTTAATATGCGAAAAGTGTGGCCTGCATTTGTAATCAGCCCCCTTTACTCTGATACCCCTAACTAAAATCTGGTGAAACCAATTACCTTCAGAAGTCACCTAATTAGTAAATAGAGTCCACCTCTGTGTAATATAAACTCAGTATAAATACAGCTGTTCTGTCAGAGGTTCGTTAGAGAACCTTAGTGAACAAACAGCATCATAGAGACCAAGGAACACACCAGACAGGTCAGGGATAAAGTTGTGGAGAAGTTTAAAACAGGGTTAGGTTATAGAAAAATCTCCCAAGCTTTGAACATCTCATGGAGCACTGTTCAATCCATCATCCGAAAATGGAAAGAGTATGGTGCAACTGCAAACCTACCAAGACATTGCCGTTGACCTAAACTGACAGGGCGGGCAAGGAGAGTATTAATCAGAGAAGCAGCCAAGAGGCCCATGATAACTCTGAAGGAGCTGCAGGGATCCACAGCTCAGGTGGGAGAATCTGTCCACAGGAGAACTATTTGTTGTGCACTCTACAAATATGGTCATTATGGAAGAGTGGCAAGAAGAAAGCCATTGTTAAAAGAAAGAAGTCCAGTTTGCAGTTTGCGAGAAGCCATGTGGGGGACACAGCAAACATGTGGAAAAAGGTGCTCTGGTCAGACGAGACCATAATTGAACTTTTTAGCCTAAAAGCAAAACGATATGTGTGGCAGAAAACTAATGCCCTGTACACACGATCGGAAATTCCGCGAGCAAAAGTCCGATGTGAGCTTTTGGTCTGACCGTGTGTATGCTCCATCGGACTTTTGCTGGCGGAATTTCTGCCAGCAAAAGATTGAGAGCAGGTTCTCTATTTTTCCGACGGAAAAAGTTCCTATCGGAAATTTTGATCGTCTGTAGCAATTCCGATGCGCAAAATTCCTAAGTATGCTCGGAAACAATTCAACGCATGCTCGGAAGCATTGAACTTCATCTTCTCGGCTTGTTGTAGTGTTGTACGTCACCGCATTCTTGACGGTTGAAAGTTCAGAGAACTTTTGTGTGACCGTGTGTATGCAAGGCAAGCTTGAGCGGAATTCCGTCGGAAAAACCATCCATGGTTTTTCTGACGGAAATTCCGATCGTGTGTACAGGGCATAACATTGTACATCACCCTGAACACACCATCCCCACCTTGAAACATGGAGGTGGCAGCATCGTATTGTGGGGATGCTTTTCTTCAGCATGGACAGGGAAGCTGGTCACAGTTAATGGGTAGATGGATAGAGCCAAATACAGGGCAATCTTAGAAGAAAACCTGTTAGAGTCTGCAAAAGACTTGAGACTGGGGCGAAGGTTCAACTTCCAGCAGGACAATGACCCTAAACATACAGCCAGAGCTACAATGGTATGGTTTAGATCAAAGCATATTCATGTGTTAGAATGGCCCAGTCAAAGTCAGGACCTAAATCCAATTGAGAATCTGTGACAAGACTTGAAAATTGCTGTTCACAGACACTCTCCATCCAATCTGACAGAGCTTGAGCTATTTTGGAAAGGAGAATGGGCATAAATGTCACTCTCTAGATGTGCAAAGCTGGTAGAGACATCCCCAAAAAGACTTGCAGCTGTAATTCTAGTGAAAGGTGGTTCTACAAAGTATTGACTCGGGGGGGCTGAATACAAATGCACGCCACACTTTTCACATATTTATTTGTAAACAAATTTGAAAACCATTTATAATTTTCCTTCCACTTTACAATTATGTGCCACTTTGTGTTGGTCTATCACATAAAATCCTAATAAAATGCATTTCCATTTTTGGTTGTAACATGACAAAATGTGGACAATTTCAAGGGGTATGAATACTTTTTCAAGGCACTGTAAATACCTGTAATAAATAAATTAAAGTCTATACCTAGTAACTGCAGGCCAGCTAGTTTAACTTCTATAGTGGAATAGATACTTAGCGTAATTCCACTTTAGTTGAGAAAAAAACATTCCCCTCTGGGTGATCTATGTGCCCCTATAACAAACTTTGTTGCAGATTCCTACCTTTTGTTATGCTGAAGAAATCACTGTTTGCTCCTCTGTGCCGAGTGGGTCCAATGGGAGTGATTTCATATTTTTTATTTTTTTAAATTAGATTTTATTTTTGAAAGTTTTAATATAACAAATTACAGACAGAACAGATATTAAACAACAACAAAAAACAATTTACAATATTTTAATAAACAATTCCCTTTTCTTTCCTACTTCCTTCCCTTTAAGCAAATATATCATCAACAACATTATATTTTATTCCTTAAATTAGTTTATCATCCACTCCCTCAAAATATATTCAAGAGTGGGTGAAAAGAAAAAACGTTCCAGAGAGAGAAAGAGAAAGGGATGGGGGAAAAAAAAGAAGAGCATTCCCCTCTCTCTCTCCTCCCCACCCCCATATGATCAAGAATTAAAGTGGTGTTCCGGTCGAAATTATACTTTTTAAATAAAAATACCCCTATAATACACAAGCTTAATGTATTCTAGTAAAATGAGTCTGTAAACTAAGGTCTATTTTGTTAGTTTATAGCAGTAGTTTGGTATTTTATAAACTTACAGCAGGCCGTGGCCATCTTAAGTGTGGGCATCTGAAGCCAGCCTGTATTTCTTCCTGGATCTCATCCTTGCAGATCTTGCTCATGCTCAGTGCAGCACAAGCAGTGTAATAGGTTTCAGGTCAGGTTTCCATAGCAACGGCAGTGTCAGAGGAAGTTGCCGCCCCTTCCCAGGAGGCATTGCAAACAGGAAATGATGCGATGGGCCGCGGCCAGGGAGGAGGAAGTGAAAAATGAATACAGCAGATATACAGTAGGTGCTGAGAAAAAAAAAAAATATATCCAATTCGTTTACAGTGCACAGTTTAGTGAGGGATGCTGAAGAGTTGTAAAAGTGGGTGGAACTCCACTTTAAGTCCTACAATACTATATGGTATCCCAGAGCAACCACCATACTCATATAATCAATAATAATTTAAGTTTTACTCCTTGCCCAAATCAAGTATTTAGTATAGGAGGAATCGACCATTCATAAAGACTAAAAAACAGAGATATAAAACACGTATTTCTCACTCTCCATTTTCAACCTAAATTGGAACATGGGGCGTCAATCCATTTTTTCCATATTTTCTGAAACTTCCAAGATGCATTACGTTGAAGATATATTTCTCAAATAGTACATGTTTATCTTTTTCTTTTACCCAGTGCCCAAGGGTAGGAGGGTTAGGTGAAATCCATCGAGAGGCTATTAATTTACGTACCAGAAAAAGCATTCTCATTATGGCGACTGCCTCATCATATACTAAATTGTTAAAATTTATGTACCCAAGGAGACACAGGACAGGATCAGGAGTAAGTGAAATATCATATATAGAATTTATCGTATCTATAACATCCTGCCAATACAGATGCAATCTCCAAAACAAGTGTATAAAAGAACCAGAAGATTTCACACATCTTGGCCATTCAGAGTTCTCCCTTCTACCTACTCTATGCAGTAGTTCCAGGGTATGGTACGGCCTGTACAAAATAAAAAGTTGGGTCATTCTATGTGTTGGAGATATCGAGACAAGCTGAACGTTCTTCATTATTTGGTCCCATATTACTTCTAGATCCACATCAATATCCATCTCCCATTTTTGGAATCAGAAATATAAGAAGCAGTTCAGATAATAATTGCATATATACTTTAGAGATAAGTCCCTTTGTGTTATTTGCTTATTTGCTGACTATACTGTCCAGAACAGGGACTATATAGAAAGAGACAGTCGGGGCCATACTTTGTTTTTTAAAAGCATGTCTTAATTGTAGGTATTGAAAAAAAAACACCTTTTATTCAAGCCATAGTCAGCACAGAGCTGCTGATAGGTTTTCAGCACTCCATCAGAATACAATTGCATCAAGGTAGTAATCCCCGCACGCTCTCATCTAGAAAATCCTTCTAAGTGGTACACTTCAGAAAATGCCCTATTCGATCATAACAAAGTATATCTAGTATGTCCCTGAATACCTAATATTGTTTTGGTAGACTGCCAGACCTTATATCAATTAAAATGCAGGTAAGTATATTGATTAAAGGGTGAAATAGAAGAATCGAGAGAGTAATGGATTACCATTATCAAATAAAGTGCTAAGTATATCAAAAGAAGATGTATTAAAGCCCAGAGTTTCCCAACCCGCAAGATGTTGAAGTTGAGCTGCCAGGAAGTATATCCAAAGATTTGGAACCAAAAGCCCACCTTGATCATTAGGATATTGTAGATATTCATATTTAGTTCTAGCTGGCTTATTCCGCCAAATCAAATCTCTTGAAATATTTCTGCAGAATCCAGCATGGCGAGCTATGTAAATAATACAGTAATTGTGGCATCCATATCATTTTCAAGCGATTGATACGACCAGATACGGAAAGTGGCAGTTTACACAAGCCTTCATTTGGAGATCTAAATTTCTGAAGTTGTGGTAGTAAATTTTGGGAAATATATCCTTTAGGTTGGGCAGAGATAGTCACCCCAAGGTTTTTAATCTCTGTATCCACCCTAAGATGTGATACTGCAAGGAGGAGAGGGTCCCTAAGAGGATCCAGTGGGAGCAGTACTGACTTATTGCAGTTAATCCTAAGACTAGAAAAGAAACCAAACTTTTCTATAGCAGACATTGCAGCAACCAATGCTTCCTGAGTATCATCTAGATATAGCAAGATATTGCCTGCATACAGAGCTATTTTATCCTCATATTTACCTCTGCGGAAACCTCTCACCCCCTCCATTCGCCTCAACATAACTGCAAAGGGTTCTATCACTATTGAAAACAGAAAGGGTGATAGTGGACACCCTTGTCCAGTACCTCGGGAGAGATTAAAGGGATCTGACATGCTCCCATTGACTCTTATAGTGACCTTAGGTGTTGTATATAGGAGTTTGACCCAGTTACAAAAACTGTCACCAAAGCCAAAACGTTTAAGTACTTCCCCTAACTAACACCATTCTATACTGTCAAGCGCCTTAGCGGTACCTAAAGACAGCAAAGCTTTGCTAGTTGAGTTATCAAAAGGAGTTTGTATGTTAAAAAGATGCGTCTTATGCCGTGTACATACGGTCGGACTTTCCGGCAGAAAAAGTCTGACGGAATCATTTCATCGGACATTCCGATCGTGGGCTTCAGCGGACTTTTTTTTTCGAAAATCCTGACGGACCTAGAAATAGAACATGTTTTAAATCTTTTCAATGGAATCAACTCCTATCGGGAAAACTGTTCGTCTGTATGCTGTTCCGACGGACCAAAAACCAAAAAGGGCAGCTATTGGCTACTGGCTATTGAACTTCCTTTTGCTAGTCCCGTCGTACGTGTTGTACGTCACCGCATTCTAAACGATCCGACTTTGGTGTGATCGTGTGTAGTCAAGTCCGTTTCAGCGGAACTCAGTCGGAACTCCGTCGGAAAAAACGTCAGAGTTTATTCTGATGGAAAAAACGGTCGTGTGTACGCGGCATTACATTTACAGCAGTTGAGGAGTTAAGCATAAAATGTGTTTGATCTGTATGAATGTCAGGAACAATGAATCAGACAGACAGAAGTGCAGTAAAAATCACACTGTTTAATAATAATAATAAAAAGGTATAAAGGAGAAAACGTAGTCAAAAGAGTTCGGTAACAGAAACAGATAGTCAGACAAGCCAGGACATCAGAGAGCCAGGGATCAGCGTACTTCAGAACAAGCCAGGAAATCAGGAAACCAGAGAATAGTGTAGTGGAACTGCAAACAAAATAGGGAACCAGAAAGGACTTCAGCCAAGCAAGTCTTTAACGGGAACACAGCAGAGAGTCTCTAGATATGTTGACCAAGATGAAGGCAGAGAGGATCTGGACTGAACAGCTTAAGTAACCAGAAGGACTGACAAGTAGGATTTACTCACCAGGTGAGTGACTGTGGAAAGATTAGAGCTGGCAATTAACCGACAGCTGAGCGGCCTGCTCTGAGAAGGAAGGGCTGATGTATAATCGATTTGATAACTCTCTTTAATCTATTGGCCGTAATCTTAGCTAGTAATTTAATATCAGTATTAAGCAACTATATTGCTCTATAAGAGTCAGGAAATAGCATGTCTTTCCCCATCTTAGGTATAACCACAATTATAGCCTCTGTCATAGACCAAGACAAGCAACCTTCCCTTAGAACAGCATTAAAGGTCTATAGCAGAAGGGATAAAAGTACTTTACCATATTGGCTATAGACTTCATTAGAGATACCATCTAATCCAGGGGCTTTTCCTTTAGGAAGAGTCACCACAACAGCTTCCAAATCCTCTATTGTAATCGAATCATTCAACATGCATTTATCAGAATAGGGCAACGTAGGAAAATTAATATCATCTAAGAAATAAGAAAGTTCAGCAATGGCATAAGTGGCTCTTGAGCTATATAACGCCTGATAAAAGGATTTAAAAACCATCAAAATATCTTCTGTTTTAGTACAAAGCATCCCGTCCTTTGATTTTATAGCATTTATATAAGAAGTGTTCGTTTGTGATCGGGCAATCACAGCTAGAAGTTTCCTAACTTTTTCCCCCTCTGCCCATACCAAACGTCTATTGAAAAATTGTTTATCCTGCGCTCTTTTTTCCATAAGGAGTTTAAGTTGAGATTGCGCCTCTACCCATGTAGAACAATTTTCAGGATTTGAATCCTGAACATATGCTGCCTCGGCCACTATCACCCGCTCGTTTACAAAGTTAAATGCTATCTACTTTTTGTTTTGACCACACTAATTTCTTTAATAAGAAGGCCCCTAAGATAGGCCTTCGTAGTGTCCCAAACAATCAGGGGAGAGGCGGTGGTTTCTAAAAAAAAGATTTTGGGCCCTTTGTATATGATGTGTAGAAATTATCTGAAGCCAAAATGGGTTACACTCCACATAGATCGCTTTACTCCGATAGTGTTACCCATAAGAGTGGCAAGCAAGGGGGATAGTCAGACACGCCTCTAGGAAAGATATTAATAGAAGAAATATAGCTAAATACTTCATAAGATCCCAAGATTATATCGATACGGGATAAGGTTTTATGGGTCTTAGAATAACATGTGTATTGCATTTTCCCCGGATTACATAACTAATAATCAGCTGTGCAGCTGCAGAGTACTAATGAGGAAAGCTGCTGGGCCTGCATCCCTTTAGACATGTTCCTATTGGGAGTATCTCACCAAAAATGACATTTTTGTTGCAAAGGATGCCTGAAATCTGACTTGTATCTTAGTGTAGACTTCTGGGAAAAATGGTAAGCCAATCACACAAGCAGGAAATTATGTTTCTGGGGTGTGTTTAGTACACATTCTATGTACAGAACAACTCCAGGTAGCCATTATGCATTACATTTTTAGAAAGATACCTGAAATTCGGACGAAAATGCATTCGGACGAAAACGAATGCACATGTCTATGCTTCATACATTCTAGGGGGAGAAAAAGCTGTGGAGTCAATGATGAGGAAAGGTCTGGGTGTTCTGGTAAATCATAAACTTACTAATACCATGTAATGCCTAGCTGCAGTTTCTAAAGTTAGGAAAATACTTTGCTGTATTAAAAGAGGTATAGACTCCAGAAAGAGACACATAAATGTCCCCCTGTACAAATCATTAGTAAGACCTCATGCTGAATATGCAGTTCAGTTTTGGGCACCAGTTCACAAAAAAGATATTGGAGAATTGGAGAAAGTTCAGAGAAGGGCAACAAAACTGATAAGAGGCATGGAGGAGCTCAGCTATAAGGAAAGATTAGTTAAACTGAATTAATTCTCTCTTGAGAAAAGGTGAATACATAAGTTATCTATATAGTGAACTTGGAGTTATTCACTTTGTGGTCTCTTGAGAAAAGGTGATTAAGGGGAATATGATCAACATGTATAAATACATAATTTATTCTTTCTTGAGAAAAGTTAATTAAGGGGGGGGGGGGTGTGATCAACATGTATAAATACATAAGTTGTCCATATAGTGAAATTGGTGTTGAGTTATTCACTTTATGCTCATTACAGAGAACAAGGGGCACTCTTTAAGTGTGGAGTTAAGGAGATTTATCGCAACATACAGAAAGACTTCTTCACAGTAAGAGGTGTTAAAATGTCGAATAGACTCCTTCAAAAACTAGTTCTGGCCAACTCGGCAGACTGGTATAAAAAAAAGAGCTTGATGCATTTCTAAATACACAAAATATACCTGGATACTAGCATTTATAGGTAATAACATTAGTGGTAGTTGCTTCATGGGGTATCTGATTGCCTCCTAGGGAATCAGGAAGGATTTCTTCCCCCACTGGAGCAAAATAGGTCACGCTTTATTGTTTGTTTGGATAGGATTGTGTGTATGGAGATTTTTCTATTGGTAGACCTACATGGACTTTAATCTTTTTTTCAACCTAACTATGATATTGATTTACTAAACCTGGAGAGTGCAAAATCTGCTGCAGCTGTGCATGATAGCTAATCAGCTTCTAACTTCACCTCGTTCTATTAAGCTTTGACAATAAACCTGGAAGCTGATTGGTTTCTATGCAGAGCCGCTCCAGATTTTGCATTTTTTAGCTTTGGTAAATCAACCCATGTGTAACAATGTAGTTAACCTGGGGCATCCACCTGGCCAAACCTTATCTACTGGTTCAATAAGCTTGAAAGAAAGTTCTTCCTCTGAGGTTCTCCTAGATAGTCAATAGTTTCACCTCGTCAGAGTGTGCTAAGCAATTCTATAACTGCAGCATTGTACCTGTCCAGCAGTGAAGCTTAGTATGTAGGATGGATTTCTCTTAAAAACCCAGCTTTTGTTTAATGCATAGGTACAGATCCCATGCATACAGAAGACTACTGAGTACAGTATTTCACATGTCCATTCCATATTCCCTCTTTCCAGAATTTGTAAACATTATGATGGCATACCTGAACACTTTCACAAAAAACAGAGCCTCCCTATGATATTGGACAGACTACTACTTTCCAGTTGAATACCATGGCCACTATATAGAGAAGTTCTGGTCATCATTTGTACTACTTCACACTCAGAAGACAACATTTTCATAATAGAATATGAAAACACTGCACTCTAATAGCAAAAATAAAATATATGTGAGCCAGCAGCTGCATACATTGTGACAAACAAATGCAGCGCTAAGAAATATTGGGAAGTTAGGGTGGATTAAAATGGATAAAAGTGATCACAATTGAAATAAAATCTAAGCAGCGTAAGGAAGGGGAGATCGTCCGACGCGTTTCAACCAAGAGGGTCTTCAACAGGGGCATGAGATCAGGACAGGATCACTTTTATCCATTTTTTGTATGGTATTTTTAGAAATAAAAATCCCTGGTTTACCTGCACTATGCAGAAGCTTTTTATTTTTTATTTGCATATTATCCCGATGCAAGAAACTGCCTTCCAGTAGCCCTACTTCCATCACGGGGTCTGGATCAAATCTGTCCCCGGCTTCTCCTTGGAACACATCCTTGAGGTCTATTGGCTGATATCCAGTTGGCAGCCCTTCCTGATGTTTCTTCACCCCACCAGAGAAGTCGAGAAGTGAGACAGAGGTTCCACCGTTCCGGATATCGTTTTCCAGCCTAGGTTTGGCTCCATGCACCATTGACTCCATGTCATACGACAGTGGAGTCCATGTCATCTGGTAAGAGTACCCATCTTATCTTACTTCCTGATGTTTTCATTCTGATGCCCCATATCGAGATGTTGGTTTACAGCTACGGAAGTTCTGTACCCCGTTGTTGACTCACAGTCACAGATCCACACCATGCACCATTGACTTTAATTTCTAGTCTCACATATTTTTTTGGTCCATACCCGTTCCTCTTATTAATTTGAGTTTGGAATCATCCATTTACCATATGTGGACACTTTATACTGTGTTTGTTCATTTCACTTCACTTATGGTTTTTGCACATATGCTTTACTGTTCAGTACAGCATTTCTTACTTAATTGTTTCACTACACCCTAACTTCCCAATATTTCTTAGCCCTGCATTTTTTTCCCAATTTTCATAATATACTACATGTTAAAACCTAAAAGTTCTAAAAGTGGAGGCAGGCTCTGAAAATTAGGATTGTGTTTGGCATTTCACAATTCACACAGTTGCCTACTCAAGGGAAGCTTAGCTTACAGCCTAATGGTCCTGCACATAGTCACACAGATTTGTAGATGGTGCCCAGTTTAGCCAGAATCGAATTCACAGAATGAAAACTATACTAGCATAAATAATACCAATAATAAATAGCAACTCTAAACAAGAAATATGTGATAATTCAATCAGAAAAAAGATCAATTTGTAAGGTGTTGTGCCCTAGAGAATCAATATTTTACACACTGTACTAAAATCTAGCTGCTATAGGTTGCAGATCATCGTTGCTCACTGCTCTTTCCTTTTGTGTAAACTTAATATTATCCTGGAGATATGATCAGGACACAGCCAAAACACTGGGCAGTGCTCAAATGTAATTAGGATAACTTACAACCATGACATCCAGCTCTAAAACGCAGTTGTTTTCAGCATGAATTCAAATATTGTGACTGGACTATTTTTCACTCATTGTAAATTATACATTGTGAACCACTAAAGTTGAAATGTTCTTATGTTTATTTTAGGTTTACAGACAGGGCCTTGATTTCCCCAGCTAGCACATGTTAATTCATTGGCAAGTTTGGCAACTTCCTCTTCCTGGTGTGTTAGTATTTTGAGTCTAGCCTTTCCAGATTTTCATCTTTCAAAATCTTCTAAAGGAAAGGTCAGAAGCTCTGAAACTAAAGTAAATTCCTCACATGTGCCATTTCCTGAGGAAACCTATCTGGGACTGGCATAAGACTGAGGGAAGGCAGACACTGGAGCCTTCCCTCTTGGAATAGAATTTCTGTTTTATATAGGTGTTTACATTGAGAGTGACAATTTGTTATTTCCACATGCAGGCGTCTCCTCTGCAAATTGTGTTACATTTTTCATCTATGTGATGTCAGCAAAATGATTTTTTTTCAGGGATTGCTGCATTAGCTCATTTTGGCAAGAGATAAACCAATACACCACAATATTTAAATGTGGGTTTGCATCTCACACATGGGTGCAACGGCAGTTCCAATTACCACATGGAAAAAAGGTAAACTTCTCTTCTTAAAGCAAAGCTGAATTTTCAGTAAACATTATCACTATTGATTAAGATGATTTTACTATTGAGTTCTATAATAATAAAAAAAAACTATTTGGCTTGACACTTTCTATTGGCATTGGTTAAAGGATAATAACTCCAACTTTGAAGATCATGGAGACCATGAAGGCCCACCCACACACTGATTGCAGTATCAATGCTTAGCAGGCTCATTTTTTAAGCAAATATATGTTCGTTTATTATTTTTTGAAAAAGGTGGACTTAGCCCTTACGTATGGTACACTGGAAAGCTCCCTCAATGTGAGCTACAAAGCTACAGCTTCTGTTGCTTTCCTTCTAGAAGCACCCTCTGCACATACATGAATCAGGAAGCACTATTGCTTGCTTGTAGAAGTGCTATGGGTACTTTAGTCAAATATCAGAAAGGCAATACAGGATGACCTTCAATCAGCGTAAATGTTTGCAGCAAAGTTATATAAGTTATCTGCAACTGAAATTTCTTTTTCAACTGTGAGCTGCAGAACTTGCTGACAATTGTTCTACAGCAGATTGGCAAGCTTCTTATGTAGATGGGGAAGAAGCCATTTTTGGACTAAACTACACTGTATACAATAGATACTTTATTGTCTACTGTGGCCAGAAACAGAACATTGTCACAAACAGGTTTCATTTTTGCAACAACCCAAAACCATTTAAAGCAAAATGTTTTTTTTACAAAGCACATTTCCACAAGCCAATGGATCAAATCAAAAGCATTATTAAAATGAAAGCTTCAAATTTAAATAGTGAAAATAACTTTGATATGTTAAAGCTTATATGATATTTTGATGATTGGGTTTACATATAATTCCCCCAAAACATTGAATCCAATGCCTCATGTGATCTCCTGACCCTTAACCCCCCCCTATAAAACCTAAACTTAACCCTAAAATTTTAACTAAATCCATTAATCCCTGACCATAACAAAACACCTAAACTAAACCATAAGACTAATCTAAACCCTTGTACTACACTGGGAGCAGCTACATCAAATCCTCACACTTGTACTGACATCTTTGCGCTGAAAGATATCAGCGTTGGGTTCTCATTGTGATAATTCACCAGAGATCCCAAGCTACAAAAAAAGTCAACAGTCATGCTTGCATGGCATGGCATGGCATAGTAGGTATAATTTACTGTGATAGAGTTACTTTATTAAATGTATTATTATATTTATAGGCTAATTTCCACATAAAAAGGTTTATTTCACAAACATAAACCATATTTTGCATTTTTTGTGCATGAAATGGGCATTAATCTGATGAAAGTTTTATAAGGTAATTTACTAGGCTATTAATGAAGTATAATGTTATGAATCATTATTTAATGAAAAAGACTAAATTCTCTCAACTATAATGTATTGTTTATCTGGCATTTTGATAGCTGTTTACAGCTACTGTATATGTTGTTTTCAGACCTCATTGGCTCTCAATTGCAAAGTAGTAGGGCATAACATAAGTTCTGCACAAGGGTTCTATGTTGACTTTGTCCTCCTCTTAATTGCCTATACATATACCATATTTAGTGCCCATGGTTACTTATTTTTCTTATGTCAGAATGTGCTGTCCTATTATGTCCTAAAACAGAGAGTATATACAGTTTGTGTATATACTGTGTACCGTATATACTCGAGTATAAGTCGTCCCGAGTATAAGTCGAGACCCCCAATTTACCACAAAAAACTGGGAAAAACTTATTGACCCGAGTATAAGTCGAGGGTGAGAAATGCAGAGGGTCAATAATGTCCATCTGCAGCTGCCTGCCTCCCTGTGTCCTGTGCAGCCTACCTGTACCCTGTACATGTGTGTCCTGTACATGTGTGTGTGTCCTGTACATGTGTGTGTGTCCTGTACATGTGTGTGTGTCCTGTACATGTGTGTCCTGTACATGTGTGTCCTGTACATGTGTGTCCTGTGTGCATGTGTGTCCTGTGTGTATGTGTGTCATGTGTGTCCTGTGTGTATGTGTGTCCTGTGTGCATGTGTGTCCTGTGTGTATGTGTGTCATGTGTGTCCTGTGTGTATGTGTGTCATGTGTGTATGTGTGTCATGTGTGTCCTGTGTGCATGGGTGCATGTGTGTCCTGTGTGCATGTGCAGCCTACCTGTGTCCTGTGTAGCCTTCCTGTGGCGATCTCCATCCTCAGACAGCGGCCGTGTGATGATACTGTTCGGCGGCCATTCCACAGTTCAAAAGCCGCGCCTCCTTCTCGTCTGTGATAGGCTGACCGCTGACTGCCTATCACGGACATTCTCTCATTCTCATACCACGGACGAGGATGAGAGAATGTCCGTGATAGGCTGTACACTGACAGCTGTTCAGCCTATCACAGAAGAGCAGGAGGCGCGGCTTTTGAAAGCTGGAATAGCCTCCGTGCATTATCAGCACACGCCGGCCGCCGTCTGCCTGCATGACACGCTGATCATGCAGACAGACGGCGCGGACTCGAGTATAAGTCGAAGGGAAACTTTCAGCCCAAAAAAAAGGGCTGAAAAATTCGACTTATACTCGAGTATATACGGTATATATATATATATATATATATATATATATATTATATTATTATACAGGATTTATATAGCGCCAACAGTTTACGCAGGGCTTTACTTTACAACATGAGGGCAGACAGTACAATTACAATACTATTCAATACAGGAGGAATCAGAGGGCCCAGCTCGTTAGAGCTTACATATATATAGTTAATTTCCTCTCAGAGACCTATCAGGGCTTAACATGCTCAACATTAGTGGCAGTTAAAGTATAACTAAAGGTAGAACTTTTTTTTTAGTTTTGGATAGAGTGCTGGAGAATAAGAATGCTTGTCAGTTTTTATTGCTGTCTGTGCACTCGTTAAAGTGGGAGTGAACTCCATTGGTTGATTTTTAGCTATAGGTAAGCCTATAATAAGGCTTAACTTTAGGTAGAAAGATATTTACCTGTGAAGCTGCCAGTGATGTCACCGGCGCATGTGCGCTGAAGGAACTGCATACCCGTGCCGTACCTTCAGAGTCCTGTGCTGTGAACAGTGGCTCCCGCGTGCATCCGGAGGTTTACTACTGCTTTAACCACTTGAGCCCCGGACCATTATGCTGCCTAAGGACCAGAGGTCTTTTTCCAATTTGGCACTGCGTCGCTTTAACTGCTAATTGCGCGGTCATGCAATGCTGTACCCAAACAAAATTTGCGTCCTTTTCTTCCCACAAATCGAGCTTTCTTTTGATGGTATTTGATCACCTCTGCGGTTTTTATTTTTTGCGCTATAAACGGAAAAAGACCGAAAATTTTGAAAAAAAATGATATTTTCTACTTTTTGTTATAAAAAAAATCCAATAAACTAAATTTTAGTCATACATTTAGGCCAAAATGTATTCGGCCACATGTCTTTGGTAAAAAAAAATGTCAATAAGCGTATATTTATTGGTTTGCGCAAAAGTTATAGCGTCTACAAACTAGGGTACATTTTCTGTAATTTACACAGCTTTTAGTTTATGACTGCCTATGTCATTTCTTGAGGTGCTAAAATGGCAGGGCAGTACAAACCCCCCCCAAATGACCCCATTTTGGAAAGTAGACACCCCAAGGAAATTGCTGAGAGGCATGTTGAACCCATTGAATATTTATTTTTTTTGTCCCAAGTGATTGAAAAATGACAAAAAAAAAAAAAAAAAATATTTACAAAAAGTTGTCACTAAATGATATATTGCTCACACAGGCCATGGGCCTATGTGGAATTGCACCCCAAAATACATTCAGCTGCTTCTCCTGAGTATGGGGATACCACATGTGTGGGACTTTTTGGGAGCCTAGCCGCGTACGGGGCCCCGAAAACCAATCACTGCCTTCAGGATTTCTAAGAGTGTAAATTTATGATTTCACTCTTTACTGCCTATCACAGTTTCGGAGGCCATGGAATGCCCAGGTGGCACAAAACCCCCCAAAATGACCCCATTTTGGAAAGTAGACACCCCAAGCTATTTGCTGAGAGGCATATTGAGTCCATGGAATATTTTATATTTTGACACAAGTTGCGGGAAAGTGACACTTTTTTTTTTTTTTCATAAAGTTGTCACTAAATGATATATTGCTCACACAGGCCATGGGCATATGTGGAATTGCACCCCAAAATACATTTATCTGCTTCTCCTGAGTATGGGGATACCACATGTGTGGGACTTTTTGGGAGCCTAGCCGCGTACGGGACCCCGAAAACCAATCACTGCCTTCAGGATTTCTAAGGGTGAAAATTTTTGATTTCACTCTTTACTGCCTATCACAGGTTCGGAGGCCATGGAATGCCCAGGTGGCACAAACCCCCCCCAAATGACCCCATTTTGGAAAGTAGACACCCCAAGCTATTTGCTGAGAGGCATGGTGAGTATTTTTCAGCTCTCATTTGTTTTTGAAAATGAAGAAAGACAAGAAAAAACATTTTTTTTTTCTTTTTTCAATTTTCAAAAAGTGACAAAAAGTGAGGTCTGCAAAATACTCACTATACCTCTCAGCAAATAGCTTGGGGTGTCTACTTTCCAAAATGGGGTCATTTGGGGGGGTTTTGTGCCACCTGGGCATTCCATGGCCTCCGAAACTGTGATAGGCAGTGAAGAGTGAAATCTTGGTTTTCGGGGTCCCGTACGCGGCTAGGCTCCCAAAAAGTCTCACACATGTGGTATCCCCGTACTCAGGAGAAGCAGCAGAATGTATTTTGGGGTGTAATTTCACATATTTCCATGGCATGTTTGAGCAATATATCATTTAGTGACAACTTTGTGCAAAAAAAAAAAAAAAATTTGTCTCTTTCCCGCAACTTGTGTCGCAATATAAAATATTCCATGGACTCGACATGACTCTCAGCAAATAGCTTGGGGTGTCTACTTTCCAAAATGGGGTCATTTAGGGGGGTTTTGAACTGTCCTGGCATTTTATGCACAACATTTAGAAGCTTATGTCACACATCACCCACTCTTCTAACCACTTGAAGACAAAGCCCTTTCTGACACTTATTGTTTACATGA
Source organism: Lithobates septentrionalis (assembly GCA_037952835.1). Lineage (NCBI taxonomy): Eukaryota > Metazoa > Chordata > Amphibia > Anura > Ranidae > Lithobates > Lithobates septentrionalis. Next base: position 358,094 of record JBBDGP010001438.1, read on the forward strand.
AAAAGTTATTTTTTTTTGCAAAAAAATTACTTTGAACCCCCAAACATTATATATTTTTTTAAAGCAAATGCCCTACAGATTAAAATGGTGGGTGTTTCATTTTTTTTTTTCACACAGTAATTGCGCAGCGATTTTTCAAACGCATTTTTTGGGGAAAAAACACACTTTTTTAAATTTTAATGCACTAAAACACACTATATTGCCCAAATGTTTGATGAAATAAAAAAGATGATCTTAGGCGGAGTACATGGATACCAAACATGACATGCTTTAAAATTGCGCACAAACGTGCAGTGGCAACAAAATAAATACATGTTTAAAAGCCTTTAAAAGCCTTTACAGGTTACCACTTTAGATTTACAGAGGAGGTCTACTGGAAAAATTACTGCACTCGATCTGGCCTTCGCGGTGATACCTCACATGCATGGTGCAATTGCTGTTTACGTTTGACGACAGACCGCCGCTTGCGTTCGCCTTAGCGCGAGAGCAGGGGGGGACAGGGGTGCTTTTTTTTTTTTTTTTCTTAATTATTTTTTTGCTTTTTTAATCTTACTTTTAAACTGTTCCTTTCATATATTTTTTTTTTAATCATTTTTATTGTTATCTCGGGGAATGTAAATATCCCCTATGATAGCAATAGGTAGTGACAGGTACTCTTTTTTGAAAAAATTGGGGTCTATTAGACCCTAGATCTCTCCTCTGCCCTCAAAGCATCTGACCACACCAAGATCGGTGTGATAAAATGCTTCCCCAATTTCCCAATGGCGCTATTTACATCCGGCGAAATCTAAGCCATGAAATGCTCGTAGCTTCCGGTTTCTTAGGCCATAGAGATGTTTGGCGCCACTCTGGTCTCTGATCAGCTCTATGGTCAGCAGGCTGAATCACCGGCTGCATTCTCAGGTTCCCTGTTGAGACAGGAGAGCCAGAGAAAAACACGGAAGACGGTGGGGGGGGGGCATTCCCTCCCACGGCTTGTAAAAGCAGTCTAGAGGCTAATTAGCTGCTAGGATTGCTTTTACATGAAAGCCGACCGCTGGCTGAAAAGAATGATACCAAGATGATACCTAAAAGTCGTGCATGGCGTACCTGAAGACAAAAAAATGGTTAACAATGGTTAACAATAAAGCACAGTAAACAGTAAAGTATAAATAATTACATACCTGAAAAACAAACATGATAAAACATAATAACAATAACAATAACAATAAAACATTGCAGAATAGAATACAGTAAAAAAAAGAGCAGAACAATAGAGAGAGAATAGAGAGAGAACAATAAAACGACAACTATTTTTTTTTATTTTATATATATTTTTTTTTTTACACTTTTTTTGTAACTAACTTTTATAACTGTAACCGGTTCCAGGTTCGGGTCTCTCAAAATGCGATGGCATCTTGGGAGACCCTGTGAAAGTGTATCCTAGTCTGTGCAATGCTGTACCCTACGCTAATACTCAACTAGTGCATGGTAGCGTTCAAAACATTCACCAATGCAAAGACCAGGATTGTCAGGACAGGAGGGACAATAATAGTGGGTGTCACGCCTATATCCGCGCTTGCTGCAGACACAACATCTTTTTTGGGGGGTTCGCTGGGTAGGGGTACTCGGGAGGACATAAAAATGCCTCTCATGCAGCCGACTGCATTTGGTTGGGGATGTGAAAGGGGGAAGTACGGGCGCTGCAGAAGCGGTGGGTTCCCAATTAGGATTGGCGAATGCAGTAGGAAGGGCATTATGGGCACGACGGGCCTGTGTTTGTCTTTTTGGTGTCAGTGGGACACTACTTGTGCTTGCCACCTCACCAGCTTGAACTGCACTTATGGGACTCGCCACGTCACCAAGTGTTACTGCAGTGCTGGTTTGATTACGACCGGGGTGTACTACGCCGCTGGCGCTTGCCAGTTCCCCAAAACGCTACCAAAAAAACTGTTAGCGATCGCAGGGATCAGGCCTGACTCTGCGAACGCTGCAGTTATGCGTTTAGAGTTTTGTAAGTGACAGTGATCGATCGATACTGCACTTGGGTGGGCTGGGCCGGGCCGGGCCGGGCGGAGGGGCAAAACGCAGGTGCTAGCAGGTATCTGGGCTGATCCCGCTAACACTGCGTTTTTGGGAACCCTAAACTGCTGGGGACGCTAGTATAGATCTGATCGGATCAGATATTGATCCGTTCAGATACTATACCACTAAGGGAGGTGTACGCTGCGTGCGTGGGTGTTAGCGGTACTGGCGCTAACCTGACGCTGCCTGGGGCTGGTGCTTGCCAGTTCACCAAAACGCTACCAAAAAAACTGTTAGCGATCGCAGGGATCAGGCCTGACTCTGTGAACGCTGCAGTTATGCGTTTAGTGTTCTGTAAGTGACAGTGATCGATCGATACTGCACTTGGGTGGGCTGGGCCGGGCGGAGGGGCAAAACGCAGGTGCTAGCAGGTATCTGGGCTGATCCCGCTAACACTGCGTTTTTGGGAACCCTAAACTGCTGGGGACGCTAGTATAGATCTGATCGGATCAGATATTGATGCGTTCAGATACTATACCACTAAGGGAGGCGTATGCTGCGTGCGTGGGTGTTAGCGGTACTGGCGCTAATCTGACGCTGCCTGGGGCGACGCATATCACCGCCGGGCGATTAGGGGGCTAAACCTTTATTCGGTAATAAACGGCGGGTGCCCTGACACTATAAAAAATAAACAAACTAACCAGCGTCAACCGTAACAGTTATATGGTGATCAGTGGTGAAAGGGTTAACTAGGGGGCAATCAAGGGGTTAAAACATTTATTAGGTAGTATATGGGGGTCCCTGACGCTATAAAACGCTGACGGCGAACCCAAATATTTACCTCACTAACTAGCGTCACCAGCGACACTAATACAGCGATCAGAAAAATGATCGCTTAGTGACACTGGTGACGGGGGGTGATCAAGGGGTTAAAACTTTATTAGGGGGGGTTAGGGGGGTACCCTAGACCTACAGGGGGGTAACAGTAACTGTGCTAACACAGTAACTGTCACAAACTGACACTATGCAGTAATCAGAAAAAAAAAAAAACTGCTGGTGTCAGTTTGTGACAGGGGGGGGGGTGATTGGGGGGGGATCGGGGGGCGATCGGGGGGGGGATCGGGGTGTAATGTGTGCCTGGCATGTTCTACTGTGTGTGTGTGTGTTGGTGCAGTCACTCACTTGTCGTCTCTCCTCGGGCCGGAACGGAAACTACCGACCCGAGGGGAGATGACATCATTTCCTTTGCTGCTGTTTAGCATACAGCAGCAAAGGAGTGTTCCCATTGGCCGGCGGCGATCGCGAGGGGGGGGCCACGAACGGATGGCCTCCCCCTCGTCTCCGATCGCCGGGGGACAAAACGGGACCGACTCGGGCGGCGGGGGGGGGTCCGATCGGACCCCCCACCCGCGGAAGTCAAATCACGTACCATGTACGTGATTTTGCCTGTCCGTGCCGCCTTGCCGACGTACATCGGCGTGAGGCGGTCGTCAAGTGGTTAAGGAGATTCATCCTCTCTATTTGTCCTGTTTACCATTATCACTGAAAGTGAAAGTAAAAGAAAACCCCTTACTGCATAAAACACAATTCTACAAATCATACTGATTGCTTCAAACTCATATTTTTCCCTTCTAGTTACCTAGCCAGTAAGGATAGAGTGTGCTATCCTGTGCTCATTCAACAATCCTGTGGTGATGAGGTAGACTGCCAGTCTTACGAGCTGATTTTTTTTATTTGAGAATCACCAGAGTTCAGAAGGGTGTTTTTGACTGTGTAAATGTCTGAAGAAACCAGCATTGCATGATTTCTGCCATCTGCCCTAAAAATGGCTGTTGCTCTAGGTACTCAAGATGACATGTTACTCCCTACTCTCACAGCCAGCTGAGTCCAGCACAGTGGACGTGCAGCACTGTGAGCCACACTGAAGGAGAGGAGTGTTGTTTATACGGAGGGACGGAGGACATCCAAGGGAGGGGTGAGATTGATAACCCTGCACCAGCACACCTCGGGTCCGCCGTGACCACTTGTTTTATTTGGATCCACTGGAATTACGTTTGATGTGATTTGCACTTTATATGAGCTGTATTTTATCATTTCACATGTGAGTGTACTGATTGAAGATTGCAGTGATTTTAATAAATGTGTGATACTGGTTTACACTATTGGAGCACATATTATTTTTTTCATGTGGACCGGGTTGGAAACATTCACTGTGGAACAACGATTGATCCTACTACCTTGGTGTATGGTAGATAAGCGATTATTGCCTTGCATGAGAGTGCTGGCAAATTAAGTCGGTGAGTGGAGGTCTTGAGGGAGTGGAATCACTGCACACAAGAGGAGAGGTGGAGGAGACACAACATCACCTGTGCTTTATCAAGATTTATTACCACTTTATTCTGACACATTTTTCTCATGTGTGTGGTCACGTTTTATTGTGGACTGTTTTATATTTTTGAAGTTAATTTGTATTTTGTATTTTTTATTTTTGGATATATTTGGTAATATTTTTTGCATGCACAGCATGATATGAAGTGGCAGGATAGGTTTTATCACTGGAAATGTATTGAGATATGTATTATCTAAGATTACACTGCATGTAAGGTTTATACACATTAAGAGGGTCGCACCATCACTGTGTTGATCGATATTTGACCACTGATCTGGCTGGTACATTTACACCTATATACATTTTGTGTAGATTTGTTTATAGATTTCACCTTTGCATTAGTGTTCACATACACATGTGTAGAGGGTCACACCATCACTGTGTTTAATACACTTGATTTTTTTTTTTGAAAGCGCCTCTTATTTTTTCCTAGATGTCTGTGGGAGGATTTGGGTATTTTACAGACATCTCCGATTAAATACTTAGTATATTGAATTATTCTAACTTTAAGGAGTTGTATTAGGAGCAGAAAGTCTAGATAACACAGGTGCACCTCATGTGAGCATCACCTTTTAGATGACTGCATTTCTGTTGCCATGCTGATTCCCCAAGTTCAGTAGTTTTTTGACTGGTTAAAGACCATCATGGAAGCCTGTATAGATTTTTCTATCTCTGGAGAAGGTTTACCTGACTCACAGCAGCTGTTTTACTTTACTTCAGACAGGGCTTCATCTGACAGCAAATTACAGCTGAGGGACTCAAAGCATATCTTCTCTAAATACTCATTTCTTTTTTATAAGGACTTTGCAAAAACTGCTCATTCTGCGCACGATTTTGGATAGGGAAAAGAGAAAAGGCTTGATCCAGGTTCAGGGCTCTATACTTTACTGACCCTGCAGACACTCAGTTATGCTGACACCCAAATAAGTTCATTTAAATCCATTTAAAATTAGGACAATAGCACTTTCTCAAGTCCATATCCATGAAGGTAAGGGCAATTTTCCAACATGCGATGTTGCCCTTAGTAAAGTAACATCTATTTTAGTACTGGTTGCAAACCATTTACAATGCCTGAAGCTCATGAAGCTGGCAGCAGAGTTCTTCTGCAATGTTCTACTTGACAGCTTAACACTTGGTTTTGGGAACCTCAATAGCCAAGAAGGCATTACAACTGAAAATGTGGGCTACAGACATCATTGCTAAAACCATATTTTCTTTTTTGCCTGGATTTACACTATAAGGAGCATGATGTCCTCCCTGAAACACAAGTGATCAGCCATCTCAGAAGGTCTCCCTTTTGCCTTTATTTGAAGAAAAAAATCAATACAGTAGTGAAATGAGATAATACATTAGAAAATTGCAACATAATAGATAGATTTGTTAAAGTAGAGCTACATTATTGGGTTTTTGGAGTCTGTTCTCCTGATACTGTGGATTCTGTTATTGCTGTTTGCTTGTCATTAGAGCATTCAGCAAATAGAGCTGCTGCAGAGGAGGATTCAATCAGGTTGTTTTACTAAAGGCAAGGTTCATTTTGCAAAAGAAGTTGCATTTCAAAAGGTATTTTCCCTAGAGCTTAATAAATGTGGCAAAATTTTACTCTGCAAAGCATATCCAAATATGTAAAAGGAAAATTTAAAAAAAAAATAATTTTTGCTTGCACATGATTGCATAATGGAAGTCATCAGAGCTTCACCTACTTCACTTAGTTATGGGTAAAACTCCTTTGCAGAGTGCACTTTCCTTGCAAAATGAAAAGTCTGCCTTTAGTAAATCAACCTCTTACCCTGATCTCCATTGCCTTATCACTTTTTTTGGTGTACACGTACTCAATTTGTCTGTTTTAACTCAATCTCTTTGTTCTATCGTTCACCCACCCAGTCCAGACTCTACTTCTTCACCTTCAGTCCACCTTCTTCTCCACTTTCTACACACAACCGTGTGCCCATCTTTTTCACCACTCTCAGAATGTACTGTCTCCCTAACTGGCTTCACAGTGCCTGCCACCCAAGAACAGAGATAGAGTACTACTATCACATCATGTGAGTTTCCCTTATGTTTCCTTGCTCTGCTCTTACTAGCTATGGAGCCTGTGCCAAGGAAGCCCTGCTATAGCGCTAGTAGCCCTTTACTCTGACTTTACCAGCTTTAGCATGTCCTGCCAGACACTCTGCTACTGCCCCAGGCCCACCCAGAAAAGACCTGAGCACAGAGCTTTTTCACCTTGTAATTCCCATTCCACCTTTCATGGAGCTAAATGCAATGGTGACCGGGAAGACTACCCTGTAGTAGAGCGATCTGAAAGCGAGGCTTAAAGCGGTTGTGGAGCGCAGCGTGGAAGGGATGACGTTGATGGCAGTGCAGATGACGGTCTATGTGGACAGCTTTACCCCGGATGCTTGCATACTTAGATGTGCCTGTTTTAACGAATTGCCGACCAGCCACCGCCATTATACGGCGGCAGGTCGGCTGCCCTGCATGAATCTCCATAGCTGTATGGCATCTGCGGCGGCCGCGCATGCCCCCTATACTCCTTAAAGTAGCGTGTGATGTCAGTCCCCATGCACGTGGCCGGTGGCCGTGATGTCCGCCGGCGGCCCGAGATTGCTCCTGAGAGAGACAGAACGAATTCTGTCAATGTAAACAGACAGATCCCCATTCTGTCAGGGAATTAGAGAGAGATCTGCTGTTCCTAGTAATCAGTAACAACGTTCTCTCTCTATTCCCTGTCAGTACACTGCCCCCACAGTTAGAAACACCTCCCTAGGGAACACTTAACCCCTTGATCGCCCCCTAGTGTTTACCCCTTCCCTGCCAGTAACATTTATACAGTAATCAGTGGCTCTTTTTAGCTCTGATTGCTATATAAATGTCAATGGTCCCAAAAAAGAGTCAAATACGTCCAATCTGTCTGCCGCAATGTCGCAGTCCCACTAAAAATCGCAGATCGCCGCCATACTAGTAAAAAAAATAAAAATAATAAAAATGCCATAAATCTTTTCCATAGTTTGTAGGCGCTATAACTTTTGCGCAAACAAATCAATATACGCTTATTGTGATTTTTTTTTTTACCAAAAATATGTAGAAGAATACATATTGGCCATAATTGAAGAAGACACTTTTTTTGGGGGATATTTATTATAGCAAAAGGTAAAAAATTGTGTTTTTTTCCCCAAATTTTTGCTCTTTTTTTGTTTATAGCTCAAAAAATAAAAACCGCAGAGGTGATCAAATACCACCAAAAGAAAGCTCTATTTGTGGGAAAATAAGGACGTCAATTTTGTTTGGGTACAATGTCGCAGGACTGCGCAATTGTAAGTTAAAGCGATACATTGCTGTATCGCAAAAAATGGCCTGGTCATTTAGGTGGCAAAACCTTCCGGCCCTTAAGTGGTTAATCATCAACCATGTGAGTTTCTAAATGTTGTATCATCAATACATGTAACCATTTTGCTACACTTAGAGGTACCTCTCTTCTCTTTTATACTCAGTATAAAAGCATGACGCTACTTGTATATCAAGACATCGCTCGTTTATCAAGTCAAAATTTATAAAAAAAAATCTTTTTGCCTGTCTTGCAAAACACTCTCAGACCAAGTTACTCTCAATCCAAGGTTTTACTGTACTATTGTACTATACACTATACACCATTTTCTGCCCAAGGTCCCTTCATAAGAAAATATTAATTATTGACAAATAATGCAACCATGATGTTGATGCAAATAATGTAACATTTGTCCTTAGAAAACCTATGCAGGGAGAATTAGAAGGCTGCCATTGCTGACTTCTGCTTCTAATAATACTGTTTACCTGGCTTTCACGTTGAATATTTACTGAGGCACCAACCTGGAACACATAAGCAGAGGAAAAATTATTGGTTTCAATCATTGCATGCTTATTCTAGGTTAGTGACTCAGAAACCACTCATTTTTAGAAAGTCACTAGTATTCGTAGACCGATATCACAAAATGACTTGTATTTTATTTGGGAGGGGTTACCTTTAAAACATATTTTTTCACTAATATCTAATGTAAACCAAATACAGAGAAGTTAGGTACTATAAATACTATTTTCCCTAGACCACGTGGATGTTAGGTACCTGCAGTATATAAAATGAGGACACTATAGGATTGCCCTGGCATCACCAAAAAAGCAAAAAGGATCATTGTAAAAAAATGTTCTCAATGTGTGATCGTAAATAGTTTGAATGAAACGTACCACACCATCATTTTAATGTACAGCTGTTACTCAGGAAATTCTGAATATAATAGAAAAGAACCATATTTGTTTCAGGCTAGATATTTTAGCAGCTGCACAAAAGAATAACAGAAAACCTGTTTCCAGTCACTACATAGGCTACTCTTCAGCTCATTCATGTGAATGCAGACTGGGTTTACGCCCTAATGTACGGATGTTGAAGCGGGGATTCTATAGTGGCATTAATTCTTCTTCATGTACTGGCTTAGTTTGGTACTTCATACACACACACCTGTTGACTCCAGCTCATTTCCCGCTGAATCACCAAATTAGCCTTGAGAAAATGCAACATCTGTTTTTCTTAGCATCTCACATCTTGTTGCCATAAATTATTATAACCTGTGAGTGAAGAATAAGTCAGTAGAAATGAAATCATGGGAATTCAGCAACTATACTGACAAATATCAAACTCTTATACCAATAAAATGAGATGTAGAAAAATATCTTTTAGACACAGTTACTCAGCGCCTGGTGCATGTGTCACTTTGCCGATTCAGAGCAAGGTGACAGAGTTTCCTTCAAGCCAATCTCTGATCCGCTAATACTTTCCCCCCACTGACCTGCTGCTGTGGTAATCTCTACTTTGGATGGTGTCAGTGCTTACACAGGGTTGATGACAGCATCTTTTTAATCAGGTGACCCTTTTCTCAAAGAATGGCTGGAAAACTCTAATGCCCCGTACACACGGTCGGATTTTCCGATGGAAAATGTCCGATCGGAGCGTGTTGTCGGAAATTCCGACCGTGTGTGGGCTCCATTGGACATTTTCCATCGGATTTTCCGACACACAAAGTTGGAGAGCAGGAGATAAAATTTTCCGACAACAAAATCCGTTGTCGGAAATTCCGATCGTGTGTACACAAATCCGACGGACAAAGTGCCACGCATGCTCAGAATAAATAAAGAGATGAAAGCTATTGGCCACTGCCCCGTTTATAGTCCTGACGTACGTGTTTTACGTCACCGCGTTTAGAACGATCGGATTTTCCAACAACTTTGTGCGACCGTGTGTAGACAAAACAAGTTTGAGCCAACATCCGTCGGAAAAAATCCTAGGATTTTGTTGTCGGAATGTCCGAACAAAGTCCGACCGTGTGTACGCCCTATTAGGCCTCATGCACACGAGACGCTGCTAAACTCGTGTTCAGAGGCAGTTGGACACTTTTTCCAACTGCCCCTGAACCCATTCAATGTTATCCTATGTGTCCATGTACACAGTCTCGTTTTTTGGCGTTTTTAGGCAGTTGCGTTTAACCTCGTTTTTCCAGAAGCAAAAAAATTGGTTCAGACGCAAAAATTTTCCACGTTTCAGACGCCAAACGCAGCTAAACGTGGCTAAACGCGTTTGCGTTTATAAGTGTTTTTTACAACCCAAATTTGGAGCCCCATATCTCAGGGCAACTTGGTTCTAGGAACCCCATTTGGTGTGCTAACACAGTGGAACTAACACTATAACATATCCAAATTTGGGGTTCCTAGCACCAAGTGGCCCTGAAATATGGGGCCCCAAAGTCGGGTCACAAAATGTCATTCTCTGCTGCAGAAAAGTGCTTGACATTTTGAGACCCAACTTTGGGGCCCTATATCTCGGGGCCACTTGGTGCTAGGAACCCCAAATTTGGTGTGCTAGCACAGTTGGACTAACACTATAACATAAATTTGCTCCTAGCACCAAGTGGCTCTGAGATATGGGGCCCCCTAAGTCAGGTCGGAAAATGTCATTCTCCGCTACAGAAGTGCTTGAAATTTTGCGACCCGACTTTGGGCTCCCTGGGTGGGGGTGGGATCTGGGGGCCCCCTTATTAAAGGGGGCTCCCAGATTCCGTCAAGCCCCCCCGCCCGCAGACTCCGACAACCAACTGCCAGGGTTGTTGGGAAGAGGCCCTTGTCCTCATCAACATGGGGACAAGGTGCTTTGGGGTGGGGGGGCGCAGAGCCCCCCTGCCCCAAAGCACTTTACCCCCCCATGTTGAGGGCATGCTGCCTGGTACAGTTCCGGAGGGGGAGCGCTCGCTCCTCCCCACCCCCTTTTCAGACCGGCCGGACTGCGTGCCCGGATAAGGGTCTGGTATGGATTTTGGGGGGACCCCCACGCCTTTTTTTGGCGTAGGAGGTTCCCCTTAAAATCCATACCAGACCAAAGGGCCTGGTATCGCCCGAGGGGGGAACCCCACGCCAATTTTTTTTTCATTTTGGTGGGGTTCCCCTTCATCCTTAGCACACAAGTCGCACCGCAAGTCGGATCATGATGATCCGACTTCTGGTGCGACTTCTATTCAAATCAATGGGCTCCCATAGGGAACCATTGATTTTGAATAGAAGCAGAGAAACGCCTAACGAGGCTTAACGCTCTTTTTAACGAATTAACCCTCGTTTAACACCTTTTACTGGTGTCTGGCATTTCCAGGACTGCTCTTGAACGCAATTTTATGGCATTCAGAAAACAGCCCATAAACTCCACTGCTGATAAACGTCCAAAAACGTCCATGTGTGCATGGACATATAGGATAACAGAGAGTGGAGTTTATGGGTTTTTAAAAAAAATGCCCAAACTCCAAAAGACGGCCATTTATGAGCTCCAGTGTGCATGGAGCCTAATACTGCAAACTAAATATTCAAACCTGCTATCAATCCAAAAAATGCAAGTGCAAAAATAAATAAATGTTGTGTCCCACTACTTAATTTAATCTGCTACAATATAACACAATAAATATAAAACAATTCCAATTCATATGGTGCAAATACAAAAGAATATATAAAAATATAGAATATTTAAATATGTGCTATAAATATTCAAGTGCGATAAATCAATGTGAACAAATTTTACACATAAAAATTCAATCCTTAAACGATCGATCATTATTAAGTGCTTCCAAAGAAAATTCCTCAGTGACTTGTGATAGTGCTTCAGAATTAAACTCTTGGTGACTTTTCACACATGCTCCCCTGCCGTGTGATTGCGCTCACCTCAGGGGATGCGACCGCACAGTTAAGTTTGATGAGACAAGCAGTGAAACCGTAATTGGGCTCAAGGTTAATGGACGCTTCCATATGGTTGTCCTCGGATCATATATATAAAAAATAGTAGGCTAGATAGTGTAATAACGTTTTAACTCCAAATTTATTGTATAAAATATGTCAATGTACTCCCATGCTGCAGGTGCTACCAGCGCACCACTCTATATATAGCGTGAACAAAAACAAATCTCCCAACCTTTGCCTTCTGTATTGGGAGATTCATTTTTGTTCACGTTATATATAGAGTGGTGATAAATACAGAAAATTTGTACAGGTGGGAATGGATCTTAGCATACAACTACAACTTTATACTTGCAGATATCATTGCAATGATCCTCTATGTCTGTATGAAATGACAAAACATAAAAATTACATCACCATCTACAGGTGTTGCTTTCATATGCTGACTGGGTAAAGATTCAGGAATGCAAAGTACATTATTATACTGCAGATTGCTGAATAACTTTTTTTTTTAGTTGTTTTTTCTTTTTGCATTACCGTATATACTCAAGTATAAGTCGACCCGAATATAAGCCGAGTGTCAGTAACTTGGTAGGAGGCCGAGATGCTGGGAGGGCTCCCATTGCCACCAAGCGCAGCATACCACTGAAGGTGGAACAGCAGGTGTGGTGCCCACAGAAGCACGGGTGCCGGGTTGCTGGGGACAGGCGTGCTTGAAAGGTCCAGAGACAGAGTCCAGTGGAATAACTGAATAGCGGAGCCAGGAGCCAGACCAGGGGTCATTCACAGAGAGACAGTCCAGGATCCGAATGACCTAAGATCAGCTGCGTCTTAGTACAGGGAGCAAGATAAGCAGAGTCCAAAAGCCAGGCCGGGGTCAGATGCTGGGAGCAGGCAGGAGGAAGTCAGGTGCAAGCCAAAGGGTCAAGCCAGAGGATCAGGAAGAGCAGGTCAAAACAAGCCGGGTCGGTACACAGGAGATCAGATCAGCAGATAATACGGGGCACAGGAACACAGGGGCAGCTGAAGACAAACCAGCAATTGCAGACACCAGCAGACTTCCTTATATAGGCCCATGTGACCTGCTGGTAGAGATACTGGGTACTAAAGTCCTTCTCCTGCCAGAGATTTTGGGTCCTAAAGTCCTTCTCCTGCCATAAGTGCTGGTAGAGATGCTGGGTCCTAGAGCCCTTCTCCTGCTGTTGATTCCCTGACAGTGCCCCCTACTGACGGGCAGCCTCCGGATGCCCATTTGGGCCATTTTCTCAGGGTATTTGGCCCAAAACTCTCGGACGAATCTAGGGGCATGAACATTGGCCTCAGGTTCCCAGGAGCTCTCCTCAGGTGGATACCCCTTCCATTTAATTAAGAACTGAATTGTCCTACCTCTCCGTTGACAGTCAAGGATGGATTCCACTTCAAATTCAGTCTCGTCTCCTACCAGGACCGGAGGTGGGGGTACTTCTTCTCTCCCTGGAAAAGAACTAGAAATGGCATGTTTAAGAAGTGCAACATGAAATACAGGCTGGATCTTAAAAGATTCAGGTAAGGCAAGTTCAAAGGCTACTGGATTGATTTCGCGTTTAATTTCAAAAGGACCAACAAACTTTGGCCCCAACTTTCGGGATGGACATGGCAGTTTGAGGTTTGCAGATGAGAGCCACACTTTGTCCCCCACTTTAAAGGCAGGGTTTCCTCTTCTTTTCTTGTCATATTGTTTCTTATACCCTTCTTGGGCTTTCCGCATTGTGTCCTGGAAAATTTGGTAATTGGTTTGAATGAAATTTATTCTGTCTTGATCTGCCGGAACTGAAGATTCGGGGATGATATTGGGTAGAAATGAGGGATGGTAGCCATAATTCGCCCAGAAGGGCGACTGGTTGGTAGCAGCATGCACAGAGTTATTGTATGCGAATTCCGCACAGGGCAATAATGAAATCCAATCATCCTGAGAAAAGGAACAAAAACATCTTAGATACTGTTCTAGCGTTTGGTTAGTCCTTTCCGTTTGACCGTTGCTCTGGGGATGGTAGGCTGTGGAAAAACATGTTTCAATTGACAGCAATTTGCAAAGGTTCCTCCAGAACCTAGAGGTGAATTGAACACCTCTATCTGACACAATGTTGTCTGGTACACCATGTAATCTGACTATTTCTTTGATGAAAGTTTTTGCTGTGTCCATGGCGGAAGGTGTGCCCATCATTGGCAAGAAGTGTGCCATCTTGGATAGCCGGTCTACTACTACCAAGATGGTTGTGAATTCTTCTGAAGGGGGTAAATCCACAATAAAGTCTAATGAAATGTTTTTCCAAGGCTGTTCCCGGGACTGGCGGAGGTCTTAACAGACCCCAGGATTTAGTGTTGGACCCCTTATTCCGCTGACATGTTGTGCAAGAATTGACATACTCCTTACAATCGGATCTCAGAGTGGGCCACCATAAAGACCGTTGGACCAGTTCGGTCGTTTTTCGGACCCCAAAGTGGCCAGCCAGTTGGTGGTCGTGAAAAGTTCTTAAAACCTGAAGCCTGGCTTGCTGTGGGACAAAAATCTTGTTTTGATGCCAAATGAGCCCCTCCTGGCTTCTTAGAGAGGAGATTTCTGCCTCCGTGCACTGGGTGGATGCTTGCTCAATTGAAATCCTTAAATCAGGCTGGATCAAGAGGAAATTTTGAGGGGACAGAATTGAACTGGGTGTGACCTCTTCTGGGGTGTCAGGGAACATTCGGGACAAGGCGTCGGCTTTTCCATTCTTAGACCCTGGGCGGAAGGTGATATGGAAGTTAAACCTAGAAAAGAAAAGAGCCCATCGAGCCTGCCGGGGTCTCAATCGCTTGGCCGTGCGGAGATATTCTAGGTTCTTATGGTCTGTAAAGATTAAGATAGGATGGACGGCACCCTCCAGGAGATATCTCCATTCCTCCAGAGCAGTCTTAATCGCCAAGAGCTCCCGATCCCCCACGTCGTAGTTCTTCTCTGGCTGACTCATCTTCCGTGAAGAGAAGGCCACGGGATGAAGTAGGGCTTTGGGCCTCTGACGTTGGGAAAGAACTGCCCCCGTGGCTACTTCGGAGGCATCAACTTCCAGGACATAGGGTAAGGTAGGATCAGGATGCTGTAAGATAGGTGCGGAGGTAAAGAGGAGCTTCAGTTGATCGAAGGCAGTTTGTGCTGCTACTGACCACTGGAATCTGGTATGTTGGCGGGTTATCTGGGTGATAGGCACTACAATGCTAGAGAAGTTCTTTATAAATCTCCTGTAGAAATTTGCAAGGCCGATGAACCTCTGAACACCCTTCTTATCAGATGAAGCCGGCCACTCAAGGATAGCCTTCACCTTTTGAGGATCCATAGCTACCCCATTAGTGGTGATGATGAGTCTGAGGAATTGAATTGTCTTCTTCTCAAAGTCGCATTTCTCAGCTTTTACATACAATCCATGTGTTCTGAGGATGCCCAGTACCTTTTATACATGCGTTCTGTGAAGCTCCAGAGTAGCTGAGAATATGAGATAATCATCGAGGTAGACGATAACGAAGTGGTCTAAGTACTGCCGAAAAATATAATTTATGAAATGTTGGAATGTGGCCAGGGCTTTGCATAGTCCAAATGGAATTACTAAGTATTCAAAGTACCCGAATCTTGTTCTGAACGCTGTTTTCCATTCATCCCCCTCTGGGATACGGACAAGATTGTAAGCTCCACGTAGGTCTAATTTGGTGAAAATGTGGGCTGCACGAAACCTCTGGAAGAGTTCGGGGATGAGGGGGAGCGGATAGCGATTTTTGAGAGTAATTTTGTTTAAGTCCCTGTAGTCCACAAGGCCTCAAGGTTTTATCTTTTTTCTCAACAAAGACAATGCCGACACCGGTGGGAGAGGAGGAAGGGCGGATAAATCCTTTTTCAAGGTTTTCATCAACATAATGCCTCAAAGTTTCAAGTTCAGTCTCGGAAAGGGGAAAAATACGGCCAAAAGGAATCTCAGCCCCCGGTAGCAAGTCAGTAGGACAATCATAGGGACGGTGTGGGGGTAGAGTATCTGCCTTCTTCTTGTCAAAAACATCTTGGAATTCATGGTAGGGCCCTGGTATATTGGAATCCACACTGGGTGTGGGTAGGACAGACAGACAACTAGAAAAGTCCTTGGATTCAGGAGCAAGACAATGCTGCTGGCAGTAGGAAGAAGTGAAGAGAACTTCCCTCTTGGACCAGTCAATCTGAGGATTGTGCGCCTGTAGCCATGGAATTCCCAGGATCACAGGGAATATAGGGGAGCTCAGGACATCAAAACATAGAAATTCCTGGTGACTAGAATTGATGGAGGTAAAGATAGGTGCCGTTTCTTGGGTGACATGCCCGGAACTAGGCATTGAGCCATCGGCCAGATGGACGGTCAGTCTTTGCCTTTTGTGGTGAAGAGGGATAGTGAGTCTCTTTGCCAAGGTCAGATCCAAGAAACAGCTGCATGCCCCGGAATCCACTATTGCTTTGAGATGAACTTCCTCTCCTGCCACCAGTAACGTGACAGGAAGACTGATATGGGTTGGAGAAGACCTGGATACCTGGAAATTGACCGGAGTGTGGGGAACTGATTTCCTGGGTCTTACAGGGCAAAAGGTTATGTAATGTCCTGTTCCCCCACAGTAGAAGCAAAGGTTCGCCTGTCGGCGATGAAGTCTCTCCTCTGACGGTTAATGTTGGATGGGCCAGGCCAAGCTGCATGGGGTTGGATGTAGGCGGGACTTCGGGCTGCCAAAGGGTTTGGATACGTTCAGACCGGCGTTCCCGTAAGCGTCTATCGATTTGAATGGACAGTAGGATGAGACCTTCTAGTGTTGAGGGGGTCTCAATTCTGGACAGTTCATCCTTGAGGGATTCAGACAGCCCCAACCGATACTGATAACTTAACGCTGCCTCGTTCCAACCTAAGTCTGAGGACCAGGTACGGAATTCCACCGTGTAATCTTACACAGGACGCTGACCCTGCCATAGGGTATGCAGAGCAGCTTCAGCAGTGGCCACCCGCAGGGGGTCATCGTATAATTGGCCCATGGTTTCGAAGAACTGGTCCACAGAGTTGATGAGAGGACTCTCCTGCTCCAATAAGCCATGAGCCCATACTTGGGGTTCATCAGTCAACAAAGAAATAATGAATCCCGGTCTTTGCAAGGAGCTCCAGAAACCTGATTGCTAATCCGTCGCCATCCGAGGGTTTAAAGACCTATTAAGTTAAAAAAACCTGCCAGCTTACTCACCTGAGTGCCCCTACAGTGTTCTACGCCAAAATTTTTTGGAAACTTAGCCAGTCATCAACAGAGGGAGACGGCCTCCAGACTCTCGCGGCCGCCGCCATCTTGCGGATCCGAGGCCTCCCGGGGGAATCTCAATCCACACTGATCCGGAGGTAGGAGACTCTAATCCGCCCCTATAACCACCCATCTACCCACCTGGGACAGACCGGAGGCCTCGCCGAGCTCCGGGGATGTTCGTGGAGGCCGCGGCCTAGTGCGGCCTGGTAAGGCCTGTGAATCCCCAGTGTTTCCTGTGGCTGCTTCCCGCCGGAGGTTGCCGCGGCCGGTTCGGCCTACATCGGAGGTGCAGGCATCCTCTCCACATCCTCTCTACCAATACCCAAGGTTCTTGCATAAGCCCAGAGTGTTCCCAAGGACTGCCTGACCGGGTGGGGGTATTGGTGCCCCATCAGCTGCTGCCTCCGCTGCATTATTCTGGGCCCTCTGCTCCCTGACACTCTCAGCCCACCATCCTTACTGCCTTACTCCTATCTGCCTGTTACTGTGAGGGGGGTGGCTGCTGGTGTGCACTGTCTGTCTGTCCACAGTGAAAACACCAAGGACTAGTATACCCGGCAATCACCATTCTGATTCCCCTGACACCGGTGGGCCTCCCCTGGAAGCTGGAGCACTCTGGCCGGCCAGGCTGTGACCCCCAGAGATGGACAGACTGAATTGACCCTATAACAAAAGCTGAAATCACAACCCTAGGGGGGTGCATGCGCGTGAACAGGGAAAATGGCTGCCTGATTCCCCTGCTCCGCGCCAACGGAATGGCAAACCTCGGCTAGCATAGCACAATCCGCACCCGGCACGCACTGAAAGCCTCTCGCAGCTCCAGAACACATTAAGTATCCGGCGGTTATGTACCGCTCAACGAAGAACCGTCACAAGTGTAACACACAACCCAAGTCAGCTCTGGCTACAGGGAAGGGGAAAAGGGCAATGGCTCCAAACCCACCGGAGCCGGATGACTCCTCACAACACTCGGCAGCGGACCCTGCCTCCCCAGCCGATAGCCTGCACCAGTTCCCTACGGACCTGGTAAGTCCCCTGCATGCAGACTCAGATGCCTTGCTGAACAAATTTCGCTCCATTGTCAGAGATGAAATCACACAAGCCTCACGCAAGCTCTCCTCTGACCTTGTAAAAGGACTTAAAGAGATAGGCCACCGCACTAATCAATTAGAGCAAAGAATGGACTTAGCAACCACTGTGCTTGAAGGCCATGAAGAAGAGGTGGATAAATTGTCAGCAGAGCTGGAATCCCTGCGAGACAAACTAGAGGATGCTGAAAATAGGGCCCGCAGGGATAATCTCCGTATCCGCGGAATCCCGGAACAAATCACTGATTTGCAGGGTATGGCAACAGCCTTTTTTCAGGAGCTGGCACCTGAGATACCCCTGGAGAGACTAGAATTTGACCGTATACACAGATCCCTAGCACCCAAACCATCAGAGGGCCCCCCAAGAGATGTCATCATCAAGTTCCATTTTTACCGCACCAAGGAGCGGCTCCTCCAAGCGGCACGGGAACAGCAAGACCTCTCTTTTCAGGGTAACCCCCTTCAGCTTTTTGCGGATCTCTCTCCAGTAACCATTGCAAAGAGAAGAGGCCTGAAACCCTACCTCCAGATCCTGCAGACCCAAGGGATCAAATATAGATGGGGGTTCCCTTTTAAGCTCTCATTTTCACATCTCGGTCGCCAGTTCCACGCATCCTCCCCCTCTGACCTGAAACGTCATTTTCAGGAACTGCAGCTGGAAATACCACCTTCCCAGGGAGATGCACCCTCTTCTTCCTCCAGGCCCAGACCATCTCAGCCTCCTCGCCGGACCCCTCAGCCCCTTCAAAGGTCTCAACCCGGATCACAGGCCTTGCGGGACCTGCAGGCCCAACGATTCATAGCAGGCCCTAAAGGCTGATGGCATATAACCTCTCAAGTTGACGGTTCTTCACAGAAAAGTTACAAATGACTCCATGAAACCCTAAGCCTGCCTCCGGTTGCTGTCGGACTTACATTATGTCTAGCACCCGCTGATACCCAGCATGTTGTTACTGAACTGGTAATAGGCAGAACGGACCTCACAGATGCTAGTTTTCTCCGTTCAATTGAACCTAATCTGACACTCAATTTCTTGCAAGAACTTCACAGGACCGGGCCCCCCCTGAGGCGCCCCAACTGCGAGATGGTGCCTCCGGGACAAGTTGGCCTCACTCAGGCGAGAAACTGAGCACTTAATAAGGCATGTCACTTTGGCCCCCCTTACAGGGGTCTTACATGGCGACCGCGGAGTGTTCAGCTGACTGCTTTTTGCCGCCTCCATAGCGGGGTGCACTCACACTCTGCTACACAGCGGGATAATAGAATTTCGACAGGTTCTACTTTGTTTTTTCCTGCTCTGTCGAGGGTTTTTTTTTTTTTTTTTTGACGCAAACATGTTGGTTCCCTCAGCTCTCAAGCAGCTGTCAATATGCTGCGGACTGCTGACAGCAGTTTCCCGTCCCTGCGGGGAGGCGGATGGGTTTCAAAAAATGGTGTTATATTTTCTCACCCTGTTAGTGTTGTGAGTTACACTTTATTTTATTAGTTATTTTTATTTTTTATTTTTTTTCTTCAGATTGATTGCCTCTCCCTCTTTAAATATTGGGTAGCCATGCGGGACTACCTAAATGACATTTTGGCCCCTCGCTCGCCACGGGCCCCCTCGACAGTGGAGGGGTGCCCAGGGCGACAGAGAGACCTAAAATGAAAGGCAACCACATATTTCAGGATATTTGTGTTCCCCTTTAGTGCCTTAAGTGGTGCACCAAGTATTGTGCTTAAAGATTTAAAGTTAATTTTACTATATATCAATGCCGAGCGGTTCCGTTGGATCACTGCTCCCCCCATGAGTTGGCTCTTGGTTCGGACATTAGTCCCGACCAACATTCAACCCCCCTGTGGGCCTTTAGACCCACAACCAGTTGCACTCATACTTTTTCAGTACTATATGCTAAGATTTTTTACTGGCTATTATATGTACTACAGTATGCCTTTCTACCTTGTTCTTTTTTTTGTCTCACTTCCTCTCTACCTCCCTTTTCCCCTTTGCAGGTCCTCGCGGTGGGTGAGTAAAGTAGTTTTATGGCTAACTTCCCATGTACCATGACACTTAATTGGTTATCCCTGAATGTGCAGGGTATGAACTCCCCCCAGAAAAGGGTTAAAGTTTTCAAATACCTTAAGCAACAGAAAGTGAACATAGCATGCCTACAGGATACTCATTTCTCATCTTCTTCTAGTCCTAAGTACTTCGATGCCATGTACCCTCAAGTTTTTCTGGCTAATGGCCCGACTAAACAGAAGGGCGTTTTGATTGCTATACACAAGTCGGTCCCCTTCAGTTGCAGTAGAGAGATTGCTGACCCAGATGGTAGGTACCTTTTACTACAAGGCACTATTCAGGACACGGAGGTCACCATCCTAACATATTATGCTCCAAATAATAATCCAGGACCCTTCCTCTCCCATATTTGCTCCCTCTTGCAATCCCACCAGAGAGGCACTCTCCTCTTAGCGGGAGACTCCAATGTTACGCTGAACCCTGCTCTGGATAAGTACCCCTCGGAACACAAAACCCCATCACCCGATGCAAAACAATTCACGCATTCTTTACAAAGTCGTGACCTGGTAGATATCTGGAGGGAGCTACATCCTATTGGCAAGGACTACACCTACTACTCCCATCCTCATCATTCCCATTCCAGAATTGACCATATGTTTGTTCTGAGGAAACATCTCCCCCTGGTTGTATCTGCTTCCATTTTAGCAGCTCCTTGGACAGACCACGACCCTGTTTTGGTTATATGCCACTCACTGCTCAGCAAACCCCAATATTCCCCTTGGACTATGAATGACTCTCTCTTATCTTTTAAGGAAGTCCTCACCGACATTACTCAAGCCTCAGTGGAATATTTCAGGCATAACGCTGGGTCAGTTTCCTCCGAGGTGACTCTCTGGGAAGCATACAAAGCGGTACTCAGGGGGCATATAATTCAGCTGGCAGCAAAACGCAAGCGAGAACGCATAGCAATGCGTAAATCTTTAGAAGCGCGCCTAGAATCCCTATCCACAATTTTTAAACAGTCCCCTACTCTGGCTAACCGTAAACTATTAGATGGAGCGCGTACGGAACTCGACCTATGCCTCACTGAAGAGGCAGAACGCACATTACGCTGGGCCCGCCAGAAATGGTACGCCAAGGCCAACAGACCTAACTCAATGCTGGCCAATAGGCTGCGCACCTTTACCCCGAAACACAACCCTATCACCCTCCGCACGAGACATAATGTCCTCACAGGTAACCTGTTGAAAGTGCTGGAAGAATTTAGGTACCGCCTCACTACCCTCTACAAGGCCCCCACTCAGCCTCCTACTCAAGACCTGACATCCTTCCTGACAGGACTGACATTGCCTAAGCTGTCCGACACACACGCTTCGTTAATGGATCGAGATATTCAGTTAACGGAAGTATTACAGGGTATAAAAGAACTGAAAGTAGGCAAACGTCCAGGCCCGGATGGCTTCACGGCCCTTTACTATAGGAAGTTAGCAGACGTTTTAGCCCCCCATTTAACGACTATGTTCAATGCAGTAAAAGATGGCCATGCTCTCACCCCTAACCTTTTAACTGCCAATATTGTTATGATTCCAAAACCCGACCGTGACCACACGTCTTGGACCAATTTTAGGCCCATCTCACTTATTAATGTAGACATTAAAATACTGACCAAGATCCTGGCCAATCGTTTAAACTCCTTCCTACCACGCCTGGTCAAAAAGGACCAGGTGGGGTTCGTTCCGGGGAGACAAGCAGGAGACGCTATTAGACGTATAATACAGCTTCAGCACACAGCCCACAGCCGGTCTATAGCAACTATGTTACTGTCTCTTGACATGAACAAGGCCTTTGACACTTTGTCCTGGCCTTACTTGACAAAGGTACTCAGCCACTATGGCTTCGGATCGTCATTCTTGCAATGGGTAATGGCACTATATGATTCCCCCCAGGCTAGGGTCAAATACTATGGTTTTGAATCAGTTCCATTTTCCATCAGGAGGGGGACTCGGCAAGGATGCCCACTCTCCCCACTCCTATTCATTTTGGCCATGGAACCTTTGGCAGAGGCGATCCGATCCCACCCGGACATAACTGGTGTTGAGATAGCAGGGACACCCCATAAGATATCACTGTTCGCAGATGATATTCTCCTAACCCTAACAAACCCTAGAATCACCCTACCTAACCTGTTCTCTTTACTAGACTCTTTTGCCTCCCTTTCTGGCTTGTCTGTTAACCCCACCAAATCAAAAGCCATGTCAATTAATCTTCGGTCCTCAGACTTGATAACCTTAAAAAACACCTTCACGTTCCAATGGCTGACCTCATTACCCTACCTGGGGATTCGGCTCACCCCAACCTACGCGGGACTCTATAAGGCAAACTTTCCTCCTATACTTAAGAAGCTGATGGACATGCTGTCCTCCTGGACTCATCTCCCATTATCCTGGTTCGGCAGGATCGTGGCAATTCGTATGACATACCTGCCGAAATTACTCTACTTCTTTAGAGTCCTGCCGGTCCCGATCCCGCCGCATATCCTACGAATACATCAGCGCAAAATCCTGAAATTTGTCTGGGGTTCTACCCGCCCCAGAATAAATAAGCAAATACTATATGCCCGCAGAATCAATGGTGGACTTTCAGTCCCTAACCTACAAGCCTACTATATAGCTGCAAACATAGCCCCGTTATCCCAACTCCATGCACAACACCAAATGCCGCTATGGGCCACTATGGATCTAGTGGATTCACACCCAACACCAATCTCCTCATTGCCCTGGCTCCCTTCCACACATCGCCCTCTCGTGACAGGGCCATGTCTGGCCCATTCCCTTCGCATGTGGGACTCGGTAAAGTATTCGGCCGGCCTGATTTCTCCTCACCTACCCCTACTTCAACTTCTCCAGTGCCCATTGTTCCCACCAGGCTGCGAAAACCCCCACCAATTCTCCTGGTGGAAGACAAACGGATTCACGGCCATTCACTCCTTTTTCACCCCCACCAGGATAATATCATTCGAGGCCCTACGCTCCTCTCATGATATCCCGTTACGCGAACACTATAGCTACCTACAGATTCGTCACTTTCTCCAGGGGCTTATAAAATCTCAACCGACCCCTTATATTTTGACCCCCTTCGAGAACTTCTGCAGAGCAAGACCCCAAACCTCGGGTTTAATATCACTGATCTATTCCTCTATTATTACCTCTAAAAAGCCACCGATACGGACCTGTCACCTTCAATGGGAAAGGGAACTAGGAAAACAGCTCGATCCGGAGGATTGGCAGGTCATGACTTTAGCAATATCCAAATGCTCAAAGAATGTCATCTTTTTAGAAAATGCCTATAAGATTCTTTACAGGTGGTATTACACGCCTGCTAGACTGGCCCGGTTCATCCCAGCCTACTCTCCCTTGTGCTTCCGAGGGTGCTCCCAGGAGGGCACAATGACGCACATCTGGTGGACCTGTCCGAGGGTACGCAGGTTATGGATTAGAGTTTACTCCCTCCTCCGAAACATACTCCATGCTGACCTCAAAAAGGACCCGTTCGAGGCACTTCTCTGCAAACCAATTGCGGAGCTGCTTCGCCCGGAGCGCCAGCTGGCTCTGCATCTCTTTACTGCAACCAAACTAACGATAGCCAGGGCATGGAAGACACAGACACTAAGTTTTGAGGCGGTTAAGAATCGCATGGACGATATAATGGTTAATGAAAAGCTGACTGCTGTCCTTTTGGACACTCATGATAAGTTCCTGAAGGTATGGAGGCCATGGGTCGAATATACTAAACCTACCAGATTTGATACCACCCTTCTTCGGATTTAATGCACTCTTGCTCCCTCACCGCGAGGACCCACCCTTCCCCCTTTCTTCCTCTTCTCTCCTTTCCCCCTATTCTTTACTCCTCCCTTCTCAACCAATCTCTGCCCCTAGCTCTTCTTTAACCTCCCTCTCAAGACTGTTTTCAACCTCTGTTACATTCTTATTGTTTTGTTCTTCTTTGATTTACTAGCATACTTATTTTATTTATAAGATGCTAAACTTTTTGTTATGTTTATTCATGATGCATTATCTACACTGTTAAACTGTGAAATTGCTATGATTATCAATAAAACCCTTTGTAAAAGAAATAATGAATCCCACCTTCACTGTTTCAGTGGAAAAAGTCTATGGTTGCAGTGCCAAGTATACCCTGTTTCCCCGAAAATAAGACCTAGCGTGATTGTCGGTGATGGCTGCAATATAAGCCCTACCCCCCAAATAAGCCCTAGTTAAAGTCCTTGTAGGTCTTATTTTCAGGGTAGGGCTTATTTTCGGGGAAACCGGGTAGGGCTTATTTGGGGGGTAGGGCTTATATTGCAGCCATCATCGACACT
This sequence comes from Lithobates septentrionalis, assembly GCA_037952835.1. Lineage (NCBI taxonomy): Eukaryota > Metazoa > Chordata > Amphibia > Anura > Ranidae > Lithobates > Lithobates septentrionalis. The sequence goes on from JBBDGP010001438.1 coordinate 382,498, forward strand.
CACGCTAGGTCTTATTTTCGGGTAAACAGGGTAGGTAACAGGCGTTCTTAAAGGATCTGAATTTCTTTCGATCACCGGAGAAGCGTTCTGGTGTTGGTACTCGTGGTTCCGGAGGGAGCATCACCACAGTAGGAGTAACTACCGGAGGGTTGGTGGAAGACGGCCCTTGATCTGTGGCGGTAGGTGTCGCAGACAGGTGCTGCAGGCGGTCCTCTAACTGAGAGTACCCTTCCTGGAGTTTTTGGATGACCTGAGTGAGGCCCGTGATCTGTAGACTTGTGGCTTCCAGCGGGGAGACACCTCCGTCAGCCTCTGACATGGCTGGTTTGTACTGTCAGTAACTTGGTAGGAGGCCGAGATGCTGGGTGGGCTCCCCTTGTGGCCGAGCGCAGCACACCACTGAAGGTGGAACAGCAGGTGTGGTTCCCACAGAAGCACGGGTGCCAGGTTGCTGGGGACAGGTGTGCTTGAAAGGTCCAGAGACAGAGTCCAGTGGAATAACTGAATAGCGGAGCCAGGAGCCAGGCCAGGGGTCATTCACAAAGAGACAGTCCAGGATCAGAATGACCTAATATCGGCTGCGTCTTAGTACAGGGAGCAAGATAAGCAGAGTCCAAAAGCCAGGCCGGGGTCAGATGCTGGGAGCAGACAGGAGGAAGTCAGGTGCAAGCCAAAGGGTCAAGCCAGAGGATCAGGAAGAGCAGGTCAGAACAAGCCGGGTCGGTACACAGGAGATCAGATCAGCAGATAATACAGGGCACAGGAACAAAGGGGGGGCTGAAGACAAAGCAGCCATTGCAGACACCAGCAGACTTCCTTATATAGGCCCATGTGACCTGCTGGTAGAGATATTGGGTCCTAAAGTCCTTCTCCTGCCAGAGATGTTGGGTCCTAAAGTCCTTCTCCTGCCATAAGTGCTGGTAGAGATGCTGGGTCCTAGAGCCCTTCTCCTGCTGTTGATTCCCTGACACCGAGGCACCTAATTTTACCACAGAAAACTGGGAAAACATATTGACTCGAGTATAAGCCGAGGGTGGGAAAATGCAGCAGCTACCGGTAAACAATGCCCATCTGCAGCCTCACTGTGTCCATCTGCAGCCTCACTGTGCCCAGTTGCAGTCTCACTGTGCTCAGTTGCAGTCACATTGTGCCCAGTTGCAGTCTTACTGTGCCCAGTTGCAGTCTTACTGTGCCCATTTGCAGTCACACTGTGCCCAGTTGCAGCCGAACCTTTTATTACTAAAACAGCGTGTGTCTCCCACTGTGTAATGCATTCTGTTCAGCCGTCCATTGAAACAAAGCCTGCCCCGCCTCCTCCTCATCTGTGATAGGCGGAACACTGATACAGTTTCTCAGCATCGTATCAGTGTTCCTCTATGACGGACGAACAAGGAGGAGGCGGAGCGGGCTTTGTTTTAATGGACGGCTGAACAGAATGCATTACACAGCGGGAGACACATGCTGTTTATGAAAGGTAATGTGTAATGCATTCTGTTCAGCCGTCCATTGAAACAAAGCCCGCCCCGCCTCCTTCTCATCCGTCCTTGATAGAGGAACACTGATACGATGCTGGGTAACTGTATCAGTGTTTCGCCTATCACTAACGAGGAGGAGGCGGGGCGGGCTTTGTTTTAATGGACGGCCAAACAGAATGCATTAAACATAGAGACACATGCTGTTTTAGTAATAAAAGGTATGGCTCACTTGAGTATAAGCCAAGGGGGAGTTTTTCAACCTAAAAATGGGCTGAAAAACTCAGCTTATACTTGAGTATATATATACGGTATGTCCTACAAGGCTTGTGCATTAGGCATGTATCTGCAGAACAATACTCCAAAATAGGCAGTAGTTATATTTATTATTTTAGTGATTGTCCGGAACAGCTCTTTAAAGGAAGATCATATAACACAAAGCACTTTCAGTTATGAATATGCAAATATTTTTATATACACATTTAGTGTTTGTATGTGCACGTTAAAAGAAAATGCAGTTCTTTTCCATGTTTTTTTAGCTTGACAGCCAGGACCTGCTCTGTCTTTCAGGGCACATTTGTGAATGAAGCCAGAAAACAGTAGTTGCACTTGCAAGCTTCATTCATAAATGCATTGTAAAATAAGGTATTTTGCTGTAGTGTTTCTTAACCCATAATTGGCCTGCAATACCTTCTTCCTCCTTTTCTTAGCTATTTTTGCTGATTGTCTATGTGGATTTCCAATTTGTGTATTTTGCAATGCGTTAAAACAACACAAATCGAAGAATAACATTTGCTCTTGTTATAAGTTAACACTAATCACTAACTCCTGAAAATGTGTTTTTGTTTTCATCTTCTTTTGTGTTTAGAGTATAAACTGCTGAATCAATAGGTCCATATGACAAAAGTAAAAACTGATCTAGTCCATAAAGGTATACAAGGATAGGAGGTCACATGTTTGAGATGTAAAGGCAGGGGCGGCCCGTCCATTAAGGGCGCATGGGCGCCGCCCCCTCCATCACGCCACCCCCCTATATGGCTAATGGATAGATTCATGCATTGAACCTGATTGGCTGAAGGCACAGGTGCCCTTTTGGATGCCTAGCAGAACAGAGGAAGCGAGAAGGGGGAAGCAGGAAGGACACAGGAGCTGTCCCACAGCTCGCCACCGTCACCCGCTGCCTGACCCGCCACCAAGATGGGGTAAATCCTGGGAAGACAGCAGGTGGGCGGGGGTCACAGTGGCTGCATTTGATGGGCACAAGTGGCTGCATTTGATGGGCACAAGTGGCTGCATTTGATGGGGCACAAGTGGCTGCGTATGATGGGCACAAGTGGCTGCATATGATGGGCACAAGTGGCTGCATTAGATGGCACAAGTAGCTGTATTTGATAGGGCACAAGTGGCTGCATTTGATGGGCACAAGTGGCTGCATTTGATGGGCACAAGTGGCTGCATTTGATGGGCACAAGTGGCTGCATATGATGGGCACAAGTGGCTACATTTGATGGGCACAAGTGGCTGCATTTGATGGGGCACAAGTGACTGTATATGGTGGGCACAAGTGGCTGCATTTGATGGGGCACGAGTGACTGCATATGATGGGGCACAAGTGGCTGCATATGATGGGCACAAGTGGCTGCATATGATGGGCACAGTGGCTGCATTTGATGGGCACAATGGCTTCAATTGATGGAACAGTGGCTGCATTTGATGGGGCACAGTGGCCGCATTTGATGGGCACATTGACTGCATTTGATGGGGCACAGTGGCTTAATTTGATGGGCACAGTGGCTGCATTTGATGGGGCACAGTGGCTTAACTTGATGGACACTGTGGCTGCATTTGATGGCACAGTGGCTGCACTTGATGGGCACAGTGAGGCTGCAATTGATGGCACAGTGGCTGCATTTGATGGGCACAGTGAGGATTGCTGGGGTTTTTTTTTTGTATTTTTCAGTTTCTTTGCACATCCCCCCCCCCCCCCCAAAAAAATAATTTTGAGCACCAGTCGCCACTGTATAAAAGTATATATATTCCTTGGCATGGTTATTCATACTTTTATTTTACAAAGAATTTACAATTTTTTATGAATATTATAGAATAATTATTTAAATTCCCTTTTATATAATTATTTAGTTACATTTTGCAACAGTCCCATTACTCCTTGCTGAATTTGAACTTATCAGGTGCCTTAAGCACTTTAAATATGACAGTATCTGCCTTGCTTTCTGTCAGAATACATTGCATCTTTCTGGCTGGTGCTTTGTGTCATCTGAGAGGGAAACCTTCTTTTTTTAGAATGTGCCTTTTATAGAATTCTTCCTGACACTTGAATTTTTCTGATGTGTGGAGACAAGATAGGTTAGAACAGTTTGTTGTTTCAGCAGGGACCAGACCACTAAGGAATTTTCTATCCCCTACAGACACCATACCATCAAAGGATTGTGTTTTCAGGGACATTGTAAATGTGGGGCTATGAGGACTGAACCCACCCCTGTTAAGATGAAGTAAAATGTGTCTTTAGCAGCATTCTTTGAATTCTTTAGGGGCATGTATAAGCAATCGTTTTTAGGCATGGGGAGGTTGTGTAAATCCTAAGTAAATCTTGTTTCCCATAACTGAAGTATTTTACAATTGGGAATGTCTCTTTGTTATTCTTAGCCATATCAGTCTGTGTGAACCAATTCATTTCACATTTTTGAGTACACCTGATATACTCTTATGTTATTGTTCAATAACAATAAAGACTGCTAAACCTGTGTCTGTATCTATAGTGACCTACATCAGTGGTGGTTGCCTCATATGTGGCCTACTGGCTCTTACATTTGCCACGTATTTTAAATATATCTCCTAACTGGCATATTTGTACACCGGCCTTTACTCATTTTCTGCCAAAACCTTCTATGTAGTTGTGGTTAGATTCAGAAAGGTGAAAAATAAAGTCACATTTTGAATACTAGAAGTATTTATGTTTAGAAGATTTCTTTTGAATTCCGGTTTTGACACAACTGGACAATACAAAAAAAACATACATTATTGTAGTTCTGTAATGAATGAAGTTAAAATACATTTTTTTTTTTTAAATTAAAGCAGTGTAAGATGTTGCAGTATGTTGTACAGCAGGGCTCCACAGTGAGAGAGGAAGCAGCACAATGAGGCAGTCAGGTGTGTAGCAGAATATATAGAATGCTTAATTAGAAATTATCCTGCCTATGTAACCCCCTTTGTTTATTTTTTTAATTTCAGGTACTTATATAGCGCCATCAATTTACGCAGCGCTTTAGATATACATTGTACATTCACATCAGTCCCTACCCTCAAGGAGCTTACACTCTAAAGTCCTTAACTCACATTCATACATACTAGGGACAATTTAGACAGGATCCAATTAACCTACCAGCATGTCTTTGGAGTGTGGGGAGTACCCGGAGGAAACCCACGAAGGCACAGGGAAAACATGCAAACTCCGGGCAGGTAGTGTTGTGGTTGGGATTTGAACCAGCAACCCTTCTTACTGCTAGGTGAAAGTGCTATCCACTACACCACTGTGCTGCCTTTGTTACCATAAAGGTACAATTGTAATGTTTAAAAAAATATATATATAAATGGCGCCAACCTAATACTGGGTTGTAAAAATATAAAAAATTGTAGATCCCCAAAGCGTCACTTACTACAAACACTAAGTGCTCCTGGGTGCAGTTAAATAAAAATTTGTATCACTGACAACTATTAATTAATAAAAAAACAAAAAAACTATATACATACACCAAATCTAATTACAGATCTGTAATAAACAGCTGCTGCCGTAAACACTTCCTAAAGTGAAGCTCAATAAAGGTATTAGTATAATCATAAAATAAATTTCTGCGAAGGCAGCGCTATTAGTGTTCTTAAATAATCAACTAGATAGTGTCCTTCTGTTGAATCGGTTAAAAAGTTCAAAATGAAATATGTGTCATCCAAGAAGACTTAGTAACACTGTTGCAAGTTATCCTTCCCAGTCTATGGTGCGTGGGATCTCTATGGGTAGGTAGGTGTGATTGAAGTAATGAAACGGGACATATAAACTTCCTCGGCTTTCAATACACGTATAGATCACAAGTGAATTCTCTTATAGATTCAAACCTTACAAGACCATAGTGGGAAAAACAGCATGCGGACAAGATAGGCTCATTTCAAATAGCTGCCGTCCAAAGGAATCCCTGGCGTCCGGTGGATGAAGGACGATGACTGACAGGCAGAACGGTCTTTTTCTCGGAGCAGCTCAATCATAGATCATGGTTGGGTCTTCACCCCAAGGTTTTAGCAGTCCTTGTTGGCTAGATTAGCAGCCTCCAGCATGCTCACAGCTCTCCAAAACAGGTGTCTCCACACAACTCCTCCTCCTCCTTTCCAGCTATTTTAAATGAGCCTATCTTGTCCGCATGCTGTTTTTCCCACTATGGTCTGGTAAGGTTTGAATCTATAAGATTGTGATCTATACGTGTATTGAAAGCCGAGGAAGTTTATATGTCCCGTTTCATCACTTTAATCACACCTACCTACACATAGAGATCCCACGCACCATAGACTGGGAAGGATAATTTGCAACAGTGTTACTAAGTCTTCTTGGATGACACATATTTCACTTTGAACTTTTTAACCGATTCAACAGAAGGAGACTATCTAGTTGATTATTTAAGAACACTAATAGCGCTGCCTTCGCAGAAATTTATTTTGTGATTATACTAATACTGGGTTGTGAAAAAGATATGTGTGACAGCTGCCCCTTTAGGTGTGAACCACACTAATAATCAAAAACCTAACAGATAAAGTGAGCGCTAATCCCCTTAAAGTGAACTTGTGAGCTGTGTATAAACAAACTTAAATATTCAACATTATGACATTGATTGATATCCTCACAAGAACCATATAATTATCCACCATATAGGGTGAAAAAAAACATGTGACACAAAAACTAGATTAATATAAAAATTGTGAAAAAATTGGAAAAACAAAAAAAATAAAACACAAGTCTGTTAAATTCAACAACAAAGTCCAATGTTTGAGCCCTTGATACATTGCAGCAGAAACAGATCAGGTCCCCTCCCCTGCCAGACAGGACTGGGTTGTGTGGACATGTGTAAATCTTAGGATTGGATGGGCAGAAATAAAAATACTTTGGCAGGTAAAAAAAGGTTAGCCAGGAATTCCGTTTTAACCTTTCACTCCATCAAAAAAATATTTTTGTCTTTGTCCCCTCACTTTTTGTTCTGTCTGACACCCAACATAGAGGATGTAAGAAAGCCTCCCAAATGGAGATGCAGACTGTAATAAAAAGTTGACAAACGTAAACCCACTTGGAAAGTTCAGGACATTATTGTACTTTTACAGCTTAAATTTCTCCTTCCCAACATTTTATTCAAGCTGGACTCAAAACTCAGTTCAATACATAACAATATTTTGATAGTAGCCAGAAACTTTGTCTTAAGTGACTGGAAAGAACCAACCATACCATATACCTATCAAAGACTATATGTTGTCAAAAATATTAAATAGTTACATAGTTGGTAAGGTTGCATAAAGCCATCGGTCTATCCAGTTTAATCTGTGTGTGTGTGTGTCTACTGTTTTCCATATCCCTGTATACTGAGTTCACTAAGAAGCACATGTAAGTTTTTAGAACTTATGTACACTCTTCGCTGAAACCACCAGCTGTGGAAGAGCATTGAACATCCGTACCACCGTAACAATAAAGAAACCCTTAAGGAGTTGACGATTGAACCATTTCTTGTCCAGCTTGAATGTGTGGCCGCATGTCTTCTTTAGATACTTAAGATTAAAAATGTTCCTCCCAATATTAGAGTCGCTATTCAAGGATTTGTATATTGCTATCATATTCCCTCTTAATTTTCTCCAGGATAAGTTTAACATTTGTAATTGTTCCTCATAACTGAGGTTCTCCAGGCCCCTTATTAGCTATGTTGCACTTCTCTGGGCTCTTTCCAGTTCAAGCACATCATTCCCAAGGATTGGTGACCAGATCTGGATGGTATATTCAAGATAAGGCCCAACCAGAGTTTTGTAAAGTGGTAGAATTATAAATATAAATGTAAATGGTTGCTATAAATGTAAATTTTTGCTTATTGCCCTTATGGGTCCTCTGTTTTTTGCCTCAACCTCTGCAAGGGCCTCTCCCTCTGGCATACCAGGTTAAGTATAAAAGCAAGAAAATAATTTAAAACATGGTAAATAATTCTCAATCACTCAATAATAGTGCTTTCTTGAAATCAGGCACCAAAGCAGGTAGCAAGTATAAACTGAAAGTGTTACTAAACCCACAATCAGTCTGTATATGCAGTAACGCATGCTTGTTAAACACACTGTGGAACCTAAGGGTTTATTCCTTTGCATTGTGTATAAAAGCTGTTTGATCCTGTCTTTCTGATTCTCCTCTTCTTCCACTGTCTCCAAAAAATAACCTGATATTTACAGAGCCAGGGGACGGGCTGCACATGTTCAGTTTGGTATGTATTGCTAGATTTTTTTTTTTTTTCTTGGAAGGGTGCATGTGATCAGCACAGGGCTAATCAGCACTGTCCAGACAGAGGGTCAGGAGGGAATAAAAACTCCTCCTACAAACTTTACTAGGAACTGATCATAAGGCTGCTATATACTGCTGATGTGAAAATGTATTTAGCAGTTTATATTTACTAAAATAATTGCATTTCCATGTTCTGTGTACTGTGGGAGACCAGATATAGTAAATGCAGGTTCTGGGTTTAGTAACACTTTAATGTAGTATTACTCAGTAAAGTTGTCTAACAGTGAGGGCTAAGTATAAATGGCATGGAATGCCCAGATCAGCACAAACAGTAGCAGTGCCACCTGAAATGCAACCGTGAGCAGTAACGACTTGATCTAACAATGCAGGAGCTATACTGCCAGTGTGCACTAACGTCTCTGCTAGGCTTAAACCGATTGAGAAGGCACTGTCAGCGTTGAGCGACATTAATGGTAAACCTTGCAAAATTGATGATAGGGGCAGTCCTTAAAATTGATCTTCTGCTGGTAAATGTTGGGGCCCTTTATTATAGTCCTTTAAACCTGCTGCAGTAAGATGGCAAAGGGTACAATACAAATGATAAATACAATCAGCACAAAATAACGATACTGAATATTAAATATAAATCAGTTTTGTGTTGCACAGCCAAACACTTTACAATGATTTCACACCACCAAAATATTAAATTAAAAGAAAATGCAGTGTAGCGCAACACTAAAATCCACATATAAACAAATCAAAGTCCCATAAAAGTGCCGTATGTGTGGATGCGCTGCCCCCATTTAAATATTCGTGTACTCTATCTATAAAGTGTAAACTTATTTTCTATACAACATAGATCTATATAAAATCATCACATTAGACCAATAACCTATAACAAACTATATAAAATATATAAACTATAAAAAATCCAATGATATATATCACATATGTGCCAAAGTCCCCAAATATATGCTTTCAAATCTTCTGTCAATTGCCGTGATTGGCGTGCTCTTGTGTTAATTCAGTATAAAGTGACTTAGTGCTCCACCACCACCTGTGAGATTGGCCACTCACCAGATATTTCTTTAAAATTGCACCTTTGGTTCATTCATAGGGATAACCACTCCACTTAGAGGGAACTTCTTCAATGGTTAAAATTGGACCTTAGTATTCCTCATATAAAATATGGATGAAACGATCATCGCACAATAACGTTTAAAACTTTTTATTGTGTAAAACAAATAAAGACTGTACACTCACATTTCTATGTGCCCTCGAGCCGGCACGGAGTTTTCCAGCAGTTAGGGACGGGTAAGAGCTGCAGCCCAGTTCGCCTAATGTGTGCTGTGCGACCTCCGTATACCGTTTGCGTTCCTCCCCTCGTCCCCGTTCGCGTCCTCACCAACCACGCTCGTTCCCGGTCACGTGGGTACAAAATCTCCCAGCAGCCTCTACGCGTTTCGCAATATGCGTCATCAGGAAGCTGCCGTTTGATTGGTTCCTGTTCTATTTATATTGAGCATGGGCGGAAGTGCCCTTGCCGCCATCTTAACTGTGGGTTTTCCCTTACTGTCCTTTCTAGTAGGACTTCCTCCCTCTTGACGCCATTTTAACTGTGGCCGTTAGCCCGTTCCTGTGGTTGTATAATGCGCATACTATTTCCCTTGCTCTACCATCGTTTATCATTGTTCCGGTCTGGCCCCTAATGTACTAAAAATGTATGAATATTTTAAAACTAACCCATCTGTATCTGCTGGAGAGGCTTTCACATGTTATTAGGTTATTTAACCCTTAAGTCCCTTGGCATTTCAAGCATCTTGTGCATATTTTTATTTCGCAGCAATTGCCGCACGACTTGTAATATGGAACAGCAAAACTTTTCTTATTACATTCACAAACATCATTTTAGCGGAATAGCTATACACCCCTACCTTTATTAAAAATTAATCTCTAGCATATAATCGGTACTAGAAAACTTTAGTACCGAAAAAAGAAAAAAGAAGAAGAAAAGGAGAAAATAAAAATAAAAATAAAAATAAAAATAAAAAATAAAAATTAAAATAAAAAATAAAAAATAAATAAAAAATAAAAATAAAAAATAAAAAATAAATAAAGAATGAATAATAAAAAATAAAAAAAAAATAAAAATAAATAAATAAATAAATAAATAAAAAAAATAAATAAATAAATAAAAAAAAAAAAAAAAAAAAAAAAAAAGAAATGTATTGGAGAACACGCGCTCAAAAGTGGCTAATATGGATAGAGAATTAATCCTTAGTAATAAAACAAGAAAGCATAATCAGGATAATAACATACCATTTATTACGGGATTCAACACACAATACAAAGAATTAGAGAATATTATAAAGAAAAACTGGTCGATTATCAGCAGTGACCCACAATTAAGTAAGATACTACCCCGGAAACCAACATTCGTATACAGAAAAGCAAGAAGGATTAGAGATAGAATAGTAAAAAATGTGCCAGACCCTCCTAGAAGTTTCCTAACATTGTTTAGCCAGAAGGGATTTTTTAGGTGCGGGAAATGTAAAGCCTGTAGGTCCACCAACAAGAAAGATAGGAAAACCACAAGCTTTAGGTCGAACACCAATGAGCAAACATACAAAATAGATAAGTTGATAACATGCTGTAGTACACATGTTACCTACGTACTGGAGTGCAGTTGTGGACTACAGTACGTAGGTAGAACAACCAGAGCCCTGTCAGTAAGAATAGGTGAACATGTCAGAAACATCAAAAAAGGATTCAAACACCACAGCGTATCAAAACATTTTAGAGATACACATGGTAGGAACCCCCAACATTTAAAGTTCTATGGAATAGATAGAATAACATGTAATTGGAGGAATACCAACATGAAAAGGGAAGTTTCAAAGAATGAAACCCACTGGATATTCAGAATGGACACGATGAGGCCACAGGGGTTGAACGTGGAACTCGACATCAATTGTTTTTTGGAAGATTATTAAAATGTAATGGTTTTAATTTTGAGTGTTTAAGCATATCTGGATAAATTTTTTCATGTTCTATATATTTTATTTTTAGTTTAATTTTTATCCACTTATATTTTTATTTTATTTATATTCTCTTGATAGATTTTTTTGATATTTTTTAATATTTTTTGATTTAGACTTTTTTGATTCTTTATTTATTTTTCATTTTTTATTTTTTATTTTTTATTTTTTATTTTTATTTATTTTTTATTTTTTATTTTATTTTATTTTTTATTTTTTATTTTTTATTTATTTTTTATTTTTATTTTTATTTTTATTTTTATTTTATTTTATTTTATTTTATTTTTTATTTTTTATTATTCATTCTTTATTTATTTTTTATTTTTATTTTTTATTTATTTTTATTTTTTATTTTTTTATTTTAATTTTTTTTTTTTTCTCCTTTTCTTCTTCTTTTTTCTTTTTTCGGTACTAAAGTTTTCTAGTACCGATTATATGCTAGAGATTAATTTTTAATAAAGGTAGGGGTGTATAGCTATTCCGCTAAAATGATGTTTGTGAATGTAATAAGAAAAGTTTTGCTGTTCCATATTACAAGTCGTGCGGCAATTGCTGCGAAATAAAAATATGCACAAGATGCTTGAAATGCCAAGGGACTTAAGGGTTAAATAACCTAATAACATGTGAAAGCCTCTCCAGCAGATACAGATGGGTTAGTTTTAAAATATTCATACATTTTTAGTACATTAGGGGCCAGACCGGAACAATGATAAACGATGGTAGAGCAAGGGAAATAGTATGCGCATTATACAACCACAGGAACGGGCTAACGCCCACAGTTAAAATGGCGTCAAGAGGGAGGAAGTCCTACTAGAATGGACAGTAAGGGAAAACCCACAGTTAAGATGGCGGCATGGGCACTTCCGCCCATGCTCAATATAAATAGAACAGGAACCAATCAAACGGCAGCTTCCTGATGACGCATATTGCGAAACGCGTAGAGGCTGCTGGGAGATTTTGTACCCACGTGACCGGGAACGAGCGTGGTTGGTGAGGACGCGAACAGGGACGAGGGGAGGAACGCAAACGGTATACGGAGGTCGCACAGCACACATTAGGCGAACTGGGCTGCAGCTCTTACCCGTCCCTAACTGCTGGAAAAGCTCCGTGCCGGCTCGAGGGCACATAGAAATGTGAGTGTACAGTCTTTATTTGTTTTACACAATAAAAAGTTTTAAACGTTATTGTGCGATGATCGTTTCATCCATATTTTATATGAGGAATACTAAGGTCCAATTTTAACCATTGAAGAAGTTCCCTCTAAGTGGAGTGGTTATCCCTATGAATGAACCAAAGGTGCAATTTTAAAGAAATATCTGGTGAGTGGCCAATCTCACAGGTGGTGGTGGAGCACTAAGTCACTTTATACTGAATTAACACAAGAGCACGCCAATCACGGCAATTGACAGAAGATTTGAAAGCATATATTTGGGGACTTTGGCACATATGTGATATATATCATTGGATTTTTTATAGTTTATATATTTTATATAGTTTGTTATAGGTTATTGGTCTAATGTGATGATTTTATATAGATCTATGTTGTATAGAAAATAAGTTTACACTTTATAGATAGAGTACACGAATATTTAAATGGGGGCAGCGTATCCACACATACGGCACTTCTAAATCCTTTTCTATGAAAAGTCTTTCTGGATGCGGCAGCCAAGTAAACCACTATTAAAGGAATAGGAAATATTGGTTTTGCGCCGGTGACACATACATACAAAGTTCCATAAAGGTAAGTGTCCAACAATTGGTATGATTAAATGTGTCCAATTACTTCCAAAAATTGAAAAATAGCAAAAATACTGTGAAAAAATAACATGAAAAATATATGTAGCACCCTCTAGTAGTGTGCTAGAGAGAGTAGATACATTTAGGCAGGTCTGGCTGGTTGCTAGGTCTGTTTGTTTTCATTCTGAGCTGGCAGTGGCTCAGTGTAGCAGCTGGTGACTCACAGGCAGCATCACCAAGACCTCCCTCTTCTTTCGAGAAGATTCTGTAAAGAGAGGAGGAGAGGAGAGGTGGAGCTGTGCCGGGGGTATACTAAGGAGCCCTGACCAATCCCCAACTTAGATTGGCAGGGGGCAGACTTTCTTAAATACCCAGGGTCAGCCCAGTTGGGGAGGAGTTGTCGGTGGAAGAGCTGAAGTGAGAGAGTGTGAAGGCTGTCTGGGCCACTTGGGAGCTCCCCAGTCTGGGAGTGGGTGACCTTGGACCTGGGCTCGGGTGCAGCCAGGAGAAGAAGAGATCCTGGAGGAGAGGCACATGAGAGAGCAAAGAGAGGACAGCTGATAAGAGCACTGCTAAGAGACTCCAGAGAGGACAACTGGTCACAGCCAGGAGGGCTGGTGAGTGAAGAACAGTCAGGAGGACTGGGGAGTCATGCCTGAGAGAACTGGGAGTTTGCAGTTTGAGATGGGTGCAGAACCAGAAGAGTGGACTGTGGGAAGGGCAGTGGAAAGAGGCAGCTGCAGCCAGGCAGGTTGGCAGGGCCTGAAGTTGAGTTACTGGGCTCAGTAGCCGTGTGTAGCACAGCTAGCACCAGAGACGTTATATTTTTGCTACACTATAGGTGCCTATAGTCCCTGCCTGCAAAAGGCAATTGCTAGGGTCTGGCTGAGCCAGTGTCAGGCCTAACCACTTTGTGCTAGCTGTACCTGGAACATTAGAGAGGAAGCGATGTGCAGGAGGTGAAAGACCTGAAGATGAGAGAGGCGATGTACAGGAGGAGAAATGGAGAGTATATACTGGACTGTATATAGTTGTTCCAAGCAGGTTCTACCAATTCTACTGGGCATCCCATATTTCCCTTACCCCATCTAAGTTCAATCCCCTCAATAAAAAAAAACAAAAAAAAAACACATGGACTGTTCTATGTCTCTGAGTGTTTGAGAAGTGAATGCCGGGCTGGACAGGGTGACAGACAATCCAACATTTCAGCAGCCCCCATATACGAAATTTCAGCAGCCCCCACGGGGGGGGGGGGGGGGTACCCCGTTACATACCGTATATATGTTAAAATATCCAATGTCTTCACTCTTCATGTACTGTGCTTATCCTTCACCAGATAGGGTGCCTGCTCACCTCAAAGCAATGAACAGCACATCCATCAAACTCCCACCCAGATAAATCTTGTCTCCTCCTTGATTGCCAATAGACCAGTCCACTGCCCGAACCACTCCTCCAATTCAGCTCACATGTCAACATGTCATATAAGGCAAAAGGGCATAGACATAGTGTACTCTGTTTGATAGCTTTAACCTCCCTGGCGGTAATCCCGAGTGTGGCTCGGAGTGGCTTTTCAGTACCAAAAGTGGTAACCCTGAGCCACACTCGGTATCGCATAGCAGTATCCTGGTACAGTTATTTACCTTGTCCCCAGGATCCTGCGATGTCCTCCCACTGTGTCTGCCGGCTCCGTTCCCTGGGAGCGTTGCGAAAGACGGGGACGGAAAACGGCGCCAAATTCAAAAAGTGAAACACACATAATACATATAGTACACTGTAATCTTACAGATTAAATTACTGTATCCAGTCATTTCACATCCCTTTTGTCCCTAGTGGTTTGTCCAGTGCCCTGCATGCAGTTCTATATTATAAATACTGTTCTTTCTGCCTGGAAACTGGAGATTGTCCGTAGCAACCAAAACTGTCCCTTTACATCAAAAGCGGTTTTAGACCAGCTAGAAAACAGCGATAATAAATTAGAATCACTTGCAGAATTGAGCGATAGTGATTTGTAGGAAAATTCGTCATCAAACACTGAAAGTAATAACAGCGACAATTCTGCAACTGAGCAAATTTCTGTGTATTTGATTTGATTACATTATTGAATAATTTTTATTATTATTATATTATTATTTGTTATAATTATTTATAGTTATTTATTATATTATAATATATGATTTCGCGTTTCAAACTTTATCATACCCGGGATGTCTACTAGACTCTTGTTTGGACAGATTTAAGTGTGTTATTCCTAAGAATTACAGGCCTACAATATAAAAAGCCAAATTTCCATGCAAAACAATTGTACCACTTTGAGCATCAAAAATCTGAAATACAGTGGCTTGCGAAAGTATTTGGCCCCCTTGAACTTTTCAACCTTTTGCCACATTTCAGGCTTCAAACATAAAGATATAAAATTTTAATTTTTTGTGAAGAATCACCAACAAGTGGGACACAATTGTGAAGTGGAACGAAATCTATTGGATATTTTAAACTTTTTTTTAGCAATTAAAAAACTGAAAAGTGGTGCGTGCAAAATTATTCGGCCCCTTTACTTTCAGTGCAGCAAACTCACTCCAGAAGTTCAGCGAGGATCTCTGAATGATCCAATGTTGTCCTAAATGGCTGATGGTGATAAATAGAATCCACCTGTGTGTAATCAAGCCTCTGTATAAATGCACCTGCTCTGTGATAGTCTCAGGGTTCTGTTGAAAGTGCAGAGAGCATCATGAAGACCAAGGAACACACCAGGCAGGTCCGTAATACTGTTGTGGAGAAGTTTAAAGCCGGATTTGGATACAAAAAGATTTCCCAAGCTTTAAACATCCCAAGGAGCACTGTGCAAGCGATCATTTTGAAATGGAAGGAGTATCAGACCACTGCAAATCTACCAAGACCTGGCTGTCCCTCTAAACTTTCAGCTCAGACAAGGAGAAGACTGATCAGAGATGCAGCCAAGAGGCCCATGATCACTCTGGATGAACTGCAGAGAACTACAGCTGAGGTGGGAGAGTCTGTCCTTAGGACAACAATCAGTCGTACACTGCACAAATCTGGCCTTTATGGAAGAGTGGCAAGAAGAAAGCCATTTCTCAAAGATATCCATAAAAAGTCTCATCTAAAGTTTGCCACAAGCCACCTGGGAGACACACCAAACATGTGGAAGAAAGTGCTCTGGTCTGATGAAACCAAAATCGAACTTTTTGGCCACAATGCAAAACGATATGTTTGGCGTAAAAGCAACACAGCTCATCACACTCAACACACCATCCCCACTGTCAAACATGGTGGTGGCAGCATCATGGTTTGGGCCTGCTTTTCTTCAGCAGGGACAGGGAAGATGGTTAAAATTGAGGGGAAGATGGATGCAGCCAAATACAGGACCATTCTGGATGAAAACCTGTTGGAGTCTGCAAAAGACCCGAAACTGGGACGGAGATTTATCTTCCAACAAGACAATGATCCCAAACATACAGAAAAATCTACAAAGGAATGGTTCACAAATAAACGTATCCAGGTGTTAGAATGGCCAAGTCAAAGTCCAGACCTGAATCCAATCGAGAATGTGTGGAAAGAGCTGAAAACTGCTGTTCACAAACGCTCTCCATCCAACCTCACTGAGCTCGAGCTGTTTTGCAAGGAAGAATGGGCAAGAATTTCAGTCTCTCGATGTGCAAAACTGATAGAGACATACCCCAAGCGACTTGCAGCTGTAATCGCAGCAAAAGGTGGCTCTACAAAGTATTAACGCAAGGGGGCCGAATAATTTTGCACGCCCCACTTTTCATTTTTTTATTAGTTAAAAAAGTTTCAACAATCCAAAAGATTTCGTTCCACTTCACAATTGTGTCCCACTTGTTGGTGATTCTTCACAAAAAAATAAAATTTTATATCTTTATGTTTGAAGCCTGAAATGTGGCAAAAGGTTGAAAAGTTCAAGGGGGCCGAATACTTTCGCAAGCCACTGTAATCATACCGCCAGAGAGGTTAATAAATACCCCGCAATAAAATTACATTTACAAGATATAAAATCAACAGCACTAAAAGGATCTCTCCAGCCAGCTCACCACCATGTATAGCGTAATCCCGGCATTACGTCACAAGGCTTGGCTCCTCCCTAGATGCATTCCGCCCCATTACTGGGCCTCCTCAGTAGGCCTACAAGAGATATAAATAAAGAGTCTCCATCTCCATACTGTCATAGTCCAGTACCTAGCTAGATTACTATTATGTTATGCTATAATTATATTATATAATCATTGTTGTATTTACTACTGTAGACTCTGTTAAACACTGGACTCCTGAAGAACCAGCATATCCAGCTGTGAAACACATAGGGACGACACCTTTCCTCCCTCTGTTTTACCTGTGAAGCCAAAAGAAGAGATTATTTTGGGCCTGTGACATGATTGATTGTATAATATTATAGTATCGGATGGGGGTACATACTTTATAAGGTGCACCAAACTTTATTATTATCAGGATCATTTCTTTTAGAAAGGGAGTATGTGTTATTCCGATTTATGATTTTATGTTTCATACATATAAAATATACATTTTATCAAATTACAATGTAATGTTTTTTTGATACTGTTAAAAACCCATGTGCATGAGTGGTTAAGTAGTTTCTAATTCTATCTCTTGAGCAAAGACCCTTTTTATTGCATGCTAATAGTCTGCTGACCTTGTCATGTACTAGGACCCCTAGATCCTTTTCCATCCTCGATTTCCCCAGAGATTTCCCCCCAGCGTGTAACTTGCATGCATATTTTTATCTCCCAAGTGCATTACTTTACATTTTCCCATCTGAACCTAATCTACCAAATAGCTGTCCAGCCATCTATTTTATCTAGGTCTTCATGTAAAGTTTCTATATCCTGTTGTGAAGTTATTGCCCTGCTTAGTTTTGTATCGTCAGTTTTTTATTATTATTATACAAGATTTGTATAGCTTATGAACAAGTTAAACAGAATTGGTGCCAGGACAGACCCCTGGGGTACCCCACTCACAACTCTAAACCATTCAGAAAATATGCCATTAATCACCACCCTCTGGACCCGCTCTTGTAATCAGTTTTCTATCCAGATATATACCATGTCATCAATGCCAAATTACCTTGATTTGTAAATGAATCATTTGTGTGCTACTGTTTCAAATGCCTAGTGAAATCTATGTACACTACATCCACAGGCCTTCCTCCATCCAAATTACAGTTCATCTTCTCAGCGAATGTTCAAAGGTTGGTCTGGCAAGAATGGTTGTTCATAACTCCATATTGGTTACTATTAATTAACCTATTTTCATCGGCACATTTTTGGATATGTTCCCTTCTAATAGTTTACATACAATTAATGTCAGACTGACTGGTCTGTAGTTTCCAAGTATATATCTAGGCCCTTTTTTGAATATTGGTACATTTGCTTTTTAACAATCAGCTTGTACCTTTCCAATCAGTAAGCTGTCCTTAAAAAAAATAGAAACAATGATCTGGCTATGATCTGCTAATTGCATCACTAAGTTATTTGAGAATTCTTGGGTTCTTGGGTACATTACGATTTCGTAGTCTTTTTTTACACTAGTCTCCTAGTTTCTGTGAGCCACAATGGTACATTCAATATAATGTTATTAATATTACTGTCTTGTTTATTATACCTCTCTTTTTCTTTCCTATAAACTGAGGAGAAGAATGTTTTAAGACAGTTGATTTCTCCCTGTCACTTATGGCCAAGTTCACCTGATTATCTTTTATGGGGTCAATATGTGATGACCTCCTCTTTTTACTACTAATATACAGTAATATGCAAAAGTTTTAGGCCGTGTAAAAATTGCTGCAAATTAAGAATGCTTTCAGAGATGGAAGCAGTAATAATTTATTTTTATCAATTAACAAAATGGAAAGTAAATGAATGCAAGAAAAGCCCAAATCAAATCATTATTTGGTGTGAACACCCTTTGCCTTCAAAACAGCATCAATTAATTACTAGGTACACTTGCACACAGTTTTTGAAGGAATTTAGCAGATATGTTGTTCCAAACATCCTAGAAAACTAACTGCAGATCTTCTGTGGATTTAGGTTGCCTCAAATCCTTGTGTTGTTTTTTTTTATATAATCCCAGACAGACACAGTGATGTTGACCATTCTTTACTGTTGTCTGCAGACACTCATTATTCTACCGTTTTCCAGTCCTTCCTGCTACAGCCACATTATTCAAATTTTGGCTCATCAGTCCAGAGCACCTGCTGCCATTTTTCTGCACCCCAGTTCAGAAATGCATGTTTTCATGCATAGTTGAGTTGCCTAGCCTTGTTTCCATGTCGGTGGTATGGCTGTTGAAGACCGCTTCTGGACAGACTTCCCTGGACAGTAGACGGGTGTACTTGGGTCCCACTGGTTTCCACCAGTTCTGTGCTGATGGCACTGCTGGACATCTTCTGATGTCGAAGGGAAGTAAGCATGATGTGTCTTTCATCTGCTGCATTAAGTTTCCTTAGCCGACCACTGTGTCTACGGTCCTCAACGTTGCCGGTTTCTTTGTGCTTGAACAGCACATCCTGGAATCCCAGGTTGAAATCTTTACCTGCGAGAGACTTTGCTGATGCAGTATAATTACCTTGTGTCTTGTTCCTGTGCTCAGTCTTGCCATTATGTATGACCTGTGGCATGAAACTGTCATCCACAACCTCACCTTAGCAGCAGCGTGTGGCTGTTTATCACCCATTTTTAAGCCTCCTACACAGCTGTTTCTGTTTCAGTTAATAAGTGTGTTTCAACCTACATATAAAATTGATGATCATTAGCTTCTGCTTTGTATAATTGGTTAATGATACACCTGACTCTAATCCTACAAAATCCCTGACTTTGTGTAAGTGTACAAGGTGTGCAAATGTAAGAATTGATACTGGTTTGAAAACCAAAGGGTAGTCACACCACATATTAATTTGATTTAGATTTTTATTCTGTTCGCTCACTTTGCATTTTGTAAATTGATAAAAATAAACAATTAAAATAAACTTTGTAAAGAATAACCAATTACATGCAAGGAAAATAAAAAGTAGAAGCAGTATTTTTGCTTGCACATTATTGGATGAAAGAAATTAGCAGAGCTTCACCTCATGCATTAAGGGAAAATTATCTTGCAAAGTGAACAGCATATTTGCCTAGTAAATCAACCCATTAATTAGGTAACACATCCAGCTGTTTATGCTCAAGTTTGTTCTTAAATATAATTTCCCCTTTTAGGAGGGTAGTCAACCAGATAACTCCAAGTAAGACTAATGCAGCGTACACACAAGCAGACTTTTCCTCCGGACTGGTCCGACGGACCGAGTCCGGCGGACAATCCGATCGTGTGTGGGCTTCATCGGACCTTCAGCGGACTTTTCCAGTCGAAAATCTGACGGACTTTAGATTTGAAACATGCTTCAAACCTTTCCGACGGACTCGAGTCCCGCCAAAAAATCCGCTCGTCTGTATGCTAATCCGATGGACGAAAACCCACGCTAGGGCAGCTATTGGTTACTGGCTATCAACTTCCTTATTTTAGTCCGGTCGTACGTCATCACGTACGAATCCGTTGGACGTTGGTGTGATCGTGTGTAGGCAAGACTGTTCGTTCAAAAGTCAGTCGGAAGTCCGTCAAAAGTCTGACGAAAGTCCGCCGGAATGGCCGTCGGACTTTTGTTGCCGAAAAGTCCGCTCATGTGTACGCGGCCTTATGGGTCACAGAAATCCTTTTTCAAGGTCCAAGTTTGCAAGTATAGCTGTAAAGTTTATTGACAGAATGGTAAAATAAATCGCCTCTAAATGTATAAATATATTATTATTAAAAAGGCTAGGTCAGAACATGTTGCCAACAAAAAAAAAAACATGATCAGGGGAAGCTGGTCACAAGTGACAGGGAGAAGTCAACTGTAATAAAAACATTCTCCTTCTCAGTTTATGAGAAGAAAGAGGAGGGGTATGATAAACAATACAGTGCTGCTAATAACATTATATTGAATGTACCATTGTGCTGACAGAAAGCTTTGTTTATGATACTGTAGATTAGAAATACTTAAAGCGGGGGTTCACCCACACCGCCAAAAAAAAAGAATATTAAAAGCCAGCAGCTACAAATACTGCAGCTGCTGACTTTTAATACATTGCCACTTACCTGTCCAGGGGTCCAGCGATGTCGGCAGGGGACGCCGAGAACCCGCTCGGTTCTCGGCAGCTGCCGCCGCCATCCTAGGTGAGGGAATCAGGAAGTGAAGCGTTGCGGCTTCACTTCCCGGTTCCCTACTGCGCATGCGCGAGTCGCGCTGCGCATCCCTAGTGGTCCCCGCTCTCTGCTGGGAGCTGTGTGTTCCCAGCAGACAGCGCGGTCGGGACAGAAGAAGCATAGACTCCCATGGGAGTCTATGCCGGAAGTAGGTGCAAATACCTGTCTTTGACAGGTATCTGCACCCCCCTCCCCCCTGAAAGGTGCCAAACGTGACACCGGAGGGGGGGAGGGTTCCGAAAAGCGGAAGTTCCATTTTTGTGTGGAACTCCGCTTTAATGTGAAAAAATCACCATGACCAGATGACTTACACCTAATAGGGCGTACACACGGTCAGACTTTTCGGCTACAAAAGTCCGACGGACGCCGACGGACCAAATCCGGCAGACAATCCGATCATGTGTGGGCTTCCCCGGACTTTCAGCGGACTTTTCCAGTCGCAAATCTGACGGACTTTAGATTTGGAACATGCTTCAAATCTTTACATCGTAACTCCGCCGGACCCAGAAATCCGCTCTTCTGTATGCTAGTCCGACAGACAAAAACCCATGCTAGGGCAGCTATTGGCTACTGGCTATCAACTTCCTTATTTTAGCAATACACTGCGCAGTGTATTGCTGTCACCCAGGGGCACGCTGGATTATTTGTATCCTGAATATGCAGCGATGGGATTGTATTGAGCCTTCAGCATTGCTGATACTAAATCCAGGATCTAAGTGGTGAATCCGGTGTTGGCCCTCCTCCCTCTAATGGCTGCTCCCTTATTTAGGAATATTGTTTACATGCCCCTGCTGAGATATTTAGCTATATCTAATATACTTTCTTACTGCTGATTGAACTTTATCATGCTACCGTGACTTGCATAATTTTGCTTTCCAATTTAAGATAGAGAGACATATTTCCTTCTCTGTCTCATCTGTGAACCTTGGCCGTGTCCTGAGGAAGCCTAACGGTGAAACGCGTAGACATACAAGGGCTCACTGCACAATAATCATAGATGCTATATGTTACAATTGTCATTGTTTTTTACATATTGTATTTTTCAATAAATTTATATTTTTTATACTGCTATATCTTCTCCACTGGTTTAATACAGTACCTCACAAATGCTTACTTTACAAATGTAGGTATTTTGGCATTGCTGAGATCGTATGTGCCTAGATAGAAAACTGGTTGCAGGAGCTTGTCCAGAGGGTGGGGATTACTGGTATATTTTCTGAATAGTATAAAGCTGTGAGCAGTGTGCCCCAGGGTTCTGTCCTGGGACCAAATCTGTTTAACTTGTTCATAAACTATATAAAGGTCGGAATATTTCATTCAATCTCAGTGTTTGCTGATGATACAAAGCTAAGCAAGTAATAACTTCACAACAGGCTATGGCAACTTTAAAAGACCTAGTTTAAATAGAGGGGTGGGCAGCTATATGGCAGATGAGGTTTAATATTGAAAACTGTAAAGTAATGTACATGGGAACTAAAAATAGGCATTCAATTTACTCACAAGGGGAGAACCTCTGGGAGAAATTGAAAATGGAAAAAGATCTGAAGGTCCTAGTAGAAGACAGACTCAGCAGCAGCATGCAATGTCAAGCTGCAGCTAGCAAGGCTAGCAGGCTATTATCATGCATTCAAAAGGGTATTTACTTAAGAGATAAAACTATAATTCTACCACTTTTAAAAACTCTAGTTTGGCCACATCTTGAATATGCCGTCCAGTTTTGGCCACCAATCCTGATGAAGGATGCTCTTGAACTGAGAGACCAGAGAAGGGAAACAAAGATAATAAGGGGTCTGACGCACCTCAGTTATGAGGAACAATTACAAACATTAAACTCTTTCTCCCCAGAGAAGAGACACTTAAAAAGGAATATGATTGCAATATACAAATTCATAAACGGTGACTGTATCATTGGGAGAAAACAATTTATTCAGAGTTCTGTAAAGAAGACATGTGACCACACAATGAAGTTGGACAAGAAGCAATCCAGTCTTAAATTGTCTAAGGAGTTCTTTACTGTTTGAGCGATAAGGATGTGGAACTGTCACGGGTCAGGGGTCAGGCTTAGAGGCCAGTAGCTATAGCAGTGGAAAGGTTGCATAGAAACCAGCAGGATAAATGCACAGGCAGGTACCCCTGGCTGGTGACAAGGGCTCATCAGAGCTCCTGATGGTGGAGATGGGATTCGCTGTGTGCTAGTCCTCAGAATCACCCCACCAGGAGGTGAGCAAGTTAGGATCTGATAGTAGAGGTAGCAGGTAGGGATCAAGTAGAAGTGTACTCGGTAAACAAGCCAAGGGTTGGTAACAAGTGGTTGCAGGTTGGGATCAAATGGAAACATAGTTGAGAAACAAGCCAAAGATTGGTAACAAGTTGTAGGTTGGGATTAAGCGAAAGCGTAGTCGAGGAACAATCTAAAGGTCAGTAACCAGTGGTAGTTAAGATATGGATGGAGCATAAGGATCAAGATATTGCCTGGATAAGAGCAAAATAATCTGGTAAACGGGAAGTGCAGAGACATGGATTAAATAGGAAGTTCATGGGAGAAGCAAGGAGTTCAAGGTTTGCCAGAGACAAGATAGAGAGTAGGATTGTCCAAGGGATCAGGTAGGAAGCTGTCCAGTATCTGTCCAGTATCTCAGATGGTACAGTAAGAAGAGCTACTGCGAGATGCCACAGAGGTCCTGGGCTCTGATCTGGATCCTGACAAGAACTCCATTCCACATTTGGTGATGTCAGCTGGAAGTTTAGATAAATTCAAAAGGCTATTAGATGTGTTTCCTAGCAAACACAATGTACACGGAATTTGAAAATGGCAGCAACATAAAAGCACACCCCCCGGATGGACGGGTGTCTTTATTCAACCCTAACAACTCTGGTGGCCTTCTGTTGAATGTTGCCTATTAGATTCTTGTGATCGATGGCAGCCCATTCATTAGGGGCGCAGGGGCGTTGCCCCTCTAATCCATGCACCCAGCCCCTAATTTACATGCAGGGTGCCGGACACATGGATTTCTTTGGGGTTTTTTTTTAAGCACGTGACTAGAGCCTGAGACTCTAATTGGCTTCAAAAAAGGGGTGAACTTGGGGTGCAGAGCACTGCGCATGAGCCCACCCACTTGTGTGACATTAGCGAATTAATATTCGCTAATGTCGGGGGGCATAGCGACTGCCCAATGTGATGGCTGCCTAAGCTGGGAGCTCCTCACAATCATCAGGGAAATCGCACTCCACAGAAGCCCTAGAAGAAATCCAGTCTTATCATCTGGTGCCTATTGCTGCAGGGACCCTCTGGCCATGCCTCACAGAAAGAGGGAACTGCAACAGCCCCGTAGGTTGTCAGGTTTCTGCCTGACAGTGTCCTGTGGTACACAACAAAATGATGGTGGTTTCCGCAACTCGCGGCCTGCTGCTGGACCTCTAGCGGCGGCACCATTTTCTTGTCTCCCAACTACACATACAAAAGCAGCATGGGGTTCAGGAGCCTTTACCCCTAGACTTAATAGCCCATCAAAGTCCAAACCACTCAGGGACACTCCACAACCATGTGCGGAGGACATGCAAGGGGAGGGTGGTTCTGAAACAAACATACCACCTTTATCTCCTCATGTTGACCCGATAGCAGCATTTCCCACTACAGGTCATCCAGCGTCAGATACCATGCTTAAGGACATGCTACTCTCGCTCAGAGCATCATTACAATCTGACATCCTAATCTGTATCAATCAGCATAAGGCAGAGATCCAATAGCTGGGAGACCGGGTGGACCATGTAGAAACTTCACCTAGTGAGTTCACTAAAAATATTCGCTAATGTCTTACTGCTTCTCCTCCCGGCCAATCAGGAAGCGGGTCCTGAGACCCGATTGGCCAGGGAGCCTTAGGACTCCCAGCCAATTGGGTCTCAGGACCCACTTCTTGTTCGGCTGGGAGGAGAAGCAATGGCCCGGCACTTCCTACGGCAAGCTGCAGCAGGTGGAGAGGCAGCTTCCAGGAGCCCTACCCTTGATCCACCACTACCTCCTAAGGTAAGGACACGGATGGCGTCTGACCCGTCCGGGCGGGGGGGTGCTAGTGCAAATGAGGGGGCAAGGGGCAGCTTCCAGAAGCCTGCACCACCTTCCATCACGGCCCACCGTCCAATCGCCGCCTCCCTGTCCGTCTCCCACGCACAGGGGGGTAGCGGGTGTATGGGACAGAGGGCAGGTTTGTTTGCCCCCCCCCCCAGCCGCCACTGCTTGTGATACTTTAATATTTGATCTTCTTTGTACGCTTGTGATAACTAACAAAATTATTTTATTCCTCCCTCAAGGTGATTACCGACTGCATGTTTTCTTTTTGTCTAATAATCTAATAATCTCATTATAAACTTGTAGTATTAATTTTGTGATCATGTTTCTAGGGCATTACATATGCTTTCTGACACAATAATTATTTTCTGTATGGAAATGTCTATACAGTTTCCCAGTCAGTTAAAAAAAAACTGCACATTTAAAATGCTCCATCAAATAACAAGGTTATGCACGTGAAAAAAAAAGGGTTTTGGGTTATACTGTTAAAGTGTTGGTGTTTATGACTTAATGTTTTAATTATAATTTGTTTGGGGGAAAGAGGTATATTTTTTCTATATAATTTTGATAGATTGTTTTTTTGGAGGTCCGTAAGCCTGAACTTCTTTCTGACACAGGCAAAGCTGCCCTTTGCTAGCAGCACATCACCACATACTATTGCGTTCTAGTTTACTGCACCAAATCACCAAAACACCTTTCTGTGCTGAGAGTATTGCCCTACGCAATCCCAGCACAGTGACCAGCGGGGACCAGAAAACACTCGATGCATACTTGCGACCAGGAGCTTTTCGATCATGTGACCTTTATGACAGCCAATCACAGTGGTCACAAGACCCAAATGTCTGTCTCCGCCTCCGCATTTAGAAGCTCCTAAATGGCTAATCCAATATTAAGGTCTAATAACAATGCTCAGTTTATTATCCATTTGCTTTGCAAAAAGTCCTGTAATTGTAATTGTTATTGTAATGGGCACACAAGACATGCCTGTTTGAACTCAGTTGCTGTAACTGCATCTATTTCAGTAAAAGCAACAACTTCCACATCCTCACCCTGGGTACTAGTAACTGCCGGTAAGGGTAACCATGACAAAAAACCAACAGTGAAATTTTTCAAACCCAGTTTGTAATGTATTTTGTTGTTAAATTGGATAGCCTTGCTGAATATCTGGTTTTTGCTTTCTTTTTCGCCCTAGTCCTTTTGTGGTAGGCAGTGTAGTTAAAAGCATATGGTCGGATCACAAGGTACACTTGACTCCACAGACGTGTTCTCCATTGTCCTGTTGCTTTGCATGGTCTGCATGGCACCATGTAAAAACCGCACAAATGCTATAGTCTAAATAGGGGGTAGGCAACCTTTTGAGCACAGTGGGCTGAAAAATGTGTTCAAAGAAATTGAGTCTGCTCATTTTATAACAAAAAAATGTTAACTTCACACTCTCAATCACGAAAAGGATTTTTATAAAGTAAATGCTGTAAACTACTTTAGTAGTGAGAAATTAACATACTGCACTCTCACACCTCAGATCAGCACCAATTCCTGCACCTACACACCTCAGATTACTGTACCCCCTGCAAATCTGTCCCACCACTGTACCCCCCTGCACACCTGCCCCACCTCTGTACCCCCCTGCTTTCCTGCCCCACCACTGTAACCCCCTGCTCATCTGTCCCACCAATACACCTCCTTTCACATCTGCCCCACTGCTCTACCCCCCTGCTTTTCTGTCCCACCACTAAACCCCCTGTACATCTGCCCCAACACTGTACCCCCCTGCTCATCCTTCCCACCAATACACCTCCTTTCACATCTGCCCCACTGCTCTACCCCCCTGCTTTTCTGTCCCACCACTGAACCCCCTTCACATCTGCCCCAACACTGTACCCCCCTGCTCTTCTGTCTCACTGCTGAACCCCCTTCTCATCTTTTCCACCACTGTACCTCCCTGCACATCTGCCCCACCACTGTACCCTCTTCTCATCTATGATTTGCATGATATGCAGAGTGGTAAAAAGGAAACAGAGATGAGATACATCTACCTGTCCTGGCACACTCATCCCACTGATCCACCTCTCACATCCAGCCCACATGCTTGTATGTGATGTATATGATGTATGTGATGTCACATACAAGCATCTGGAATGGATGTGCAATGCTGAGCTCAGGTCAGGGGTATTTTCTGAAAGCAGTGGGCCTGTGTGCAGGATCATAAGTTGGGCCCCTGCAGCTGAGAAAAAGTGCGGCGCTCTGCACCACAGGAAAAGTTGGGTGTAATTTTCATTGCGCTAAATACTGACTGTGGCTTAAAGGGACACAGAGTGCAGGGATTCAGTAGTAAGTAACACAAAGGTTCAGGAATAATGTCAACAAAGTTCCCAGAAGCTCAACAGTAATTTCACAAACTATCACCTGATTGTAGTTTTCTCAATCACAGTGAAATCCCTTCTTGGAGATTGATAGTGGCAACCAAACGAGTCATCTTCCTCTAGATGGTGGACGGGGTTAGCAGGACTGTGATTGGCTTCAGCAGTGGCCAATGACAGTCCTCCTCCTCCTGGAAACAGGGACCGCCCCCCCCCCCCCCCAGCAGAACTGCACCCAATCTCTTCCCCATCACAAAAGCTGACGATCGTAGCTACAGCAAAGTTAGAGAACCAAACAATGTTTCCCATCTCTTACAATGTGTGGGGGTGCAGTGCCTCCCCCTCAGTGCAGGGGCGGTGTGGGGAAGTCTGAAATTGGAATGCATTTATGTCTCATTGACACTTCCCTGCGCTGCTCTGCTGATGGGGAGGGGGTAGAGTGCTGGCAAAAGAGGCTTTGTGTGCCGCTTGTGGCACCAATGTCGGGGGTTGCATACCCCTGGTTTAAAGCATCTGTAGTAACAATGGTAGATCGAGAGGGATAAAATAATCAATATCTATAAAAGTAAAGCCTTAACCAGCAACTCTACTTTGGTTGAGGAAAAAGCAATCCCGTCTGGGCGATCAATGTGCATGCAAAGATTTTAACAAACTTTGTACCATTATATACTTTGGATACTGATTCTGAATAGGAGTGACTGGTGTAAATCAGCTAGTGCACTCTTTGTGTTCTACTGAGAAAAGCTGTAGGGTCCGTGTCCCTCTAGATGTATTAACCTTTGTAGAGTATCTCACTAAAACTAAAATTTCTATTGCAAAGTTTAAAATTTGATTTGTATCTTAGTGCAGACATCAACCAATCATACAATCGTTACTGGGGGAGTTACTATATTGCATTGAATTTTACAGAAAATTACAGCAGCTGCAGATTGAAAAGGAAAGGTAATTTTAATAACATTAACCTTTTTCCTGCCAGAGCAGTTTTTCAATTTTTTGGAAACATGTTTAAAAAAATCAAGTCAGCGCTAGGTTATGCTAGGTACACACAGGGAGTTTTTTTTGTTACACCCAGAGGGCTGAAAGAAAAAACACTGACAGGATGCCGCGCTAAGAAGTTAATGTAGCGATCTCCCCCCTGAGCTATTTTGCAGCGATTCCCCCCCCCCCCCCCCCCCGCCGGAACACACTGATCAGCACTCACAGTCATTGGCTGCAAGCGCTGTTTGGATGCTGGTTTTCCAGCATACCTGTTCGATAAAAGCCGGTTGTTATAATGGCTTCTGTCAGACAGGCTGCGGTACACATGGGGCAAATGTCGGCTGGTTTTTTTTGAACCGGAAATATTCAGCCTGTGTGTACCAGCCTTTATATATTTAATCATACTGTACATCTCCCTGAAATATATTGCCCCCTCCCTTATAAAAAAAAGTAGGTCATATAATGCCTTTCAACAAAGGATAGGTTATACAGGATCTAAAGCAGCTTTAGATGTTGACAGGTTCTTTTTAATGAGACATCATGGGTCTAATGCAGCGTACACACGGGCGGACTTTGCGACGGACTTTCCGACGGACTTTTGACAGACTTCTGACGGACTTTTTTTCTTTACGAACGGACTTGCCTACACACGACCGAACTACAGACGGACTTGCCTACACACGACCGGACTTTCCGGCGGACCTAGTTCCTGATGGAGTTACGGCGGACTTTCCAAATGAACGGACTTGCCCACACACGAACAAGTCGTTCATTTTGAACGTGACTCGGGTACGACGGGACTAGAAAAGGAAGTCAATCTCGCCGCTTTTATTGGCGAGATTGATGCCTTGCGAGCCCCGTCGTGGGACATACCAGGCCCTTAGGTCTGGTATGGATTTTAAGGGGAACCCCCTACGTCGAAAACATGGCGTGGGGGTCCCCCCAAAACCCATTCCAGACCCCTATCTGAGCACGCAGCCCAGGCCGCATGCCCTCAACATGGGGGGTGGGTGCTTTGGGGGAGGGGAGCACCCTGCGCCCCAACCAACCCCAAAACACCTTGACCCCATGTTGATGAGGACAAGGGCCTCTTCCCAACAACCCTGGCCGTTGGTTGTCGGGGTCTCCAGGCCGAGGGCTTATCGGAATCTGGGAGCCCCCTTTAATAAGGGGGCCCCCAGATCCCGGCCCCCCACCCTATGTGAATGACTATGGGGTACATCGTACCCCTACCCATTCACCTAGGAAAAAAAGTGTAAAAAAAAACACACTATACAGGTTTTTTAAGTAATTTATTAGACAGCTGCGGGGATCTTCTTCCGACTTTGGGGGTCTTCCTCTGACTTCGGGGGTCTTCTTCTGACTTCGCTGCTTTCTCTGGCCTCTTCTCCCAGTGTCGGGTTCTTCTCCCGCTCTCCGGCCTCTTCTTCCGGTGTTCGACCTCTTCTCCCGGTGTCCGGTTCTTCTGCCGTCTCCTTCGCTATCTTCTGACGCTCTTTTGCTAGCGGTGGGCCGGACATCTGCGTCATCTTCTTCTCTCTTCTCTTCTCCCGATGTTGACACAACGCTCATCCCACTGTAATGGTGTGTGAGCGCTCCGCAATGACTTATATAGGCGGTGCCCCGCCCCCTTATGACGTCACGGTCCCGGGGCATGCTGGGACTGTGATGTCATAAGGAGGCGTGGTCACCGGGTGATGTTGACTATGCCCCCTTATGATGTCACAGTCCCAGCATGCCCAGGGACTGTGACGTCATAAGGACGGGGTCACCGCCTATATAAGTCATTGCAGAGCACTCACACACCATTACAGTGGGAGAGAGCGTCGTGTCAACATCGAAAGAAGAGAAGAGGGAAGAAGACGACACAGAAGTCCGGGCCACCGCTATCAAAAGAGCGGCAGAAGATAGCGGAGGAGCCGACAGAAGAACCGGACACCGGGAGAAGAGGTCGAACACCGGAAGAAGAGGCTGGAGAGCGGGAGAAGAACCGGACACCAGGAGAAGAGGCCGGAGACAGCGGCGAAGTCGGAAGAAGACCCCCGAAGTCGGAGGAAGACCCCCGAAGCTGTGTAATAAATTACTTAAAAAACCTGTGTAGTGTAGTTTTTTAATTGACACTTTTTTCCCTAGGTGAATGGGTAGGGGTCTGATGTACCCTATACTCATTCACATAGGGTGGGGGTCTGTGATCTGGGGGCCCCCTTATTAAAGGGGGCTCCCGGATTCCGATAAGCCCCCCGCCCGCAGACCCCAACAACCAACGGCCAGGGTTGTTGGGAAGAGGCCCTTGTCCTCATCAACATGGAGACAAGGTGCTTTTGGGTTGGGGGGGCCGCAGGGCAACCCCCTCCCCCAAAGCACCCACCCCCCATGTTGAGGGCATGCGGCCTGGTACCGTTCAGGAGGGGGGGCGCTCTCTCGTCCCCACCCCCTTTCCTGAACGGCCAGGCTGCATGCTCGGATAGGGGTCTGGTATGGATTTTGGGGGGACCCCACGCCGTTTTCTCGGCGTAGGGGGTTCCCTTTAAAATCCACACCAGACCTAAGGGACATTGTCGCCTCCCCCTTGCACTCGCCGCAATAGGAAAATTTGTTTTTCCTATTGCAGCAAGCTCGAGATATAGTACCCTGCCCTTGCGTCGCATCTGGTCTGTCGGACCAGCATACAGACGAACGGCTTTTCCATTAGGAACAGAGTCCGGCAGAGTTACGACATAAAGATTTGAAGCAGGTTTTAAATCAAAAGTCCGTCGGATTTCCAACCAAAACGGTCCGTCGGAAGTCAGATGCAGCCCACACACGGTCGGATTGTCCGCCGGATTCGGTCCATCGGACCAGTCCGGTCGAAAAGTCCGCCCGTGTGTACGCTGCATAAAAGATGTCTCACCTTTCCTCCAATGAAACTAATGGATTGAAGATCACCCTCCATTAGATTCTTCCTCTGACATAGTGCTTGGGGAAAGTGACACCAGGACCTGGAGTGATGTTTTACATGTTGCTTCAGGGTCAGTAACAGGAAGGGGAGATCAGCAAACAGATGAACCTCTCCCTCCCCCTCTACCCAGCGATACCCTGCACGCCAATGTCGATTCCATCACGCAGAGCCCAGGATACATGGTGGGTCGAGTGCACGTGCAGGAGGTCACACAGTAATAGGGTTGTGTGGAAATGATCCAGCAGCTGCATAGCTGCTGGATTGCTTCCTAAT
Source organism: Lithobates septentrionalis (assembly GCA_037952835.1). Lineage (NCBI taxonomy): Eukaryota > Metazoa > Chordata > Amphibia > Anura > Ranidae > Lithobates > Lithobates septentrionalis. The sequence goes on from JBBDGP010001438.1 coordinate 414,145, forward strand.
GACAGTCAGCTTGTTAGATTTACAAACACTCCCAGCAGCTGCAAGAGTGTGTGTAAACCCCCCAAGCCACCACTGTAGTTTCTACAGCAGTGGCAGTAAAAGGGTTAAATTACAATATGGCTTATTCTATATTATTTTTTTATATGCTATATTTTTTCAGGAAAGTGAATTTACACTTTAAGTAAACTGTAAAAACACCAAAAATCAATCCCCCGTATGTAAAATGCTACAAATAAAATCCACTAAACATGGACCACAATACTATTGTGCCAATTCGCGTAACAGTACTGGTCATCGTGATCAAGTGGTGATTAATCTTCACTACGCGCTCAAAAAAGAGTTAGGGCTCATTTACACTTGCTTCGACTTCAAGACACATTAAAGCGCCTACCGCTTCAACATGCTTTCTTTGATGTCTTTTTGATGCTTCTGCGATGCTTCAGTGGTGCTTCGATTAAGCTTCGGTGATACTTTTTTGAAGCTTTAATGAGGCTTAGCAGATGCCCTGTGTGTGTTCATATCTCATACCTGCAATTTCTCCAAAACAAAGCAAAGCTAAAGCTGAATTAAAGCCTCTCAAAAGCTTCAGATGCTTCAAGCAAGCTTTGTCATAGGCTTCTATGGAGGCTTTGAAGATGCTTTGAAGCACCACTAAAGCAACATAGGGTATAATTTTTAAAGTGAAGCAAAGCAAACACAAGGTGTACACAGGACTGTAAGCTAACCATTTTATTTAGTGACAGGAGCTTTGACTGGCATTTGGAGAGCTTTTTAAAAAGCCTGCCTGAAGCCATTTTTTTGAAGCAAGTGTAAACTAGCCCTTAATGTTTATTCACGCTGCTACCTGGAAAATGACAATCCACCAATGGGGCAGAACTGAGAACTGAATGTGACCTCTTAGGTTAATAAGAAGGTCAATAAGTTCTTATTCAGGATGGGTAAAGCACAAGTCAAGTTGATGCTTCTCCTAACATTCCCCAGATATACTCCAAGCAATATTTGATATCGAACAAAAGAGGGAGCTATATAGTATAGACATGACCTTTATAGTGTAGACATGACTTTATTAAACAAATGTAAAAAGTAGGTATAAAACCATGTCTTTTTAGAGCTGCACCAGCAGTTCAGGATCATTTGCTCAATGTTAGTAGGAGCCATGTACTGCAACTGTCCTTGTGTGTCCCATCAGAGCAATGACATCACTGTACTCTGGATACCACCCTACGTGTTTTGTCATGGACTTTGTCAGGACCAAAAAACAAGTTTTGGTTTTACATACACTTTAACAGCAATCCTTTACCCAAGCCCTGTAGTTCTTTATTTTCAAGTATCAGGGTACAATACATGCTTTTGAGTGAGGTATGGGAATATTTAAGCTGGCCCACCTTTAGAATGCTTTTTGGCAAGAGTTTGAGAGTGTTTTTTAAATCCCTTTCTATGTGTGTCTAACATTTCATTTCATTCACAACACTGTTGTAGAAGTCTGCAATTTTCGTGAAACATTTTTGCAAGTGTGTAATCATGAATGAAGACTATTGTTAATGATCTGCAGGAATGTTTGAAATTCAACGAAATGGAAAGAAAATCCTTTTCAACTGGACATTTAACCACTAAGAAATAACAATAATATCTTTGAACTTTATGTAAACATTTCTGGGCAAATACTACTGCAAAAAAAAGGCTATAGTGTGGATTTGTGCTGTGTGTAATCTGACCCAAAATTTAAGGTCCTGGTACAATTGCAAACTATCATTATGGAATGTGTAATGTTTGTAGCTATTTTAGAAAAGTAATTGTACGTTCTTAAAGAATGTTTTACTTTCTTACTTTCTGACAGGTGCACTGTGAGCTCAATAAAAAGTATAGTTTGATCACGCCTAACTCAGTGGTAAATGAAGTTGGTAAATAAACCTAAGAACAAAAGTGGAATATATTGCACCTTACCATTAGAGATCTGCTTAAAACTGTGTTTAACCCAAAACTAAAAATGTAATATGTTATAGCTTACCAATCATTAGATGCAGTGGCTGCATTAATTTTCTTTTTCTAGGCTCTTTTCCCTCTGTTTTCATCTGATGATCTGGCCAGTAACACACCTCCTGTATTAGAGTGCTTCCACTCTGGATAAATGAGCACAGGGGACACCTTTGGACAGCAACATTGTCAGTATGGAGAGAGAGGAATGTTCAATGTACTAGCAGATTTAATTTACACCAACAAATTGAGGGCAACCCCTAGCTAATACTTTGTACGCAGTCACAGCAAACTTTTTTTTTTAAAATAAAGGATTTACATAAATAAATAAAAGCTGATCATTGTAAGTACTCCATTTGTGGTAAAATATTTGTCTCATCTCTGTATACTTATACATTTGGAAGTGAGCTTATTCTTTTGGAAAACAACAGACTTACTAGCCAGATCACCAGATGAAAAAGAAAGAAAGAAAGAAAGGAAAGAAAGGAAAGAAAGGAAAGAAAAGAAAGAAAGAAAGAAAGGAAAGAAAGAAAGAAAGAAAGAAAGAAAGAAAGAAAGAAAGAAAGAAAGAAAGAAAGAGCATCTATCAAATCTAAGATTTGGCAAGCTGCAATATAATAAATGTTTTACCACTTGCGGACCGCCCACAGTGCATTTACTGCGGATGCCTTGCATGAACAGGCAAAGCGTCATACCCATACGTCATTTGGCCCACAGCTAACACATAATACCTGAGCCAATCACAGCACCCTGTACCATGTGATCAGCTGTAGCCAATCATAGATCACTAGTATTCACAGCTGTCATGAACTCAACCCATTCATGACAGTTCAAAGCATTGCTGGTGCAATGATCTTAATTGTACCAGCAGTCAAAGTAAATAAATAAATAAAAATAAAAATAATCCATGATCCCCCCCCCCCGAGTAGTACAATGTTACTATTGTAAGACTGAACTACTGCGATGAAAGTAATTTAAAAAAAAAATTGCAAAAAATAAGGCTAAAAAATATTTAATCACTTGCCGACTGGGCCATTGCAGAAAGACGGCAACAGCACGGTAGGCTAGTTCTGGGCGATCGTCTGTGGGATGTCATTCCAGAATGTTGCTCCCGCGCGCCCCCTGGGGTGCACACTCGGGAACATCCATGACCGCCGGGTCCTCTGGATCATGGTAAATAGCCGCTGATCGCGGGCGTTTACCACATGATCGTTCCGTCAAATGACGGAGCGATCACTTGTAAACAAACTGGCGTCACATCATGACGCCGGTTCCTCCCTCCCCTCTCTGTACCGATCGGTACAGTGCGAGGGGAGAGGGGGAGAGATGGCAGCAGCGCTGTGGGCTGGATGTTTAGTGCCAACAGCGCTGCTTAATGTAAATAATGGCAATACTCTGCAACACTGTGCAATACTCTGCAACACTGTGCAATACTCTGCAACACTCTGCAATACTCTGCAATAATCTGAAACACTGCAATACTCTGCAACACTGTGCAATACTCTGCAACACTCTGCAATACTCTGCAATACTCTGAAACACTGCAATACTCTGCAACACTGCAATACTCTGCAACACTGCGCAATACTCTGCAACACCGTGCAATACTCTGCAATACTCTGCAACACTGCGCAATACTCTGCAACACTGTGCAATACTCTGCAACACCGTGCAATACTCTGCAATACTCTGCAACACTGCGCATTACTCTGCAACACTGCGCAATACTCTGCAACACTGTGCAATACTCTGCAATACTCTGCAACACTGTGCAATACTCTGCAATACTCTGCAACACTGCAATACTCTGCAACACTGCGCAATACTCTGCAACACTGTGCAATACTCTGCAACACTGCGCAATACTCTGCAACACTGCGCAATACTCTGCAATACTCTGCAACACTGTGCAATACTCTGCAATACTCTGCAACACTGTGCAATACTCTGCAACACTGTGCAATACTCTGCAACACTGCAAAACTCTGCCAATACTCACCAATACTCTACCAATACTCGCCAATAGTCTACCAATACTTGCCAATACTCTGCCAATACTCGCCAATACTCTGCAATAAATTTTAACAGAAACAAAGAATTTTTTTTATCGAATTTTCAGTCTTTTTTTATTTATAGCGCAAAAAATTAAAAGCCCAGCGGTGATTAAATACCACCAAAAGAAAGCTCTATTTGTGTGAAAAAAAGGACAAAAATTTCATATGGGTACAGTGTTGCATGACTGAGTAATTGTCATTCAAAGTGTGAGAGCACCGAAAGCTGAAAATTGGTCTGGTTAGGAAGGGGGTTTAAGTGCCCAATTGTCAAGTGGTTAAAATATTAAAAAAAAATGTATTTAAATACATTTTTTTAAATGCTATCATGTGTCCATGACCACTGCTACACCAGTCATATCATAATGCTGTACTGCGCTGGTGACAGTATGTAAAAATAATTGTAAAAAAAAACACATTTTTTTAATTTACTTCATTTTTCAAAAAATTGTGACAAAAAAATTACAACTTCAAAAACTTGCCATGCCTCTTACTAAATACCTCAGACTGTTTGCTTTCCATAAAGGGGTAATTTGGAAGGCATTTGTAATGTCCTGACATTTCAAGGGCTTCAAGAAATGAGATCCGCCATCAGAACATCAGGATTGATCAATTTTCAAATGTTATATTTATACTCTACCATAGTTTGTAGACGCTATAACTTTCCTACAGACTAATGCCCCGTACACACGGTCGGATTTTCCGATGGAAAATGTCCGATCGGAGCGTGTTGTCGGAAATTCCGACCGTGTGTGGGCTCCATCGGATTTTCCGACACACAAAGTTGGAGAGCAGGAGATAAAACTTTCCGACAACAAAATCCGTTGTCGGAAATTCCGATTGTGTGTACACAAATCCGACGGACAAAGTGCCACGCATGCTCAGAATAAATAAAGAGATGAAAGCTATTGGCCACTGCCCCGTTTATAGTCCCGACGTACGTGTTTTACGTCACCGCGTTTAGAACAATCGGATTTTCCGACAACTTTGTGTGACTATGTGTATGCAAGACAAGTTTGAGCCAACATCCGTCGGAAAAAATCCTAGGATTTTGTTGTCGGAATGTCCGAACAAAGTCCGACCGTGTGTACGCCCTATAAATATTATACACTTATTCGGATTTCTTTTACCAAAGACATGTAGCAGAATACTTTTTGGCCTAAATTTATGAAGACATTTTTTTTTTAATTGGATATGTTTTATAACAGAAAATAGAAAATATTGTTTTTTGTTTTTTGTTTTTTTAAATTTTCAGTCTTTTTTCCTTTATATGTCAAAAAATAAAAAAAACAGTGGTGATCAAATACCACCAAAAAAGGCTCTATTTATGTGAAAAAAATATATTAATGTAATTTGTATACAGCGTTACATGACCACTCAATGGCCACTTTTAAAGTAGTGCAGTATTGAATAGCAAAAAGTAGCCTGGTCATGAAGGGGGTAAAATCTTCCAGACCCTAAGTGGTTAACCCCTAGGCACCAACACAGCTGTGCCAAGAGCACACACCCTGCCTGCTCCCGGCACAGTTACCAGCGGCTAATGGAACGCTCCTGATCACTTCTTTTGAACAGGAGCTTTTCCATCATGTGACCGCCATGACAGCCAATCATGGCGGTCACATGATAATAAACTCTGCCCCACTTCCTTACATCTGAAATCTCTTAAAGTGGTTAAGGTTCAGGGTTTAAACAAATGCCTGAAGACTTACCTGTTTGTCAAGAGCCATGTAAAAATAGTATTACTATGTTTGATAGATATAGTAAAAAATATAAAAAAGAGTGCCAACCCATAAAAAGTGCACTTAGAAAAAATTATTATGGTGATGCTGCTGCCTCTTGACGTGGCAAACAACATTCAAAAAAATGTGTATGTCATATAAGAAAGGTAGAGCGCTTCTTTAAAAAAATGTGCACTAACCAATTAACAAGAAAAAAAAAAATATATATATATATATCAGTAATAACTACACCATAAAAACTCAATATATAACTGTATGCCGACATTGATTAACCACTTAAGGACCGAGCCTCTTTTACTTTTAATTACTTAGAACCCCCAAACATTATACATTTTTTTTCCTAACACCCTAGAGAATAACTTTTTTGGAAAAAAATACACTTTTTTAAATGAAAAATAAGACAACAGTAAAGTTAGCCCAATTTTTTTTATATTGTGAAAGATAATATTACCTCGAGTAAATTGATACTCAACATGTCACGCTTCAAAATTGAGCCAGCTCGTGGAATTGCGACAAACTTTTATCCTTAAAAATCTCCATAGGCGATGTTTAAAAAATTCTACAGGTTGCATGTTTTAAGTTACAGAGGAGGTCTAGGGCTAGAATTATTGCTCTCGCTCTAACTATCGCGACGATGCCTCACATGTGTGGTTTGAACACCATTTTCATATGCGGGCGCTACTCACGTATGCGTTCACTTCTGCACACAAGCTCGTCGGGATGGGGTGCGTTTAAAAAATGTTTTTTCTTATTTATTTTACCTTTCTTTTACATTTTTACACTGTTTTTAAAAAAATTGTGTCACTTTTATTCCTATTACAAGGAATGTAAACATCCCTTGTAATAGAAAAAAGCATGACAGGACCTCTTAAATATGAGATCTGGGGTCAAAAAGACCTCAGATCTCATATTCACATTGAAATGCAATAAAAAAAAAAAAAAATGTTGTCATTTAAAAAATAAATTAAAAAAATGGCCCTTTAAGAGCTATGGGCGGAAGTGGCGTTTTAACGTCGCTTCCGCCCTGCAGTAAAATGGAGACGGGTGGGGGCCATCTTCCCCTCACTTGTCTCCATACCCAGGCAGGGGACAGACGCGATCACCTCCGCCGCTGCCGATGGCTCCGGTAAGCGGCGGAGGGCACCGGATCACGGCGGGAGGGGGGCCCCTCTCCCGCCGCCGACAAAAGTGATCTCGCGGCTAATGCGCTGCACAGACCACTTTTATCTTAAACCGGACCACTCACTGAAGAAGAGGATATGGAGATTATGGCAGCTAGTTGCTGCCGTAACAAGTAACAAGTACCGACGTATAACGACGTGAGCTGGTCCGGAAATGGTTAATCAAATAAAATATTCATATAACGTTCACAGTCCTATAAAGCTCCTCCCAACACTGTGCAGATGAAATAGGAAGTGTGTATCTTCTTTATGAATAATCTGTGCTCCACCATCTGATATAAGCAATACACGCTTACCACACAGCACTGGCCACAAATGACCAGCATGTCAGCATGTAACAAGGTGAGCCTAAGGATATGATAATGGAGGACATCAGCACTTTAATAATACCCCGAACAACAAAAGCCTCTCTCCATTATAGATGGTAATAATAAATGCCATGCAAAAAAAGTCTTTATAGTGTAGTAATATTATTCAGTAAATCCACAATATAAATAAAATACCAATACACTCACATGTACAGCTGCCGGAACAGCACCAATGCAAACAGCCTTTGTTATTCAGAAGGGGAATGCACTGTCGCTAATAGACTGTGGAGCCGGCGTGTGTTCCACGGATCGGAATGGCCACTGGCCGGAAGTGATGTCACGTAGGATCCAGGAAGTGAGGACAGCGGCTCCGCCTCAACTCGTTTCGCACTCTAGCATCCCCAGGAAGGTTAGTCAAAGACAAAGACTGTGAAATGGTTGACCTCACAATGTTAAAAGTTCACATTCTCTTAAATTAATCAGGATTGCACTACACTGAATATAGCATCAATAACAGCTTAACAGATGCGAAAAACAAAGATAAAAGAAAACTCTAGTAATGTAAACTGTGACATTGAAAAAGTGAGCTGATCTCACAAATACAGTGGGGCAAAAAAGTATTTAGTCAGCCACCAATTGTGCAAGTTCTCCCACTTAAAAAGACGAGAGAGGCCTGTAATTGTCATCATAGGTATACCTCAACCATGAGAGACAAAATGTGGAAACAAATCCAAACAATCACATTGTCTGATTTTTGAAATAATTTATTTGCAAATTATGGTGGAAAATAAGTATTTGGTCACCTACAAACAAGCAAGATTTCTGGCTCTCACAGACCTGTATCTTCTTCTTTAACCACTTAAGGACCGCCTCACGCCGATGTACGTCGGCAAGGCGGCACGGGCAGGCAAAATCACGTACATACACGTGATTTGCCTCCCGCGGGTGGGGGGTCCGATTGGAGGTCCTCTTTTGTTCCCCGGCGATCGGAGGTGAGGGGGAGGCCATCCGTTCGTGCCCCCCCCCCCTCGCGATCGCCGCCGGCCAATGGGAACATTCCTTTGCTGCTGTATGCTAAACAGCAGCAAAGGAAATGATGTCATCTCTCCTCGGCTCGGTATTTTCAGTTCCGGCGCCGAGGAGAGAAGACTGAAATTTGAGTGCACAAACACTACACACACAGTAGAACATGCCAGGCACACAAAACACCCCGATCCCCCCCCGATCGCCCCCCCGATCACCCCCCAATCACCCCCCCCCGTCACAAACTGACACCAAGCAGTTTTTTTTTTATTTTTTATTTTTTCTGATTACTGCATGGTGTCAGTTTGTGACAGTTACAGTGTTAGAACAGTTAGGGTTAGCCCCCTTTAGGTCTAGGGTACCCCCCTAACCCCCCTAATAAAGTTTTAACCCCTTGCTCACCCCCCGTCACCAGTGTCACTAAGCGATCATTTTTCTGATCGCTGTATTAGTGTCGCTGGTGACGCTAGTTAGGGAGGTAAATTTTTAGGTTCGCCGTCAGCATTTTATAGCGTCAGGGACCTCCATATACTACCTAATAAAGGTTTTAACCCCTTGATTGCCCCCTAGTTAACCCTTTCACCACTGATCACTGTATAAGTGTTACGGGTGACGCTGGTTAGTTCGTTTATTTTTTATAGTGTCAGGGCACCCGCCGTTTATTACCGAATAAAGCTTTAGCCCCCTGATCGCCCGGCGGTGATATGCGTCGCCCCAGGCAGCGTCAGATTAGCGCCAGTACCGCTAACACCCACGCACGCAGCATACGCCTCCCTTAGTGGTATAGTATCTGAACGGATCAATATCTGATCCGATCAGGTCTATACTAGCGTCCCCAGCAGTTTAGGGTTCCCAAAAACGCAGTGTTAGCGGGATCAGCCCAGATACCTGCTAGCACCTGCATTTTGCCCCTCCGCCCGGCCCAGCCCAGCCCACCCAAGTGCAGTATCGATTGATCACTGTCACTTACAAAACACTAAACGCATAACTGCAGCGTTCGCAGAGTCAGGCCTGATCCCTGCGATCGCTAACAGTTTTTGTGGTAGCATTTTGGTGAACTGGCAAGCACCAGCCCCAGGCAGCGTCAGGTTAGCGCCAGTACCGCTAACACCCACGCACGCACCGTACACCTCCCTTAGTGGTATAGTATCTTAACGGATCAATATCTGATCCGATCAGATCTATACTAGCGTCCCCAGCAGTTTAGGGTTCCCAAAAACGCAGTGTTAGCGGGATCAGCCCAGATACCTGCTAGCACCTGCGTTTTGCCCCTCCGCCCGGCTCAGCCCAGCCCACCCAAGTGCAGTATCGATCGATCACTGACACTTACAAAACACTAAATGCATAACTTCAGCGTTCGCAGAGTCAGGCCTGATCCCTGCAATCGCTAACAGTTTTTTTGGTAGCATTTTGGTGAACTGGCAAGCACCAGCCCCAAGCAGCGTCAGGTTAGCGCCAATACCACTAACACCCACGCACGCAGCATACACCTCCCTTAGTGGTATAGTATCTGAACGGATCAATATCTGATCCGATCAGATCTATACTAGCGTCCCCAGCAGTTTACGGTTCCCAAAAACTCAGTGTTAGTGGGATCAGCCCAGATACCTGCTAGCACCTGCGTTTTGCCCCTCCGCCCGGCCCAGCCCAGCCCACCCAAGTGCAGTATCGATCGATCACTGTCACTTACAAAACACTAAACGCAAAACTGCAGCGTTCGCAGAGTCAGGCCTGATCCCTGCGATCGCTAACAGTTTTTTTGGTAGCTTTTTATTGAACTGGCAAGCACCAGCGGCCTAGTACAGCCCGGTCGTAGTCAAACCCGCACTGCAGTAACACTTGGTGACGTGGCGAGTCCCATAAGTGCAGTTCAAGCTGGTGAGGTGGCAAGCACAAGTAGTGTCCCGCTGCCACCAAAAAGACAAACACAGGCCCGTCGTGCCCATAATGCCCTTCCTGCTGCATTCGCCAATCCTAATTGGGAACCCACCACTTCTGCAGCGCCCGTACTTCCCCCATTCACATCCCCAACCAAATGCAGTCGGCTGCATGAGAGACATTTTCTTTATGTCCTCCCGAGTACCCCTACCCAACGAACCCCCCCAAAAAAGATGTTGTGTCTGCAGCAAGCGCGGATATAGGCGTGACACCCGCTATTATTGTCCCTCCTGTCCTGACAATCCTGGTCTTTGCATTGGTGAATGTTTTGAACGCTGCCATTCACTAGTTGAGTATTAGCGTAGGGTACAGCACTGCACAGACTAGGCACACTTTCACAGGGTCTCCCAAGATGCCATCGCATTTTGAGAGACCCGAACCTGGAACCGGTTACAGTTATAAAAGTTAGTTACAAAAAAAGTGTAAAAAAAAAAATATCTAAAATAAAAAAAAATAGTTGTCATTTTATTGTTCTCTCTCTCTCTATTCTCTCTCTCTATTGTTCTGCTCTTTTTTACTGTATTCTATTCTGCAATTTTTTATTGTTATTATGTTTTATCATGTTTGTTTTTCAGGTATGCAATTTTTTATACTTTACCGTTTACTGTGCTTTATTGTTAACCATTTTTTTGTCTTCAGGTACGCCATTCATGACTTTGAGTGGTTATACCAGAATGATGCCTGCAGGTTTAGGTATCATCTTGGTATCATTCTTTTCAGCCAGCGGTCGGCTTTCATGTAAAAGCAATCCTAGCGGCTAATTAGCCTCTAGACTGCTTTTACAAGCCGTGGGAGGGAATGCCCCCCCACCGTCTTCTGTGTTTTTCTCTGGCTCTCCTGTCTCAACAGGGAACCTGAGAATGCAGCTGGTGATTCAGCCAGCTGACCATAGAGCTGATCAGAGACCAGAGTGGCTCCAAACATCTCTATGGCCTAAGAAACCGGAAGCTACGAGAATTTTATGACTTAGATTTCGCCGGATGTAAATAGCACCATTGGGAAATTGGGGAAGCATTTTATCACACCAATCTTGGTGTGATCAGATGCTTTGAGGGCAGAGGAGAGATCTAGGGTCTAATAGACCCCAATTTTTTCAAAAAAGAGTATCTGTCACTACCTATTGCTATCATAGGGGATATTTACATTCCCCGAGATAACAATAAAAATGATTAAAAAAAAAAATGAAAGGAACAGTTTAAAAATAAGATAAAAAAGCAAAAAAAAAAAAAGAAAAAAAAAAAAAGCACCCCTGTCGCCCCCTGCTCTCGCGCTAAGGCGAACGCAAGCGGCGGTCTGTCGTCAAACGTAAACAGCAATTGCACCATGCATGTGAGGTATCACTGCGAAGGTCAGATCGAGGGCAGTAATTTTTGCAGTAGACCTCCTCTGTAAATCTAAAGTGGTAACCTGTAAAGGCTTTTAAAGGCTTTTAAAAATGTATTTATTTTGTTGCCACTGCACGTTTGTGCGCAATTGTAAAGCATGTCATGTTTGGTATCCATGTACTCGGCCTAAGATCATCTTTTTTATTTCATCAAACATTTGGGCAATATAGTGTGTTTTAGTGCATTAAAATTAAAAAAAAGTGTGTTTTTTCCCCAAAAAATGCGTTTGAAAAATCGCTGTGCAAATACTGTGTAAAAAAAAAAATGAAACACCCACCATTTTAATCTGTAGGGCATTTGCTTTAAAAAAATGTATTATGTTTGGGGGTTCAAAGTAATTTTCTTGCAAAAAAAAAAAACTTTTTCATGTAAACAAAAAGTGTCAGAAAGGGCTTTGTCTTCAAGTGGTTAGAAGAGTGGGTGATGTGTGACATAAGCTTCTAAATGTTGTGCATAAAATGCCAGGACAGTTCAACCCCCCCCCCCCCAAATGACCCCATTTTGGAAAGTAGACACCCCAAGCTATTTGCTGAGAGGCATGTTGAGTCCATGGAATATTTTATATTGCGACACAAGTTGCGGGAAAGAGACAAACTTATTTTATTTATTTTTTTTGCACAAAGTTGTCACTAAATGATATATTGCTCAAACATGCCATGGGAATATGTGAAATTACACCCCAAAATACATTCTGCTGCTTCTCCTGAGTACGGGGATACCACATGTGTGAGACTTTTTGGGAGCCTAGCCGCGTACGGGACCCCGAAAACCAAGCACCGCCTTCAGGCTTTCTAAGGGCGTAAATTTTTTTATTTCACTCTTCACTGCCTATCACAGTTTCGGAGGCCATGGAATGCCCAGGTCGCACAAAACCCCCCCAAATGACCCCATTTTGGAAAGTAGACATCCAAAGCTATTTGCTGAGAGGTATAGTGAGTATTTTGCAGACCTCACTTTTTGTCACAAAGTTTTGAAAATTGAAAAAAGAAAAAAAAAATGTTTTTTCTTGTCTTTCTTCATTTTCAAAAACAAATGAGAGCTGCAAAATACTCACAATGTCTCTCAGCAAATAGCTTGGGGTGTGTTAGGTACCTGGTAGTTGAGCCCGACTGGTAGAAGGAGACCTCTCTTAAGCGCTGGTTCAGGAGCCACTGGAGTGGGAACAGTGGTCTCCTGAGCACAGTGGGTAGGAGTGCCTGATGCGGTTTCTTGCAACGGCCAACACAGGAGCTGAGGAGACTTCCTCCGGGGTGGCTGTATTGCGGATGCAGGTAAGCAGAAGCGGATCCGTTAGCAGGCAGGTGGAGGATATTTCAGCAGCAGAACCTGGAGCTGGAAGAGCAGGTGGTGAGCAGCGTCACAGGACACAAGCAAAGCAAACAGTCCGTATTGGCAGGAGATCAGGCAGGTATATGGCAGAAGGGATGATCACAGAATAGTCAGGCAGGCAGGTGTTCGGCAACAGGTAACAAGATATCAGCAAGGTCAGGCAGGCCGGGTCGGGTAGGAGATAGAAGAATAGTCAGACGGAGCCGGGTCAATAGTAATAGTAACAACAGGCAGGATACAGGAACTCAGGTGCAGAGCTGCAGACGAACAGCACCTGATGGGAGTAACTGACACCTTTTTAAAGGGACTTTGGCGCCAAACAGCGCTAGCGCGAACGGGCGCGCGCATGGGCGCGTGAACGGTGGGGCCAGCGCCCCCCAGTGGGGAATTCAGCTGAACTGCTCTAGAAAAGCCTCTTGTGCACCTACGTGCACGCAAGTTAGCCCGATGACCACCGACATGTCCCTGACATTGCCCCCTCCCAACGGGCAGCCTCCGGATGCCCAGATAACTCCTCTTCTCAGGATGAGCAGAAAAATAGGCATGGATCAAACGTTTAGCGTGAATATTGCTATTAGGTTCCCATGAATTATTCTCCGGACCGTACCCTTTCCATTTGATCAAAAACTGTACCTGCCCCAATCTCTTTCTACAATCGAGGATGGCCTCCACCTCATATTCCTCGTTTCCGTCCACCAAGACAGGTTCGGGGACCCTGGTGCCCCTATTAGGGAAGGGGTCGGTTACAGCAGGCTTCAATAACGACACATGGAACACAGGATGAATTTTAAGTGAGTCAGGTAAACACAGTTCATAAGACACTTCGTTAAGCTTCTTTTTCACCGGAAAAGGCCCAATGAACTTAGGAGCAAGCTTTTTGGAAGGACAAGCTAGTTTAATATTATTGGTAGACAGCCATACCTTATCACCAATCTGCAGATTTAGATCTCCTCTTCTCTTTTGATCGAAGATCCTCTTACTGTCTGCTTGTGCCTTGGATACCGCTTCCTGTAGCAGCCGGTTGTTGTGACTGAGGAACTGTACTGTGTCCTGGACCGCTGGAACTGGGGATTCTGGAAGAAAATCTGGTAAGAAAGATACATGAAAACCATAATTGGCAAAAAACGGGGACTGACCCGTGGCAGAGTGGCTAGCATTATTATAAGCAAATTCCGCTAGAGGCAGTAAGGACACCCAATCGTCTTGTACGAATGAGGTAAAACATCTAATGTATTGCTCTAGCGTTTGATTTGTCCGTTCGGTTTGCCCATTAGTTTGGGGGTGATACGCTGAAGACAGGGCTAATTCAATTTTCAGTATTTCACATAGGGCTTTCCAGAAGCGTGAAGTAAACTGCACCCCCCTATCGGACACTATATTTGCAGGAACTCCGTGCAGCCTGACGATCTCTTTGATGAACACACAGGCCGTCTCTACAGCAGAAGGTGTCCCTTTTAAGGGCAGGAAGTGGGCCATTTTAGACAGACGATCGACGACCACAAAGATCGCCGAACATCCTTCTGAGCATGGTAATTCAACAATAAAATCCATTGCTATCATCCTCCAGGGCCTATCTGGTATGGGCAACGGCCTCAACAGCCCCCAAGCTCGGTTCCTGGAAGTTTTATTTTGAATGCAGACAGAACAAGAGCTGAAGTACTTCCTGCAAAATTCTTTCATGTTAGGCCACCAGAACGTGCGTTGCACGAGTTCAAGGGTCTTACGAACCCCAAAATGTCTTGCAAGTGGGTGATCATGCAACAAAGTCAGCACTTTGACTCGGACATCTTCTGGCACGAATATTTGACTTCCTTTCCATAATAGCCCATCTCGAGATGCTAAAGCGAGTCCCTGAAGACTTGAGGGTTCTGGTGATGCTTCTCTGATCAAGGACAGGATGTCCGTCTGAAGGAGTAAGAAACTATTTGCTGGCAGGATGGTGTCAGGTACAGAACGTTCCTTGGGATGATCAAACATGCGTGATAGCGCGTCTGGTTTTACGTTCTTGGTTCCTGGCTGGTAGGTAATATGAAAACAGAAACGTGTGAAAAATAGGGCCCACCGGGCTTGTCGAGGTTTCAGTCTCTTAGCAGATCTTAAATATTCGAGGTTCTTGTGATCAGTATATATTAGAACCGGATGGACTGCGCCCTCTAACAGATACCTCCACTCTTCTAGTGCTGCCTTGATGGCCAGTAATTCCCGGTCACCCACATCGTAATTTCGCTCAGCCGGTGAGAGTTTCCTGGAGAAAAATCCCACAGGATGCATCAGATCCTTGTTACCCTGTCGCTGAGAGATGACTGCACCCACAGCCACTTCGGAAGCATCCACCTCAGTGAAACGCCTCTTCAATTCTTCAAAGGCCTCCTGAGCCTCTGAGCTCCAGTGAAAGCGATAGTTCTGCTTGGTCAGCTGCGTGATGGGTGAAATAATGGCAGAGAATCCTTTAATAAATTTTCTATAGAAATTTGCGAATCCGATGAAGCGCTGCACGCCCTTCTTGTCCAGAGGAGCTGGCCAATCTAGCACAGCGGACACTTTTTGAGGATCCATTTTAATGCCGGTAGGGGAGATCCCTAGTCCCAAAAACTGAATGTCCCTTTGTTCGAATTCGCATTTTTCTGCTTTGGCATACAGTCCATATAAACGAAGACGGCCCAAGACTTTGCGAACATGTTCCCGATGTTGGTTAAGGGAATTAGAGAAAATTAAAATATCATCCAAGTAAACTATCACAAAGATGTCCAGGAAATCTCTGAATACATCATTGACCAGATGCTGAAATGTGGCAGGGGCATTGCATAGGCCGAAAGGCATGACCAAGTACTCATAGTGCCTGAAACGGGTCCGGAAAGCTGTCTTCCATTCATCCCCGGCCCGAATGCGGACCAGGTTGTAGGCCCTCTTAGATCCAACTTAGTGAAGATAATGGCAGACCTCAACTTCTGAAATAATTCAGGTATCAGGGGCAACGGGTAGCGGTTCTTAACTGTGACCTTATTTAAGTCCCGATAGTCCACACATGGACGAAGAGTCTGATCTTTTTTGGAAACAAAGAATATTCCGGCCCCAGCTGGGGAGGTGGAAGGTCGGATAAAGCCCCTTTTGAGGTTTTCATTAACGTATAGTTTAAGTGCCTCTTGTTCCTTTTCAGATAGTGGAAAGATGCGCCCGAAGGGAATCTCTGCCCCAGGGAGCAGCTCAATTGGGCAATCATAGGGGCGATGGGGTGGCAGGGAGTCCGCTCCCTTCTTGCTGAATACATCTGCAAATTCACGGTAAGCTTCTGGTATGGTTTGGAGATGATCTGGATCCACATCCATGCAGAGTAAGGTGGCAGCCGGTTTGGAGGGTTCAGGTAAACAATGTCTCTGACAATAGGGTGATAAAAACTTGACTTCACCGGTAGTCCAATAAACGTGAGGATTATGGGCCTGAAGCCAGGGCATGCCCAAAATGATCGGGAACAGAGGAGAGGAGATGACGTCCAGGATCAGGATCTCTTTATGCTGACATGAACAGGTAGCAGACAGTGGAAGGGTTTCTTGAGAGACTTGTCCTGATTTTATGTGGGACCCATCGGCCAGGAAAACTGAAAGTCTGTGTCTTTTGTCTTTCAGGGGAAGATTTTGTTGCAGAGTCAATAAAGCAGCTGCAAGCCCCAGAATCAATGATGGCGTTGATCCGGATTGTTCTTCCCTGGAGCTGTAACGAGAGAGGGAGAGCAAGTTGAGTGGCATTGGCGGTTAATGTGGAAAGACTGGCCAGAGTAGAAGAAACACACTTACGGGTCTTGACCGTGACCGGACAGTTGTTCACATAGTGGCCTGCCCCACCACAGTAGAGGCAGAGGTTTAGCTGGCGTCTGCGTGCCCGCTCTTCTGGGGATAGAGTAGAACGCAGTAGTCCCAGCTGCATCGGTTCAGGAACATCAGGTGTAGGAATGGCCGGGTTGGAGCAGGTAGAAGGTAGGTATCGGGAGGTAGGCATCGGAACTTTTGCAGTCATCCACATGGGGCGCGTTTGCTGGGAGGATCGTTCAGACCGACTTTCACGAAGGCGTCGGTCGATCTGAATTGTTAAGGCAATGAGTTCTACAAGGGTATCTGGCATTCCTACCCGTGCGAGCTCATCCTTGAGGCTTTCTGATAACCCCATGCGAAATTGATGGCGTAATGCTGCATTGTTCCATTGTGTGTCCGCGCTCCAGCGTCGAAAGTCCGTGACATAGTCCTCGGCCGGTCTGCGGCCTTGCTGGAGCACGAACAAAGCTGACTCAGCGGTGGCAGTCCACTGGGGATCCTCATACAACTGAGCCATGGCTTCAAAGAAAGAGGGCAAGGACTGAATCTGCACCGAGTTAGTTTCAAGCAGGCGGTGAGCCCAGGTTTGCGGCTCTCCTTGCAGGAGGGATATCACAAATCCTACTTTAGTAGCCTCCAAAGAAAAAGTCCGTGGCTGTAAGGCAAAGTATAACTGACAGGCGCTGTGGAAAGCCAGGAATTTCGTGCGGTCCCCGGAGAACCTCTCAGGGATGGGGACCCTCGGTTCGGGTGGAAGCATAACCACAGAGGGAGGTACAGCAGCTTGTACTGGAGCTGCTGCTGAAGCAGGGGATGCGCCTCCTGGGCCACTGAGGTTCAGGACTTGACCTTCCAGTCTGGTATAACTATCTTGCAAAGTCTTTACGGCTTGTGTGAGTGCCGCTAAGTGCGTACAGATCTCCTTGATAGGAGAGGCCTCTCCTGCGGGCTCAGTCATGGCTGTTCGTACTGTTAGGTACCTGGTAGTTGAGCCCGACTGGTAGAAGGAGACCTCTCCTAAGCGCTGGTTCAGGAGCCACTGGAGTGGGAACAGTGGTCTCCTGAGCACAGTGGGTAGGAGTGCCTGATGCGGTTTCTTGCGACGGCCAACACAGGAGCTGAGGAGACTTCCTCCGGGGTGGCTGTATTGCGGATGCAGGTAAGCAGAAGCGGATCCGTTAGCAGGCAGGTGGAGGATATTGCAGCAGCAGAACCTGGAGCTAGAAGAGCAGGTGGTGAGCAGCGTCACAGGACACAAGCAAAGCAGAGTCAAACAGTCCGTATTGGCAGGAGATCAGGCAGGTATATGGCAGAAGGGATGATCACAGAATAGTCAGGCAGGCAGGTGTTCGGCAACAGGTAACAAGATATCAGCAAGGTCAGGCAGGCCGGGTCGGGTAGGAGATAGAAGAATAGTCAGACGGAGCCGGGTCAATAGTAATAGTAACAACAGGCAGGATACAGGAACTCAGGTGCAGAGCTGCAGACGAACAGCACCTGATGGGAGTAACTGACACCTTTTTAAAGGGACTTTGGCGCCAAACAGCGCTAGCGCGCACGCGCGAACGCGCGAACAGGCACGCGCGTGGGCGCGCCAGCGCCCCCCCAGTGGGGAATTCAGCTGAACTGCTCTAGAAAAGCCTCTTGTGCACCTACGTGCACGCAAGTTAGCCCGATGACCACCGACATGTCCCTGACAGGGTGTCTACTTTCCAAAATGGGGTCATTTGGGGGGGTTTGTGCCACCTGGGCATTCCATGGCCTCCGAAACTGTGATAGGCAGTGAAGAGTGAAATCAAAAATTTACACCCTTAGAAATCGTGAAGGCGGTGATTGGTTTTCGGGGCCCCGTACGCGCCTAGGCTCCCAAAAAGTCCCACACATGTGGTATCCCCATACTCAGGAGAAGCAGCTAAATGTATTTTGGGGTGCAATTCCACATATGCCTATGGCCTGTGTGAGCAATATATCATTTAGTGACAACTTTTTGTAAATATTTTTTTTTTTTTGTCATTATTCAATCACTTGGGACAAAAAAAATAAACATTCAATATGTTCAACATGCCTCTCAGCAATTTCCTTGGGGTGTCTACTTTCCAAAATGGGGTCATTTGGGGGGGTTTTGTACTGCCCTGCCATTTTAGCACCTCAAGAAATTACATAGGCAGTCATAAACTAAAAGCTGTGTAAATTCCAGAAAATGTACCCTAGTTTGTAGACGCTATAACTTTTGCGCAAACCAATAAATATACGCTTATTGACATTTTTTTTACCAAGGACATGTGGCCGAATACATTTTGGCCTAAATGTATGACTAAAATTGAGTTTATTGGATTTTTTTATAACAAAAAGTAGAAAATATCATTTTTTTTCAAAATTTTCGGTCTTTTTCCGTTTATAGCGCAAAAAATAAAAACCGCAGAGGTGATCAAATACCATCAAAAGAAAGCTCTATTTGTGGGAAGAAAAGGACGCAAATTTCGTTTGGGTACAGCCTTGCATGACCGCGCAATTAGCAGTTAAAGCGACGCAGTGCCAAATTGGAAAAAGACCTCTGGTCCTTAGGCAGCATAATGGTCCGGGGCTCAAGTGGTTAAGAGGCTCCTCTGTCCTCCACTCATTAGCTGTATTAATGGCACCTGTTTGAACTTGTTATCAGTATAAAAGACACTTGTCCACAACCTCAAACAGTCACACTCCAAACTCCACTATGGTGAAGACCAAAGAGCTGTCGAAGGACACCAGAAACAAAATTGTAGACCTGTACCAGGCTGGGAAGACTGAATCTGCAATAGGCAAGCAGCTTGGTGTGAAGAAATCAACTGTGGGAGCAATAATTAGAAAATGGAAGACATACAAGACCACTGATAATCTCCATCGATCTGGGGCTCCACGCAAGACCTCACCCCGTGGGGTCAAAATGATCACAAGAACGGTGAGCAAAAATCCCAGAACCACACGGGGGACCTAGTGAATGACCTGCAGAGAGCTGGGACCAACGTAACAAAGGCTACCATCAACAACACATTACGCCACCAGGGACTCAGATCCTGCAGTGCCAGACGTGTCCCCCTGCTTAAGCCAGTACATGTCCGGGCCCGTCTGAGGTTTGCTAGAGAGCATTTGGATGATCCAGAAGAGGATTGGGAGAATGTCATATGGTCAGATGAAACCAAAGTAGAACTGTTTGGTACAAACACAACTCGTCATGTTTGGAGGAGAGAGAATGCTGAGTTGCAACCAAAGAACACCATATCTACTGTGAAGCATGGGGGTGACAATATTATACCCTGGGGCTGTTTCTCTGCAAAGGGAACAGGACAACTGATCCGTGTACATGAAAGAATGAATGGGGCCATGTATCGTGAGATTTTGAGTGCAAACCTCCTCCCATCAGCAAGAGCATTGAAGATGAAACGTGCCTGGGTCTTTCAGCATGACAATGATCCCAAATACACTGCCCGGGCAACGAAGGAGTGGCTTCGTAAGAAGCATTTCAAGGTCCTGGAGTGGCCTAGCCAGTCTCCAGATCCCAACCCTATAGAAAACCTTTGGAGGGAGTTGAAAGTCCGTGTTGCCCATCGACAGCCCCAAAACATCACTGCTCTAGAGGAGATCTTCTTGTCTTGCTACTGCATTATCTTTATGACGGATGACGGGTGGAGAGCCACAGGAGATGTGAGATGCTAGAGGGTTCTACGGCCAGCAGTGTGGACTATACGAGTTCGGCACTCGTGGATTGAGGCTTGCGCTCATCTGCCACAAAGTGAGTGCAACCCCCCCTCCTCCTTCAGCTCGTCCATCCCCCCAGTGTCATACGATATCACACTACATGCTGTCTATATGTTTTTTCCGCATGTGATACCACTGCATTTACGAGCCATACCATCAGCCGCAACCATTCTGGATTCCATATCCCACTGAGTGTCTAACATATATGCTGTATACCTTACAGCTGTAAGGTAAGGGGCCTGTGTTCACTGAGGTGCCCCCATCAAAGATCACCCCCCTTCTTTACCTGTCAATTTGCTTGGATGTTTCCTTGAACTGTGACCCAGCATTATTACACCTGGTGGTGGGACTGTCGTTTATATTCAACACCAATATTATTCTTTTATATATATATATTTTGAGATCCACGTTTTCTAGATGCTTTGGAACTATATTTCCTTCTGCCATCATTATTTAATCATTATTTATTGATTTGATATACTCTTAGGTTGCACTTTGTATTTTATTGGTTAAGCGTTTCTGATTTATGTTTAAGACCATTCGCTATTTCTTACTCACTAGCTCTTTTGTGCATCTAGTGAGACATGCATTATATGTCATCAGTGTGATTGCCCTTCTTATCATGTGCATTGCTCACTTTTATGTGATTCATTATCACTTTGCCTCCACACCCACACTATTTAGTGCTTTCTATCTATTTGTTTACTATATGCACTAGTCACTTTTTCAGTTATTTATCATACACACTCACCAGTGTGCTGTGTCCGTTTTATATATTTATTTTGCTTTCAGGTCACTTGGCATGTTTGCCAGATACACTTTAGTGTAGTTTCCCCTTTTTCCCATCCCCTTCCCCATCACAGCGCAACTACCAACCCCCTTTTTTATACCTATGATGACAATTACAGGCGTCTCTCATCTTTTTAAGTGTGAGAACTTGCACAATTGGTGGCTGACTAAATACTTGTTTGCCCCACTGTATATTACAATTTCAAAGATCAGAGTAGTAAACAAATGTCCATAATTTAAAAATTGAATACACAGTTTTTGGGGCTGAAGACTGGAGAAATCAGCACCTAGCTGATTACGACACTGACAGGTCCCATAGGCTTGTGTGCAAATAAGAATGGACAACTGTCACGTCACCAGCCCAAAAAGGGAATCTTCAGACTTTTTGGCAACTGGAAATTGGAAATTAGACAGTCTGAGGTATTTAGTAAGAGGCATGGCAATTTTTTTAAAGTTAAAATTTTTCATCACAAATTTTTGGAAAATTAAGAAATTAAATAAAATTAGTTTTTTTTCCCACAATTTTTTTACATACTGTCACCAGTGCAGTACAGCATCATCATATGATCAGGAATACAAACTGGTGACAAAATTTTATCCACTGGTTTAACCACTTGCTGACTGTGCTATAGCTGAATGACGGCTACAGTGTGGTCGTCCAGTTCTGGGAGGGCATCTATTGACTTCCTCCCAGAACGACACCTGCTGCGGCATGCATCCGGCACGTTCTGTGATAGCTGTGTCCTTCAGACACAGCTGATCACAGATCAGGGTAAACAGTCAATCACAGCGGTTACCGGCATTCTTTTACTCAGGCAGTCACAGCGCGAGGAGAAAAGAGAACTTTTAACCAGCAAGTGTGAAAGGGGACATCTATACTGATGATCAGGGCACTGTGCAGCCCAAACAGTGCCCATTAGTGCTGCCTATTAGTGCCAATCAGTGCCCATCAGTGCTGTCCATCAGTGCTGCCAATCAGTGCCTTCTCATCAGTGCTGCCTATCATTGCCCACCAGTGCCACCTGTCAGTGCCCATCAGCGCTGCCTATCAGTGCTGACTATCAGTATCCATCAGTGCCGCCTATCAGTGCCCTTCATTGCTGCCTATTAGTGCCCATCAGTGCCGCCTATCAGCACCCAACAGTGTCGCATATCAGTGCAGCCTCATTAGGGCCTCCTCATCAGTGCTCACTAGTGCCGCTTCTTCAGTGCTCATCATTGCAGCCTATCAGTGCCCATCAGTGCAGCCTATCACTGTCCATCAGTGCAGAAATTAGTGCCCATCAATGCAGCCTTATTAGTACTAATCAGTGAAGGAGAAAAATTAATTGTTTGCAAAATATTATAACAGAAAGAAGTCTTTTTTCAAAAATGTTGGCCTTTTTCATTTGTTTAGCAGAAAATAAAAACCCAGTGGTGATTAAATACCACCAAAAGAAAGGTCTATTTGTGAAAAAAATGATAAAAATTGCATATGGGTACAGTGCTGCATGACTGCGCAATTTTCATTTAACAACTTCCATACCAGTTACTTTCCCCCCTTCCTGCCCAGGACAATTTTTAGCTTTCTGCGCTGTCACACTTTGAATGACAATTGCCCGGTCATGCAACTCTGTACCCAAACTAATTTTTTTATAATTTGCTTCCCACTTAGCTTTATTTTGGTGGTATTTGACCTCTGCAGTTTTCAATTTTTGGGCTATAAACAATAAAACACGACAATTAAAAAAAAACCTGATGGGCACTGATAGGCGGCACCGATAGGCGCCACTGATGGCACTGATAGGCGGCACTAACGGCACTGATAGGCGGCACTGACGGGCATTGATGGGCACTAATAGGTGGCACTGAATAGGCAGCACTGATGAGGAGCTACTGACAGGCATTACTGAGTGGCACTGATTGGCACTGATTCACATGACGATCGGAGTTGCGGTGTGTCAGACCGACGCACAACACCTCCGATCGCCGTGCTGCGCATCCCGCAGGCGCGCGCCAGCTGTGTTATCCTGGGCACGTTATATGACGTTCGGTCAGGATATCACAACCACTTTGCCGCCGTCATTCTGCTATATGGCAGGTGGCAAGTGGTTAAAGTGCGACAGCGCTGACAGCTGAAAATTGGCCTGGACAGGAAGGGGTTGAAGTAGCCAGTATGCAAGTGCTTAAACGTTTTTTTTAACATTTTATTTTCATTTTTTAACATTTTTTCATACTTTCATCAGAGTAGTTCAGTGTTACCATAGTGACACTGTAATACTCTTGGGGGTGATCAGGGATTTTTTATTTTTTGACTGCTGTTACAGTGATCATCACTGTAACAGCAATGTATTGAACTGTCATGAATAAGAACAGCTGTGATTAACTATTGTGTGCTGTGATTTGCCCACAGCTATCACATTTCCCAGGGTGCTGTAATTGGCCCAGGTACTGTGTGATAGCTGTGGACCAATCACAGCATACTATAGGAACACACAGCTGTTATGGATGTATGAAATTCATTCATAACAGCTTTAATGACATTGTGATGTACCGAAATCTGCTTGCTGCTAATCCAAAAGAGGCAGGATGATGTACATGTAAGCGATCCTGCCTGGCCATGTCGCTCTGCCACAGTAAATGTACTGTACCTGGGTGACAAGCATTTAAAGCGTGTGCTCTGTTCAAAGTACCGTATATACTCGAGTATAAGTCGAGTTTTTCAGCACATTTTTTTGTGCTGAAAGTGCCCCCCTCGACTTATACTCGAGTCAAGCACTTTTCTGCAGCAAAAAATTTCATTTTCTGAACTGACTTTGGGGCCCCGTATCTCAGGGCCACTTGGTGCTAGGAACCCCAAATGTGGTGTGCAAACCCAGTGGAACTGGTACCACAACATATCCAAAGCTGAAGTTCCTAGCACTAAGTGGCCCCGAGATACGGGGCCCCAAAATCGGTTCGGAAAATGTCATTCTTTGCTGCAGAAAAGTGCTTGACATTTTCTGAACTGATTTTTGGGGCCCTGTATCTCGGGGCCACTTGGTGCTAGAAACCCCAGCTTTGGAAATTTTATGGTGCTAGTTCCACTGGGTTTGCACACCAAAGTTCTTAGCACTAAGTGGCCTCGAGATACGGCCCCAAATTCGGTCAACTGTGTCCATCTGCAGCAATGTCATTTCGGGACCCTTTGGGTTCAGAGACCCCAAATTTTGGCTGCAGCTAGGGGGCATCTAGGAACCCTTAACTACCGAGTTTGAAGTTCAGGGGACCTATGGCTGCAAATGGGCACAGTGAAGCATGTAAATGGGCACAGTGATGCTGCAAATAGGCATTGTTGACCCTCTTTTCCACTTACAGTAGCTGTGCATTTCTCACCCTCGTCTTATACTCGGGTCAATAAGTTTTTCCCATTTTTTGTGGTAAATTAGGGCCTCGACTTATACTCGGAACGACTTATACTCGAGTATATACGGTAAACCAAATATAAATAATTTTATCCACATACTGGTAGGAATACTACGTTCAATGATTTTTATACTTGTCAAACTAACTATGCATTCTATCTGATCAAATGTCTGTGCAGTTGATGCTATGTCAGTAGAATGACTCAAAAAGTAAGGAAACAGAATGCTCGCCATAAGTCATGTGAAAACAAGCATTTTATAGAAAATTTGCATTCAGTATCCCAAGTGGGGATATCATCATTGATCATATACCTAAACACAGAAGAAGTGGTGTTAAAGAAAAGAAACTGAAAAATAGAGAAGTCGAATGGATATTTAAATAGCCAGCATTTTTTCTTCCTCCAAACACGGTGAGTCAAGTTAATTCCAAAGAGCTCAATTTTGGTCTCATCTGACCACAGCACTATCTCCCAATCCTTCTCTGAATCATTTAGATGTTCACTTTGCAAATTTCAGGCAGGCCTGTACATGTGCCTTCTTGAGGAGGGGGAATCGTTCGGAGGAAGAAAAATGCTGACTATGACTCTAAGAACACCATCCCTACAGTAAAGCACAGAGGTGGAAACATTAGGCTTTAGGGCTGTTTCTCTGCTATAGGTACAGGCAGACTTTGCCGCATTGAGAGGCCAATGGACAGGGCCATGTATTGTAAAATCTTGGATGAGAACCTTCTTCCCTCAGCCAAAACAATGAAGATGGGTTGTGGATGGGTCTTTCAGCATGGCAATGACCCAAAACATACTGCCAAGGCAACAAAGGAGTGGCTCAAGAAGAAGCACATTAAGGTCATGGAGTGACCTAGCCAGTCTCCAGACTTTAATCCTATAGAAGTTTATGGAGGGAGCTGAAACTTCAAGTTGCCAAGCGACAGCCAAGAAACCTTAAGGATTTAAAGAAGATATGTAAAGAAGAGTGGACCAAAATGCCTCCTGAGATATGTGCAAACCTGGTCACTAGCTACAGGAAACGTCTTACCTCTGTGCTTGCCAACAAGGGTTTCTCCACCAAGTACTAAGCCAAGTCCCCTAGGGTTCTGTGCTGGGACCAATCCTATTTAATTTGTTCATAAATGACCTGGAGGGTAGGGTAAACAGTCCAATCTCTGTATTTGCAGACGATACTAGGCTAAGCAGGGCAATAACTTCTCCGCATGATGTGGAGACCTTGCAAAAAGATCTGAACAAATTAATGGGGTGGCCAACTACATGGCAAATGAGGTTTAATGTAGAAAAATGTAAAATAATGCATTTGGGCGGCAAAAATATGAATGCAATCTACTCACTGGGGGGAGAACCTCTGGGGGAATCTAGGATGGAAAAGGACCTGGGGGTCCTAGTAGATGATAGGCTTAGCAATGACATACAATGCTAAGCTGCTGCTAACAAAGCAAACAGAATATTGGCATGCATTAAAAAGGGGATCAACTCCAGAGATAAAGCGATAATTCTCCCACTCTACAAGACTCTGGTCCAGCCGCACCTAGAGTATGCTGTCCAGTTCTGGGCACCAGGCCTCAGGAAGGATGTACTGGAAATGGAGCGAGTACAAATAAGGGCAACAAAGCTAATAAAGGGATTGGAGGATGTTAGTTATGAGGAAAGGTTGTGAGCACTGAACTTATTCTCTCTGGAGAAGAGACGCTTGAGAGGTGATATGATTTCAATTTACAAATACCGTACTGGTGACCCCACAATAGGGATAAAACTTTTTTCAAAAGGGAGTTTAACAAGACACACGTGGCCACTCATTAAAATTAGAAGAAAATAGGTTTAACCTTAAACTACGGAGAGGGTTCTTTACTGTAAGAGCGGCAACGATGTGGAATTCCCTTCCACAGGCAGTGGTATCAGCGGGGAACAATGATAGTTTAAAAAACTATTAGATAAGTACCTGAACGATCGCAACATACAGGGATATACAATGTAATACTGACATATAATCACACACATAGGTAGGACTTGATGGACTTGTGTCTTTTTTCGGCCTCACCTACTATGTAACTATGTCTTGCTTGGGGACCAAATTCTTATTTTACTTGAACTGCAACAAATTTTTTAACAGTTCTGTTTTTTGGTTGATATCCTGTTTCTATCATTTAAAATATACATATAAAAAAATTATAGACCCTTAATTTCTTTGTAAGTGGGAAGAAAATTGTAAGGGAGCGGAAAATTGTCAGTCAAACAGCACCTACAGCCAACCAGGTGCAAGCACTGTGCGAGTAATTTGACATCTGGTGGGGCCAGCTGTTCAAATACAATAGCAACAGCAGATTCGTCCATCCACACTGTGTAGCATGGACGCAGGAATCTGTTATGCTGCGTACACACGAGCGGACTTTACGGCGGACTTTGCCCGGCGGATTTTTCAACGTACTTTACGACGGACTTTCTGAATGAACGGACTTGCCTACACACAATCCACCAAAGTCCGTCGAATTCGTACGTGATGACGTACGACCGGACTAAAACAAGGAAGTTCATAGCCAGTAGCCAATAGCTGCCCTAGGGTGGCTTTTTAGTCCGTCGAACTAGCATACAGACGGCGGACTTTTCGACCGGACTCGATTTCAACGGATAAATTTTAAACAAGTTTCAAATCTAAGTCCGTCCAACTTTTGAGAAAACAAAGTCCGCTGGAGCCCACACACATCGAATTGTCCGACGAAATCCAGTCCGCCGGGCAAAGTCCGCCGTAAAGTCCGCTCGTGTGTACGCGGCATAAGATTCGTTTGGTTCAGCCAACAGGCTGAACAGGAAAAAATCTTTATGTGTATTGACAGCTTTACTTTCTTCTTTTTTTGTGGTCACTTCAGGCATAACTCCAGGTAAACAGCTAAGTAGTAGAAATACATACATCTCAACTAAGTAACCTGGCAAAGGATTTGCAATTCTGCTCAGTTTTGTGTTTCACCAACTCTGTCCCAGAGCAAAGAGGTTTCTAGATTTTTTGGTGAAAATGCAATATATCTTCTAAAACATTTATTTTTAGATGTATTATTTCTCATAAGCATTAACATGTAAATAAACAGAACCCAATACATAATTTCAAAAATATTTCTTATAGTAGACTAGCTAATTATTGTTTTCTCCTTGAAATATTCAGAATGAATGGATTCATGGATTCATAAAATGAAGGAAGAAGAAACATTCCACTAGCTAAGGATTTTGTTGCTTTTACCACCAAGAGTGATTTTTTTTTTCAACTGTGAAATAACATATTAGTATTAAAAGCATTGTGATTCAGTATGCTTCATTTATGAATGGATTACAATGTCAGCTATACAGACACTGGGTCGCACTGCAGCTGGTAGCTGCTGTAGAGAGTCTTTCTTACAACCTGCTTTCCCACCAGTTAATGTTCTGTATGGGAACAGATTTCGAACTAATATCCTGGGTTTCAAAGCTTTTTTGCTGTAAAAATTGTATTTCACAGTTGTGCTGAGTCGAAACACAATATGTACATGGATTTTGTTGCCTCCAACATGTAAGCCAAGTATCTAGTGACTTTGTGGAAACAATATGTAATCTTACGGTTTTTAAACCTTTATAAAAAAAAATCTTGTTATTTCCACTAATTTTTATATAGAATTATGTTGTTATGCTAGTCATTTTCATATTTAAAGAAAGTCAGCCATTCTTTATGTTTATATGTGTTTTTTTTTTTTTTATACAGTAAATATTTTACCAAAATTCCTCTGTATTTCTTTCTCGGGAAAGCATTCTTTGTTTCTATTAGAAATCTTATGACATTCTGCTTATTCCATTTCCTATTATTAACCTATTAGAACCCCTCTCATTACTGGAAACCATGGCTGCTCATTTTAATAATGCCCCACTTCACCCCAATAGATATCATTTTCTGCCTTCTTGTAAAAAAAATAAAAATAAATTATATATATATATATATATATATATATATATATATATATATATATATATATATATATATATATATATATATATATATATATATATATATATATATACGGTATCTCACAAAAGTGAGTACACCCCTCACATTTTTGTAAATATTTTATCATATCTATTCATTTGAAAAGATATAATAAACACTGAAGAAATGACACTTTGCTACAATGTAATTGTAATGAGTGTACAGCTTGTATAACAGTGTAAATTTGCTGTCCCCTCAAAATAACTCAACACACAACCATTAATGTCTAAACCGCTGGCAACAAAAGTGAGTACACCCCTAAATGAAAATGTCCAAATTGGGCCCATTTAGCCATTTTCCCTCCCCAGTATCATGTGATTCGTTAGTGTTTCAAGGTCTCAGGTGTAAATGGGGAGCAGGTGTGTTAAATTTGGTGTTATCGCTCTCACTCTCTCATACTGGTCACTGGAAGTTCAACATGGCAACTCATGGAAAAGAACTCTCTGAAAATATGAAAAAAAGAATTGTTGCTCTACATAAAGATGGCCTAGGCTATAAGAAGATTGCCAAGGCCCTGAAACTGAGCTGCAGCATGGTGGCCAAGACCATACAGCGGTTTAACAGGACAGGTTCCACTCAGAACAGGCCTCGCCATGGTTGACCAAAGAAGTTGAATGCGCGTACTCAGTGTCATATCCAAAGGTTGCCTTTGGGAAATAGACGTATGAGTGCTGCCAGCATTGCTGCAGAGGTTGAAAGGGTGGGGCGGTTCAGCCTGTCAGTGCTCAGACCATATGCTGCACACTGCATCAAATTGGTCTGCATGGCTGTTGTTCTAGAAGAAAGCCTCTTCTAAAGTTGATGAGATTGTCACATCACTTTTTCAGTTACAGCACCTTGCTGCACAGGCCCACTCCCTTTCCCCTTGATAGGGGTTCTCCTCACATCCTGGACTCTCTCACTACTCTGAGACTTCCAAATTCCCCCATTCATCTCGGCTTTCCCAGTCTCCCACATATGGATGTGGACTCTGTCCTCCACTTTGGAGTGCTGTCTTTTGAGTGGAGCACACCTGTCTCCTAACAGGAGCCCTGAACTAAAATCCAGAGAAAAACAAATAAAACGTTTTCTTGACTCACAACTGATATTACAGAGCCCTGCACTCTGCAGATGTGCAAACCCTGTGTCCCTTTTACCTATTTTTATACAGTGGCAGGGAGTTACTGTCACACTATTTATAAATGATATAGAATTTGGGATTAAAAGTACCATTTCAGTGTTTGTAGATGGCACCAAGCACTGCAGTGGAATAATGTTACAGGGTTTCTCCAATTTATAAGCTAACCTCAATGCACTGTTTAAATGGGCAACTATGTGGCAAATGGAATTTAATGTTGATAATGCAAAGTTATTGACTTAGGGGATAAAATCATGCATGCATCATACATTCTAGGAGGAGAACAGCTGGGGGAGTCAATGGTTGAGAAGGATCTGCATGTTTTGGTAGATTATAAACGTAATAATAGCATGCAATGACAACCTGGAGTTTCTAAAGCTAGCAAAATACTTTACTGTATTAAAATAGGTAAAGACAGGCAAAAATTTCCCTCTGTACATATCATTAGCAAGACCTCATCTGGAATATGCCGTTCAATTTTGGGCACCAATTTATACAAAGGTTATCAAAGAAAGTGCAGAGAAGGGCAACCAAACTGATAAAAGGCATGAAGAAACTTGGCTATGAGAAAACATTAGCTCAACTGCATTTATAAAGGGGGAACATGATCACCATGTATAAATACATACAGTAGGTGGTCTATATAGTGAACTTGGTATTCATTTATTCACTTTGTGGTCATTACAGAGGAAAAAGGGGTATGCTTTATGTCTGGAGAAAAAAGATTTAACCTCCACATACAGAAAGGTTTCGTCAAAGTGATAGCTAAGGAAATGTGGAATAGATTCCATCAAGAACTGGTTCTGGCCAGCTCAAAGGCTATTTTAAAAAATATCTGAATGCATTTCTAAATGCACAAACTATAACTTAATTCTGATATTTAGAGGTAATAATACCAGGAGTACTTGATTCAGGGAATATCTGATTGCCTCCTGGAGGATCAGGAAGGATTGTTTTCCCCACTGGAACAAATTGGGTAAAGCTTTATTGTTTTTTTTTTTGCCCTCCTCTGGATAAACTGGTTATGGACTGGTGGGTATAGAATTGTGTATATGGAAGTTTTCTATTTGTTTTTTTGTTGAACTAGATGGAAATGTGTCTTTTTTACAACCTGGCTATATCTGTAACTATGTGTGTGTAGTGCTACCTCCTGAGTAGCCACTGAATTGTTTTGTGATTTCTGTGTACACCTGAAAATGACACACCTCACTCACTCAGCACTTACTGACACACCTTAAAGCGGAGTTCCGCTTAAAAAAAAAATTAAAAGTCAGCAGCTACAAATACTGCAGCTGCTGACTTTTAATAATTGGACACTTACCTATCCCAGGGTCCAGCGATGCGGGGGAACGAAGCCCCGCTCCTCCTCACCCCTCCTCTCTGCGGCTCCGGCATTGTCACTGTGGGCGCCCAGCTGTGACTTCACAGCCGAGCATGCACTGCACATGCGAGAGCCGTGCGACGCGCTATGACTGGCCGGGCAATCATCTGGGACCTGTGACATGTTCCAGATGATTACCGAGAGGGAGGGGGAGAAGTTAACTTGCTTCCGGCGCCGCGGTACGCTGGGAGGAAGTGGGAGCTGGAACCGTCTAAAATGAGGGTTTTCGCCCCCCCCCCCAAAAAAAAATTACATGCCAACTGTGGCATGTCAGGGGGTCACCTTCCCTTAAAGCGAAGTTCCATTTTTGGGTGGAACTCCGCTTTAAGGTATTTCAAAGAATTTATTAGGCCAAAAATAGCCTAAAATAAGAGAGGATTAGCAAGTATACTTGTACAAAAAAATCAATAAGACAATAACGTAACTCTGAAAGATCAGTAAATAACACAATTGAATTGCTTTTACCTAGCAACAGTATATTTAGACAGCCCTAACTTGATAATACAGTACCTATTTTATCCCAATGGGCAGTGAATGATAAAAAAAATATTGGCCAGCAATGTTGGGGTACATGAAGAAAGCACAACAGTTCCAAGCAAACAAAAGGTTAACTTGTGCTAAGTTAGTCTCTCACCAGACCTAGGGCACCCTCTTCTGGGTCTATGAACATGTGGTTTGATTTAACTGAAGTTCTCAGAAAGAGATAGGAGTTGCTGTGATGTCTCTCTTTCAATCCTGCTAAGAGAGTCCCCTTTACCTTCCTCACAAGCCATGGGGGTGCTTTCTAGTACAGTCTGATTTAACCAGGCATCCAAATCACACCCTCCCAGGGGGAAAGCTCTCATCTCTGAGGCAAGGTCCTGTGCAATGAGCAGCCTCTCTAAGGTCTCACCCAATTGTGTTCAGCTATGGCAGGGTTCTGTTCAGCCAGCAGTGCAGTCTGTCCATTCAGTAAGGGGTCCAGTCTCTTTTTCCCACCCCATTCCCCCTTTAAGACTGTCCTCTCCCTTCCTCTCAGCAGCCTGAAGACCCTCCTCTCCTTACTTTGTTGCAGCAGCCAATCACAATCCTTCCAGCTATGACCATTTACTTCCTTTTCAATTTTCCCTCCCCTCCAACAATTTTTTTTCCTCTCCCCCTCCCTAACCACCACCTTTTTTTAATTTCACCAGGTTGGGCCTCTTTTAAATAGGCTCTCTTAGGCTTCAGAGCTGTTTGTGCAGCACTGGAATGAAAGAGTATGACACTGGTTTGATTGCCTTAATGCTGTCTTTCTTGGGCTAACTATAATTGAAAGGTTTCTGTATAACAGGCACTTCTACTCGTTATAAATGGGAATTTAGCTCATTCATTATCTCTGTCATAGCTTATCACACCGATGTTATCTCTCATGCCTTTCAAGAAGGTAGGAAGGTCTGTACACTGATTATCGAAAATTTTATATGTCTATATTGACTGTGTACTGTTTTCTTTTTTTTTCTCTCTTGTCAAAACTCTAATAACCTTAAGTAAAAAAAACTTTGCGTGGCAGTGGCAGCGATCAGCTAGTCAGGATTCTGTGCTGATTCTGTGTTGATCCTCTAACAGTACAAGCAGTAGGCCTCAGTGCGGGACTCAACCACATCAATCAGTAGCACTCTGACTATAACCCAGTCCAGCAGTATGCAGGGAATCTCCGCACGCTCAGTCTCTAAACCGGACCGGTCATGTCTCTCTCTATTCCACAGCAGAGCTTTCCCTTCTTCACACACCAGAGACTATCTCCCAACTGCCCCAAGCTTTTCCCAGGATTTCCTACTCCCCTCAATGGCTCCTCCTTTCTCCAGACACACTGGATCCTGTAGTTTCTTTTACTTGCAAAAACATGGGCATCTTTCCAGGCCCAAACTATATCTGCCAGCATTCAGTGCTCCGAGTTTAAAAGAACCAAAAGTTCTAAGTCCAAAGAAGCTCCAGCTTGTGGAGAGAAAAGGGAACTGCATTCAGGAAATGGCCACTATAATAATGCATTATAAGGCCTGCATATTACAGTACCAGTGATTCTGATACAGAGATAACATTTTGGCACATAGTTTTTTTCTTTATTATGTTCAAGACAAAAAAAAATAATTTTTGATTTTATGTAGGTAAATATGCCATATTGCATTTTAAAATTTTACATTTACAATTTTTGCCAGCAGATAAAGCCCCAGGCCCCTAAATAAATTCATCCATTTATTGTCGTATTTTAAAGCACCCCATAGATGACTCGATTTTATTTTTCCTTTCACCACAGGTGGAAGGAAAGAAAATTGCACTACTTCCCCATCAACGCAGTAAGTGTTGATGAGGGATTGTCTCCTACAGTGCTATTTTGTTCTGCCACGGGGAGCATTCCTGGCTGGCAGAATACAATGATTACTGCTAGCGGCTACAGCCGCCGGCAGTAATCGAATGTAATAAATCTGACAGGCTGATTGTATCCAAGTTGATTGATGGTGTACATCCATTCCTCCATACACCCCAACAAATATTTGCCGGAGGGAAGGCCCATACTATATATATATATATAAATGTTCTTTTTTTGTATTCTTTACTTTTTACCCAGTACTTTTTTTTTCCTAACATCATGGGATCCTCAAGGAGCTTACAATCTAAGATCCCTAACTCACAATCATACATACACATACTAGGGCCAGTTTAGACAGGAACCAATTAACCTACCAGCATGTCTTTGGAGTGTGGGAGAAAACCTATGCAGACACAGGGAGAACACAAGGAGAACATGCAAACTCTATGTAGGTAGTGTGGTGGTTGAGATTTAAACCAATGACTAGTGCTGCTGGGTGGAAGTGTTAACCACTTATCCACTGTGCTGCCAACATACATAATGCTTCTTTTGAAAGCAAAGTGAACCTTATATTTCAAGCATTCAAAAATGATCTCCCACCACCAACAATTGAAATCTCAACTGCCTTTGAAGAGGGAAACGTATTTGTTCCTTTTTGATATTTACATTTTTCTATCTAATTCTCACTATCTCAAGTCTTTCTATTTGCCCAACAAGACCCCGTCTAACTTTCTTCCAAAAATGCTGCCTTCTTTGTGCCTTCCACAAACACTCATGCATATATCCCTTATTCATCAGTGCTTTCAAGCTATTTACTAATTTTACAAATGGCCCTCTTTTCAGAAGTATTAATCCCTTGTACAATTTGCTATTCTAATATTCTACCATGCACTCATTCTAAACCTTAAACAGTTATCTGTTGATCCTCCACTACTCCAATTGCATTTTCAGGCAACATGTCATTTTTTGTACACCCCATACACCTATAGTCTACATCTTTCTACCTGTAAACTACCAGGAATATAATACAACGTTTCTACATTTTCCCCTAGTGTAAAGAACCAATAAAGTTTTAAGTGTTACTGTGTTTTAAATAAAAGTTAAAAGGCAAAATAGATAAATAAATTATATAAATTAAAAACAGCATTTTTTGGGTTGCTTTTACTGTTTTACATGTTCTGAAGAAGTCACGTGATCGGTGACGTCACGCGTAGGGACAGAATAGGCTGTTTCACACTGCTAGACACAGAACGAGTTCGCTGCTCGTAGGAGAGAGGCTTGCTCTGCACTGTTGTTATGTGAGTACATCTGCTTAAAGATTCTTAATAAAGTATTACCTGGTTTAAACATACTTCACTATCAAGTACCTTTGTCCTGCATATTCCTGCATATATATATCTGAGATGTGGAGGCTGAGCTAGGACCCGCGCTGGTCCAGGACCCCAGCTAGGACCATATGCCACTTGCAACCAGCTGCCATTAGGATTACTCAACACCGGCAAGCGTGGATATAGGGACGCGATTGAGGCTCAGGACCTGGCGTCTTAGCTACATTTCTTGCAGTTGACCTAGCACCGCTAGGTAAGGGGCCACTGCTCACATTAGTGTTTTATGCACGAAGAGGACACTGAATGAATTGCATCCCAGACACCCCACTGTTGTCTTATTGAAAACACCAGAATTTGTTTTTGCACCTAAATTACTTTTTCACCGGCACTTTAAGTTTGCTGCACCTACTGGCATGTCATTTGTCATTTGACTGCAGGCCAGCACAGTAGATTTTATATCACCACTGTTGGGACATTTATTTATACCATTTATTAATATTTATACTGTTTTGGATTGATTTGTTTGAATTAGCGATATCTAGATCACCTGAAAGCACTGGCACTTTGTACTTTTTGCACCATTTTAAGGATATGTTTTTTTGTTTTTTTTACTATGTATTTAATGTGATTTGGAGATATTCACATTCAGAAGTGCTTATACACCTTTATCCACTTACACATGATGTTGATTTTCACGATTTGAATGTTTTTAGTGTCAACACATATTTATGCGATTTATTCATTTATTATGCGATTTTATGCCATTTAGTACATATAAATCGATCACAGATAGAGGCTTATAGCTTTCTTCTGATTAGCGCAGCACCTCCCCCTCTTATATTTCAGTTCCATTCTGGGTTTTTGTCTGACCCTTGTTTCGGTGCATGCAGCTGTCCAGTCGCATACGTGCATCTTAACCTTTTTTGAGATCTTGTCTTCCCTTCTTTTTCCAATTGGGTAGCGCAGGAATATTCTTATTACATAACAGGATAGTCACTCAGCATCAGCATAGGCAGTCTTGAAGGGATCTCACAAAAAAAATCAATGGGTTACATCAGCATCAGGAGCTAGGTAGCTGGTGATCCAAGACTGATTCATTTTTATGAAGGTCAGCCGATCGACCGATTCGGTGGACAGGCGCACCCTGTGATTGGTTACAAAGCCTCCAGCAGCACTGAATGTGCGTTCCGAAAGAACGCTGGATGCAGGACAGGCCAGTAGCTCAATTGCACACTGTGCAAGCTCTGGCCAGTGATCCATCCTCAAGACCCAGTAACCCAGAGGATTTTCAGTGGGAAAGGTGTCCAAGTCTGATCTTGCCCCTAGGTAATCCTGCACCATGTGAATCAGACGCTGGTGATGGTTGCTGGAACCGATCAGACCTTGGGGCTGCGGACTAAAAAATTGTCTGAACGCATCAGTCAGACGGCCACCTTCTCCACCGCTTCTTCTGTGACTGACCGAAGCCTCAGCAACACGTTGTCCAGGAGGACCAGGAAATTGTAACCTCCCAGGCTTTGGAAACGCATTGCACAAACCTTTCTGCAAAGCCTCCCGAAGATGTTTCATCCTCTGCTCCCTCTGCGATGGCAAGATAAGGTCCGCAACCTTACCCTTGTAACGTGGATCAAGGAGGGTTGCCAGCCAGTAATCATCCCTCCCCTTGATACCACGAATACGAGGATCCTTCCGCAGACTTTGCAGGATCAGGGAGGCCATGCAGCGTAGGTTTGCTGAGGCATTCGGTCCAGAGTCCTCTGGGCCACTAAGGATGACATGATCCACAGCCACCTCCTCCCAGCCACGTACAAGTCCATGGGTTTCTTTGGACTGTAAATGATCCCTTGAAGACTGCTGCTGATGCTGAGTGCCAGGCTCCACCTCCATGCTGACACAATCCTCCTCCTCCTTCTCCTCGTCCTCTTCCTGTGTGATCGGCGGGCACGCAGGAACACTGTCTGGATAAAGGGGGCCTTGAGAGGTAAGAAAGTCCTCCTCCTTCTCCCTCTGTTCTGCCTCAAGTGCCCTGTCCATTACTCCATGCAGCGTGTGCTCCAACAGGTGGACAAGAGGGACAGTGTCACTGATGCATGCACTGTCACTGCTCACCATCCTCGTGGCCTCCTCAAATGGTGACAGGACAGTGCATGCATCCCTGATCATAGCCCACTGGCGTGGGGAAAAAAAACAAGGTCCCCTGACCCTGTCCTGGTGCCATAATCACATAGGTACTCAATGATGGCCCTCTGCTTCGTGTGCAGCCGCTGCAGCATGGCCAACATTGAGTTCCACCTGGCGGGCATGTCACAGATTAGGTGGTTCTTGGGCAGGTTAAATTCCTTTTGGAGGTCAGCCAGCCGAGCACTGGCATTATATGACCTGCAGAAATGCACACAGACTTTCCTGGCCTGCCTCAGGACATCCTGTAAGCCCGGGTACCTGCCCAAGAACTGCTGCACCACCAAGTTAAGGATGTGAGCCAAACAGGGCACATGGGTTAGTTGTCCCTGTCGGATGGTGGAGAGGAGGTCGTTGCCATTGTTGCAAACCACCATACCTGCCTTAAGCTGGTGTGGCGTCAATCACCTCTGGACCTGCCCCTGCAGAGCTGACAGAATCTCTGTCCCAGTGTGGCTCTTGTCCTCCAAGCACATCAGCTCAAGCACCGCATGGCATCTTTTTGCCTGCGTGCTTGCGTAGCCCCTTGAATGCCTACGGAGCACCGCTGGTTCTGAGGACAAATCAGCACAGGAAGAGGCCATGGAGGAAGAAGAAGAGGAGGGGGTGGAGGAGAGAGGTGTGGCAGAATTACCACTAGTAGAATTTTGGAGGCGTGGTGGCGAAACAACCTCCAGCACTACTGCACCCTGTTCTGCATCCTTCCCAGCTGCCAGAAGAGTCACCCAGTGCGCGGTGAAAGATAGGTAACGTCCCTGTCCATGCCTGCTGGACCATGAGTCAGTGGTAATATGCACCTTACCGCTGACCGCCCTGTCCAGCAAGGCCAAGACATTGCCTTCTACTTGCCGATAGAGAGCCTAAATCACCTTCCGTGAGACAAATTGGCGTTTGGGAACCAGCCACTGAGGAACCGCACATTCGACAAACTCACGGAAGGGGGCAGAGTCTACCAACTGAAAAGGCTGCATTTGAAGTGCTAGCAATTTAGCCAAGCTAGCATTCAACCGCTGGGCATGTGGATGGCTGGGAGCGAACTTCTTTCGGCAGTGCAGCAGCTGGGGCAGGGAAATTTGCCTGGTACAATCTGACGTTGGTGTACCGATAGCGGATTGCCCGCAAGTACTTGGCTGTGACACACCTAAATCTACACCTTCATACCTCTCAGTGCAGGTTTCAGAGAGGACTGAAGGTATAGTGGGGTTGGAGATCCCAGCTGATGAGGAGCAAGGAGAGGTCTGCTTTGTTCTTTAGTGTGGTTCTTTTAGGTACGCTTGCCAATGAACTGCATGGCAGGTTGCATATGTCTGGTCAAGCATGTGGTGCCCAAGCGGGTGATGTTTTGGGCACGCAAGATATGCTTGAGACATATGTTGCAAATAGCAGCGGTGGGATCTGATGCACTCGTCTCAAAAAAGGCCCACACCAAAGAACTTTTGGAATGATGCGCAGAGACAGCAGCGCCCTGCACATGCGGAGCTCTGCGGTGTGATGCAGTCAGTGTGCTGCCCTTAAGCTGACCCCTGGAGGGCATCCTGCCTCGTTGGAGATGTGCCTCCTCCTCCTCTCTCCTATCAGGCACCCACGTGGAGTCAGTGACCTCATCATCCCCTCCCTCCTCATCACTGGAGATAGGCTGGCAGTATGCTGCAGCTGGGGGAACATGACTGCCAGATTGCTGTCCTTCTTGGGCACCCCCTCTCTCTGGGCTCATGTTACTGCCTTCCTCTAGCTGGGTAGCATCATCGGAGCCTTCAAAACGCTGGGCATCCTCTTGGAGCATGTACCCAATACTGTGATCAAACAGTTCGGGGGACTCCTCAGGAGGACATGGTGGGGCTAGGGAAGGAGTGACTGATGCCATTGAGCCGAGGGAAGAGGCCACGCTGGCAGCTGCTTTGCCAGACAAAGTACCCTAAGCCTGGGTGAGAGAGGATGAGGAGGATGAGGACAGCTTGGTCATCCACTCTACCAAGTCTTCCGCATGTTGCGGCTCAACACGGCCAGCTGCCGAAAAAAAGGACAAGCGTGTCCCACGGCCATGTGCTGATGAGGATGCACCGTCTCCACGACCAGCACTGTTGCCTCTAGACACAGAGCCTGCTTGTCCTCTTTTATTGGCTTGTGACTGTCTGCCTCTCCTTGTTGGCCTTTCAGACATACTAATGGCTAGGGATGAGCCGAACACCGCCCTGTTCGGTTCGCATCAGAACATGCGAACAGGAAAAAAGTTTGTTCGAACACGCGAACACCGTTAAAGTCTATGGGACACGAACATGAATAATCAAAAGTGCTAATTTTAAAGGCTTATATGCAAGTTATTGTCATAAAAAGTGTTTGGGGACCTGGGTCCTGCCCCAGGGGACATGGATCAATGCAAAAAATTGATCCATGTTCAGGAGCAGTGATTTTAATAATGTTTAAAGTCAAACAATAAAAGTGTAATATTCCTTTAAATTTCATACCTGGGGGTGTCTATAGTATGCCTGTAAAGGGGCGCATGTTTCATGTGTTTAGACCAGTCTGACAGCAAAATGACATTTCAAAGGAAAAAAAGTCATTTAAAACTACTCGTGGCTATTGCATTGCCGGTCCGACAATACACATAAAAGTTAATTGATAAAAACGGCATGGGAATTCCCCACAGGGGAACCCCGAACCAAAATTTAAAAAAAAAATGACGTAGGGGTCCCCCTAAATTCCATACCAGGCCCTTCAGGTCTGGTATGGATATTAACCACTTCAGCCCCGGAAGCATTTACCCCCTTCCTGACCAGAGCACTTTTTACAATTTGGCACTGCGTCGCTTTAACTGCTAATTGCGCGGTCATGCAATGCTGTACCCAAACGAAATTTGCGTCCTTTTCTTCCCACAAATAGAGCTTTCTTTTGATGGTATTTGATCACCTCTGCCGTTTTTATTTTTTGCGCTATACACGGAAAAAGACCGAAAATTTTGAAAAAAAATGATATTTTCTACTTTTTGTTCTAAAAAAAATCCAATAAACTCAATTTTTAGTCATACATTTAGGCCAAAATGTATTCGGCCACATGTCTTTGGTAAAAAAAATGTCAATAAGTGTATATTTATTGGTTTGCGCAAAAGTTATAGCGCCTACAAACTAGGGTACATTTTCTGGAATTTACACAGCCTTTAATTTATGACTGCCTATGTCGTTTCTTGAGGTGCTAAAATGGCAGGGCAGTACAAAACCCCCACAAATGACCCCATTTTGGAAAGTAGACACCCCAAGGAAATTGCTGAGAGGCATGTTGAGCCCATTGAATATTCATTTTTTTTGTCCCAAGTGATTGAATAATGACTAAAAAAAAAAAAAAATTACAAAAAGTTGTCACTAAATGATATATTGCTCACACAGGCCATGGGCATATGTGGAATTGCACCCCAAAATACATTTAGCTGCTTCTCCTGAGTATGGGGATGCCACATGTGTGGGACTTTTTGGGAGCCTAGCCGCGTACGGGGCCGCGAAAACCAATCACTGCCTTCTGGATTTCTAAGGGCGTACATTTTTGATTTTACTCCTCACTACCTATCACAGTTTTGAAGGCCATAAAATGCCCAGATGGCATAAAACCCCCCCCCCCCAAATGACCCCATTTTGGAAAGTAGACACCCCAAGCTATTTGCTGAGAGGCATGGTGAGTATTTTGCAGCTCTCATTTGTTTTTGAAAATAAAGAAAGACGAGAAAAAAAAAAATTTTTTTTCTTTTTTCCATTTTCAAAACTTTGTGACAAAAAGTGAGGTCTGCAAAATACTCACTATACCTCTCAGCAAATAGCTTGGGGTGTTTACTTTCCAAAATGGGGTCATTTGGGGGGGGTTTTTTGCCACCTGGGCATTCCATGGCCTCCGAAACTGTGATAGGCAGTGAAGAGTGAAATCAAAAATTTACGGCCTTAGAAAGCCTGAAGGCGGTGCTTGGCTTTCGGGGTCCCGTACGCGGCTAGGCTCCCAAAAAGTCCCACACATGTGGTATCCCCGTACTCAGGAGAAGCAACAGAATGTATTTTGGGGTGTAATTTCACATATTCCCATGGCATGTTTGAGCAATATATCATTTAGTGACAACTTTGCGCAAAAAAAAATAAAAAAAATTGTCTCTTTCCCGCAACTTGTGTCACAATATAAAATATTCCATGGACTCGACATGCCTCTCAGCAAATAGCTTGGGGTGTCTACTTTCCAAAATGGGGTCATTTGGGGGGGTTTTGAACTGTCCTGGCATTTTATGCACAACATTTAGAAGCTTATGTCACACATCACCCACTCTTCTAACCACTTGAAGACAAAGCCCTTTCTGACACTTTTTGATTACATAAAAAACTAATTTTTTTTTGCAAGAAAATTACTTTGAACCCCCAAACATTATATATTTTTTTAAAGCAAATGCCCTACAGATTAAAATGGTGGGTGTTTCATTTTTTTTTTTTACACAGTATTTGCGCAGCGATTTTTCAAACGCATTTTTTGGGGAAAAAACACACTTTTTTAAATTTTAATGCACTAAAACACACTATATTGCCCAAATGTTTGATGAAATAAAAAAAATGATCTTAGGCCGAGTACATGTATACCAAACATGACATGCTTTAAAATTGCGCACAAACGTGCAGTGGCGACAAACTAAATACATTTTTTTTTTTTGTTAATAAACAAGTTTATTTATAATAGTAATAAAATACAGAAGAAATACCATACATGTAGATAGCATACAAGCATATTTTACACTTTACATATTTCCTGAGTGGTTATGTAGTTTTTACATGCATGTACAGACTTATTTGTGAAAAAGTAAACTAAAGAAAAATAAAAAATAAAAACTAATAACTCTGGCACTTTTATAATGGCAAATGAGATTTGCTGATAAGACACAAACAGTCCCCGATTTTCCGTCCCATGTTGTGATAACCTAGCTTTGTAGAACCCAGGACAGCTCCACGCACCAATCCTCCTGCACCACATCTACCTATGCATCACATGTGTTGGTATTGTTAAGCCATGTGTTCCAAATACTGTCGTACTTAGCCGGGCATCCCCTGTGTTTATATATAACCTTTTTGTAAGGTAGAGACAGATTTACCATTTTGACCCATTCCTGAAAAGTAGGAGGGGAGGCCCTCATCCAGTGTTTTGCCACCAGTTTTCTAGCGCAAAATAGTGTTTCATAAAGGAAAGTAGCAGTGAATTTGTCAATAGTTACATCTGGGAGCAGCCCTAGTACACACAACCTTGGATCCACCTGAACCGGGGAACCCATTTCATCATGGAGAAATTTAATAATTTGATTCCAATAGGTCTGGATGACCGGACAATCCCATATAAGGTGGAAGAAAGAGCATGACAAACTCGTGCATCTTGGACACTGAGTGTCTTGGGTTTGGGAGAATTTGGCTATTCTAGCTGGTGTGAGATAGGACTTATGAATTATGTATAACTGCGTCATACGCTCCGGAAGTCTGGGGGAGGCTTTTTTAACATTTTCTAGGACCTCGTCCCAATCATCATCTTCCACTGGGCCTATGTCCTCTTCCCATCTAATTTTTGCTGTGACGATTATGCCCGCGACCGAGCGCGCCCGTAGGGCTGAGTACAAGGTTGATATCAGTTTAGTTGGTTCTGCACCCGTTATGATATCCACCAAGGGCAGTACTTGTGGATTTGGGTATCCGGTAGCAAATTGTGTCTGTAGGGCATGTGTAAGTTGTCTATAGTTAAATAGCATATGTGGGGGCAATTGAAACTCATCTCTTAGAGAATTAAAATCTCTTACTCCCAATGGGGTGATTACCTGGTGAAGGAAGATTATACCTTTCGTTGCCCATTTAACTGCCCCAGGGATCAAAAGTAATTCTCTTAATTGCGGGTTGTGCCACAGGGGGGTATGAGAGTGAAGAAAGTCTGCACCAATCAGTTTTAATGCTATCTCCCATACTCGTCTATGTTGTTTCAATAGGGGTCCTCGTCCAGCTGCTCCCCTCCCACCTGAGTTACCCCTGAACAGTACTTGCAAAGGGGTATGGGTATCCTTATTGGGTTTATTGCAAACCAGAGTCTGGTACTTCGCGCTATCTGTGTTGTGAATGTGGTAAAAATGAGAAAGTTGTGCAGCTATATAGTATGAGTGAAAATCGGGTAGGGCTGTTCCTCCTGATGTGGTGGGGTTTTTAAGAGTGTTCCATGCCAACTTATGTCTACCCGAGCCCCAGATGAATGAGTTAATAAGCTTGTCAATTGTTTTAAAGACTTTGAGGGGGATCAGTATTGGTGAGTTCCAGAAAACATATAGAAACTTTGGCATTATGATCATTTTAATAAGGTTGATCCTACCCATAATCCCCAGTGGGAGCCTTGCCCATATCTGTATGTGTGATTTAAGGTAGGAAAAGAGTGGTTCTACATTGTTGTCTAAAAATTCCGTGGGGTCCCTGGTTATTTTAATTCCCAGGTATTGAATGCATGCCACCCTCTGCAGAGGAAGATTTGCTGATATTTTTTTGGGCGGTGAAATGTCTAGAGGAAGGATTTGTGACTTTGCCCAATTCATACGTAATCCCGAGTGTTTTCCAAATTTTTCAATTGTGTTGAGGGCAGCCTGTAGTGATAAGCCAGAGTCCTCCAGATATAAGAGCATGTCGTCAGCATATAAGCTGACCTTTTCCGTCAGGTTTTCCATTCTAAGGCCTTGTATCTCTGGGTTGTTCCTAAGGGATATGGCGAGTGGCTCCACTGCCAAAGCATAAAGGAGCGGGGAAAGTGGGCAGCCCTGTCTGGTCCCTCTTTCAAGGGGGAATGAGTCTGACGTTCTCCCGTTTACCGACACTCTAGCCTCAGGGAAATAGTAAAGTAACTTAACCCACTTTATAAAATTGGGTCCAAACCCAAACCCCCTCAGACACTCCCAAAGGTATCCCCATTCCACCGAATCGAACGCCTTGGCGGCGTCTAATGCCACCACTACTCTGTCACCTATTTCCTCATGCACCGCCGAGACGTTCATATATAAACGGCGTAAATTTATGGCCGTGTTTTTCCCGGGCATGAAGCCCGTTTGGTCCGGGTGTATTAGGGATAAAATGATTTGGTTTAGGCGCATTGCAAGTATTTTTGCCAAGATCTTAATATCGGCCTGAAGTAAAGAGATTGGGCGGTAGGATTCAGGATACAGGGGGTCCTTGCCCGGCTTAGGAAGCACTATAATCACCGCTTGTCTAAGTGATTGGGGAAGGGACTCAGACTCAAAAATGTGGTTATACAACCTTAGTAGCTCGGGCACCAGTACATCCGAGTAGGCTGCGTAGAAGTCTAGTGGCAGACCGTCCATCCC
The DNA here is from genome assembly GCA_037952835.1 of Lithobates septentrionalis. Lineage (NCBI taxonomy): Eukaryota > Metazoa > Chordata > Amphibia > Anura > Ranidae > Lithobates > Lithobates septentrionalis. The sequence continues at coordinate 458,481 of JBBDGP010001438.1, forward strand.
GGGGGCCTTGGCAGGCGCCAGGGATGCCACAGCCGCCGAGATCTCGTCCACGGTAAGCGGGGCCTCAAGAGCCTCCAATTGTGTTTCCGATATTTGGGGAAAGGGAACATCCTGCAAAAACACCCCAGTCTCCTCTGCTGTGACCTGCACCTTAGATGAATACAGGTCTGCATAGTATGCCCTAAAAGTGTCCGCCACCCCCTTGGGGTCAGTTAGTAATGTATCGCCTGCGCCCCTCAGGGAGACAACTACCGGAGGTCTGGTGTCTTGTTTAGCCAGGTACGCCAATAGTTTACCCGCCCTTTCACCTTGTTCAAAAACTTTTTGCTTTGTAAAAAATAGTTTTTGTTTAGCCTTTTCAAAATGCAGTTGATCTAACATTCGGGTATACAGTTTAAGTGTTAAGGCTTTGTTCGGTGTGGGGTCTGTGTTGAATTCATGTGTAATCTTGTCTAGCTTCTCGGTTGCCTCGTGGAGCACTGTGCTCGAGGTGGTTTTTAGTCTATTTATGCGGGCTGTCAGCAGAGTCCTAACGTGCAGTTTGAATGTTTCCCAGACCATGCCCACAGGTGCGGTGTGATTGTTAGTGCTAAAGAAATGTTGCCATTCCCCCGGTATGTCCTCCTGATCCTCTAGAGTCGCCAGCCAAAAGGGATGGAGGCGCCATAACCTAGGTCCCGTCGGCGGGGATAATGTTAGGGAGGCCCAACATGGGGCATGATCGGAAAGGAATCTTGTGTGGTAGCCTGAATCTATCAATTGGGGGAGTAGAGTGTCTGAGGTGAGTATCATGTCTATTCGTGACATAGAGGAGTGTGATGCCGAGAAGCAAGAAAATACTCTATCACCTGGGTGTTGATGTCTCCATGTGTCTGTAAGAGAGAATTCTGTCAGTGTGCGTCCTAGTCTGGTAATGGTAGAGGGCTGAGTATCTCGATTCATCTGCAGCCTATCAACGGATGGGTCCAGTACCATGTTGAAATCCCCAAGCCAGATGGCTGGCACTAAGGGGTGTTGCGTCATGTATAGAAGTCCTTCGTTAATCAAGGTGGAAGTGTACGGTGGGGGTATATAAAACGCCAAAATGAGATATTGTGTGCCTGATATGGTGCAGTGCAGGAAAATAAATCTGCCCTGGGGGTCAGTCTTTACTGATATACATCCGAATGGGACAAACTTGGCTATTAGGATTGATACCCCACGTGAGTATGGGGTGTGGGTGGCATGATATGCCCATCCTATCCAGGGGCGTTTTAAGGTGTTCTGAAGGTGTCCAGTGACATGCGTCTCAGTAAGGACCGTAATGGCGGCGCGATATGATTTAAGGCAACCAAAAACCGCAGATCGTTTGATCCTGTCTCTGATCCCTCTGACGTTCCAAGTTAGGAACTTTATGCTAGTCATGTTTGGGTTGTTTGTAATTGTCGAGACGCATGTCAATGGGGTGTGTTCGGGCCATTAATGTCTGCCACTCAAAGGGTTCCCATCCATGTAATCTTATACTGTGCCATTTAAGGTGTCTATCAGAGCTTACTGTTGTGCCAACTATCAATAACCATAAATATAACATATTACAATTCCCCTCCCCCCTCCCTGCCCTCCACCTCCCAAACTTGGTTGGGGTATGAATCCCAAAACCTGTGCGATTGACCTTCGTCCACTGGGGGCGCATCATCGCTTTATATAGCAGAGCACACGCCACCAGTGAGGGCGAACAAACGCTGGTGTAAAGTTGGCAATGCAAGTAACAAACGGCATTGGTTAGCAGTAGTCGATATATAGATATTTCCAATCGACCACTCCGCCGTGATATATAGTAAACATATATGACATTTCTATAAAATGGTAACTTAAAGAAAAAGTTTAGCAGCTTAGAACACAATATAGCGTATATCCTCTCCTCCCCTCCCTCCAAGAGCTGTTGGGGGCCTTTCTAGTAAGGGTGTCATTGTGTGAAAGTTCCGACTGTGCATCGGGAAGGAGAAAAAAGTTTTCGCTGGTTCATATCAATGACTTATAAAGTTGATGTGTGCTAGGTAAGTCCTTTTGGACGGGCAATCCCTAAGGCACATAGTTGTGTGGAGTAAGTCTTCCCATACACATAATGGTCACATGTATGACATAAAGGCCCTTCATGGGTTTCGTATGAATGTCACTGTTCATGGGGAGAGTAAAGTAAGGAAGGCAACTTACAGACGCCGGACCTGTAGAGCCACAAGCCTAGCTGCCTGGGCGATTCCTTTCTGCTTCTCGGTGATCCAGCCAGGCCACTGCTTGAGCCGGGTCTTCGAAAAAGTGTGCGCGGTCTTCACCCACCACCCGAAGGCGAGCTGGGAACAACATTGCATACTTCAGGTTGTGGGCCCTTAAGCGTCGTTTAATTTCCCCAAAGCGAGCCCGCTGCTTCTGTACTTCTGCTGAGAAATCCGGGAAGGCCATCACGTGACCCGACTGGAATGGTATATTCCCTTTGGTTCTTGTCATGCGGAGAATGGCGTCCCGGTCCCTGAAGTTCAGTAGTTTTGCTATAAATGTGCGCGGCGGTGCGCCTTCAGGGGGGCGGCGAACAGGCATACGGTGGGCACGTTCCACAACAAATGTAGTAGAAAAGGCCTCTCGGCCATATGAGCTGATGAGGAGCTTTTCCAAAAAGGTGGCTGGGTCCGGACCCTCCGAGCCCTCCGGTAAGCCGATGAACCGTACATTGGATCTGCGGGCCCAGTTCTCAAGCTCGTCATGTTTTTGAGCGAGTTGTTGGAGTTGACGCTGCATATCCTCCTGGCTATGCTGTAAGGGGTGAATTATGTCCTCTGCTCGACTTATCCTGGCCTCCGTTTCTGTGACCCGTTCCCGGATCTTGGTCATATCCTGGCGAATCAATGAAATGTCCACCTTTACTTCCTCTATTTTAGAGGTCAGTGTGGCTTGGCATACTGAGATCGCCTCAAGGACTCTGTTAGTGTCTGCTGCCTCGTGTTCTGCTTGCTGGGCTGCAGGAGATGTTGCTGAGGCGCCATCTTGTCCCTCCAGGTCCCGGTCTACGCGGCGATACCTATCTAGGGAGGAGGAAGCCGCGGTGCTCCTTTTCGGCGGAGACATGCTAGACCAGGGGGTGGCTGGATTAGTTACCCTCGCTGTGGATCGGTTTGCCGGTGAGAGATGTGCAGGAGATCGTTGTCAGGATATATCACTGGCGGAGCTCTGCTCAGACGCGTCCGCTCACATTGCCGTCCAGGCCATGCCCCCACCAACTAAATACATTTTTAAAAGCCTTTAAAAGCCTTTACAGGTTACCACTTTAGATTTACAGAGGAGGTCTACTGCTAAAATTACTGCCCTCGATCTGACGTTCGCGGTGATACCTCACATGCATGGTGCAATTGCTGTTTACATTTGACGCCAGACCGACGCTTGTGTTCGCCTTAGCGCGAGAGCAGGGGGGACAGGGGTGCTTTTTTTTTTTTTTTTTCTTTATTATTCTTATTTTTTTTTATCTTATTTTTAAACTGTTCCTTTCATTTTTTTTTTTTTAATCATTTTTATTGTTATCTCAGGCAATGTAAATATCCCCTATGATAGCAATAGGTAGTGACAGGTACTCTTTTTTGAAAAAATTGGGGTCTATTAGACCCTAGATTTCTCCTCTGCCCTCAAAGCATCAGACCACACCAAGATCGGTGTGATAAAATGCTTTCCCAATTTCCCAATGGCACTGTTTACATCCGGCGAAAGCTAAGTCATAAAATGCTCGTAGCTTCCGGTTTCTTAGGCCATAGAGATGTTTGGAGCCACTCTGGTCTCTGATCAGCTCTATGGTCAGCTGGCTGAATCACCGGCTGCATTTTCAGGTTCCCTGTTGAGACAGGAGAGCCAGAGAAAAACACGGAAGACGTTGGGGGGGGGGGCATTCCCTCCCACGGCTTGTAAAAGCAGTCTAGAGGCTAATTAGCTGCTAGGATTGCTTTTACATGAAAGCCGACCGCTGGCTGAAAAGAATGATACCAAGATGATACCTAAACCTGCAGGCATCATTCTGGTATAACCACTCAAAGTCGTGAATGGCGTACCTGAAGACAAAAAAATGGTTAACAATAAAGCACAGTAAACGGTAAAGTATAAAAAATTGCATACCTGAAAAGCAAACATGATAAAACATAACAACAATAAAACATTGCAGAATAGAATACAGTAAAAAAGAGCAGAACAATAGAGAGAATAGAGAGAGAGAGAACAATAAAACGACAACTATTTTTTTTTTTTTTATATTTTTGTATGTGTTTTTTTTTTTTTACACTTTTTTTTGTAACTGTAACTTTTATAACTGTAACCGATTCCAGGTTAGGGTCTCTCAAAATGCGATGGCATCTTGGGAGACCCTGTGAAAGTGTGCCTAGTCTGTGGAATGCTGTACCCTACGCTAATACTCAACTAGTGAATGGTAGCGTTCAAAACATTCACCAATGCAAAGACCAGGATTGTCAGGACAGGAGGGACAATAATAGCGGGTGTCACGCCTATATCCGCACTTGCTGCAGACACAACATCTTTTTTGGGGGGGTTCGTTGGGTAGGGGTACTCGGGAGGACATGCCTCTCATGCAGCCGACTGCATTTGTTTGGGGATGTGAATGGGGGAAGTACGGGCGCTGCAGAAGCGGTGGGTTCCCAATTAGGATTGGCGAATGCAGCAGGAATAGCACTATGGGCACGACGGGCCTGTGTTTGTCTTTTTGGTGGCAGCGGGACACTACTTGTGCTTGCCACCTCACCAGCTTGAACTGCACTTATGGGACTCGCCACGTCACCAAGTGTTACTGCAGTGCTGGTTTGACTACGACCGGGGTGTACTAGGCCGCTGGCGCTTGCCAGTTCACCAAAACGCTACCAAAAAACTGTTAGCGATCGCAGGATCAGGCCTGACTCTTTAGTTTAGTGTTTTGTAAGTGTCAGTGATCGATCGATACTGCACTTGGGTGGGCTGGGCTGGGCTGGGCCGGGCGGAGGGGCAAAACGCAGGTGCTAGCAGGTATCTGGGCTGATCCCGCTAACACTGCGTTTTTGGGAACCCTAAACTGCTGGGGACGCTAGTATAGATCTGATCGGATCAGATATTGATCCAATCAGATACTATACCACTAAGGGAGGTGTACGGTGCGTGCGTGGGTGTTAGCGGTACTGGCGCTAACCTGACACTGCCTGGGGCTGGTGCTTGCCAGTTCACCAAAACGCTACCAAGAAAACTGTTAGCGATCGCAGGGATCAGGCCTGACTCTGAACGCTTCAGTTATGCGTTTAGTGTTTTGTAAGTGACAGTGATCGATCGATACTGCACTTGGGTGGGCTGGGCGGAGGGGAAAAACGCAGGTGCTAGCAGGTATCTGGGCTGATCCCGCTAACACTGCGTTTTTGGGAACCCTAAACTGCTGGGGACGCTAGTATAGATCTGATTGGATCAGATATTGATCCGTACAGATACTATACCACTAAGGGAGGCGTATGATGCGTGCGTAGGTGTTAGCGGTACTGGCGCTAACCTGACACTGCCTGGGGCTGGTGCTTGCCAGTTCACCAAAACGCTACCAAGAAAACTGTTAGCGATCGCAGGGATCAGGCCTGACTCTGAACGCTTCAGTTATGCGTTTAGTGTTTTGTAAGTGACAGTGATCGATCGATACTGCACTTGGGTGGGCTGGGCGGAGGGGAAAAACGCAGGTGCTAGCAGGTATCTGGGCTGATCCCGCTAACACTGCGTTTTTGGGAACCCTAAACTGCTGGGGACGCTAGTATAGATCTGATTGGATCAGATATTGATCCGTACAGATACTATACCACTAAGGGAGGCGTATGATGCGTGCGTAGGTGTTAGCGGTACTGGCGCTAATCTGACGCTGCCTGGGGCGACGCATATCACCGCCGGGCGATCAGGGGGCTAAACCTTTATTCGGTAATAAACGGCGGGTGCCCTGACACTATAAAAAATAAACGAACTAACCAGCGTCACCCATAATGGTTATACGGTGATCAGTGGTGAAAGGGTTAACTAGGGGGCAATCAAGGGGTTAAAACATTTATTAGATAGTATATGGGGGTCCCTGTCGCTATAAAACGCTGACGGCGAACCTAAATATTTACGTCCCTAACTAGCGTCACCAGCGACACTAATACAGCGATCAGAAAAATGATCGCTTAGTGACACTGGTGACGGGGGGTGATCAAGGGGTTAAAACTTTATTAGGGGGGGTTAGTGGGGTACCCTAGACCTAAAGGGGGGTAATACTAACTGTCCCAACACTGTAACTGTCACAAACTGACACTATGCAGTAATCAGGAAAAAAAAAAAAAACCTGCTTGGTGTCAGTTTGTGACAGGGGGGGGTGATTGGGGGGGGGATCGGGGGGTGATCGGGGGGGGATCGGGGTGTTTTGTATGCCTGGCATGTTCTACTGTGTTGTGTTGTGTTTGTGCACTTACATTCCAGTCTTCTCTCCTCGGCCCGGAACGGAAAATACCGAGCCGAGGAGAGATGACATCATTTCCTCTGCCTCTGTGTACAATACAGAGGCAGGGAAATGATCCCATTGGCTGGGAGCGATCGCGAGGGGGGGGCCACGAATGGATGGCCTCCCCCTCACCACCGATCGCCGGGGAAGATTTGCCGACCGCCGCAGGCACCGGGGGGGGGTTCGATCGGACCCCCCACCCGCGGGCAGGCAGGGACGTACAGGTAAGCCCTTTTGCCTGCCCGTGCCGCTCTGTCGACGTACATCTGTGTGCGGCGGTCGGCAACTGGTTAAGGGGAACCCTGGCTAAAATTTAAAAAAAAATGACGTGGGGGTCCCCCTAAATTCTGTACCAGACCCTTCAGGTTTGGTATGGATTTTAAGGGGAACCCCGCGCCAAAATTAAAAAAAAATGGCGTGGGGTCCCCCCAAAAATCCATACCAGACCCTTATCCGAGCACGCAACCTGGCAGGCCGCAGGAAAAGAGGGGGGGACGAGAGAGCGCCCCCCCTCCTGAACCGTACCAGGCCACATGCCCTCAACATTGGGAGGGTGCTTTGGGGGAGCCCCCCAAAACACCTTGTCCCCATGTTGATGAGGACAAGGGCCTCATCCCCACAACCCTGGCCGGTGATTGTGCGGGTCTGCGGGCGGGGGGCTTATCGGAATCTAGAAGCCCCCTTTAATAAGGGGACCTCCAGATCCCGGCCCCCCCTGTGTGAAATGGTAAGGGGGTACAAAAGTACCCCTACCATTTCACTAAAAAACTGTGAAAATTTTTAAAAATGACAAAAGACAGTTTTTGACAATTCCTTTATTTAAATGCTTCTTCTTTCTTCTATCTTCCTTCATCTTCTTCTTCTTCTGGTTCTTCTGGCTCTTCTGGTTCTTCCTCCGGTGTTCTCGTCCAGCATCTCCTCTGCGGCGTCTTCTATCTTCTTCTCCTTGGGCCGCTCCGCACCCATGGCATGGGGAGAGGCTCCCGCTCTTCTCTTCATCTTCTCTTCTTCATCTTGTGGCATGTGGCCTGGTACGGTTCAAGAGGGGGGGCGCTCTCTCGTCCCCCCTCTTTTCCTGCGGCCTGCCAGGTTCCGTGCTCGGATAAGGGTCTGGTATGGATTTTTGGGGGGACCCCACGTCATTTTTTTTTTAAATTTGGGTTCGGGGGTTCCTCTGTGGGGAATTCCCATGCCGTTTTTATCAATGAACTTTTATGTGTATTGTCGGACCGGCAATGCAATAGCCGCGAGTAGTTTTAAATGACTTTTTTTCCTTTGAAATGTCATTTTTCTGTCAGACTGTTCTAAACACGGGAAACATGCACCCCTTTACAGGCATACTATAGACACCCCCCAGATACGAAATTTAAAGGGATATTACACTTTTATTGTTTGACTTTAAGCATTATTAAAATCACTGCTCCTGAAAAAACTGACGTTTTTAAAACTTTTTTTGCATTGATCCATGTCCCCTGGGGCAGGACCCGGGTCCCCAAACACTTTATATGACAATAACTTGCATATAAGTCTTTAAAATTAGCACTTTTGATTTCTCCCATAGACTTTTAAAGGGTGTTCGGCGGCATTCGAATTTGCCGCGAACACCCCAAATTGTTCGCTGTTCGGCGAACTTGCGAACAGCCGATGTTCGAGTCGAACATGAGTTTGACTCGAACTCGAAGCTCATCCCTACTAATGGCCTGCGGTGAGATGTAGCTGCACAAAGCTGGGATGTATATATATACTGATACTGCAGCTAGCAGAATCAACAGCCTGCCTGTGGTACTAATAGATCAGAAGAACACCACCAATTTTCTTCAGGTAGCTTTAGGTGCACACTGTGCAAAGGACACAGTACACTAACTGTAAATACTGTAGCTGCCTGCCTGTGGTATTAATAGGAGCAGAACAACAGCAATTGTCTTCAGGTAGCTTTAGGTGCACACTGTGCAAAGGACGCAGTACACTAACTGTAAATACTGTAGCTGCCTGCCTGTGGTATTAATAGGATCAGAACAACAGCAATTGTCTTCAGGTAGCTTTAGGTGCACGCTGTGCAGAGGACGCAGTACACTAACTGTAAATACTGCAGCTGCCTGCATGTGGTACTAATAGGATCAGAAGAACACCACCAATTTTCTTCAGGTAGCTTTAGGTGCACTCTGTACAGAGGACACAGTACACTAACTGTAAATACTGCAGCTGCCTGCCTGTGGTATTAATAGGATCAGAACAACAGCAATTGTCTTCAGGTAGCTTTAGGTGCACACTGTGCAGAGGACACAGTACACTAACTGTAAATACTGCAGCTGCCTGCCTGTGGTATTAATAGGATCAGAACAACAGCAATTGTCTTCAGGTAGCTTTAGGTGCACACTGTGCATTTGACGCACTTCAGTAATTGTAAATACTGCAGCTGCCTGCGGTACTAATAGGATCAGAAGAACACCACCAATTTTCTTCAGGTAGCTTTAGGTGCACACTGTGCAGAGGACGCACTACACTAACTTGTAAATACTACAGCTGCCTGCCGTACTAATAGGATCAGAAGAACACCACCAATTTTCTTCAGGTAGCTTTAAGTGCACACTGTGCAGAGGACGCACTACAGTAACTTGTAAATACTGCAGCTGCCTGCGGTACTAATAGGATCAGAAGAACACCACCAATTTTCTTCAGGTAGCTTTAGGTGCACACTGTGCAGAGGACGCACTACGCTAACTTGTAAATACTGCAGCTGCCTGTGGTATTAATAGGATCAGAAGAACATCACCAATTTTCTTCAGGTAGCTTTAGGTGCACACTGTGCAGAGGACGCACTACACTAACTTGTAAATACTACAGCTGCCTGCGGTATTAATAGGATCAGAAGAACACCACCAATTTTCTTCAGGTAGCTTTAGGTGCACACTGTGCAGAGGACGCACTACACTAACTTGTAAATACTGCAGCTGCCTGCGGTACTAATAGGATCAGAAGAACACTACCAATTTTCTTCAGGTAGCTTTAGGTGCACACTGTGCAGAGGACGCACTACACTAACTGTAAATACTGTAGCTAATAGGACTAATAGGATCAGAAGAACACCAGCAATTTTCTTCAGGTAGCTGTAAATACTGTAAAAATACTCTTCCTACTGCCTGCCTGTCAGTAGGAAGAGAATAACAGGAACGTATCTAGCTAAACTGAATACAGTGTATAAATATATATATATATATATACAACACCTAGGAGCATATATATACACAATACACTGTAAGTGCAGCTAACTTACTCGCCTGCCTACTCTATCTAACTTAAATCAAATGACACTGTCTCTCTCTATCTCTCTCTCTCTCTCAACGCCGGAACACACTACACAGGGCTGACATGAAGGCGCGTGGGGCGTGTACTAAACCCCGTGAGCCATAATTGGCCAAAGCCACCCTGGCTTTGGCCAATTACGGCTCTCTGTACAGATGGCGCTGTGATTGGCCAAGCATGCAGGTCATAGTGCATGCTTGGCCAATCATCAGCCAGCAATGCACTGCGATGCCGCAGTGAATTATGGGCCGTGACGCGCCACTCGAATTTGGCGCAAACGGCCCATATTGTTCGCAATTCGAGGAACGGTCGAACATGCGATGTTCGAGTCGAACAGGGCTTCGACTCGAACTCGAAGCTCATCCCTACCCACAAGGGGGGGTTTTGCCCACTAATGCGTGGCTAGACCTTGTTACTTTTAATCTAGTAAGCATCCATTCAATATATATAGTGGATGCCTCTTGTCTCCATTTGTAACAGCTGGATACAGAATGTTTAGGAATCTGTGTGTGCTCAATCTACTATTTAAAGAAAGAGGAAACGAGACAGGGAGTGTCAGCAAGGTGGAGGCCCGGGGAGTGGGTGGGAAGGAACAGAGAACCCTTCTTTACCAGTGGCTCTTTTGGGGGTAGCACTACACAATGTCCAATTAACCATTCACAAAATACCAGACAAGGAAGTTTTCATGACTCTTTTAGAACAGGCTTACAGATCTCAACTAAGCAGAATTTATGGTGGCCAGCTCTGTTTCTCTGAGTGAGTGTTCAGTCTGAGAATTTGACTACTAAATATCAATTCTGAGTATGACATCCCATTCCCCAGACCTCATTATCATTATATCAACCATGTTGTTACAAACAGAAGTAGTGTGGATGGGTGTGTGTGTGTCTGCAAACATATGTCGGTTTGTGGGTTAAGGGTGCATTCATGCGAATGCACCCACACTCCGATTAGTGCGAGTGGCTGTGATTAGCTGTGGGAGCCAGCAGGCTCCCGTTGTTTTAATTTGAATTAGGCTTCCTCCAGCAGCTAATTAAGGGAACCCCCCACTGGGGTTCCCCCATTTGCAGGTGTGAATGCATCCTAAAACATATACAAAATCTGAATTAGTAACTTAAAGCGGAGTTCCACTGTTTTGTAAGTTTATTAAAAGTCAGCAGCTACAAAAAGTGTGGCTGCTGACTTTAAATAAACAGACACTCACCTGTCCCGCAATACAGCGATGCGGCTGCCTGAAGCCTCGCTCCTCTCCCCCTCCTCTCCGCGGTCCTGTCATTACTACTGTGGGCACCCAGCTGTGACAGCTTGCAGCTTCACAGCCGGGTGCGCACTGCACATGCACGAGACACGCTGCACTCTCCTAGTGGCCAGGCAATCTTCTGGGACCTGTGATGTGCCCCTGAAGATTGCAGAGAGGGAGGGGGAGAGGGGAGGGGGAGAGGAGGAGTTGCCTAGGCGACGAGACAGCAGAAGAAGGAAGTGGGACAGGAAGTACCTGTCAAAGACAGGTACCCACCCCCCTCCCCCAAAAAATACATGCCAAATGTGGCTTTTTTAGGGGGTGGAACTCCACTTTAAGAAAATGTAAGTAGATAGATCCGCGCTTAGGACAAAATGAGAGCTGCTGCCAATCTCTAATTAGTACCCCTTAGGGTCTAATTACATAATGAATAAAACAAATGAGAATGGAAACGGCGCTGCCCTTTATAATATCATTGCGTACCAGGTAAAACTGTCACAAGATTCACACCTAAATCCAGGTGACTATGATACATAAAAGCTCCACCAATATTAAAAAGTATATAATATAGTCTAAAACAGGGTGGGTCATATATTTAAATATTTAAAGATGGCCAAAGTTTAAAAAAAACACCATTGCTTAAAAGCTGCTAAATAAGGAGCATCCCTACAACGGGGTGGAGGTGTTAACCAATTTGGAGTTTATAATAAATAAGTGAAGGAAATAAGTATAGTGAACTGTGCAAAGAAGCAGTACAAAATATGGAATTTAGCCCCAATGTTCAAAAATATTGGGACAAGATGGCGCCCAAAAATTTTTTTAGATAATAAGGAAGAAATTGTGAAATTTATTACCAGTGTGATATCTGTGTAACCCTTTCCATATATATATGTGTAAAAAATAATAAATACAGTAATGTTTGACTCAAATGTTCAAAAATATTGGGACAGTGTGGCACTTGTGAGACGTGAAGTGTCCTGATGTGTGACGGACTAATTTCAAATTAAGTAGAAACACTAACTGTGCATGAATAAAATTAAAAAAGATAAATAAATAAATATTCAATTAATTCCAATTTCCTATCTGTGATGCCAAGCAATATGGTTGATTTCATGAAAAGTTTATATATAGTCCATGCAAAAAGGAATATTGTAAACCAGGTGTGGAAAGCAGAGTTCGGCTAAAATTGTTGTTTATTTCACCCTAGAGGGTACACCGCAGTGACTTCAGTGCGATTTTTCATAAGGTGACTTGAAGTGCTCGCCCCCCAGTGCTTCCCCACTCACCAGAAATAATCACCCCTACAGGGGTACCAAGCGACAAAGTGGGTGCCTTGGGGCGGATGTTTTTTCACTCCAGAAGCTGCTTCCAATCCTCTGCTTAGTGCGGTCCTCACGGTTGTTCCAGGGAAAAAGAGTGTTCTAATATCACCATACTACTCCAGCAGTATACCACCTTTAGAATGTTAGACTCTCCAGATGACCGAAGAAAAGAGAAACACAAGGGGCTGCCTTCCTGAAGTATGTAAAGGTTGTTTGTATTTATACATGTTAATAGCTCTATATAAATACAAATGCTATGTGTCATTTCAAACATTTTTCCTATATAATTTATTTTTTGTTTCTTTTTATACATCCAAGGTTGATCATATCATGTGTATTGTTATTGAATAATCAAATATCCTCGTCCATTTTCCTGATGAAGCCTTCCTGGTGAAACATGTTGAAATCTGTGGACGTGGCTACATTTAGATTTATGTGATTACAGTTCTCTCCTTCATTTGTCAATATTTGGTAATGGATGTTTACCTCTGACTGTGACTGTAAACTGTTTTCACATTTCATTGTCTTTTTAAATTGTTTTCAATAAATATATATATCATTTTATTCAATAGTGTTTTTCATACATTTGGTGTACCTTAAAGTCCCACATTCTACACATTCTTGTTCTACTATTTTTAGGGATGTTGGTACAAAAACTTTCCTGTGCTCTCTGAAAACTGATCTCTACCCGTTTCGCTTGTCCAGGCAGGTAGTGTCATGGTTGGGATACGAATCAGCGACCCTTTTTACTGCTAGGTGAGAGTGCTACCCACTACACCACTGTGCCGCCCAATTGTGCCTCCATCCCTATTAATATAGAAAGTAAGGGGTTTTGGGACCTCCATCCCTAATTTAGAAATAAGAAAGGGTTTTTTGGGATTTTGGGTTTTTTGGGACATATATATATACACACGCATCTGAAATCGCATAGTATCCCATGGAAGTAACTAGTATAAAAAGCCAAATGCTTATTGAGTAATGGATACAAATGGGTTATAAGATAAAAATTAATCACAGTTGAGGTCAAGTTATGTGTTGGGAACATGTTGACATTGATAGCCTATTCCACGTGTGTTGTGCCTCACTCAAAGTCCCAAGAATAGAAGATAAATCTTCCAGTGGGGACACGAATTCTGGTGACCCTGGTGACACGAAAGATTTTCTCACTTTCAAAGGATTTTTTCATACTTCCTGTTTTAGCAATGGGACAGGATATAAAGGAATATCTCACCAAATGAGATACAGATGACAAAAAAAAACAGACAGGGGTTTAAACCCTCTCTTTACTCTATGCAAAATGAAGAAAAAAAAGTTTTACCTTTAGTTCTCCTTTAAATGTTTAAAACAAGGCTTTTGTTCCCTACAAACATCTTTACCTGATTATGCCACTTACGTGCTTCCTGTTCAACAACCCTAATTTTTATGCTGAGGTTATTTAGATACATTTTCAATATGATAGAATTCCAACTACTTCTAATATTCTAGACAGAGGGAGGTTTTTGGGCTTAGCAGAAATCAGTAGATGCGCTGATGGCAAAAAAAAAGTTAATGAACTATTTTTAAAATGACGGCTTCAATGGAATCTATCCAGGAATGATCAGTGGTTTCTTTAAAAAAAAAAAATCATATGATCTTTCACTTCTGCGGTTGTTTAATAGGCTAAATCCCAGCGGATTCTGCCCATCAGTAACTTTTTCTAAATGCATACTTCCCTGGCTGGGTTGGAATTTAATATGTGACCAGGGGTCAGCAGTGAGGCTGTCTCGCTGGAGGCAGGCACAGTTCATTCACAAAATGAGTTCCTTTGTAATAATAACTGAAGGGCAAGGAGAGGAAAGGAATGCAAGCATACACATTCATGCAAAGATGTAAGATTTTTTTCAAGATCTACTACAACAATGTTTATAAACTAGAATTTTTGGCATCACCTGAGAGATCTACTAAAATAAATAAAGAGTGTCACCATAAAAAACAGGCTATTTTCTTGCCAGGAATAACAGCCTTACTTCCAGTTTTACTTTTTTCTTCAGACAAGGAATTCCGAGCGGTTAAAAGGAAACAGGAACACCTCTATCTTCTGACAAAAACATGCATTCAAGCAGTAAAAGAAATCAACTACAGATGGTGAATATTTGTTTTTGATATATGGCACAATCCAGAGACTGCCCCATATTTTAGCATACTATGTGTGTGAGTGTGGCAAGTATGCCATTATCTAGAGCAAAGGTGCTCTTTTTTTTAGAGGGGGGGGGGGGGGTGAATGTGAAAGGATGTAGAAAGTCCCAGAGCAAAGCAGCTTTGTTCCCTTTTGGTGTTGCTCATTATTGCTCCATATACAGTATACACACTCTCTTGCAATGGCATCACATAGCTAGAATCTGTAGTCTTTAGAAACTCATGACTTCATACAGTATGCTGTACCTCCAGAGGCATCTTCCTATTTTCCCTTTGCCCTACATCCCAGCATGAACACCTTTGCCACATTGGCACCGCCAAAAAATTTGGTGTTATTTAGTATGATTTATGCACTCTTATGCCCCGTACACACGGTCGAACATTGATCGGACATTTCGACAACAAAATCCTAGGATTTTTTCCGACGGATGTTGGCTCAAACTTGTCTTGCATACACGCGGTCACACAAAGTTGTCGGAAAATCCGATCATTCTGAACGTGGTGACATAAAACACGTACGTCGGGACTATAAACGGGGCAGTAGCCAATAGCTTTCATCTCTTTATTTATTCTGAGCATGCGTGGCACTTTGTGCGTCGGATTTGTGTACACACGATCGGAAATTCCGACAACTGATTTTGTTGTCGGAAAATTTTATAGCCTGCTCTAAAACTTTGTGTGTTGGAAAATCCGATGGAAAATGTGTGATGGAGCCTACACACGGTCGGAATTTCCGACAACAAGGAACTATCACACATTTTTCGTCGGAAAATCCAACCGTGTGTACGGGGCAATAATGTGAATTCTTTTGGTCATGTCCAAAAGTCTTGCGTGTTCAGTGCTCTGCCCTTGGAAATGGACTTGGATTTTCTATTAGGTACGTGTAGGCACTGTGCATAAGAACCATGAGGTTTTTCAAAAATGCACTAGGTACAGCCCACAATTGCAGCTTTGAGGATTCCCCTTTGGCAATGCAGCACAGCGACATGCTTGCCTGATCTACTTCTTCTACCCTGCTTACAAACAAGTTCCATTCCGGGAGCTCGTTCATAAGTTCAACTTGTTTGCAAGTCCAGCAAAGATTAGAGCTTGCAGACAAAGGCTGTGAGCACTTATCAGTGAGTTCTGACGGGGAGACATTGCAGCACCAACATTGCTTATGTTGGTATGGCGATCTCTCATTTTTTTTCCGTTCAGCCCGCTGGTTGGAACAAAAAAAACTAAGTGTGTGTACCCAGCTTTACAGGATTGGCATCCAAAACATGCAACCTGGCAGGTAGCATGGGATTTTATGCAGTGGACTGGCAGATATACATTATATACAGTGGGGATGGAAAGTATTCAGACCCCCTTAAATTTTTCACTCTTTGTTATATTGCAGCCATTTGCTAAAATCATTTAAGTTAATTTTTTCCTCTTTAATGTACACACAGCACCCCATATTGACAGAAAAACAGAATTGTTGACATTTTTGCAGATTTATTACAAAAGAAAAACTGAAATATCACATGGTCCTAAGTATTCAGAACCTTTGCTGTGACACTCATATATTTAACTCAGGTGCTGTCCATTTCTTCTGATCATCCTTGAGGTGGTTCTACACCTTCATTTGAGTTCAGCTGTGTTTGATTAGACTTGATTAGGAAAGCCACACACCTTTCTATATAAGACCTTACAGCTCACAGTGCATGTCAGAGAAAATGAGAATCATGAGGTCAAAGGAATCGCCTGAAGAGCTCAGAGACAGAATTGTGGCAAGGCACAGATCTGGCTAAGGTTACAAAATTTTTTTGCTGCACTTAAGGTTCCTAAGAGCACAGTGGCCTCCATAATCCTTAAATGGAAGACGTTTGAGATGACAAGAAACCCTTCCTAGAGCTGGCCGTCCGGCCAAACTGAGCTATCGGGGGAGAAGAGCCTTGGTGAGAGGGGTAAAGAAGAACCCAGAAGATCACTGTGGCTGAGCTCCAGAGATGCAGTTGGGAGATGGGAGAAAGTTGTAGAAAGTCAACCATCACTGCAGCCCTCCACCAGTCGGGGCTTTATGGCAGAGTGGCCCGATGGAAGCCTCTCCTCAGTGCAAGACACATGAAAGCCCGCATGGAGTTTGCTAAAAAACACCTGAAGGACTCCAAGATGGTGAGAAATAAGATGCTCTGGTCTGATTAGACCAAGATAGAACTTTTTGGCCTTAAATCTAAGCGGTATATGTGGAGAAAACCAGACACTGCTCATCACCTGTCCAATACAGTCCCAACAGTGAAGCATGGTGGTGGCAGAATCATGCAGTGGGGGTGTTTTTCAGCTGCAGGGACATGATGACTGGTTGCAATTGAGGGAAAGAGTACAGGGATATCCTGGACGAAAACCTTTACCAGAGTGCTCAGGACCTCAGACTGGACCGAAGGTTTACCTTTCAACAAGACAATGACCCTAAGCACACAGCTAAAATAACGAAGGAGTGGCAACTCCGTGACTGTTCCTGAATGGCCCAGCCAGAGCCCTAACTTAAACCCAATTGAGCATCTCTGGAGAGACCTAAAAGTGGCTGTCCACCAACGTTTACCATCCAACCTGACAGAACTGGAGTGGATCTGCAAGGAGGAATGGCAGAGGATCCCCAAATACAGGTGTGAAAAACTTGTTGCATCTTTCCCAAAAAGACTCATGGCTGTATTAGATCAAAAGGGTGCTTCTACTAAATACTGAGCAAAGGGTCTTAGGACCATGTGATATTTCAGTTTTTCTTTTTTAATAAATCTGCAAAAATGTCAACAATTCTGTGTTTTTCTGTCAATCTGGGGTGCTGTGTGTACAGTATATTAATGAGGAAAAAAATGAACTTAAATGATTTTAGCAAATGGCTGCAATATAACAAAGATTGAAAAATTTAAGGGGGTCTGAATACTTTCCGTCCCCACTGTATGTAACACTCCCATTGGTTGTGCTCTCAACCAATGTGTCAAATCATCCAATGGTTGGTGTCACAACTGATCACATGTGCAGTATAATGGCAGTTTAGATTAAACAGAGGCCAAGATGGCAGTTTCCTTGACTGAACACGATAGGAGGGTTTATTTCCACTTTAACAGAGGAGGGATGATTTGAGAAAGTAAAATGCAGTTTTTAGATAGAGGTGGGATAGGCTTTCACTAAGAAAGGAGTTTTTCAGGGATCACCTAGGCAGACACAGTAGGAGGTAGCTGTACAGGTTGGGGTAGGGAGTTCCAGATGAGAGCAGAGGTTCTGGAGACATCCTGGAGGCAAGCATGGTAGGAGGTAACAAGGAAGCTAGAGTGCGAGTGGTCTTGTGAGGAGCGAAATGGATGATTTGGTAGGTATTTTGAGATAAGCTAGGTAATGTATCTGGGCAGAGTTGTGGATGGCTTTGTAAGTTATCATTTTGAATTTTATTGTACATACTATATACTACATGTTGAACAGTCAAGTTTATTTTATTTAACAGAGAACAACATTTGGAAACACTCCTTCCATGTGTAAGACTCCCAAAATAGTAATTTGCAAACACCTTTTTTTTGGATATTTATTTGCAAAGGTAGCGTAATCTTAAAATGATGTAACATTGAGCTCTTAGAGACAAAGGCAAAGCTGCTGTTTCCAGACTTAATCAGAAATTAGTTTCCCGGGCATAATCACAAATTCGTTTCTAAATATCTATATTACTCTAATGTCCTAGGCTATCATAATAAAAAATAACACAGCAATTTATTGTCTTGGTCAAGTAACTGAATACATGTATGTTCTCACAATGTCTCAGCTGCACTAGGAGCTTTACTCTGAGCAAACAATGGGTGGATGGTTTTATGAACTGTGGATTAATAGAAATTTCTGCAGGCAAAGTATTTGTTTAGCTTACCCATACCTGGCACTGTGCAACTCAGCAGCACACAAAAAGACAAAACCTGCACTAAGCAGTTCAGAGAAAATGGGAGCAGGGGGGTAA
Organism: Lithobates septentrionalis; assembly: GCA_037952835.1. NCBI lineage: Eukaryota > Metazoa > Chordata > Amphibia > Anura > Ranidae > Lithobates > Lithobates septentrionalis. Next base: position 476,984 of record JBBDGP010001438.1, read on the forward strand.
GTTTCTAAATTATGGAAAAATACAGTTTGTGCCCTAATTTCTCTTTCCACTAGTTTCAGATCCCCCTACATGACTATTTAATTCTAGGTACAAAATATCACCAGTTCCTTGCACACTTCATCTTTCTTCTCGTAGAACCCCAGGATCCCTGAATAACGTCTGTAAAGAGCAGTAACACAAAGATTTGAGAGCGGTCTTTCATTTGCAGCCAGTTTGGGATGTTACTTTCAAGAATTACGCTCCGTACACACGGTTGGATTTTCCGACAAAAAATGTTCGATGGGAGCTTGTTGTCGGAAATTCCATCCATGTGTAGGCTCCATCAGACATTTTCCATTGGAATTTCCGTCACACAAAATTTGAGATCTGGATCTCAAATTTTCTGACAACAAAATCCGTTCTCGGAAATTCCGATCGTGTGTACACAATTCCGACGCACAAAGTTCCACGCATGCTCGGAATCAAGCAGAAGAGCCGCACTGGCTATTGAACTTCATTTTTCTCGGCTCGTCGTACGTGTTGTACGTCACCGCGTTCTTGACATTCGGAATTTTCGATAAGCTTTGTGTGACTGTGTGTATACAAGACAAGTTTGAGCCAACATCCGTCGGAAAAAATCCATGGATTTTGTTGTCGGAATGTCCAATTAATGAGCGATCATGTGTACGCGGTATAAGTCTCTGGCTTACTTTAGGAATAGAAATGCACCATATTCCAATGTTTATGGCATTTATGACAGTAAAATAACTTCTAAGTTCCCTATAGTTTTCTGGCTTCAAGAACTATAAAATATATGTACACCCCATAAGCTTTAAAATGTAATTGTAATTTCCAAATTAGTTTTTAATATTTTAAAATCTGCAGCTTTTATTAACCACCTCAATACAGGGCATTTTCGCCCCCTTCCTGCCCAAGCCATTTTTCAGCTTTCAGCACTGAATGACAATTGCGCGGTCATACAACACTGTACCCAAATGAAATTGTTATCATTTTTTCCCCACAAATAGAGCTTTCTTTTAGTGGTATTTCATCACCTCTGCGGTTTTTATTTTTTGCGCTATAAACAAAAAAGGAGTGACAAGTTTTAAAAAAAACAATAATTTTTACCTTTTGCGATAATAAATATCCAATTTTTTTTTCTTTAAAACAAATTTCTTCTCAGTTTAGGCCGATATGTATTCTTGTACATATTTTTGGTAAAAAAAAATTGCAATAAGCGTATATAGATTGGTTTGCGCAAAAGTTATAGCGTCTACAAAATAGGGAATAGATTTATAACATTTTTATTTTTTTTTATTTTTTTACTAGTAATGGCAGCGATTTGTGATTTTTATCATGACTGTGATATTGCGGCGGACCCAATCGGACACTTTTGACACATATTTGGGACCATTCACATTTATACAGCGATCCGTGCTATAAAAATGCATTGATTACTGTATAAATGTGACTGGCAGGGAAGGGGTTAACACTAGGTGGTGATCGAGGGGTTAACTGTGTTGCTAGGGAGTGATTCTAACTGTAGGGGACTCACTAGGGGAGGAGACCGATCGGTGTTCCTCTGTACTGGGAACACACCATCGGTCTCCTCTCCTCTGACAGGACCGTGGATCTGTGTGTTTACACACACAGATCCACGGTCCTGCTGTGTTACCGGTAATCGCGGGTGCCCGGCGGACATCGCGGCCGCCGGGCACGCGCACCGGGTGCCTAGTGACACGGCAGGTGCGCGCGACCGCCGGCGGCGGCGCGCGCGCGCCCCCTGGTGGCCTAGGAAAGCGAGGACGTCATATGACGCCCGCCCGCAACGAGAGCTGCGCCGCCTGGCCGTCAATTGACGGCCGGCGGTCGGCAAGCAGTTAAAATAATACTTGATGATCCAGTCATTAAAATCCTTGTTCAGGCATTTCCTGTTATAAGGTGATCATGCTCTGTCCCTGTCTCCAAGTTCTGCTCTTGCATTGTCACTATGTTACACAAACTTCTGATGAAAAAAAATTAACTGACCTGTCCACTGGTTAAAACCTTCTGGACTGAAATTTTCCATATCCTTTCCATAATGTTTAACAGCTCGCTGGACCCTAATCCAGTTACAGCCTTACTCAATAAAAAACCTCAAGATGTGACCCGCCCCCAATTTAAACTCCTCCTGCAGGTTACCACTGCGGCTAAACAAACTATTGCCAAGGCATGAAAAACCCCTCATCTCCACAGAGACCAAAAACAGAATCACCAGAGCCATGATTCATGCCAAAATAGAAGCAGTCCTACTGGACAAAATCCTCAAATATGAACGCCTAGGGCGGTCGTGGATTGACCACTTCATCCCATCAGATTTTGATGAAACTCTATTATCCCCTTGAACCTTATGAAAAATTTATGTCAGAGTCACTCTGATACAGATCTTCAACTTCGCCCTAACACACCATCCCCCGGGATTCCTCTCTCCTCTTGCTCCTCCTTCTTTTCATTCTATATTTTTCCCTTCATTACCATCTATTCCCCCCTGTCAGATTCCATATATACTAGCTCCCCAGACTTGAACTAACCCACTCTAATTATGAGGACTTTTCCTGACCTCATCTAAATTAGATGTTTCAGGTCTCCGATCAATTGGATAAACATAATATACCCTCTCATCGCCATTCTCATCTATCATATGGTTTATCATCTTTCCTCTTATTTTAATCCCTATATCGTTAGAGGCCCCTTGTACACTGGGCTACACGTTACCACCCACTGCTACCACCTCCCCGAGGGTTCTCTCCTCCTGAAGCTTAACGTACGTGTAATGCCGCGTACACATGAGTGGAATGTCCGTCAGAAGTCCGATGGGAGCTTTTCATCGTATATTCTGGCCGTGTGTATGCCTCGTAGAAAATTCAGATGGAATTAGATAGAGAACATGTTCTGAATTTTTCCGACGGAACTAATTACTATCGGGAAACCCGCTCGTCTGTTTGCTGTTTTGACGTACCAAAAACGATGCATGCTCATGCTCTGAGTCTGAAGCAAGTACGAGTAGGAGGAAGCGGTCAGTCTGGTAAAACTAGCATTCGTAATGGAGATAGCACATTCCTCACGCTGCAAATTCTGTGTTCTTTTAATGCAGCGCATTCTTTTGGGCTTTATAATGCTAGAAGAATGAAGTTGTTTTGCTGCTGAAACTTATTTCTTTATTATTTCTTGTGATCTCATGAATAATTCCTTATTTTTTTTAAAGCCAGATCTCCATAATAATGTTTAGAATTATTTTTTATAGTCATCTTTTTTTATTATTTTTTATTTCATCAAGATCTCCTTTTTTTTGGATTATTGCAAAATTATTTTCTAGTGATCTCCATAATTTTTTCTTTATTTTTTGTGTGTCAAGTTACCACAATAACATTATTATCGTGTATTTTTTAACCTCAAGGAGGCTGGTTGGTGTCCCTTGTTAATTTGACATTGTCTTTTTGAAATGTACCTGCTTACTCACAAACAAACTGTCCTATTTTTAGAAAAACACATAAGCAAGTATTTTCAGAAAATAAAATATCCATTTATTCTAGGTAACAAAATGAAGAGGAAGGCAACGCTGGAGAAACTTTTGGAATTTGCGAAGCCTTTTCGCCCCCAGGGCACACATCAAGTCTGTGGAAAAAAATTGTTATCTTGAGGAGTCCATATAATTTGGAGCCCAATATGGTCCAGGACTCCCAGAGATCAGGACCAGCAGCAGATGACATATATGTCCCCAGGCTGGTGTAGTAGTGGTAGTGGTGTACTACATCAGCCTGCGTCTAATAAATTCTTGGTCCATGAACTCCTCCCCACCCTGTTCATGAACTGGGCTTTGGTCAAAGAATGAACCCCAACACCAAGCCCCCACACAGCATGAATTCTACAACGAGTACATACCCGCAACATGGCTTCAAAATGGTTGGCTGGTCACAACGAACTAACAGAACGCACTGAAGAACAGCAAGGCCTGTGAGGAGCGAGCTGAAAATCAGAAACAAGTGAACAAGAACACACTGAAAAAACAGATGCGAACTGTCTACACACTCTGAAAAGCAGATACAAACCCACAAGCAGAAACTGAAGAGCAGTGACGGACTGAAAAGCACAAAAGCTGAAAAGCGCGAATCGTCTCTCACCAAACTTCTACTAATACGAGATAAACACGAGATTAGCAGAATGAGCCCAAAAGGTTGGCGCGCTGGCTATTGCACTTCCTTTTTCTAGTCCCGTCATACATGTTGTACGTCACCGCGTTCTTGGCGGTCAGACTTTGGTGTGACCGTGTGACCGCGTGTAGGCAAGACCACTTGAGCGGAATTCCGTCGGAGAAACCTTCAGAGTTTATTCCATCGGCTAAACCGCTCGTGTGTACGCGGCATAAGGCATTTCTTGAACTCTAACACCATAATACAATGCAAAATACAATGCATTAGTTGTATACTTATATGTTCTACCTTGATTTACCATTGTCCAACTATGTGAGCTGCGACCCAGTCAGTTAAACGTTACATGTTTGGACTTTAAGCTATATTCCTCTTCTCTGGGAGCTACAATGTATGTCTCTACGTTTTATGAACATTTTTTCACTTTTATCAATAAATTATTTAAAAAAAAATAAAAATAACTATGCAGTGCATCCAGAAAATATTCACAGCGCTTCACTTTTTACACATTTTGTTATGTTACAGCCTTATTACAAAATTGAATGAAATTCATTATTTTCCTCAAAATTCTACAAGCAATACCCCATAATTACAACGTGGACGAAGTTTGTTTGAAATACTTTGTTGAAGCACCTTTGGCATTAATTACTGCCTCAAGTCTTTTTGAGTATGATGCTACAAGCTTGGAACACTTATTTTTGGGCAGTTTCTCCCATTCTTCTTTGCAGGACTTCTCAAGCTTCATCAGGTTGGATAGGGAGCATCGGTGCACACCCATTTTCAGATCTCTCTAAAGATGTTCAATCGGGTTCAAGTCTGGGCTCTGGCTGGGCGACTCAAGGGCATTCACAGAGTTGTCCAGTAGCTATTTCTTTGTTATCTTGTGCTTAGGGAAGTTGTCCTGTTGGAAGATTAACCTTCACCCCAGTGTGAGATCCAGAGCGCCCTGGAGCAGGTTTTTATCAAGGATGTCTATGTACATTGCATTCAACTTTCCTTTGACCCTGACTAGTCTCCCAGTTCCTGATACTGAAAAATATCTCCACAGCATGATGCTGCCATCACCATGGTTCACTGTTGGGATGTTATTGGCCAGGTGATTGTCAGGAACCATGAAACAGACGGGAAAAAAAAGCTGTACACTCAAGACTTATAAAGAAAAAAGATATGTGACCTGACCTGTCCACAGTAAAAGGCCCCATCCCTGGTTATATTAAATAGAAACAAAAGAAAAGAATGCGACTTTAACCACTTGCCAACCAGCCACCATCATTATAATGCGGCAGGTCGGCACGATCCCGCGAACCGTCGTAGCGGTATGTTGGCTCCTTTAAGTGGGATAGCAGGCGTGCACGCGGCACTGCGGGGGTGCCGATGCTTGTGACCGGCAGTCGGGATGACCGCCGGTCACGAGCGCCAGTCTTTTTGACCCCAGATCTCATATTTAAGAGGTCCTGTCATACTTTTTTTCTATTACAAGGGATGTTTACATTCCTTGTAATATGAATAAAAGTGACACAACTTTCTTTTTTTAAAGAACAGTGTAAAAAAATAAAATAAAAGGTCAAATAAATTAGAAAAATTTTTTTTTTTAAACGCGCCCCGTCACACCGAACGCAGAAACGAACGCATACGTGAGCAGCACGGTTTTCAAACCACACACGTGAGGTATCACCGCGATTGATAGAGTGAGAGAAATAATTCTAGCTCTAGACCTCCTCTGTAAGTCTAAACAAGCAACTTGTAGAATTTTTTAAACGTCGCCTATAGAGATTTTTAAGGGTAAAAGTTTGTCGCCATTCCACGAGCGGGCGCAATTTTGAAGCATGACATGTTGGGTATCAATTTACTCTGCGTAACATTATCTTTCACAATAAAAAAAAAGTTGGGCTAACTTTACTGGTGTCTTATTTTTTTAATTCAAAAAAGTGTATTTTTTCCCAAAAAATGTGCTTGTAAGACTGCTGCGCAAATACGGTGTGACAGAAAGTATTGCAGCGACCACCATTTTATTCTCTAGGGTGTTAGAAAAATATATATATATAATGTTTGGGGGTTCTAAGTAATTTACTATCAAAAAAACAGTTTTTAACTTGTAAACACCAAATCTCAGAAAGAGGCTTGGTCTCTGGTTAAAGTCCCATTCTTTTCCTTTGTTTCTTTTTTATATAGCCAGGGATGGAGGCCTTTTACTGTGGACATGTCAAGACACACTTTTCTCTTTATACTATATACAGGGTGGAAGACATCCACTTTTCCAGTGTGACCTGCCATGTCAGTATTACCATTACCATAAGAGATTATACATCCAGATTCCAAGCCGTCTATCTATATCCTCTTTTTAATATATTGCATTAGTCTACATATACACAGACAAGTTGCCTACATCACCAGTTTTAATTCAGTCTCGAGCCTGACCTGAATGTGTGTGCTTTTCAGGGGGGGGGGGGTGTTCATTCTTATTTGTCTGGACCGGAGCTGCAATGTGAAACAGTGCCTCCCCTCCCTACCCCTTTGGGTGGTGGCGGGGGGTGTCCTCCTGTGCATCGGCGTCATGCACAGCGCCCTGCCAGCCGCGTCCTAGTGGCGCTGGGAGGCATAAGTACTTTGTATCCATCTTAAACTTTAGGGCGGGTAGGTGAGGATCCGTGTGTGGTAATCCTGCTGGACGTGTGATCCGTATCTTTGCCAAATCCAGCCCACAGAGTGTAGTATGACGCAGATGGGGACACGCCCTAGATCTCGGGTATATCAGCTGGGGTTTGGCCAGGAAATCACTCTTCAATCCTTCACCATGAGAGAGACACCACATCACTGGTTTCACATTGTTCTTTATACATGCAAGGTAGGCAGAAGTCCTTTGTGACTCCACTCACACTTTTCTCTCATTTCCTGTTTAGGGTAATTTTATTTATTTTTATTATATATATATATTAGGGCTGGGAAAAAAATCGATTTAAATCTTGAATCGAGTTGAGAGGTCAAATCGATTCAAAATTTAAGCAAATCAAATTTTTTAGACTTTGTTTTTTTTCTCACCGTGCCGGTCCCGAGGCGCTGCGGGCATGAGTTTTTAGGCGAGGCCGCGGCTTCGGCCTAGTCCGCGGCTACGGCCGGACGCCGCGGACTAGGCCGAAGCAGCGGCCTCATCTAAAAAGTCATGCCCGCAGCGCCTCCGGACCGGCGCTGACACTGCGCCGGGCCTGAAGAGCTACAGGCAAGGAGTTTTTAGGTGAGGCCGCGGCTTCGGCCTAGTCCGCGAGGCCGGACGCCGCGGACTAGGCCGAAGCCGTGGCCTCGCCTAAAGGCTCACGCCCGCAGTGCCTCAGGACCGGCGCGGTTTCCAAAGAAAAAAAAACTTGACTCGAATCGTGAATCGAGTTTTTTTTAAGAGAATCGAAAAAAAAATTTTTTAAGAAAATCTCCCAGCCCTAATATATATTTATATTATATATTGGCACAACCATCCACCCATCCCCACAGGCCAGTGTGCTAGGTATCCTGGACTCTGAACTTTCCTTTCGGCCCCACATCCGATCACTTTCCAAAGCTTGCCGCCTCAACCTCTGCAACATCTCCAAACTACGTCCCTTTCTAACCAAGGAAACCACAAAGCTCCTGATTCACTCCCTGGTTATCTCTCGCCTTGACTTCTGCAACTCCCTCCTCATTGGCTTATCTTTAAATAGACTATCCCCCCTTCAGTCCATCATGAATGCTGCTGCCAGACTCATCCACCTTACAAACCGCACAGTGTCTGCTACCCCTCTCTGCCAATCCCTCCATTGGCTGCCACTTGCCCAACTAATTAAATTCAAAATACTAACATTAACCACTTCAGCCCCAGAGCACGTTTTACAATTTGGCACTGCGTCGCTTTAACTGCTAATTGCGCAGTCATGCAATGCTGTACCCAAACGAAATTTGCGTCCTTTTCTTGCCACAAATAGAGCTTTCTTTTGATGGTATTTGATCACCTCTGCCATTTTTATTTTTTGCGCTATAAACGGAAAAAGACCGAAAATTTTGAAAAAAAATGATATTTTCTACTTTTTGTTATAAAAAAAAATCCAATAAACTCAATTTTAGTCATACATTTAGGCCAAAATGTATTCGGCCACATGTCTTTGGTAAAAAAAATGTCAATAAGCGTATATTTATTGGTTTGCGCAAAAGTTATAGTGTCTACAAACTAGGGTACATTTTCTGGAATTTACACAGCTTTTAGTTTATGACCTCCTATGTCATTTCTTGCTAAAATGTCAGGGCAGTACAACCCCCCCCCCCCCCCAAATGACCCCATTTTGGAAAGTAGACACCCCAAGAAATTGCTGAGAGGCATGTTGAGCCCATTGAATATTAATTTTTTTGTCCCAAGTAATTGAATAATGACAAACAAAAAAAAAAATTTACAAAAAGTTGTTACTAAATGGTATATTGCTCACACAGGCCATGGGCATATGTGGAATTGCACCCCAAAATACATTTAGCTCCTGAGTATGGGGATACCACATGTGTGGTACTTTTTGGGAGCCTAGCCGCGTACGGGGCCCCGAAAACCAAGCACCGCCTTCAGGATTTCTAAGGGCGTAAATTTTTGATTTCACTCCTCACTACCTATCACAGTTTTGAAGGCCATAAAATGCCAAGATGGCACAAAACCCCCAAATGACCCCATTTTGGAAAGTAGACAGCCCAAGCTATTTGCTGAGAGGCATGTTGAGTCCATGGAATATTTTATATTTTGACACAAGTTGCGGGAAAGTGACAATTTTCTTTTTTTGTACAAAGTTGTCACTAAATGATATATTACTCAAACATGCAATGGGCATATGTGGAATTACACCCCAAAATACATTCTGCTGCTTCTCCTGAGTAGGGGGATACCACATGTGTGGGACTTTTTGGGAGCCATCCGCGTACGGGGCCCCGAAACCAAGCACCGCCTTCAGGATTTCTAAGGGCGTAAATTTTTGATTTCACTCCTCACTACCTTTCACAGTTTTGAAGGCCATAAAATGCCAGCATGGCACTACCCCCCCCCCCCCCAAATTACTCCATTTTGGAAAGTAGACACCCCAAGCTATTTGCTGAGAGGCATGTTGAGTCCATGGAATATTTTATTTCTTGCCACAAGTTGCAGGAAAATTACAAACTTTTTTTTTTGCACAAAGTTGTCACTAAATGATATATTGCTCACACAGGCCATGGGCATATGTGGAATTGCAACCCAAAATACATTCTGCTGATTCTCCTGAGTACGGGGATACCACCTATTACAGTTTTGAAGGCCATAAAATGCCTAGATGGCACAACCCCCCCCCCCCCCACCCAAATGACCCCATTTTGGAAAGTAGACATCCCAAGCTATTTGCTAAGAGGCATTTTGAGTCCATGGAATATTTTATATTTTGACACAAGTTGCGGGAAAGTGACTTTTTATTTTTTTTGCACAAAGTTGTCACTAAATGATATATTTCTCAAACATGCCGTGGGCATATGTGGAATTACACCCCAAAATCCATTCTGCTGCTTCTCCTGAGTACGGGGATACCACATGTGTGGGACTTTTTGGGAGCCTAGCTGCATACGGGGCCCCGAAAACCAATCACCGCCTTCAGGATTTCTAAGGACATAAATTTTTGATTCACTCCTCACTACCTATCACAGTTTCGAAGGCCATAAAATGCCAAGATGGCACAAACCCCCCCAAATGACTCCATTTTGGAAAGTAGACACCCCAATCTATTTGCTGAGAGGCATGGTGAGTAATTTGCAGCTCTCATTTGTTTTTGAAAATGAAGAAAGACAAGAAAAAATATTGTTTTTTTCAATTTTCAAAACTTTGTGACAAAAAGGTCTGCAAAATACTCACTATACCTCTCAGCAAATAGCTTGGGGTGTCTACTTTCCAAAATAGGGTCATTTTGGGGGGGTTTGTGCCACCTGGGCATTCCATGGCCTCCGAAACTGTGATAGGCAGTGAAGAGTGAAATAAAAAATTTACGCCCTTAGAAAGCCTGAAGGCGGTGCTTGGTTTTCGGGGTCCCGTACGCGGCTAGGCTCCCAAAAAGTCTCACACATGTGGTATCCCCGTACTCAGGAAAAGCAACAGAATGTATTTTGGGGTGTAATTTCACATATTCCCATGGCATGTTTGAGCAATATATCATTTAGTGACAACTTTGTGCAAAAAAAAAAAAAAAAGATTTGTCTTTTTCCTGCAACTTGTGTCACAATATAAAATATTTCATGGACTCGACATGCCTCTCAGCAAATAGCTTGGGGTGTCTACTTTCCAAAATGGGGTCATTTGGGGGGGGTTTGAACTGTCCTGGCATTTTATGCACAACATTTAGAAGCTTATGTCACACATCACCCACTCTTCTAACCACTTTAAGACAAAGCCCTTTCTGACACTTTTTGTTTACATGAAAAAATAATTTTTTTTGCAAGAAAATTACTTTGAACCCCCAAACATTATATATTTTTTAAAGCAAATGCCCTAAAGATTAAAATGGTGGGTGTTTCATATTTTTTTTCACACAGTATTTGCGCAGCGATTTTTCAAACGCATTTTTTGGGGAAAAAACACACTTTTTTAAATTTTAATGCACTAAAACACACTATATTGCCCAAATGTTTGATGAAATAAAAAAGATGATCTTAGGTCGAGTACATGGATACCAAACATGACATGCTTTAAAATTGCGCACAAACGTGCAGTGGTGACAAACTAAATACATTTTTAAAAGCCTTTAAAAGCCTTTACAGGTTACCACTTTAGATTTACAGAGGAGGTCTACTGCTAAAATTACTGCCCTCGATCTGATCTTCGCGGTGATACCTCACATGCATGGTGCAATTGCTGTTTACATTTGACACCAGACCGACGCTTGCGTTCGCCTTTGCGCGAGAGCAGGGGGGGCAGGGGTGCTTTTTTTTTTTTCTTTATTATTTTGCTTTTTTATCGTTTTTTTAAACTGTTCCTTTCATTTATTTTTTTTTAATCATTTTTATTGTTATCTCAGGGAATGTAAATATCCCCTATGATAGCAATAGGTAGTGACAGGTACTCTTTTTTGAAAAAACTGGGGTCTATTAGACCCTAGATCTCTCCTCTGCCCTCAAAGCATCTGACCACACCAAGATCGGTGTGATAAAATGCTTTCCCAATTTCCCAATGGCGCTGTTTACATCCGGCGAAATCTAAGTCATGAAATGCTCGTAGCTTCCGGTTTCTTAGGCCATAGAGATGTTTGGAGCCACTCTGGTCTCTGATCAGCTCTATGGTCAGCTGGCTGAATCACCGGCTGCATTCTCAGGTTCCCTGTTGGGACAGGAGAGCCAGAGAAAAACATGGAAGACGGTGGGGGGGATTCCCTCCCACTGCTTGTAAAAGCAGTCTAGAGGCTAATTAGCTGCTAGGATTGCTTTTACATGAAAGCCGACCGCTGGCTGAAAAGAATTATACCAAGATGATAACTAAACCTGCAGGCATCATTCTGGTATAACCACTCAAAGTCCAGCAACATACCAGTATGTTGCTGGTCCTTGTTGGGCATATATTGTAAACTTTTTTTCATGCAGGCTGTGGGCTGAATGAAAAAAAGATATTGATCGATGGGTATGCCCACCATTAGAATACCTCCCTTCATCCACCCACTTCTAATGATGGGCATACATGCACCGTATATATATGCCGAAGCATGGGGGCATCCTCTCACAAAAGGCAGGAGAAAATCGCTCCTCCACCCACTGCTGCCCCCACGCTTCGGCATACATGCTGAAGTATGTAACTATGGTGGTGAAATCACCTCCGACAGCGCTGGAGTCACGGCTTTATATATCGAGGGAGCAAACGCTGTTGCTGTCAAGATAAATAAATCCGCGCTAAAACTGAATGGCATACCTGCTAAGCAAATGATGGTTAACAATAAAACAAAGTAACATTACAGTATAACAGTAAGACTTACCATACCTGCAAAGCAAATACAAAAAACATAGTCAAAAATAAAACATTTAACGCAACCTGTGCCTAAAATATATATATGCCGAAGCATGGGGGCATCCTCCCACAAAAGGCAGGAGCAAATCGCTCCTCCACCCACTGCTGCCCCCATGCTTCGGCATATATGCTGAAGTATGTAACTGTGGTGGTGAAATCACCTCCAACAGCGCTGGAGTCACGGCTTTATATATCGTGGGAGCAAACGCTGTTGCTGTCAAGATAAATAAATCCGCTCTGCAGCTGAATGGCGTACCTGAAAACAAAAAAATGGTTACCAACAAAACACAGTAAACAGTAAAGTATAAAAAAATTGCATATCTGAAAAGCAAACATGGTAAAACATAATAACAATAAAACATTGTAGAATAGAATACAGTAAAAAAGAGCAGAACAATAGAGAGAGAATGGAGAGAGAGAGAACAATAAAACAACAACTATTTTTGTTTTTTTTTATTTTATATATTTTTTGTGTTTTTATTTTATTTTTTTTACACTTTTTTTTAGTAACTTTAACTTTTGTAACTGGTACCAGGTTTGGGTCTCTCAAAATGCGATGGCATCTTGGGAGACCCTGTGAAAGTGTGTCCTAGTCTGTGCAATGCTGTACCCTACGCTAAAACTCAACTAGTGTATGGTAGCGTTCAAAACATTCACCAATGCATAGACCAGGATTGTCAGGACAGGAGGGACAATAATACCGGGTGTCACGCCTATATCCGCGCTTGCTGCAGACTCGACATCTTCTTTGGGGGGCTCGTTGGGTAGGGGTACTCGGGAGGACATAAGAAAAATGCCTTTCATGCAGCCGGCTTACTGCATTTGGTTGGGGAAGGTGAGGTGGAGCACCGTCTGGAAACAGAAGGGCTCTGATGATCTCTTCCTGGAATTTAAGGAAGGATCCAGTCCGTCCTGAAGCTCTGTATAGCACATGAGCGTTCAGCAAAGCCAATTGAAATAAATAAACAGACACTTTTTTGTACCAGCGTCTGGCCTTACGGGCAACTAGGTACGGCGCCAACAACTGGTCGTTGAGGTCCACCCCTCCCATATTTTGGTTATATTCGTGGACACAGAGGGGTTTCTCCACAACACTAGTCGCCGTAGTAATTTGGACCGTCGTGTCTGCATGAAGGGAGGTAAGAACGAAAACATTCTTATTATCCCTCCACTTCATAGCGAGCAAGTTATTACACTGCAAGCAGGCTCTCCCCCCCAGCCTAAGATGCAAATCTACAAGCCGCTGGGGAAAGCCCCGGCAATTAGGTCGCACAGTGCCACATGCTCCAATCTGATGATCAAAAAGGTGACTAAAAAGTGGCACGCTCGTGTAATAATTGTCCACGTACAAGTGGTACCCCTTTCCGAATAAGGGTGACACCAAGTCCCACACAATCTTGCCAGCGCTTCCTATGTAGTCAGGGCAGTTTGTCGGCTCTACGTGACTATCTTTGCCCTCGTAAACCATAAAACTACATGTATAGCCTGTGGCCCTGTGTATACATCTTGACCCCGTGACCCCGTATCTGGCACGCTTGCTGGGAAGGTACTGTTTGAATGACAAGCGGCCAGAAAATTTAATCAGGGACTCATCAACGCAGACAACTTGTTGGGGAGTAAACAAGTCTGCAAAACGCTGTTTGAAGTGGTTTACGAGGGGCCGAATTTTGTAGAGCCGATCGTATCCAGGGTCTCCACGAGGACGACAGAGTTCATTGTTGTTGAAGTGCATGAACCGCAAAATCTGCTCGTATCGTGCCCTGGTCATGGAGGCAGAGAACACGGGCATATGGTAAATTGGGTCAGTGGACCAATATGACCGCAACTCACTCTTTTTATTTATGCCCATGTTGAGGGAAAGGCCCAGAAAGATCTTAAATTCGGAGACCGTAATTGGTCTCCAATCTCTGGCAAGGGAGGACTGGGGAATAGTGGCGATATGTTGACCAGCGTATAAATTGCTTTGTCCACAATAGATCTATAGAGATCTTCAGTGAAAAACAGCGAATAAAATCAACTGTTTCCACTTGAATTCCGGGTTGGCCAGTGAATGGGGGAAGTACGGGTGCTGCAGAAGTGGTGGGTTCCCAATTCGGATTGGCAAATGCAGCAGGAAGGGCACTATGGGCATGACGGGCCTGTGTTTGTCTTCTTGGTGGCAGTGGGACACTACTAGTGCTTGCCACCTCGCCAGCTTGAACTGCACTTATGGGACTCGCCACGTCACCACGTGATACTGCAGTGCTGGATGTACGACCAGGGTGTACTAGGCCGCTGGTGCTTGCCAGTTCACCAGAAGGAATAGCGGCGCTAGTACTTCTCTGCTCCATACGAAGGACCTGCGGTTCTTGCACTTCAAGGACAGAAGAAGAAGATTGGGGTCTGATACGCCTGACCTTGGCAGGGACCACAACTCCATTGTCAGAGCTATCTGTCATGGAGCCGCTGTCGTCTACAGGTTCGTATTCTGAGCCTGAATCTGACAGATGAGTGAATTCCTCTTCACTATCTGTAATGCTCAGAAACATGTAGGCCTCTTCACTAGTGTACCTTCGATTTGCCATTTTGGCCTCTAAATTTAGGGGTACACTAGTGAGACTCAGAGGCAAAAAAGCTCCTGACTGTTAGCGACTGATTCAAAGCGCTACCAAAAAACTGTTAGCGATCGCAGGGATCAGGCCTGACTCTGCGAACGCTGCAGTTATGTGTGCAGTTGTAAGTGTCAGTGATCGATCAATACTGCACTTGGGCTGGGCAGGGCTGGTGGGCCGAGGAGCAAAACGCAGGTGCTAGCAGGTATCTGGGCTGATCCTGCTAACACTGTGTTTATGGGAACCCTAAACTGCTGGGGACGCTAGTATAGATCTGATCGGATCAGATATCGATCCGTTCAGATACTATAAAACTAAGGGAGGTGTATGCTGCGTGCGTAGATGTTAGCGGTACTGGCGTTAACCTGACGCTGCCTGGGGCGACGCAGACCTTATCTGACCCTAAAAACTTAACTTATATCCCCGCTGGGCAATTAGGGGGTTAAACCTTTATAAGGTAATAAACGGCGGGTGCCCTAAAACTATAATAAACTATAAAAAACAAACTAACTAACCAGTGTCACCCGTAACACTTATATGGTGATCGCTGGTGAAAGGGTTAACTAGGGGGCAATCAGGGGGTTAAAACCTTTAGTAGGTAGTATATGGGGGTCCCTGTCACTATAAAACGCTGACGGCGAACCTATATACTTACCTCCCTAACTAGCGTCACCTGTGTCACTAATACAGCGATCAGAAAAACGATCGCTTAGTGACACTGGCGACGGGGGGGGGGGGGTGTGAGCAAGGGGTTAACCTTTATTAGGGGGGTTAGGGGGATACCCTAGACCTAAAGGGGGTACCCCAGACCTAAAGGGGGCTAACCCTAACTGCCCTAACACTTATAACTGTCACAAACTGACACCAATGCAAAAGAAAAAAAAACTGCTATTGGTGTCACTGTGACAGGGTGTACAGGGGGGTGATCGGGGGGTGACTGGGGGGTGAAAAGTGTGCCTGCGTGTTCTACTGTAAGTGTAGTGTTGTGCAAACTCACATTGATGTCTTCTCTCCTCGGCGCCGGAATGAAAAGACCGGCTCGAGGAGCGATCGCGAGGGGGTGGCCATGAATGGATGGCCTCCCCCTCACCTCTGACCGCCCGGGAACAAATGTCGGCCGCCTCTGGCACGGGGGGGGTCCAATCGGACCCCCCGCCCGCGGGAGGCATATCACGTACAGGTACGTGATTCTGCCTGCCCGTGCCATTCTGCCGATGTATATCGTCGTGAGGCGGTCGGCAAGTGGTTAAGTTACAAAGCCATCCACAACTGCCCCCAGCTACATCACTAGCCTAGTCTCAAAATACCAACCTAATCGCCCTCTTCGTTCCTCCCAAGACCCCCTGCTCTTTAGCTCCCTTATCACCTCCTCCCATATCCGCCTTCAGGACTTCTCCAGAGCCTCGCCAATCCTCTGGAATTCGCTACCCCAATCTATCAGACTGTCTCCAAATTTATCCACTTTTAGGCGATCCCTGAAAACTTTCCTCTTCAGAGAAGCCTATTGCTCCATCTAACAACTGCACTATTTTCTCCATTAGCTCATCCCCCACAGCTATTACCCTTTTGTATAACTTGATCCTCCCTCCTAGATTGTAAGCTCTAAAGAGCAGGGCCCTCTGATTCCCCTCTGATTCTGATTTATTTATATATTTTTTTCCACACCAACACAACACACATCTTTACAATAACCTTTTAAAATGTATACATTCACATACACTTTTTTTCAAAATGTTTCCACTTTTCCACTATTTATCAATTTCACACACTATTCACCATACAATCATTATCTTCCAGATTGGTGTGGATTGTTATTAGATCATCTATCCTCTCTGGTAATTTTTGCATCCATACTCCTGCTGAGTGAATGTGATTCACGAAATGCATAGAGTTTTTCTATGCATGTGATGCCAAGACAGTTCGGCTTTTATGCAGCATGTACTCATCTATGTATATGTATAATTATGTATCATCAATACAAGTGTATACAGTGTATGTGTTCATGGTATATTTTTACCAATATGTCAGCCTTTGTATATGGTTATGTTTATGTTTTGAAAATATTATCATGCATTCATAGACCACGGAATTGCCTTTGATACAATAAAGGTTTTATCATATATATACTCCAAACACTCCTTTTTGCAGCAATAAGCCTCATTTAAAGTACACTCACTACTTTACATTGTATTAAAGTGTAATTTCTTCAGTGTTGTCACATGAAAAGATATAATGAAATATTTACAAAAATGTGAGGGGTGTACTCACTTTTGTGGGATACTGTATGTGTTACTTTTGTCTTAAGTAATGACAACATTATCACACAATAAACAGGCCTCTAAGGAGTGTACAGGTGCAAGAGCGGAAATGGTTAAATCATTTCCATACAGTGGAGATTGCTTTACCATATTTTTACTGTACTATTCCTTATGTAATAACATTAAGCACAGAACTACATATAAAAGTAACATCCTAAGCAGGAATGAAAAAAAAAAAAAACAGGGACGCTCCCCATAGCCTTGAAAACAGTGGTTTGTTCACATATCCTATAAATTTGGCAGAATTTATTAATGTCATTTGTCAGGGTAATTCTTCGTGACTTGCTGATTTGGTGTTGTCTATCATCACTTGTGATGAACAGGATGTGAACAAAAATGACACTAGGTGTTAAAGAGGAGACACAATAAATATGATGTATGACAACAGTTGTAGGACGATGGAATACAAAATTAATGTTTGTCACTTGTATTTGAATCGCCAAGAGACATTAAAATTGGCAATGTACTGCAAAATGTTTATATTCGTTGTCAAGGATATGTGGTCCTGTTAAAGTTCAGTGAAATGTTTAGTAGAAACTTTCAACATATTTAAGAGAATATTGTTCACTTCCTACGCCTAAAACAAATGAACATTAGCCAGAACCACAAGTTGCCATGCAAAATACATTTAAGCATTAAAAATACATAAAGCATTTGTATAGCACTTGAATTTAGTTCAAATCTAAAAATCATAAATATTAGAAGCAAGCCATATTTATAAGACCTACAAAAGGTTAAAGTGAACCTATTGTGAATGTGGGCAATCCAAATGGTACTTGTGAAAGAAAAACACACAAGCAATTGTTACTAGACATGTGCAATTCGTTTTGATCCGAATACAAATTCGGAAGAATTTTTGGTTATTCTGAGATTCGGATGTATCCGAACCTCCGAACGAAATAGTGATGAATAGTAATGAATTTAGTTAAAATTCATTTTGTTTATTCATTTTCTAACAAATTTCAAATTTTCAGAACGATTAGAATTCAGATCAGTCGAAAAATTATCGACTGATTAGAATTCTGTATTAAGAATAGCTGGTTGTTAAGCAGCGGGGCAGGAAGCCAGCCACTGTGTCCTTAACAACCGATGACTCATCAGCTGTCAGCGGGCTTCCCCACTGACAGCTGAAATGTAAACAATACAAATCCGGCAACACAAAAATGTTTTAAAAAACGGCGTAGGAGTCCCCCCCAATCCATACCAGGCCCTTTGGGTCTGGTATGGATTTTAAGGGGAACCCCACACCAAAATTAAAAAAAAAAAAAAAAAGGCGTGGGGTCCCCCCTCCCATATCCATGCCAGACTTTTATCCGTGATGCAGCCTGGCAGGTCAGGAAAGAGGGGGGACAAGCAAGTGCCCCCTTCTGAACTATACCAGGTCATATGCCCTCAACATGGGGCATGCTTTGGGGCAGGTGGGGCTCTGCCAGGCCCTTTGGGTCTGGTATGGATTTTAAGGGGAACCCCATGCCAAAATAAAAAAAATGGCATGGGGTCCCCCTAAATCCCCAGACCCTTATCCGAGCATGTAGCCTGGCAGGCCAGGAAAGGGGGAGGACAAACAAGCTCCCCCCTGAACCATACCAGGCCACATTCCTTCAACATGGGGGGGTGGGTGCTTTGGGGCAGGGCAGATCGCCCAACTCAAAACACCTTGTCCCCATGTTGATGGGGACAATGGCCTCTTCCCGACAACCCTGGGTGGTGATTTTCGGGGTCTGCGGGCAGGGGGCTTATCTTAATCTGGAAGCTCCATTTAACAAGGGGGGTGTCAGAGAAGTTCCCATGATGGACGCTGTGCTGGCCGCTCTGGTGCGCTCCGGTGCGCGCTGGCACGCGCTGGTGCGCACGTTCCTATGGTCACTAGTGTGCATGTTCCTGTGAGCACTGGTGTGCGCGCTGGTACCTATTGTAATCAACAACGAGGAGGAATTTGAATTGGAAGCAATTCTGGATTGCAGGAAAAGGCACAACCAAATCCAGTACCTTATTAAATGGAATGGGTATGGCCCTGTAGACAATACCTGGGAACCCGAGAGCAATCTAAATGCCAAGGAACTTTTACAGGCTTTTAGGAGTTCCCATGCCACCAGATTGGCCCAACTAGGCATCCGGAGTCTGCCCTTGAGGAGGGGGCACTGTCAGAGAAGTTCCCATGATGGACGCTGTGTTGGTCACTCTGGTGCGCTCCGGTGTGTGCCGGTGCGCGCTGGTGCACGTGTTCCTACAGGCACTGGTGTGCATGTTCCTGTGAGCACTGGTGTGCGTGCTAGTGTCCTGTGCGCATCGACGTATGCGGCGTTTGGCACCAATTGGCCTATTTAGGCTGTCAGTGCACTCTGCTCGGTGCCGTCTGATCTTCAGCTCCCCGTATCCTTGCTCCTGTTACCTGTGTCTGTGCTACTTGGATACCCCTGTCTTCTGCCTGCACCTAATCTCGGCCTGTCTTGACTCTGCAACTGCCAGCTCCTCTGTACCTCGCTGCCCGTCTGTTGCCAAACCCTGCTTGTGCCCCGACCTGCCTGCTCCGCTCCTGCTCAGCACCTGTTGCCTGTGTTCCAGCCTACCGACCTGCTGCCTGGAGATTACCTACCCTCCTGCTTCTGGATCCTTGCCGCCAGGCTCTCATACCATTCCAGACTCCCATGCCTCCTGTTTATGTTATCAGGGGCCGCGAGTTGGACAGGTAAGGGAGGCCACCCTCTGCCCTATCGGACTCACCGGTCAGGTACGTAGAAGTCTGACAGTATCAGACAGCCATGACCGAGTCCGGGCAGGGGACCTCCCCCATGGAGGAACTTTGTAGACACCTGGTAGGTCTCACACAAGCAGTGAAAAGCCTACAGGAAGGCTACTCAAGACTGGAGGAACAAGTCCAGGTTCTGTCATCTCCTTCCGACCCTCGAAGAGCGTCTTCTGCTGGATTTTCACCTGCACCCTCAGTAGTGATGCTTCCTCCTGAGCCTAGAGTACCCACACCCGAGAGATTTGCCGGAGAACACAATAAATACCGAGCCTTCCGCTACTCCTACGAACTCTATTTCGCTCTGCAACCCCGCACCTTCTCCTTAGAAGCAATTAAAGTGGGCTTTGTGATCTCTCTGTTGTCCAACGAGCCTCAAACCTGGGACCACCATCTCCTGGAGCAAAAGTCAGGATCCCTGGATAATCTTGATGCCTTCTTCTTGGCTATGTCCCAGCTATACGAGGACCCCCAACTAACTGCGACTACCGAAGCCGCATTGC
This sequence comes from Lithobates septentrionalis, assembly GCA_037952835.1. Taxonomy (NCBI): domain Eukaryota; kingdom Metazoa; phylum Chordata; class Amphibia; order Anura; family Ranidae; genus Lithobates; species Lithobates septentrionalis. The sequence continues at coordinate 497,316 of JBBDGP010001438.1, forward strand.
ACTCCCTTCAGCAGGGTCGCAGAGCGACTGAAGATTATGCGGTGGAGTTCAGACGTTGGAGCTCCGACACAGGCTGGAATGACGCTGCCCTGCGTTATCAATTCCGGATGGGTTTATCTGACCCACTCAAGGACGAGTTGACACGAGTCGGAGTACCTCAATCCTTGGATGAGCTTATCAACCTCTCTATCCAAATTGACCGTCGTCTAAGGGAGCATCGCTCCGAGCGATCTACCAGCCACTTTCGCCCCACCTGGATGCTTCCAAAGGTCCCCAGCTCTTCTAGTCAGTTTCCTCCAACTCCTACTGCTCTGGCCCTGGATGCTCCCGAACCTATGCAGCTTGTTCTGCTTCGTCCATCCCTCACTCTGGAAGAAAAGCTGCGCAGACGTGCCAACAACCTGTGCCTGTATTGCGGAGAACCCGGGCACTATGTGAGGGCTTGCCCCAACAAGACGCGTAAGTGCCTTCCAACTTCTCCTATGTGTGCACCTATTTTGCCCAAATCCGCTACTCACCTTGCTCTCTCCATCACATTACAGCTTCCAGGAAGGAATATCCCAGTTTCAGTCATAATTGACTCCGGAGCATGCAGCTGCTTCATTGACCTAGTCTTCGCTGCTAACCACTGCATCCCGCTCCAACCCAAGACTCAAGGACTTGCTGTACACCTTGCGGATGGCTCCACCCTTAGTTCTGGTCCTGTCACACAGGAGACCGTCCCCTTGCTGGCCATCATGGGCCCTCATCATCAGGAGCTTCTACGCTTGGATGCTATCGCCTCTCCTCTTTTCCCTATCATCCTGGGGATGCCCTGGCTGCAAGCCCATAATCCCAGTATTAACTGGGCCATGGGGAACTCACAAAGGAAGTCGTCACGTGTGGTAAGAAAGTTTCTCTATTGTTAGTTATTGGGGAAAGGAATAAGGTCCAGTATGAGTATTTATTATGGGTGAAAGCCAGGTGAACTTGAGCATGTTCCCCTGATATCCAAACACCCCTAGCGGGCTCTAACTTGTCAAATTTCATGACAGTGGGAAAATAGTTGAGAGGCCCCAGAGGGAGTAGAGCTAAGGAGGCACATTTAGTGCCGGATACCAATACCGCCCCAGGGGTATAGAATCTAGTAAGGACCGAGTGATAGTAGAACCATTATAGATAACATCCGGCAAGGATAAAGATTGTACGTTTGGATAAGGGCGTGATAGGACCAGTCTCTTGCATGAGTTTAATATAGACAAGTGGAGATTTGTGGAGTATTGTGGGGTACCTCTGGAAGAATAAAAGTGTATTAGTGTATGGAATTGCGGTAATCGGTTGTTTCTTTAAAATGCAACCAGCAGGCCCATATTTTTCGAAATTTTGTTGGGTTTTCTTTAGATTGATGAATAAGGGCCTCCATTTCCGCTATTCTTTCGATACGATGGTACCAGTAAGAGATAGTTGGTGGGTTGGTCTGTCTCCAGAATATTGATATGCTTTGTTTGGCCGCATTAATGAGGTGGAGGGTAAGGGACTTTTTGTAGGCCGATTGTGGTAACGATGTGTGATGGAGCAAATATTGGGCGGGGGTAAAGTCGGGTGTGTACGTCGTGATTTGGGTGATGAGGCGATGTACCTCCTTCCAGAAAGGTTGTATAAGCGGGCGGAGGTTATAATTTAATCCGCATCTGAGAAGGAGACGAGTGGAAGACAGCCTTCCGTACCCGATTCGGGCATTTTGAGTACCTCGTTATGCCCTTTGGTCTATGCAATGCACCAGCGACATTCCAGCACTTTGTCAACGACATTTTCCATGATTACCTGGACTTGTATGTAATAGTTTATCTAGATGACATCTTAATCTTCTCCTCTTCACTTGCTGATCACCGCAGGAACGTTTTAAATGTTTTAACTTGACTCAGGCAGCATGGACTTTATGTGAAAAAGTGAGGGTAGGGGGCGCTGTGGTCATTGACTGGAATGTGATCTAAACCAAACAATGAACCGTCCTAAAAATACAATATTAGTGACAAAAGTAAAAACAAAGTGTATTTGCAAATTGTCCACCTGGACATAAAATCACTAGAGTCCATCCAAAGTGACAAAAAAATATATATATAAAATTTGTGAATTGGTGAAAATCTTTGGAAAAGTCCACAGACAACAAATAACCCCAATCTTCCAAATGTGATGATGTCTTCCGACAGAGGTGACTCCACATACCACTCTCTATGAAAGGCCAGCAGCCCCAGTGCCGGGTTAGGCACTTTTAAATGTAAGGAGCCATTTGGCTATTTTATATATTCTGATTTTACTCAATAAACGGTATTATGCTATGGATGTCTTTTGCTCTCTCTATATGTCCTGCTTTTACCCATGAGGAGGAAGGTTCCTATCATCTCCAGTCCAATCTATGTGAGCAGGCACAATCCTGCAAAAGTGCTATTTCACTATCTTTCCTAGGAAAGAGGTCAAATAGATCTGGTAAGCAGATCACTTATCCAGTCACATTGGGTGGTGATTGCTCTTTTCTGGTGAAGGACTATCTATTATCTGTCGGAAGACATCATCACAATTGGAAGATTGGGGTTATTTGTTGTCTGTGGACTTTTCCAAAGATTTTCACCGATTCACAAATTTTATATATATATTTTTTTGTCACTATGGATGGACTCTAGTGATTTTATGTCCAGGTGGACAATTTGCAAATACACTTTGTTTTTACTTTTGTCACTAATATTATATTTTTAGGACAGTTCATTGTTTGGTTTAGATCACATACCAGTCAATGACCACAGCGCCCTCACTTTTTCACACATCGCCAGGAGTATATCACTTCTTTCAGGGGAGCAGCAGTTTCTTATATTTCTTCATTATTTATATATTTAAGGTTGGCGCTTTTTAGTTTATACTCAGCATGGACTTTATGCTAAGCCCGAAAAGTGTGAATTCGAACTCCAGTGCATTCAATTTTTGGGCTTAGTCATTTCTGTCGAGGGCATCAAAATGGATCCTCAAAAGCTATCCGCCATCCTGGACTGGCCTGCGCCCACAGATAAAAAGGGGGTACAGCACTGTATTGGCTTTTCCAACTTCTACTGGAAATTCATCAGGGGTTTTTCTTCGATAATTGCTCCCATCACCGAGCTGGCTAGGCAAGGAACCCGATTCTGTTGGTCTCCCAAGGCGCAGTCTGCCTTTGAAAAACTTAAAGAACTGTTTACTTCGGCTTCCATTCTGAAACACCCTAACCCTGGTCTACCATTCGTCTTGGAAGTCGATGCCTCGGAAATTGCAGTGGGAGCTGTGTTATCCCAGTGGCAAGGCGCTAAAGCTCTCCTCTACCCAGTGGCTTTTTTTTCGCGCAAGCTATCGACGTCGGAAAAGAATTATGATGTGGGGGATCGGGAACTTCTGGCCATCAAGGCTGCTCTGGAGGAGTGGCGTTACCTACTGGAGGGTGCTGCACATCCCATTTTGGTCTATACCGACCACAAGAACTTGGAGTACTTGAGAACAGCCAAGAGACTAAGACCATGGTAGGCAAGATGGGCACTTTTCTTCTCCAAATTTCAATTCCATATTACTTACAGACCCGGTTCTAAAAATATCAAACCAGATGGACTCTCCCGTATGTTTCATAACTCTGAGAAAAAGATTACCTCCTGACACCATCCTTCCTTCTGGGAACTTTCTGCTACTCCAAGGGGATTTAATCTCCCGAATAAGACAGGCCTCTATGGAAATGACCCGTCTGCTGAAACCAACGTAAAAGACGGCTTGTTTTGGTACAAGGACAAAATTGTGGTTCCTGAGGGCCTAAGGGTAGCTGTACTGGAGCTCTGCCACGACCATAAGTTGGCTGGACATTTTGGTGCTCTAAGACTCCAAAGGGCCTGACAGAGCCCCATCTGCCCCAAAGCACCCCCCCATGTTGAGGGCATATGACCTGGTATGGTTCAGAAGGGGGCACTTGCTGGATTTTCACCTGCACCCTCAGTAGTGATGCTTCCTCCTGAGCCTAGAGTACCCACACCCGAGAGATTTGCCGGAGAACACAGTAAATACCGAGCCTTCCGCAACTCCTGCAAACTCTATTTCGCTCTGCAACCCCGCACCTTCTCCTTAGAAGCAACTAAGGTGGGCTTTGTGATCTCTCTGTTGTCCAGCGAGCCTCAAACCTGGGCCCACCGTCTCCTGGAGCAAAAGTCAGGATCCCTGGATAATCTTGATGCCTTCTTCTTGGCTATGTCCCAGCTATACGAGGACCCCCAACTAACTGCGACTACCGAAGCCGCATTGCACTCCCTTCAGCAGGGTCGCAGAGCGGCTGAAGATTATGCTGTGGAGTTCAGACATTGGAGCTCCGACACAGGCTGGAATGACACTGCCCTGCGTTATCAATTCTGGATGGGTTTATCTGACCCACTCAAGGACGAGTTGACACGAGTCGGAGTACCTCAATCCTTGGATGAGCTTATCAACCTCTCTATCCAAATTGACCGTCGTCTAAGGGAGCATCGCTCCGAGCGATCTACCAGCCACTTTCGCCCCACCTGATTGCTTCCAAAGGTCCCCAGCTCTTCTAGTCAGTTTCCTCCAACTCCTACTGCTCCGGCCCTGGATGCTCCCGAACCTATGCAGCTTGGTCTGCTTCGTCCATCCCTCACTCTGGAAGAAAGTCTGCGCAGACGTTCCAACAACCTGTGTCTGTATTGCGGAGAACCCAGGCACTATGTGAAGGATTGCCCCAACAAGACGCGTAAGTGCCTTCCAACTTCTCCTATGTGTGCACCTATTTTGCCTAAATCCGCTATTCACCTTGCTCTCTCCATCACATTACAGCTTCCAGGAAGGAATATCCCAGTTTCAGTCATAATTGACTCCGGAGCATGCAGCTGCTTCATTGACCTAGTCTTCGCTGCCAACCACTGCATCCAGCTCCAACCCAAGACTCAAGGACTTGCTGTACACCTTGCAGATGGCTCCACCCTTAGTAGAAAGTTCCCAGAAGGAAGGATGGTGTCAGGAGGTAAGGTTTTCTCAGTTATGAAAGATACGGGAGAGTCCATCTGGTTTGATATTTTTAGAACCGGGTCTGTAAGTAATATGCAATTGAAATCTGGAGAAAAAAAGTGCTCATCTTGCCTACCATGGTCTTAGTCTCTTGGCTGTTCTCAAGTACTCCAAGTTCTTGTGGCCGGTATAGACCAAAATGGGATGTGCAGCACCCTCCAGTAGGTAACGCCATTCCTCCAGAGCAACCCTTTATGGCCAGAAGTTCCCGATCCCCCACATCATAATTCTTTTCTGACGTCGAAAGCTTGCGAAAGCCACTGGGTAGAAAAGAGCTTTAGCACCTTGCCACTGGGATAACACAGCTCCCACTGCAATTTCCGAGGCATCGACTTCCAAGACGAATGGTAGAGCAGGGTTAGGGTGCTTCAGAATGGAAGCCGAAGTAAACAGTTCTTTAAGTTTTTCAAAGGCAGACTGCGCCTTGGGAGACCAACAGAATCGGGTTCCTTGCCTAGCCAGCTCGGTGATGGGAGCAATTATCGAAGAAAAACCCCTGATGAATTTCCAGTAGAAGTTGGAAAAGCCAATACAGTGCTGTACCCCCTTTTTATCTGTGGGCGCAGGCCAGTCCAGGATGGCGGATACCTTTTGAGGATCCATTTTGATGCCCTCGACAGAAATGACTAAGCCCAAAAATTGAATGCACTGGAGTTCGAATTCACACTTTTCGGGCTTAGCATAAAGTCCATGCTGAGTATAAATGAAACTTAGCACCAACCTTAAATATATAAATAATGAAGAAATATAAGAAACTGCTGCTCCCCTGAAAGAAGTGATATACTCCTGGCGATGTGTGAAAAAGTGAGGGCGCTGTGGTCATTGACTGGTATGTGATCTAAACCAAACAATGAACCGTCCTAAAAATATAATATTAGTGACAAAAGTAAAAACAAAGTGTATTTGCAAATTGTCCACCTGGACATAAAATCACTAGAGTCCATCCATAGTGACAAAAAAATATATATATAAAATTTGTGAATCGGTGAAAATCTTTGGAAAAGTCCACAGACAACAGATAACCCCAATCTTCCAATTGTGATGATGTCTTCCGACAGATAATAGATAGTCCTTCACCAGAAAAGAGCAATCACCACCCAGGATGGGTGCAGGCCAGTCCAGGATGGCGGATACCTTTTGAGGATCCATTTTGATGCCCTCGACAGAAATAACTAAGCCCAAAAATTTAATAGATTGTCATCTAGATAAACTATAACATACAAGTCCAGGTAATCACGGAAAATGTCGTTGACAAAGTGCTGGAATGTCGCTGGTGCGTTGCATAGACCGAAGGGCATAACGAGGTACTCGAAATGCCCGAATCGGGTACGGAAGGCCGTCTTCCACTCGTCTCCTTCTCAGATGCGGATTAAATTATAAGCTCCACGGAGATCTAGCTTAGTGAAAATGATTGCGGTTCCTAGCCTTTGGAAAAGTTCGGGCACAAGAGGCAGTGGATAATGATTTTTAATGGTTATTTTGTTCAATTCCCGGTAGTCAATGCAGGGACATAAGGAATGGTCTTTCTTTTCAACAAAGAAAATGCCAGCACCGGCTGGGGAGGTGGATGGGCGGATGAACCCCTTTGTGAGGTTTTCGTCTATGTAGTCCTTTAGTGTGTCTAGCTCCTGCTCAGTTAATGGAAAGATTCTTCCAAAAGGGACTTCAGTTCCAGGTAGAAGTTCTATCGGGCAATCATAAGGCCTGTGAGGAGGGAGAGTCTCAGCCCCCTTTTTACTAAACACGTCCAAAAAGTCCTAATAAGGTTTGGGAATAGACTGACATAATTCCGTGTTTAAGTCCAAGTAAAGGAGTTGAGAGGGTTTGACAGACGTTCCTTGCAGGCAGTGCTGCTGGCAATATTCAGAGCGGAATTTACTTTCCTCCGTGGCCCAGTTAATACTGGGATTATGGGCTTGCAGCCAGGGCATCCCCAGGATGATAGGGAAAAGAGGAGAGGAGATAGCATCCAAGCGTAGAAGCTCCTGATGATGAGGGCCCATGGTGGCCTGTCTTCTGCCTGCACCTGATCTCGGTCTGTCTTGACCCTGCAACTGCCAGCTCCTCTGTACCTCGCTGCCCGCCTGTTGCCAAACCCTGCTTGTGCCCCAACCTGCCTGCTCCGCTCCTGCTCAGCACCTGTTGCCTGTGTTCCGGCCTACCGACCTGTTGCCTGGAGATTACCTACCCTCCTGCTTCTGGATCCTTGCTGCCAGGCTCTCATATCATTCCGTACTCCCATGCCTCCTGTTTACGCTATCAGGGGCCACGAGTCGGACACGTAAGAGAGGCCACCCTCTGTCCTATCGGACTCACGTACGTAGAAGTCTGACAGGGGGCCTCAGATCCTGCCCCCCCCCCACGTGAATGAGTATGGGGTATATTGCACCCATACCCATTCAGCAAAAGTGTCAAAAATAAAGAATAACAGTAGTCCTTTATTTAAAAAAAAAAAAAAACAATAAAAGAAATGTCCCCCGATGCAGATCCATCTTCAATCACAACACCCGCTCTACCCAAATAATAAAGCTCTGTCAGTGACGAAGGCTGACCACCTAATGCCTACTTCGCCAGGTGACAATTCTTAAATAGGTAAGGGGCGGGGCCACCTTGTTAAGAAATGTCAGGTGGAGGAGCAGGCATTCAGAGGGGAGCGTTCGACAAGGCCGGAGGTTTTTTAATTTTAACAAAATTAAATTGAACAAAAACAAAACTAAACAAATTCTGAAACAAAACTAAATTAGTAACATAATGAATCTATGAAACTAATTTTTCTGTTCTGCACATGTCTAATTGTTACTGTGTTTAAAATACATAAAAATGTCCAGGAGGTTCAGAAATATAGGCAGCTGAAGTGTATGCAAATTTCCACTATTTCTGTAAGGATTGAGCTTGCCAAAACACTCACCCCCCCCCCCCCCCCGTCACACTATTGCTCAGCAAGACTGAGCAACATATTTAAAACAAAGCTTCACTTAAAAGGCTCCTGATTCCTTAATTCTCATCTAGACAAGATTGATGTGCACTTAGGCACATCCCATGCCCACATCCCCCACCCGCAGCCTCTTGGGACATGTCACATGTTCCAGGATGCTGCAGAACCAGTCTCACAGTGCACATGCGCAATGAGAAGACAGCTATGATTCCTCAGGAAGTCACAGCCAGCTCCCATATCCATGGTAGGAAGACTGTCTGCAGGAAGACAGCGCTGAATTCCGAAAACTGGTAAGTACCTGACTTTTAAAAGTCAGCAGATACAGAATTTTTTTTCCAAATTCTTTATTTAGACAAAAAAGTATCCAACAAACCGCATCTAGGCATGTTCAACAGTAATATCATACAATAGAAGGGGACAAAATAGAAGAATGTCTATTGTATGATATTCCTGTATTTGTGCCTGCTGACATTTATTTTTTTTTTAAAAAGGAAGACTTAGGCCTCTTTCACACGAGGGATCCGTATGTCCGTTTTTCATCCTTCCGTTTTCGGATGAAAAACGGACATACATTCATCCCTATGGAGCGTCGGATGTCAGCGGTGACATGTCCGCTGACATCCGACCCGCTCCGATCCGAAAAGTGTAACGGAGGAAAAACCTACTTTTCCATCCGTTTTCGGATCGGATCGGATGACGACGGACACTACGGACCGTCATCATCCGATCCCCCCATAGGGGAGAGCGGCGCTCTGACAGGTCCGTCGCTGCACAGTGTGCAGCGATGCACCTGTCATCTTCCTGCTCAGCGGGGATCGGCGGAGCTATCCCCGCTGAGCAAGCGGATGTTCACGGGGCGGATCATGACTGATCTGCCCCGTGTGAAAGAGGCCTAAAGCCTGGTACACACTAGTTTGTTTTTTCATTCAACCCAGCGGGTTGAACGAAAAACAACTGACAGCTCTGGTTAGAACTCCTGTATTAACGATCCGACGTCAGTACAACAATCTCCCCCGCTGTTCTACTGTGTTCTGACAGGGGGTTGGCCCCCCTGCCAGAACACTCTGGTCAGGTCTGATCGGGAGATGGTCGGCTGTTGGTTTTCTAGCATGTTCGTCCGACAGAAGACAGCCAAACGGACCGCCTTACACACGGACCAAATGTTGGCTAGTTTGTATTGAACCGGCTGATGTCACCCGACATTCAGCCCGTGTGTACGGGGCTTAAGGTTCCTCTTCAAGGACCAATAAGAAAGCTCAGAAAGTGGAAGGGGGCAGAGTCAATCTCATCCCTTACAGAAAAATGTGAGACTGCACAATGTTTTAAACAAATAAATAAAAAAATATTAAACATCTATTTATAAATGTGTAAAAAGATGAAATGTGTTTAAATCCATGATACTTTCCCTTTAAACCTCCATCAATCAACTAAGGGTTGCCATACCCATAGACAAAAAACAGGCAAGCAGTGCAAAAAGTTTCAATGGCTGGATGAAGATTGGACAACATAGAAAACCTACATGGCCCAACTTCACACAATCATCAAAATCAAGAGCATTGCTTGCACAACAGTACTGATCTCAACCATCCCAGGTGCTTGGTATTGCAAAGATCAGCCAACTTGCTGTATAATCTATGTGCTGACAAGTACCAATCATTCCTATTTATATGGAGAAAAAGGAAAAAAAATATTGTACATGTACCACATATTAAAAATGGAAAATAGTGCGCTTAGTGTATAATTAAAATTAGTGATAAACAAAATTAATTATATTGACAGCAACAGCCACAATAATGTACACAGCAACATCCAAAATTATAACTGTTTGTACCACATATGTCTGAGTCTGAAAGAAGATTCAAGTAAGTTTTGATGTTGCAAAAGTTCAAAGATGGGCAGATGAATCCAGTCCTCACCACTGCTCTTGGAAAGGCATCTGCCTGTCTAAGCCTAGAAACAGTAAGCAAAAACTATTTGTTTGAATAGCAAAATCAGGTTTAGTATACTATAGGTTTAGTAAATTTGGTTGACATATTAAAAGAAACTGAAATCATATTAGTTTCACATGCAGAAACTCAGATTTTTAAGAACCAGAAATGGCAAGAAGCCTGTACCAACATAATTTTTCTTGCATGTGTAAAGAACTTTATCCTCCAAGTCAAATGTGATGCTACATGTGTGATTCATCCTACTATAGAAGGAATGTAAAAAAAAGTAGCAGAAAAGATGTCCTTTGACCTTACGCTGACCTTTTACAAAGGAAAACCAGTGAAATTACATTAAATACATATTCTTTCTATTTGAAGTTATTTTGAAAGGTATTTCCTACAATTACATAACCTTGGCACACTAAGCTTGCAATAATGGTACCCACACAGAGTTGAAATGACTGTTCATTAAAGGGAAGCTAGGATAGGTTTTGATAATTGTTTGAATGCTTACAAGCATATTATCAGTCTTTTATATAATTTGTCATAATTAAAATAAAATAATAAATAAACCCCGTGCTTCACGACAGCTTGTCTCCACATGCTGGGCTTTCAAACAAGCAAGCCAAGGATTACCTCTTGGCTTGGTAAATGCCTCAGTATATTAATACCCTGTACACACTGTCGGATTTTCCGACAGAAAATGTGCGATCGGAGCTTGTTGTCGGAAATTCCGACCGTGTGTGGGCTCCATCGGACATTTTCCATCGGAATTTCCGACACACAAAGTTTGAGAGCAGGCTGTAAAATTTTCCAACAACAAAATCCGTTTGCGAAAATTCCGACCATGTGTGTACAATTCCGACGCACAAAGTGCCACGCATGCTCAAAATAAATTCCGAGACGGAACTGCTCGGTCTGGTAATATTAGCGTTCGTAATGGATATAGCACTTTCGTCATGCTGCAATGTTTTAAATTGTTTAATGCAGCGCACTCTCTTCTTCTTTATAATGCTAGAAGAATTAAGTTGTTTTGCTGCTTATATTCACACAGAGTTCTCACAAACTTCTTTCTTTATTATTTATCGTGATTTCATGAATTTAATATTTTGATTAGTCACATCTCCCGAAAAGATTTTTTTTTTTAATGTTTTTTGATTTTGTATTATTTTGTTTTAGTTTGTTAAATCCTGATCTCCTAGTACTTTTTTAATTAATTTTTTTTTTAATCCAGAATAGTTTTGGGTGTGTTTTGTGTGTCAAGTTACCACAACACCATTATTATCTTGTATTATTTAATCTCAAGGAGGTTGCTTGGTGTTGGTGTCTCTTGTTAATTTGACATTGCATTTTTGAAATGTACCTGCCTCCTCACAAACAAACTGTCCTTTTTTAAGGAAAACACCTATTATAGGCGATTATAATAGAAAAAAAAAATACCTTTATCAAGGGGTCATAGTCAAAGAAAGAGGGAGGCAACACTGGAGAAACTGCTGAAATTGGCGAAGCCTTTGGCCCCCAGGGCACATATCTGGTCCAGAAGTCCAAGAGATCATGAACAGCAGCAGATGACATATATGTCCCCAGGCTGTGGTCATACAACAGCCTGCATCTTTTGTCAGTCCAGACTGAACCCAGGCCATCACTTTCTTGTCTTCCTTAGACACTTCCTTCCAGGCTGTGGCTCTGGTGTTGGAGGTGTGGCAGGAGGAGGAGGAGGACCTGGAGGAAAAGGAGGACCATGGTTGAACTCACCAACATGGCTTTGGCTTGTGAGTTGGCCCCTCAACCCCTTATTTAGGGCTTGTAAGATGATATACTCACATATTAGGCGTTGGCCCTCCTCCATTTCCAGCATTTTGCAGGCTGTTATGTATGCAAAGTCCTCTTGAACACTGTGGGAAGTTCTGAGGGCCGCAGTAGCCTTCCAAAATAGACCAATTGCTGCCTCCTTCATGTTACTCCTCTTCCTGTCAGTTTTTGGTTCAAGGCGGAGGGGAGGGACCTGGGTATCGGGCAGGCTACTGGGCCCGGCCACCTCCTGGCTGAGACTTTCCTATATATGAAAAAGGGACATCGTTTTAGTTTTTGGTTCATCAATCACACACAATTTTCACCTAATGACTGTTGCAAATTGAATGTTAACTAGAAAAGGTACAATTTCTGGGGAAATTGTGAAAGTGTTCTTGCCTCTACAACTGGAGTGGGCGGAGTAACTGGGTGGGGTGAAGTGGCTTGAGTAACTGTGAAAAGTGTTAAAAAGCTTAATATTTTAAAAAGTATAAATAGTAGTAAAAAAGTTCCATCATTCGCTGAAAGAGCTGAACATTTTTTTCAAAAGTAATTTTTTTTTCAAAAATGAATTTTTTTATTTCAAAAATAATTTTTTTTTCGAAATTATTATTTTTTTTAAAGTAATTTTTTTTCAAAAATAATTTTTTTTTTTCAAAAATATTTTTTTTTTCAAATATATTTTTTTTTCAAAAATAATTTTTTTTTTAAAAGAAATTTTTTTTTCAAAAATATTTTTTTTTTTTCAAAAACAATTTTTTTTTTTCAAAAATATTTTTTTTTTCAAAAATATATTTTTTTTTTTCAAAAATGATTTTTTTTTTCAAAAATTATTTTTTTACTTTTTTCAAAAAATTTTTTTTTTTTTCAAAAATATTTTTTTTTTTACATGGGGCGGTCATAATGTTTTGGCTGATCATGGGGTGGTCATAATGTTTTGGCTGATCATGGGGTTGTCAGCTTTTGTCACTTCCCAATTTCGCCGCAAAAACGTCATTTCGTGGACCATTCGGCAAAACATTCCACAAAGTAATAACACACCAATCGGGAACAATCCGCTCGTTTCGGTATATTATTTGTCTCTGTAGTGTGAAAACTGTGGGAGGAGTCTACAAGCATTATCAAGTCTAGCAGATGAAGTCACATGCATTTGGAGTGTCTCAGCATCTTGTGTTTACAACCACTGTTTCCTAGCAACGCTCATGCCCTGTTTATGCTTCCCAAATACTGCTTCATCAAAACTGCCCCATCAGAATTACCCCATCAAAACTGCCCCATCATATTCCTCTATTATAAATCAGTACATGGTGTGTCCCCTCCCCCGGGCTCTGTAATCAGCTGAGATGCTCCAGCCACCTTCCCCCCTGTGTATAACAGAAGCTTTGGTAACCATGGCAACAAAACAAACACTAACAGTACACTCTGATTAATGGCTAAAATTTCCTGAAATGACCTCTAAACAAATGGCCGTATTTTAAAAACTATACATCCTACAGCGAAGATCTTTATATTGTGAGAATCACAAGACCCAGACCTAGATTTTGATGTATAGTATGTCTCTGAAATATTAAAAATGAAGGCACAGTCGCAGTTTAGAAATTGCCCTTCAAATTTGGAGGGGGCTAGAGTGTAGTTTCAATGAATGTCAATGGACGGCGTGAGTTGCAAACAAATGGTCATATTGTGAAAACTATCAGGACTATGGCTTAGCCGTGGACATGTTTAGTGGCAGCAGGGATAGCTGAACGTTTTGATATAAGATTTGTGTAGGTGGGCTTGAAAATGAGGGAGTGGCGGCAGTTTAGAAATCATGTTCTGATTTTCCAGCTTTTGTCATCTCCCACTCTAGTTTCCCCATTCATTCCTATGGGACCAATTTCACCGCAAAAACGACGATATTTCGTGAACCATTCGGCGAAACGTTCCACAAAGTAATAGCACACCATTCGGGAACAATCCGCACGTTTCGGTATATTACTTGTCTATGTAGTGTAAAAACTGTGGGAGGAGTTAGGGTGGTAAATTTGGCTATAATAATAAGAATAATATATATGTGAGATAACAGTAAGTGGTCTTGCTATGCAAGAACACTTAATAAATAGAAAAGACTATCATTCTTACCCCAGCATTTTTCATTCTTGTCACAATTATTTGTGGCCACTACTGTCTATTGATATGTAAAGCACTTTGTGAAATCAGAAATTAGGAATCCAAACTAACATATATTTAACATCGTGGAAGGAAGACTGAAGCGTGCTGGCCTGGGTTCAGTCTGGCCTGCCAGAAAATGCAGTCTGTCATAGTACCACAGCCTGGGGAGATAAATGTCATCTGCAGCTCCTGATCTCAGGAAATCCTGGACCTTCTTGTGCTCCCTTAGATAAGTGCTCCTCATGCCACCAATTAGGGCCTTCAAATAGGGGATGTCTGCCGTTGGGATCACCGGCTTCACAAATTCCAGCAATTGATCTAGCGCTGCCTTCCTCTTTGGTTGATTGTTATAATGTGGGTGGTTTACCTGCCTCAGACAGGGCAGCTTCCTGAACATATCAATGAATATTGGCATAAAGTCATGATCATTGACTAGATCCATTTTCTCTGCAAGACACAACACAAGACAAACACTAATGTCAGGCTAAACTCTCCTAATCTTGTCCCAATATAGGCCTCATTCTATAAGCAGTATAGGCCCAATTTTAAATGTTACCTTCGTTATCACGATCAGCACTTCCTATACTCCTTCCTCCGCTCACAGATCGTACAGACGACGCACGCGTGTTACGCTTTATATACACTGCGCATGCGTGAAACTCCGCCCGCCCCTGACGTTCTTTCTAGTCTATTCCCCGTCCCTTCTCTTTCGGCGCAGTGGGGAAGACCACATGGTGGAGACAGAGCAGGCGTGTGATAATTACAGCAACGAGGAGAAGGAGGAAAGCCGGAGCCAGAAACGTCACGATAACGGAGGAGACAATTTAAGGCCTCAAATATGTCCCTTGTGGAGATGGTGGAGATGGTGGACATCTTGAAGAGGGCCAACTATGATGGGAAGTATGGACCTTACCCAAACCCAAATGTCAGCCAAGATCATGGTGAAAGTTGTGAAGAGTCTGCACAGGAATTTTGGGGTACAGCGATGCAAGGATCAGCTGAGGAAGCAGTGGTCTGACCTCAAAATCAGGGAGCACGATCAGCATAGAAGGATCAGGAGAGTGCTGCAAAAAAGTAAGTAGTTGTGCTGTGTTCCTATTCTTTATTTTTATTACGTTCGCGCTGCTCCATGTGCTTTTCTTTACTGTTGTACAGTTTAAAATGGCAACTTTCATGCTCATGGACACATTATTCGTTCGTAGGAAACATTGTTCGTTCGGCCACTAAAACACCATGTTTTGTCCAGTTCAATACATTTTTTCTGGCCTACTTCTCTTAAAATAAGTTTGTTGTCTAGATGGGTTAGTAACTGGAATGAAATGCAAACTATATTCTGTGTAAGGAGAGGACATTCAACAGCTGTTTACACATCTGGACGCTGGAGCACTAGTGTGGGACACCAGAACACCCTTCTTATTAGGGATCCCCACGCAGGTGCTCCAGTGGATAATATAGGGGTGACTCCATCTGTGAAGCTTGTACAAAACAGGTAAGTATTCAAGCATGATAAAGCACAAAAATATTTCTTCATCTTGCAAATCTGCCAAAAGAGACAATTGTACCCTACTTCCAAGAAATGTTTCATATTCCTATTTCTGCCATCAAATATCTGTGTGCTAAGTATACCTATTTTTTTAACATAGGAGAGAAAAGACTTGGAGGATACCACTCATCAGAGGAGACCACAGACCCCCCACCTCAGGAAGAAGGGGAGATCCCCCAAACCCAACCAGAGGAGGAGGAGGGAGACACTGTGGAAATTGTCACCACAACAGGTGAGTGTCTGCGACCACAGCTTCAGGTAAGAGATGGATGCCTGCATATTTATAATACATGGTGTGTTTATTTTTTATATTTTAGGTGATCGTGATGTTGTGGAAGAGGAATGTCACTTCACCAGTGAAAGTGCCCAGATCCTCACCGGGGAGATAATGGGGTGTAATAGGGATTTGGAAAACATCAAGCAAAATATCAATGATGTTCAAAACAAAATGAAGAACATCATTGATGTTTTAGGGAGAATTTAAAACACCCAGAAATCCCTAACTTATTTCTGCTTTATTATTCTTATTTTTCTGACAATTTTTTGACATATTATAGAAAAGCCAAATTTTGAAGATGCACACAGTGTGTCAACTTGTGCTATCTGCCATCATGGGAGATCAATGTACGCGTTTTGTGGGTGCAACCCCTTCCTCAATAATAAAGTAGCTGAGAGGAAGGGGTTGCAGCCACAAAACACGTCCCTTGATCCCCCATGATGGTAGCTAGCACATGTTGACATTAGGCAATTTGCGTGCATCTTCAAAATTTGGCTTTTCAGGGGTGACTTCACCCCATCTGCTGAACGCAATATCAAACACAGTTTATAAATATTCATGTCTGATATTGCCTTCACTTTCTTGAAAAGTTGAACTTTGTAAGTACCAGAGTTGTGTATTTTTTTATGGTTTTAAACATGCCTGTTTTATCTTAAAAGGCAATTTCTACTTATTAATGTGACCTAAAAAATTGTTATTCAACAAACATGTTGGTTTGTTCAAAAAACCTTTTAGAAATGCACATGTGATTGTGCTTTGATTAAAAAGATTGATAATCAACAATGTGTGGCTTCTTCTTTCAATGCTCAAAAGCATTTATGGTGGAAAAGTTGTTTTTTTTTCAGTGACAATGGGGGTTATTTACTAAAGGCAAATTCACTTTGCACTACAAGTGCAGTTTCAGTGCAGTCTCAAGTGCACTTGTAGTGCAAAGTGTATTTTCCTTTAGTAAATAACACCCAACAGTGCTTTCTAAGTTTACACAATCACGCCATTTTCAGGACTCCCCAAATTTCGGTCATGGTCAGCTAAAAGAAAGTCAAGCAGTAAATCTAAGCAAATATTTGTTCAGTTTAAAATATATTTTTATTTAAAAAATGTCTCAGACATTGTCTGGCATATCGATGGCCCCCCTACCCGCAAAGTATTCCATGTATCTTAAACAGACCTCACGTGCACTCTGGTGGGGCAAGCCAGGACGGCCAGTTTCAAGCGCCGTCAGGCTTGGTTCATTCTGAATTCTGGCCTCAGGTCCAACTGAGGCAGCAAAGTTCACAGAATGATGTGATTAAGTTTATATTCCGCCATGTGTATCGGTGTAAGAAATAGGCGGAACCGGCTGGCCATTATTCCAAACGTGTTCTCCACCACTCTTCTGGCCCTGGCCAGCCGGTAATTAAAAACCCTCTGGTCTGGGGTGAGGGTCCTCATAGGGAATTGCCACATAAGATGGTGCCCCAGCGCAAACGCTTCTTCCACAACGAAGACGAATGGGAGTCCTTCCGCATTGTCTTCTGGAGGTGGCAAGCCCAAGCTGCCATTCTGGAGATGCCTGTAGAACCCCGTGTGGGCGATGACTCCACCATCTGACATTCTGCCATTTTTCCCCACGTCCACATACAGAAACTCGTAAGTAGCCGACACCACCGCCAACATCACAATACTATTGAACCCATTGTCGTAGTAGTATGACCCTGAGTTGGGGGGTGGGACAATGTGGACATGTTTCCCATCAATTGCCCCAACACAGTTGGGAAAGTCCCACCACTGGACAAAGTGGGAGGCCACAGTCTGCATGCAATTCCCGTGGGTTGGAAGGAAACTGTGGAGTCAAACAAGAAAAAAAAAAAAAATTGCACATAAACATTGAAAGCAGATTAAACACAAACATTCTTGGCCAACATCAGTATAACATTTATTTTAGGGAGTATTTAAAGACAAAAGTATAAGGTCCACCTATCAGATCCCCCCCCCCCCCTCATGGACCATTTTAAAAATTTTAAGGGGGAGATGTTTTGGCCAGGTAACCCTCTCCACTTCATTGAGAGATGAATGCCTAAATAATGTGTATTACTTTGGCCAGCGCCTCCTTACTTACACTATTGACAGCCGACTGGACAGGTAAGAAGTGTCATAATACAAAGATATAAATACACACTGTAAATATTTTAGCACATTTTTACATTCTGCTATTACCTATCAAGATAATAATAGGATACAAAAACTTTAAACAGTACCATTTGAAAGTATTCAGGCAGGCCCTTGCACTACATGCTTTGGGGAATTCATCCATAAATCTGACCACAAAAGAGGTAGGTATAGTGTGTATGGGTTTGGCAAAGTCAGCAGATAGAGGATTGGTATCAGCTGAGTTAGCAGTTGGGGGGAGGGAGGGTTCCAAATGATTTTGGGACCCAAAAAAAAAAACCTCTGGCACTCTGCCTGAATTTAAAGCACAAATAACATTTGTACACATTATAGGGGATATTTAGGGTAAAGCACTACTATGGAGCTGACAAAATACATTGTTAAGTGACTAGACGAGGTGGATATAGGCCCAGGAGAGCATGCTGGGGAGGTAAGTAAAGGCAAATATGTATGAAGGACGAAAAAAAAAATATTTTAAAAAATCCAGCATGCATGAGGACAAAGGGGACATTCACAGCATATTACAATCATGGTAATTAGGGAATGAGGAAAGAAATATAATATATCAGGGGCATATATTCCCTGATGAAGGCACACACGTAAGGGAGGGGCCAGGACGGAGCACGAAGCGGCGTGTTTGCTGTGATGCGAGGCACACTTTACCCTTTTTGCCACTCAATATTTTGGAGCCTGTTGTTAGATTGGTGCACTGACGCACCTTAAATCTGTGAGTACCCCACTGTAGGGAGTGATCTTATATTTTAAATAAACCTTTTAAAACGTTATTGCACCAACAAGTTTTTTTCTCTCGTATATCTTGGAGCTGCTATTGGAACTGTGCACCTGATAATCATCATTGAGCCGTGGGATGGTTCCTAAGCGTGTTTGACTTAGTTTCACCGCTGAGTCACACGCTCTGAGGTGAGCGGTATTCTTGGGGGGGGTCACTGGATGACACCGGAGCATGGTTTCACAGCACTAAGATCATTTGGAGCATGTTGGATTTGCATCTATGGACATTGATATAATACACCTTTGTGATTTATTACTGGATTCACGGATCACCTCTTGATATTGCATATCAGATTTGCTGTGTGGCACTGGGCACTTTTTGCTGTTTATATCACAACAAGATATATTTGTTGTGTTATATATGCACTTTGCACTTTATTATGTATATTTATATTTGATGATATAGATACCTATCTTCATATTGCACTGACACAAATCATTATTTTAGTATATGTGGTTTTTAGTACACTATATATATGGTTTGATTTAGATTAGTATATATTTATATTTTATTTTTGTTATTATTTACACTTCAGCGCAGCGTATTCTTCTTTTTTACATTGGTGCACGGTATATGAGACGTGATCTACACAGGCAGCTAGGTGGTTATATTTTTTAGGCATTTGATCATTGTGGCTCGCAGGGTTTCTCTCTAATTTGGCGTTTGGTATTGAACTGCCCTTTTATTGTCTCGTCGTACGTGGTGTACGTCACCGCGTTCTTGTCGTTCGGAAATCCCGACAACTTTGTGTGACCGTGTGTGCAAGACAAGCTTGAGCCAACATCCGTCGGAAAAAATCCATGGATTTTGTTGTCGGAATGTACGATCAATGTCCGACCGTGTGTACAGGGCATAAGAGTCACCACCAAATATTAACCACTTGAGCTCCGGAAGATTTTATCCCCTTGATGACCAGGCTATGGTTTGCTATTTAGCAACTGGTAATTGTGTGGTCATGCAATGCTGTACTCAAATTACATTTATATAATTTTTTTATCTTACAAATAGAGCTTTCCTTTTGGTGGTATTTGATCATCACTGAGTTTTTTTTTTATTTTGTGTGCTATAAACAAAAAAAGTGACAATTTTGAAAATATTTATTACTTTCTGTTATAAAACATATCCAATTAAAAAAAAGGTAACAAAAAACAATTTCTCCATAAATTTAGGCCAATATGTATTTTGCTACATATTTTTGTTAAAAATTGCGGTAATGGCGTTGATCAGCGACTTATAGCGGGACTGCTATATTTTGCGCCGGACAATCCTTATTTAAAAAGAAAATAAATAGAGAAAATATTTAATTAATTTGCACTCAAAGATTTACATATTTATGATTTGGGATGTTTTTTGTTTTTTTTTTACACGTGAGCACAGGACACTTTAATGGTTATTGCACTTTATTTGATTTGCACCTTTCAGCATACAGTATGTACACTTTATTTTTATGAGATTATATTATGTATACACTTTTTGAGAACTTCATGTTGTTATTTATATATGAACTGTGTATTGCACTGTTGTATAATCAATAATTTGGTGGGTAATAGCACTGTCTTAATATTTTAGATATACTGAAGTGGTGTTAACATCATAAAGATAGCTGCTGCCTCCCTAAATACCTAGGGTCAGCCCAGCTGGGAAGTTCTTGTTGGGTGGAAGAACTGAGGGTGGAGTACTAGGCTGTCAGGGGCCTTTGAGGCCCAAGCTCCCTATTCTGAGGGGGGGGGGGACCTTGGGCCTGGGACTCAGTTGCAGAAAGGATCCCTTCAAGAACGCATGAAGGATCTGGGCAGGAAGCACAGAGATGAGTCAGAGAGGACAGCAGGAGCTAGTGCGGCCGGGCAAGTCTTCGGGAGAGAACCATTGGTGTGTGAGCAGCCAGGAGGGCTAGTGAGTGATATGTGCTATTGGGAGTACTGGAGAGGCATGCCAGAGAGGACTGAGAGGCAACAGTCAGAGCTGGGTGTGGAGCCAGTGAGAATTACAATATCACGGGCAGTGAAGTCGGGCAGCTGCAGCCAGGAGGGCTGGCAGGGCCTGAAGAGGGATTGCTTGTAGCAATAGTCCACCATAGGACAGCTAGCACTGAAGACTTTCTTTTTATTTTTGCTACACAAAAAGGGAACCGCACTCCCTGCCTGCAAATGGCAATTCCTAAGGCCTGACTGAGTCAGTGTTGGGCCTAACCATGTGCTAGCTGGGCCTGGCGTCAAGTGCTGTGCAGGAGAGAGGGAGTGATAGTCTGCAAGCAAGTGTTGTGCAGAAGGAGTATGAAGAAGTGTCATGTGCAAAGAGTGTACATAGTTCTGTCCCAAATTGATTGTTCTAAAATTCCACTGGGCATCCCATAAATTCCCATTCCTATCAATGTTCAAATCCCTCAATAAAAATAACAAAACAAACATATGGACTGTTCATTGACTCAAGATGATTGGGAAGTGAATGCTGGGCTGAGCAGGGTGACAGGTGGGCCACAACTTTCAGCAGCTCCTACCAGGGTACCACTACAGGTTGTTATCCTGTTTGCCCAAATACTTTGTTATTTTACATAGTTCTTTCTGACTTTTCTGAGAGAAATGCTTAAAAAAGAAATGCAAAAATGTATTTGCTATTTAAAATTAAATTTACATTTTTACTGAGCACCGGGAGTACAGCTATTGCTTTACTCCTGGCATAAAAGAAGAGATGCAGCTGCTGCGTGGCTGCCTGCCCCTCCCCTCCACTGTCTACTCACAAAAGACTTTGCATCTTGTGAATAGGTTCATATAATAGAAAGCCTTCCACGACTGGGCAAGAGGAGTGGGCA
Organism: Lithobates septentrionalis; assembly: GCA_037952835.1. Taxonomy (NCBI): domain Eukaryota; kingdom Metazoa; phylum Chordata; class Amphibia; order Anura; family Ranidae; genus Lithobates; species Lithobates septentrionalis. The sequence continues at coordinate 518,749 of JBBDGP010001438.1, forward strand.
GAGCAGCTGCAGGATCTGAGACCTGAAGATCCAGTGTCAGAGTGCCAGAAGTATAGCAATAACCATACTCCCAGCGCTCACTATAAATGTAAGTTGGTAAAAAGAAGTCCAGGGGTGGCATACACTTGGACCTAGAGCGGACCCTCCCCTATTTTACTAAAAATCATCTTGATATGAAATCATCTTGAATTCATTAGAATAAACATACATTTTTTTGCTCTTACCTAAACTTACTATTATTCCACTTGCTGGTTGAGTGAGGCACTGGTGATGTAAACCTGGCTCACAGCTGCAATCTGGAAAGTTTTTGTCACATGGTCCAGAAGGCAGACCCAGAGTTCTGCCCTTAGTAAAAATGGCCACTGTGAGAAGAATGAGGGGGAAAAGTAAAAACGAATTTGAAGAATAAAAAGCCACAAGTATCTATAAGTATCTGTGTGTAGATTGCCATTGCTAAATATTTCTATAGGTGCCTTTGTTGTAATATTTATAGGGGTGAGGTTCCCCTTTACATTGTATGCCAGCACAATTTAAATAATGACTTAATCTCTGGAGTCCTTCTTTAAATTATTCCAATGTATTGAATTTGTTTGATAAATATTTTTTTTTTTTAGATTTATTGTAGGTAGAAAATCTAGATTTATTGCATATATATAGAGGATGCATTTATCTAACATGTTTTTAGAAATTTTTTGGATTCTGCACATTTTCTCCCTGGTGACAGCAGCCATCAGAGACAAACTATAAAAAACTAACAGGGTCTTGCCCACTATGATCAAAACTAAAAACAAAGTATTGGCAATAGTTCTGCTTTATTTTTATTTGCATAGTATGTTCATATACCTCTAAGATACAGTATATCGTAAAAAAAAATATTTAGAGCTCTCTTAAAATTATGTATAATGTAATTGTAAAGGCTTTACCTGTGTGCATTTCCTCTTTTTTAGAGCAATCAATCATTGAAATGCTTTAATGAACAGAATACTTGAATGTTTACTAGTGAATTAAAAGATAATTTTTCATACAGGACATCCATCTCTTTAATTCAGTTATCAAAACCTAGTTCATTAAACTTCATGAAAAATGACACATGGGTAAAGAACTTACACACTGACCTGTATAGGTTGTTGTGCGTTCAAGGAGTTCAAGGAAAGTTATTTCTAGTTGTTGCTTATTAGTAGGTTTTGATAAATAATTTTCACATATGAATGTACAGTATGTAAAAGAAGTATACTATTCAGGCGCATATAGCCAAGGAGTGCACGGTTTATAGACATTATTAGATAGCATTAATGGTTTGACAACTGTTTTAAAAATTAAGTCTTTTCTTAATTTAAGTATTCCTAGGCGGCTACATGAATCACTGCCAGGCTATACAGAGCCTGGAAATAGGGAAATGAATATATGTTTTCAAATTTTGACCGTAGATGAGCTTTAAGTGCTACATATTGGGTTGCCTACACAGAGGTCATTGCACCCTTAGGGCCATGTCACACTGACAATAGGGCCATAAACAGAACCAATAGGTGGAAGCGACACACACATTTATGGATTTAAAATTGGCAGCAGCCCTTTATTATTGAATTCTAAATAATTTAATAATTACTGTATTTATTGGCGTATAACACGCACCTTTTTACCCTGAAAATCGGGTGCAAATAGCGTGTGCGTGTTGTACGCTGATACTTCAATTTTAGCTGCCTCGAAGGGGACAGGGAGGGGGCGGGACGAGCGTCGTCAGATTACATACAGTGAGAATCTCCTGTTTACTTGGCGGCCTCTGCAATAGGAAGTCCCGTCTCCTGGTCCACCATTGCACCACTGTTCTGTCTATCATAGGAGATTCTCACTGTATGTAATCCATCGGCGCTCGTCCCTCCCCCCTCTCCGTCCCCTTTAGGCTGCAGATGGACATCGATCAGGCTGCATTGATGGCAATGGTGAGGCTGCTGCATTGATGGCAATGGTGAGGCTGCTGCATTGATGGCAATTGTGAGGCTGCTGCATTAATGGCAATGGTGAGGCTGCTGCATTGATGGCAATGGTGAGGCTGCATTGATGTGGACTGATGAGGCTGCATTGATGGCACTTGTGAGGCTGAAGACAGGCATTGATCAGGCTGCATTGATGGCAATGGAGAGGCTGCAGATGGGCACTGACCCTTATTTTGCTTCAAAGTTCCTTATTTAAAATTTAAGTTTTTTTCGAGAAACTTCCCTCTTAAAATGAATGTGCGTGTTATACGCCGATAAATACGGTACATTCTTTTTGATAACCATAAACTGGCCTGAACCTGTGTTTTGCTTTTGTTAAATATTAGTCTCAGGTTGTAAAGCAATCTTCAATTAAGTATAGGCATTTATTTACATAAATAAGGTGTAAAAAAGGCACATCTTTAGGCTCTATTCACATCTGTGTGCCAGGGAAACTGCTCCCTCAGTGGACAAAACGCATGTCCTGATTGTAGTTCCATTGCAGTGCCATTCATGGCACCCCAGTGCACCTTGTTAGGCACATGCATTTTAGTGTACCAGAGTGCATGGTAACAAAGTACCAACGCGTTCTGGTTCAGGGTGTTTTAAACAAAAGGTACAAGAACTTCTTTGGCATGATTTTAGTGAATTTAACATGTGTGCACTGTTAGCACCTTCATAAATTTGAAAAGAGCCTTGCTAAAGAAAGGTATAAAAAAATGATACACAAAATTAAATTGATTAAAAGGCACACAGGAACGCAGTGTAGTGGATGAGATATTTGGTGAAGATTTCACAGAGAATTATATGACTTAAAGGATAAGTTCACCTTTTGTAACATGTGACATGTTACCCCCATATTCAGGGTGTAACATGTCACATTACAGATGCAGCAGCCCCCGCAACCCCCCCATTTTGAGAGCGAGCGGGGGATCTTCAATCACTTGTCCGCGGGCTGGGTGCCCGTGAATTAATCACGGGCACTGACGCCGGGCTGGAAATTTAGCGCCAGCAGGCGGGCCACGGGTTGACAGCCCCTGCTTTACAACCACTTTAAGCCCTGACATTGTATACACTGTATTTAGCACATCAAATATTGGGTTATTTGTATTGTACTTATTTGCTGATGTGTATACAGTATCCCATTTGGATATAAGGAAACATTTAACATTGATTAGGGATTGAAGGATTCTTCACATTTAGATAATTGCCAAATGGATTTACTTATGTTGATTTTTATTATTTTTATATTTTTGTATATTTTTTTTATATGATCTTTTTATTTATTATGGTTCACTATGTTGATTTTTAGCTGGAGTTCTGCTTTAATGATGCCACAACAAATATTCAAATAAAAAAGTACATATTTTTACAAAAAAACATATTCCCTTCTTATGTTGAAAAATGTTAAGTAAAATATATGTTATAGTATACCTGTCATGAATTGAGAGTATCACAGTTGCCACAGTCTTTATCAAGAATTGCATTCTTAAAACTAGGGAGTAAACCAATTCATAAACAGAATTAAAGAGGTTTCCAAGTTATCAGCAACAGATTTTGGGGGCAAAAATATGCTCAACCGGTTAACAGCCCTATTAAGAATGTTCCTCTTTTATAAACAAATTAAATGGTGACCATTTTTACTATTTTCAATAATATACAAAGTTATGTTTTAATTTTTAAAAGTAGCGTTAGATTTACTGTAAACTAATTATGGGCCAGATTCCAGTACAGCAAATGTAAGCAGGAACAAAACTAGAGCACACAGTTTACAATCTCTCTTTTTTTTTTTTTTTTTTAAATCAGAAGGTTTCTATTGCTCAAGAAACGAACATTAGAATCATACATGATACAATCTATCTTTACATTTTTTTCCCCCTGTGTTTGATTTGCACAGAAACTAAAGCAGAGCAGGGGCTGATAAGAGGAGTCATAAGACTCGCTTTAGGTGAAATATGATGCACTTTTTGCAAATTAGTAATTTTTCTTCATAAATTTTGGCCAAAAATTTATACTGCGACATATGTTTGGTAAAAATAATCAAAATGAGTGTATATTATTTGGTCTGTGTGAAAGCTAGATCCATTTCACACTTAGGCAGTTTTCAGGCATTTTAGCGCTAGAAAAAGCACCTGAAAACTGCCTCCCATTCTCTGCAATTGGTGCTTTCACACCCGGGCGGTGCGCTTGCGGGAAGTTAGAAAAAGTCCTGCAAGCAGCATCTTGGGGCGGTTTGGGAGCGCTCCCTGTATACAGCGCTCCCAAAACGCCCCTGCCCATTGAAATAAATGGGCAGTGCTTCCGAAGCGCCTGAAAAGCGCTTCGGAGAGCACTGCAACACAGGAGTCTTTAACCCCTTCTTTGGGGTTAAAAGCGCACCCGCTAGCGGCCGAAAAGCTGTGCGAAAGCACCCACTGAAACGAGTGGTGCTTTACCGCTAATGTCTGGCGCTTTCAGTGTAAAAGCAGTCTTATAGAGTCTGCAAGCTATGGTGCCAATCACTGATAATTGATCACACCTGATGTACTGGTCTCTTTCTTGAGACACTAACAAGCCAGGAAAGTACAAATACCCCCCAAATTACCCCTTTTTGGACAGTAGACATTCCAAGGTATTTAGTAAGAGACATAGTGAGTTTATTTAAGTTGTCATTTTTTCCCACAATTCTTTGCAAAATTAAGATTTTTTTTTCTTTTTTCACAAAATTGTTATATTAACAGGTTATTTCTCTCACATGGAATTCTTGCAACTACAACCCAAAACACATTCTGCTACTCCTCCCGAGTATGGCGATACCACATGTGTGAGGCTTTTTTACAGCCTGGCCACATACAGAGTCCCAACATGCAGGGAGCACCATCAGGCGTTCTAGGGACATAAATTACACATTTCATTTCTTGACTACCTATTACACTTTGTAAGGCCCTGGAGCACCAGGACAATGGAAACGCCCACAAAATGACCCAATTTTAGAAAGCAAACACCCCAACACATAATCTAGGAGACATAATGAGTCTTTTTAACATGTCATTTTTTTCCACGAGTTTTTGAAAAAACGCATGCACAGAGCAGGTAAGCAAATTAAAAAAACAAGACTTTAATATCACTTTAACCAGTTCAGCTCTTCGGGCGTAGTCGCGTACTAGGTACGTTCAAAGAGTGAACCTTTGTTTACAAGCTGATGCTTGCAGTAGCAGCCATCAACCTGTGTGGGTTTTGTACAGCTGGCGACCAGCTTCAAAGTGGAAGTGATGCGGCAGCCTCCCGTGGCCCGCCCGCCTTCTGTGTTTTCCGAGCTGCCCCGTGCTTACCGATACCCGGGAACACGTCTGCCGGTGGGGGGAGAGAGACTGCAGTGAGACCAAGGCAAATCCATGCCTCGATCTCATAATCAAACAATGAAACCTGAAGTGATATCACTTCCAGTTTCATATGCACAGCCAGGAAACACATCTAACCAAGCCGATCTGTGCTTGGTTAGATGGTGTGAAGGGCAGGGGAGACATCTGGGCCTATTACACCCGTAATTTCTCCAAAAAGAGTACCTGGCCCCTGTCAAATGCTATAACATAGGGGTTTATTAAACCCGTCTGATAACAATTTTTTTTTTTTAATTGCCAAAACCGCCGTTGCCCCACACACACCTGCGCAAACGCAAGCCCAGGGTGCGTACGTGTATGTAAACCACAGTCGCACCACATATGTGACATATCGCTGCGAATGTCAGAGTGAGGACAATAATTCTAGCACAAGAGCTCCTAGTTAACACTAAATTGATTGAATTGTAATGGCTTTTAAAGCAGAGTTCCACCCAAAAGTGGAATTTCCGCTTTAAGGACTCCTAACCCCCTGACATGCCTCATTTTTTTTGGGGGGAAGCTCCCACTTCCGCTTGCGGCACCTAGGCGACTCGAGCGGAAGTTCCCCTCTCCCCCTCCCTCCCTCCCTCCCTGCAATCTTCTGGGACATGTCACAGGTCCCAGAAAATTGCTCAGCCATACAGGATGCACAGTGTGCACACGACTGTGAAGCCACTAGCTGTCACGGCTGGGTGCCCACACTAGTGTCACTGGTGCTGGGGAGAAGCGGGGGAGAGAACAGAGGCTTCGGGCGGTCGCTGGTGTGTGTTTATTAAAAGTCAGCAACTACACTTTTTGTAGCTGCTGACTTTTAATAAACACAAAAATGGCTGGAACTCCACTTTAAAGCGCCACCTATGGTGATTTGTGGGCACCATAGCTTTTGGCGATATCGCGGACACAGGCAATTTTAAAACATGGAATGTTAGGTATCTATTTACTCAAAGTGATAAAAAGGAAAAATACTGCACCAAATTTAGTGGAAAATAATTTCATTAAAATAAACATAACAAATTACAAATGGTAGTGAGCTGCTCCCCAATTTGAGCAAATATTGATCAAAATGTATGTAGATAGATAGGGGTCGCTATTGGTTAAAGTGGATAATAAAAAATTAATAGAATGTTGAATGTTAAATACAATATAGAAACTTAATGGAAAACCTTTCACAAACCTTGAAAATTATAAAGTGAATAAATAAATAAGAAAATGTATAAATAGCAAATTTGTGACACACAATAAAAGTGATAATGGAAAATGTCCCAGTGGTGGACTAGCTCAGTAGCCAGTGAAGCAAAAGGATCTTCCAAAATGGATTGATTTCTTGATGTATACAGATAGGGGTTCCTTCACCAAGAGAAAAGAAAAATGCACCTTGCAGTAGTAAAAAGATATCTGCTTACCAGATACCAATGACTCCTTTAATTAAAAAGAGAGTCATTAGCGCTTTTGCAGGGTTGTGCCTGCTCACATTGGATGACTGGATGTTGAATGATGGTAAGCAAAGAATCCTTCCGTCCCGGTAATTCAGATATGGGATATGTGAAAAACATATGTGAAACTTCCATAGTATAACACTGTTTATTAAAATTGTAAAAACAGATAAAAAAGCCAAATGGCCGCTTACATTAGTAGGTGCCTACTCGGCACTGGGGCTGCTCGCTTGTCCTGCAAACCCTGCAAAAGCGCTAATGACTCTCTTTTTAATTAAATGAGTCATTGGTGTCTGGTAAGCAGATATCTTTTTACTACTGCAAGGTGCATTTTTCTTTTCTCTTGGTGAAGGAACCCCTATCTGTATACATCAAGAAATCAATCCATTTTGGAAGATCCTTTTGCTTCACTGGCTACTGAGCTAGTCCACCACTGGGACATTTTCCATTATCACTTTTATTGTGTGTCACAAATTTGCTATTTATAAATTTTCTTATTTATTTATTCACTTTATAATTTTCAAGGTTTGTGAAAAGTTTTCCATGAAGTTTCTATATTGTATTTAACATTCAACATTCTATTAATTTTTTATTATCCACTTTAACCAATAGCGCCCCCTATCTATCTACATCTATTTACTTGATGCAACCTCATCTTTTATATTTTAACCAAAAATGGGTATTATATGGTGTGGTTTTGCACCAAAACTCATTTTATTATATTTTTTTCTTGAAAATTTGCATTTAATAAACAGTTGCGCAAATATCACGTGAAACAAAAATTTGCAACTATCGTCTTTTTATTCTACAGGGCCTCTGCTTTTAGAAAATATATTCTGGGGGTTTATGTTTAATAATAATTTAAAATAATTTAAATGGCAAAAATTAGGATTCTTACATTTATGCGACAACTGGAGCCAAACTGGTTAAGATGAAGTATGGCCAAAGCTCTTTTGTCCCCACTTCTCCTATAGGTCAAAGCAATGCACTTCGTTCTGTAGTCCTGTGACCCATTCTGTGACCTGTGATGCCACTCAGCCATTCCAGTTTCTGGAAATATCTCAACTTTACAGTCGGGATGCACCCAGGTGCCTGGATCGGCAGCTGGCTTAGCCTCTCAGAGAGCCGCTGGGAGACTGACACAGCTGCTCCTGCCCTCCCACAGCCTGGCACTCCAGTGAGCACTGGAGGGGCAGAGCAGAGAGGCAGTAACTGACAGTCTCCGACTCTCTGCAGACTGAATACCAAAACCTGAGTGATTTTTTTTTTATTCCTGCACTGCTCTTTTAAGGAAGCCAATTTAAATGTCAAAAGAACCAAAATCAGACGTGCACCATTTTTGTAATGCCGCACGCCACAGTAGTGGGTATAGATCAGATGTCCATTGAAGTAAGGGTGGACTTTGACGGGGCCTTGATGTAAGGGGGGCAGACTGTAATATAAGGGTCAGTCTGAGATAAGGGGGGACTCTGATGGGTACCACAATTATGAGGCTAGCTGAATGCAGGTATGTGCTGTGCTTGTGCAAAAATGTGCATCTGTATAAAAACCTGAATATGGGTTGTGATTGTCCAGGACTTTAGCCTGCATTCACAGCTAAACATTTTTTTCAGGTGTTTTACAAGCATTTTACAGACATTTTTGCACGTGTATCAAATGTGAGGCATTTGTTTCCTGGGCTGGTAAATCCAGTTCTAAAGGAAGAAATGTGTATGTTGTGCATTTACATGCACGCCTATTGAATACATTTAAAAAAAATTCAAGTGCTTTTTGAGTATACATATAAAGCGTAGGATGACTGAGCGTAAAAGTGTGAACAGGGACAATAAGAAATCCTGCAGGTTGAGTGTGGTCAGGCAAAGAGTAACAAGCACACTTTGACACTGGGCGGCTTCCGGGGTGTCCTTCCTGTTCGGCTGGGATCCACTTTTGGTGCACTTGGAGGTGATCGGCTGTTACTGTCACTTGGCTTGACAAAGGGGCATGTTTGGTCTTGAAATGCGTAGCCACACCCCCCGTCCCAAGTAGTGACATCACAGCCGATTACCTCCGAGTGCACCCGAAGTAGATCCAAGCCCAGCTGAACAGGAGAGGGACATCCTGGAAGCTGTCCAGTATCAGAGATGCTTTCATTCCAGCCTGCATCCCCCAGCTCCTTCCCTGCCAATCTCTGCAACCTTGTTGGTCTGATGGAGGGTTACACTCTAGAGCAGTGATGGCGAACCTTGGCACCCAAGATGTTTTGGAACTACATTTCACATGAAGTTCAACTGCACTGCAGAGTGCATGAGCATTATGGGAAATGTAGTTCCAAAGCATCTGGGATGCCAAGGTTCTCCATCACTGCTCTAGACTCTGTGTTATGCTGATTTACCCCTTAATGCCATGAGTGCAGTTTGATTTATTTTTACTTTTTTTTAATAAATGGTTTACACTTAGATGCCGATGCCCTTTTTGTGTTTACTCCTCTTTGTGCATTAGGTAACTCAAGGTCTGTTTGAGGAGCAGCACTCATCTATAGTGTTTTCTTTTCCAAAGCCTGCATCTTGGACTTTTACCTATCATTTCCTATTATCCCAATTCTTATCAATACTGCGCCATTGTTTTTTAACCTTTGATATGGCACCCCCTCAGCACCTGTTTTAACCCCAAAAGGGCTGAACCACCGTGGTTGCAGCATGGCTCCATGCACTTTGATAGGTCACGTTCATTGGTGGCACTGCCCACCGAATGCAACAGGAGTTTAATTTTTGCCTAGGCAGCGAGGCAAAGTATTGTCACCATAGCATATACAGCATTGAGCAGCTGCATGTTCTTGATAGGTGGACCCCCATGTGAAAAAACACTTAGGCTACATTTACACTAGTGGCAGTGCCTGCTGCCCCTCTAGAAAGTCGTCACTTTGGCAAGCGGTGAAGAGGATATGAATATGTCACCTCCTTACTGCCAGTGACGGCTCATGTTTGGGGGGGTGGTGGCAAACAACCCCCCCCTCCGCGGCACCTCAAAGCCCCCCATTCACTGTCTGTTGGTCTGTCCACTTAAACCATCTAGGCGGCAGGCATCGGGCAGCGGTGTGGATTGGGCAGCAGCGGGCATGAAGGAGCGGCGGAGATCGGGGCATTGGCAGACATCAGGCTCCTGTGTCTTCTCCTCCCTCCACCCCTGCTTCCGCCGTGCGGCTCCTCTCCTTCTCTTAGGCGTCCAATTGGATCGCCTGTCCTTTAAGCCAATCAGGTGATGGGTATCAGACCCTCTTCCCGATTGGCCGGGAGGAGGATCAGTGTTGCAACAGCGAATTTTCATTCACTGTTATAATACCTGGGTGGGCTCGTAGCGCAATGCTCTGCAACAGGAGGAATCATTTGCTCTGCGACGGAAACAGGAGGAATCATTTTTGCCACAGCTGTGAAGCAAAGCATACACCCAACCCCATCTGGCTGGCTTTGCAGGATAAAGCAATACTAAATGTTTTTTTTAATAATAAAAAAAGATGTTTTACTTACCTGTTCTGTGCAACGATATTGCACAGAAAGGTCCATTATCACCTTTTCTGGTAGTGCCCTGCCGGCCCTGTCTGCTCCTCCAGGTGCCTCCTTAGCAAGACAGTGGGCATGCTCCTTGGGCTGTGTGCATCCATATACAGCGCGGATAGGCCCCTCCTCACAGGAGTATGACTGACAGCAGCAAGAGCCTATTTCTCCCACTGCCCTCTGTGTCTCCTGTGAAAGCAGGAAGTGGTGCTGCAGGCAGTGGCGCCACTAGGTGGTGGCTTTTGGGGCTATAGCCCCGAATCTGGGGTCCCTAGCCCCTAGTCTCTGCAGGGGTCCCCAAGGGGAGGGGAGGCTCTCTGTGGAACCTGATTTAAGGGGGAGGCTCTCTGGGGACCCTGATTTAAGGGGAGGCTCTCTGGGGAACCTGATTTAAGGGGGAGGCTCTCGACACTGATTTAAGGGGAAGGCTCTCTGGGGACCCTTATTTAAGGGGGAGGCTCTTTGGGGACCCTGATTTAAGGGGGGCTCTCTGGGAACCCTGATGTAAGGGGGGCTCTCTGGGGATATATATACACTAGACCTAGCAATGCCCCTGGCTGCAGGTGAGACATTGCTGGCAATTTACTGGCGTTTGTTTTTTTTTAAGTGTTTTTGCAGCTTTTTAGAAGCTTTTTTTCTAAAAAACATTTTAGAAGCATAGTACAAGCGTTTTACAGCTTCAAGCATTTTTTGTTTAGCCAATAGAAAGCACTAGGGGGAGAAGAGGGAGAGGAAGAAGAAACTAGGGGTGAAGAGCTGCTGTTTGAGCAGAAAATGAGTGACAAAATGCTCGTAAAACATTCAAGTCAGTTTCTATTGACGTCTATGGCGGCCAAAAATGCTTGTAACCTGCTGAAAAGAAGTTTACGTATTTTTTTGTGCGACGGGCGTTTTGCTTCAGGCGATAGAACGCTCATAAGTAAACAGGGGTCATTGAAATGAATGGGATTTGGCTTGTTGAGCGTTTTAGAGCTACATGCTTCAAGCAGAAAATCGCTCAGGTGTGAACGATGTCTAATGGCCCGTACACACGACCAGAAAATCGTACGAAAAATACCGCTTTCGAGAGCCAATCACGACAGTTCATCCGATATTATCCAATGGGACAAGCACTTACATTTTTCTCGAACTATACCAGATCGTACGATTTTAGTTTAATCAGTACAGTTGTCGTTCAAAAATACCCCAGATAACATAAAGATACTTAGAGGTACTAGACAGGGTTGTCCCCTGTCCCCCCTATTATTTATTCTAGCCCTGGAGCCACTGGCAATTAAAATCCGGGAACATCAGGATATACTGGGGGTGCGATGTGGCGACCGTGAGCACAAATGTGCAATGTTCGCGGACGACATCTTACTACTTCTACATAAATAGGGGACGTATCATCGCACAGTGGTCATGCGGATACAGGGTAAGTATGTGTGCAGGGCATCGGGATGGTACGCACCTTTTTAAGGGAACAAGATCACTATAGTTGGGAATTCTGTGAATTCATACTCGAATTACTCCACTTTGTATTGACTCGCAACTATTTTTGCTTCAAGGAGTCCCACTTCCTCCAGGTGCAGGGCGTGGCTATGGGCACTTGTTGCGCGCCAGCCTACGCCAACCTGTACCTGGGGGGGTGGGAACGTGCCATCTTCTCACAGGAGGACCAGTCTATATACACCGACCATATTCTCATATGGCGGAGGTATATAGACGATATTTTTCTAGTATGGACAGGAACTCATAAGCTACTGGACAAATTCGTCCAGACAATCAATCATAATTCAATGAACCTTAAGTTCACTACTTCAACCCATGTAAATCAAATTACTTTTCTAGATCTAACCATTTTCAAGGATCAAGATAACTGTCTAGCCACCACTTTGTACAGAAAAGAAACGGCAGGAAATACCGTATTACATGCTGACAGTGCCCACCCTAGATCACTTATCAAGAGTATTCCCTATGCACAATATCTTAGATTACGCCGTAATTGTACACACCTAGAGGAATTTAAAGCTCAAGCTCTAGCACTCCGTCGGAGACTGCTATTAAGAGGCTATAAAAAAACCATACTACGCAGTGCATACAACAAAGCCATTCGCCGATCAAGGAACTCTTTACTCTATAAACAAAAAAAAGCCCTGACCAACACCCCAGTGAGATTCATTACTAGATTCTCCCAACAACATCATAAACTAAGGGATATATTGAACAAACACTGGCCGATCCTTCAGGAGGACCCCATTCTAAATAAGTATATCAACCCCTTCCCACAGATCACATTCAAACGTACTAAATCTTTAGGTGATCAATTAACTTCAAGCCACTTTTCTGTTACACCCAAAACTACACATTCCAAATCAGGAATGTCCCAATGTGGGAAATGCTCCTTCTGCCCTTGGGTGAAAGAAGGAAATTCTTTTATATTACCTAATGGAGAAAAATTTACACCTAAATTTCACGCAGATTGTGATACAAAAGGTGTGGTATACTTAATGACATGCCAATGCGGCGCATTTTATGTTGGGAAGACTATTAGACATCTACGCTGCAGAATTAGGGATCATATTTATTATTCTGGGGAAGGAAAAATGATAACGGCAGTCAGCAGACACCTTGACCTCTACCACAAGTTTAATACTTCCCTTGTTTCATTTATTGCATTAACAGTTGTCCCACTGGACCCCAGAGGCGGGGAGTGGGACAAAAAAGTATGCCAACAGGAAACACTCTGGATTGAACGTTTGGGGGCCACTGTCCCCCCGGGATTAATGAGGCCCAATCATACAAACCATTCCTCTAATCTAATCTATTTCCTTATTTAATTTTATCAAACACTATACATAAGATACATGCATACTAAACTAAAATCAGGCTGTTTGGGAGCCCAACAGCTTTGGTTATTATCTTTGAACTCCCTATATACCTCTGGATATGCATCACCACTCTTAAATTTCTTGTATGTTTTTGGGTATATATTAAGATATTACATATCAAACACTGCTTAATAGAATCTTTAGTAAAATATCATGCACTGCTTTATACTGTATATTATGTGCCTGCTGCCGAATTTCTGTTTTGTCTTGTTTTTATTTTGCTTTTGTTTTGTTTTGTTTTGTTGCTCCCTACTATACCGTGATCATGACCCTTGGATGCCGATCTTACTGTTCATATTGCTATGAATATCAATTTATCCTTATATAATATTTGCTTATCAGTAACATGTTTATAGTTATAGACAATTTCCTTTACACATATAATATGGGGGCTGTCCTGTGACACCATGGATGCACTTCCTGTATTGCAATATTCAGGTAGGATTACCAGGAGCAATGTGCGGCCGCCCAGCGCCACATCTGCATGCCTATTGTCTGCAGGTGTTGGCGCATATGGTATTCCGTGGTTGCCGGGGTGACATGGGCTCGCCGTTATCTCCCTCCTCTTCCCCTTCCCTATGTGGGCGGGGGACTATGGATGGACGCGAGGGGCCCGGCCTCCCCCCCTGGTTGCCTGGATACCTAGACGCGGCTGCCTTTTCCCAGCCTGGCGCTCTTCCGTCATTGGAACGGCGCCGGGAGTCGGGACATGCGCAGTACGCGCCAGCGGCCGACCTGGATGATACGCCGATTGGTGACTACAGGTGGGGCGGATGTACAAGAGACGCCGCAATGGCGTCTCCTACTACACTATCTGCACAAACTACTATCTGCGGTGGGATGGCGCATTAGCGCTCCACCACCAACTATCATACCTACATTCTCTACAATCAGGTAAGCTTATAATGCTCTTATCTCTTTCCCTCTCCCTTATTCCCACTTAATTCAGATGCTACTTTATCTTATCATTTGTTTTTACCCACCTTAACAGACTCAGCAAGATTGGGGATATAAATCGCTGGGAACTATTATGTTCTTATATGTAGATGAACCATATAAGTCAGCTTATGACCAACAACTGTTTCTCCCCTGTTCTACCTATTTGCTGGGAACTACCTCTATCTAACAGAGAAACAGCTGAGGGTTGGTTATTTCTGCCCCCTCCCGCTTCTAAACATAGCCTTACATTAACTAGGGTAAGTCTCAATGTACTATATTTCATTCCAATTAAGCTACTCATCTATGGATATGTGAGTTATACCACCATTATTGGGAATCACTTATATTTACTAAATTCGTATATATACATATATACATTAATAACCATACATATACCGCATAGCTTATCCGTCACCACTATCTCCAATCATTAATACTCTTTTCCCTTTCCCCTCTTTTTCCTAATCCTCTCCCTCCCCCCCCCCCTCCCCTCCCTCCATTCCTTCCCCATATGATCCCTTCCCTTCCTTTCCCTGCCCCCTGTCCGTTCCCCCCCCCCTCCCCTCTCCTTGTCTCTCCCTTCCCCCTTCCCCCCCCCCTTTCCCCCCCCTTTCCCCCCCCCTCCTTTCCCCTTTCCCCACCCCCCTCCCTTCCTCCTTTTTTTCCCCCCCTTTCTTTTTTTTTTTTTTTTTCCCCCTTTCCCCCTTCTTCCTCTGCTCCTCCCCCTCTTGATGTCTCCCTTCTTCCACACCTTCCTTCCTCCCCTTGTCCACTCCTGTTTTTTGTTTTTCCCCTCCCCTCTCCCCCCTACCCTATATATGTTTTATCTCATTTTACCTTTATATCCTTTTTATCCCTTACTACACATCTACACTATGTTACATCTGTCCCCACATTGCCCCTTTTCCGGCTTGATATGCTTACAGTGTTGCTGTCCTCCTGGTGTCCCTGTTTTTAACGGTCCCCATGTATTATCTGTTGACCCGTATGAAAGTATTTATATTAACAATATATATACAAAAATAATTTGTGAAGGCTGTTAATAATATACTATCCATTACAGCTATCGTAGTGTTTGCTCCTGAAGAAGCGCTAGAGCGCGCAACATGTCGAGCCCATAATCTTTTACAGAATCTTGGCTACCATCACCACATGGCGCTGATTCAACGATATGTACTGTAACTATATAGATCAATAGGTTGTCTGTATCCCTTATTGATCCAATAGCTTCGTTGTCTCTTGATTTATTTTGTATGGAGTGCATATTCTGTAAATGATGTTTACTACATAAGGTTTTATCCTGTCTTTGTCTTTCCCCGCTTTTAATACACCATTTTTTGAAATGAAATAAAACTAGATTTTTAATGATACAAGTATCTTTATTGTGCCTATAAAGTCTTGGTGCCTGCCCACACTCCTACGTCCTTTTAAACATCTTACTACTTCTCTCCTCTCCGGTCACCTCCTTACCCAATCTACAGTTAGTACTGCGACACTTCACGGAATTTTCGGGACTTAAAGTGAATCACTCTAAAACTCAGGCACTCAACGTTTCATTACAAGCACACATAGTCCAAGCCTTGCAACAATCCTACCCTTTTAAATGGCAAAAGGAGACAATGCCATATTTGGGCATCTTCCTTACTTCTACCCTCACTACACTCTATAAATATAATTATCCCCCACTATTCCAGAAAATACTAGATGATCTCAAAAAATGGTCGAATAACCCTCCGTCATGGTTTGGAAGGCTGTGCTCAATTAAAATGACGGTCTTGCCGAAGGTGCTATATCTGTTTAGGACCCTCCCAATAGCAATTGTAAGGAAAGATTTACAGATATTCCAGAGGAAACTGTTGGACTATGTGTGGGGACACAGGAGACCTAGAGTGAACAGGCGAACACTATATACACCAAAGCTGAGAGGGGGCCTGGGCATGCCCGATTTACTTAAATATTTCCAAGCAGCAAAAATGTCCCAATTGATCAAATTCCACACAAGGCAGCCTAGACCGCTTTGGATGTTAATTGAATCCTCTCTGTACCCTGACAGAGAGATTAGTCATTTAATGTGGATGAAGGTGAAGGACAGGCCGGCCATGATGTGCCCGAGCTTGTCGTTCTCCCTGAATCTGTGGGACAGACTGTTGACAGCCCACAAGTTCAAGTCCCAACACACCCCGTTGGCCCCTCTTTTCGGAAATGCACTGTTCACTCCGGGTCTCCAACCCCAGAATTTTTTATGGTGGACCAACAAAGGTTTAATGCGCATCGCAGATTTTTGTGACCACAGAGGTGCTTTGTCGAAATCAACTTTACAGGAGAAATATAACTTTCCAAATTCAGAACTTTTCCGCTTTACTCAGATAAGGCATTTCTTGGCGACATTGAATCGCACCTCTGATCTTACCACATTCACTCCAATGGAAAGCCTCTGTAAGAATTTTGATAAGCACACTGGTCTTATATCACAGATATATAATATTTTGACTTCATCTACCACAAAACTGTATTATATGCATAAATGGGAGCAAGACATGGATATGGATCTGGACATGGAAGAATGGAGCAAAATAATACTGAATGCATCTAAGTCGCTTGTTAATACCTCCCTGATAGAGGCAAACTATAAAGTAATGATGCGATGGTACATGGTCCCAGAGAGGATAGCAACTTTCGTTCCGGGGGCGTCCCCCCGGTGCTTCAGAGGATGTAATATAAACGGCACTATGTTCCACACTTGGTGGACGTGCCCCAAAGTGAGGAGATTTTGGATACGAACGTATAATCTCATATACTCCCTCATGCAAGTGAATCTAGTTAAATCACCTCTGCACGCGCAGTTGGGACGCCCAGTGGAGGGGGCACCAAAGTCAATGCGCAGACTAATCACATTCATATTTGTGGCGGCCAGGATTTCAATAGCTAAGTCCTGGAGGTCTCCCACAGTCCCCTTTTACTTACTAAAAGCCAAACTATCATGGATAATGGTAAATGAACGCCTTACGGAAATTTTGAAGGATAAGATGACTGGATTCAATAAAACTTGGGATCCCTGGATAAAATACCTTACCAATACGTAGGATGCCGAATGATTGTGGCATCCACGGCGTGGCAGGAGCGCACCCACACCATCCCCCCCCTCCCTATCCCTCCTATTCTTTCTCTTACCCTTTCTCTTCCTTTCTATTTCTCTTTCTTTCTCTTTGCTCAGGTTCTTTGCTAAGACTGTTATGTTTTAATGGGTTGACGACTCGTTTTGAGCTCATCCCATATAGTAGTGTAAAATGTTTATAAGTCAGGTAGTACATAGGCTACAATAATACAATAAGTCAACAGTAGAGTCCATTAAAGTTGTATAAGTCCTTATACTGGTAATGAACACAGACACTTCCATTTCCTAGTCTGGTTCGGGAGTTTAGCTGATAACAGGAATAAAAGTTAGAAACCAATCAATATATATTGAATTGAAGGGACTGTACCTTCGCCTAGTCACAGCAAGCTCCCACAGGGGTGATGGGCGGAGGAATGCAGTGCCATCTGCACAAGGTATAGTTCCCACGAACCAGGCTGGGACGAGGTAACGGAAAGATAAAGTACTACCCTGAGAGTGGTTATTCTCCCCTATATTTTGTTCCCCCCCTCCCCCCTCTTTTTATTTTTTTTGTTGTTTACAATCCTTGCCTTATATCACAGTCAATGATATCTGTAGTAGTATGCTAAATAATGTTCCTGGTTTTTGTCTTATTTTTTGTAAATCCAGAACTGAATAAACATTATTGATTAGAAAAAAAAAAAAACCCCAGATGATGTTCTATTGAACGAAACGCGTCGGAGCTACTGGAGCCTTTTCCTTGTCATTGCGCCTTTTGAACATTTTGGTGATCACCTTTGGAGATGTTGTGATGATATTCTTGTTAGTGTAGATGTAAGACCCCTTTCACACTGAGGCGCTTAACAAACTGCCCATAAAACGCTGGGCACTTTTGTGGCGCTTTTGAGGCGTTAGCAGTGTGCTTTTTTGAAGGTCACGTGACTCAAAATCATTTTGAGGCGCTTTTGAAGCGATTTTCTTGCGCTTTTGAGGTGCTTTCCAATCATTTCAATGGAGAGGGTCGTTTTTGAAGCGCTTTTTTTAGAGCTCCAAAGATGCTGCTTGCAGGAGTTTTTTCACTGTCCCGCCAGCGCACCGCTCCAGTGTGAAAGAATTTATTGATCTTAAGGCTGCTTTCACACTGAGGCACTTTACAGGCACTATAGCGCTAAAATTAGTGCCTGCATAGCGCCTGTAAAGAGCCTCTCCTCTCACTCGTGAGGGCTGTCGAACTGGAGCGGTGCGTTGGCAGGTCGCCAAAAAAAGTCCTGCAAACCGCATGTTTGCAGCACTGTAGGAGCGGTGTATACACTGCTCCTAAAGCCGCAGCAGCAGCACTTTGTGGTCGGTTTTTGTCCCCTAGTGGGGTTAAAATCGCCCAGCTAGCGGCTGAATAGCGCAGCTTAAATGACGGTAAAGTGCCGCTAAAAATAGCGGCACTTTACTGCCGACGCCCCCAACGCCTCAGTGTGAAAGCACACAAATGGAAATAGGTTTTTGTAAGGTTTTCAGGTTCTTTTTTTAGTGCAAAAGCGCCTCAGTGTGAAAGGGGTCTGTGCTTTGCTTTCAATTAAACCTCATATGAGACGGTTTTACACTATGTGAAGGTCTCTTGTTTCTTTGAGTATCTTCATGACTGATTAAGAGGGCTGCTTTGTTGGAGACATACGGTGTTTGATCTTTGAGGACCATCTCCGTGACTATCATCATCTCACTTTTATGCCCGTTGGACTCACATGCCAGCAGCACTGAATCCAATTCTTCCGGTAAGAGTATTTATTCTCTCTCTTGAGTGGTGGATGACACATGTGATGGTCAGTCCTTTAATGGACATCAGTGGTTCTCTATGATCCCAAGTGAAACGGACTGTTTCTAGCTCTCCCAACCTGCACTATTGCTGTTTTATACTCACAGTCATATAGGTGGACCTTTTTTGCACACTTTAGTTATATGCAGATCTTTCTGCACAGTTTAATTTTTGTACATACTTATTTGCACCTTGCACTTTATTAACCACTTGCTTACTGGGCACTTAACCCCCCCCCCCCCCCCCCCCCCTGCCCAGACCAATTTTTAACTTTCAGTGCTATCACACTTTGAATGACAATTGCAATTGCGCGGCCATGCTACACTGTACTCAAATGACATTTTTATCATTTTTTTCACACAAATGGAGCTTTCTTTTGGTGGTATTTAATCACCACTTGGGTTTTTACTTTTTGCTAAACAAACATAAAAAAACAAAAAATAAAAATAAAAAATAGTTTTTTATAAAATTTTGAAAACAGGTAATTTTTCTCCTTCATTGATATTCGCTGATGAGGCTGCACTGATGGGCACTGATGGGCTGCACTGATAGGCACAGATAAGGTGACACTGATAGGCACAGATAAGGTGACACTGATAGGCACAGATAAGGTGACACTGATAGGCACTGATAGGGTGACACTGATAGGCACAGATAAGGTGACACTGATAGGCACAGATAAGGTGATACTGATAGGCACTGATAAGGTGACACTGATAGGCACAGATAAGGTGACACTGATAGGCACAGATAAGGTGATACTGATAGGCACTGATAAGGTGACACTGATAGGCACAGATAAGGTGACACTGATAGGCACTGATAAGGTGACACTGATAGGCACAGATAAGTTGACACTGATAGGCACTGATAAGGTGACACTGATAGGCACAGATAAGGTGACACTGATAGGCACAGATAAGACGGCACTGATGGGCCCTGATGGGTGGCACTGATGGGCACTGGTAGGTGGTATTGATAGGCAGCACTGGTGATGAGGCACTGATTGGTGACATTTAGAGGTGGCACTGTGGGCACTAATAGGTGACACTGTGGGCACTGATGGGTGGTACTGTGGGCACTGGTAGGTGGCGCTGGTGGGCACTGGTACGTGGCACAGGTGAGCAGAGGCTCTGCACGATCGAGACTGATGTCCCTCTCACAGCTGCTGGTAATCGGCTTTTTTTTTTTCCTCACAAGGAAAAATAGCCGATTACCGCCTCTGTTTACATCACATGATCAGCTGTCATTGGCTGACAGCTGATCACGTGGTAAGGGGTCAGGATCGACCCCTTACTCCAATCTGTGATCAGCCGAGTCTCATAGACTCGCTGATCACAGAGCGTGCCGCGCGAGCCCTGCAAGGGGTGCGCAGGCTGCTTGAGTACAGGAAGACGTCCATGGACGCCCTCCCGGCAAAGTAGGTCCGCGCTGCAGACGTCTTTCAGCTATAGCCCGGACCGGAAGTGGTTAATGGTGCAGGTTATCATATAAGTATCTTTGTTTACTAAATGTAATGTTATTTCACATTTAGCTTGGCACTTGTTTTGTAGAAATGGTGTATACACAATGTCCTGTCAGGTTGTCCTGCTGGCAACTATCTATGGAGATTGACATTGGCGCGGTCATTTTTATTGACAACTAGGTTCAAAAACACAATACAAATACAGTACAACACATGACATCCCTTCTGAATTTTTATTCTGTCGTACGAGAATTTTCGTAACTTTAGTAAACTCTTCATTTTCGATATGAGATTAGCATGCAAAAAAAAAAAAAAAAAGGACGATCATGCGTCTGATAATCTCATAGTGTGTACCAGGCATTAGTGTTTAGGGACAGAGGGGTTAGGACACGTTGTGAGGAGCGTTTCCTTTACTTGCAAAAGAATGCATTAAGGTATAAAAGCTTTCGGGCTTTAGAAGCACTTTAAGACGGGGAGATGAAAATGCCAGTCAATCGCCCGTTTTTACCGCCCTACAATTGCAAGTGGAGAGATGTGAGGAGAATTTGCTCTCAGTCTAGTAGTTCTGCTTGGCTGTGGGTGTTCTGAGCTGTACATAGACGCGCCACAGGATGGCGCCAAAATATACAAATCCTAATTGGCTGGTCACATGTCTAATATTTGAATGAATGGACAGAACGTGTTTGTGTTGTATTCAGTCAGCGGAAGGTTACCCATGTAATAATAAAGTCGGGAAAGTGTAGAGAATGGATTGGGGATGAGAGAATAGAGCGGTGCAGGGATATGGAGCGGAATTTCTTCTCCTCACACACACACACAGAGGGATTGATCCCGCCGTGTACTGACTGACTTTACTCGCACTCACTTCCTGCACTCCTCTGTGGCCAATGCTATTGATTGTGTCCATCTCCATTCGTTCGCAGCTCCTGACGCCGCTCAGTCTGGCGGGGAGGAGTCCCGCCATGAAAGGAGACTAGGCTGAGGAGGGGGGAATGTTCATAAACAAAACGCTGAAAAAGAGAGAAAGTTGAAAAAAAGGGAGGCGGGGGAATCCCCCAGGCTGCCACCTTCTTTGGGGGTCTAAGTGCTATTTTCTTCTTTTTTTTATGAATGAACTGCATGCCAGTGACAAATTATTAACCGTTCTTAGCAGTGCAGGAGGGGGAAGGGAGCAGGCGTCTGAGGTAGGAGAAGAAAAGGCGAGCATAGACTTGTGAGAGGTAAAAGGTGGAGGCTCAGGAGAATGGCATGAGCAGCATGAGGAGAATGGGATGAGGAGCATGGGAATGAGGAGAATGGGGTGAGGAGCATGGGAATGAGGAGACTGGGGTGAGCAACATGGGATGAGGAGCATGGGATAAGGAACATGGGATGATGAGAATGGGATGAGGAGCATTGGGGTGAGGAGAATGGGATCAGGAGCATTGGATGAGGAGAATGGGATCAGGAGCATTGGATGAGGAGAATGGGATGAGGAGCATTGGGTGAGGAGCATGGGATGATGAGAATGGGATGAGGAGCATGGGGTGAGGAGAATGGGATGAGGAGCATGGGGTGAGGAGAATGGGATGAGGAGAATGGAATCAGGAGCATGGGATGAGGAGCATGGAGTGAGGAGAATGGCATCAGGAGCATGGGATCTGGAGCATGGGATCAGGCGAATGGGATGAGGAGAATGGGATGAGGAGCATGGGGTGAGGAGAATGGGATCAGGAGCAAGGGATGAGGAGAATGGGATGAGGAGAATGGGGTGAGGAGCATGGGATGAGGAGAATGGGGTGAGGAGAATGGGGTGAGGAGAATGGGATGAGGAGCATGGGGTGAGGAGAATGGGATGAGGAGCATGGGGTGAGGAGAATGGGATGAGGAGCATGGAGTGAGGAGAATGGGATGAGGAGCATGGGGTGAGGAGAATGGGATGAGGAGCATGGAGTGAGGAGAATGGGATGAGGAGAATGGGATGAGGAGCATGGAGTGAGGAGAATGGGATGAGGAGCATGGGGTGAGGAGAATGGGATGAGGAGCATGGGATGAGGAGCATGGAGTGAGGAGAATGGCATCAGGAGCATGGGATCTGGAGCATGGGATCAGGCGAATGGGGTGAGGAGAATGGGGTGAGGAGAATGGGATCAGGAGCAAGGGATGAGGAGAATGGGGTGAGGAGAATGGGATGAGGAGAATGGGGTGAGGAGAATGGGATGAGGAGCATGGGGTGAGGAGAATGGGATGAGGAGCATGGGGTGAGGAGAATGGGATGAGGAGAATGGGATGAGGAGAATGGGGTGAGGAGAATGGGATGAGGAGCATGGGGTGAGGAGAATGGGATGAGGAGCATGGGGTGAGGAGAATGGGATGAGGAGCATGGGGTGAGGAGAATGGGATCAGGAGCATGGGATCAGGAGAATGGGATGAGGAGAATGGGATGAGGAGCATGGGGTGAGGAGAATTGGATGAGGAGAATGGGGTGAGGAGAATGGGATGAGGAGAATGGGATGAGGAGCATTGGGTGAGGAGCATGGGATGATGAGAATGGGATGAGGAGCATGGGGTGAGGAGAATGGGATGAGGAGCATGGGGTGAGGAGAATGGGATGAGGAGAATGGAATCAGGAGCATGGGATGAGGAGCATGGAGTGAGGAGAATGGCATCAGGAGCATGGGATCTGGAGCATGGGATCAGGCGAATGGGATGAGGAGAATGGGATGAGGAGCATGGGGTGAGGAGAATGGGATCAGGAGCAAGGGATGAGGAGAATGGGATGAGGAGAATGGGGTGAGGAGCATGGGATGAGGAGAATGGGGTGAGGAGAATGGGGTGAGGAGAATGGGATGAGGAGCATGGGGTGAGGAGAATGGGATGAGGAGCATGGGGTGAGGAGAATGGGATGAGGAGCATGGAGTGAGGAGAATGGGATGAGGAGCATGGAGTGAGGAGAATGGGATGAGGAGCATGGGGTGAGGAGAATGGGATGAGGAGCATGGAGTGAGGAGAATGGGATGAGGAGAATGGGATGAGGAGCATGGAGTGAGGAGAATGGGATGAGGAGCATGGGGTGAGGAGAATGGGATGAGGAGCATGGGATGAGGAGCATGGAGTGAGGAGAATGGCATCAGGAGCATGGGATCTGGAGCATGGGATCAGGCGAATGGGGTGAGGAGAATGGGGTGAGGAGAATGGGATCAGGAGCAAGGGATGAGGAGAATGGGGTGAGGAGAATGGGATGAGGAGAATGGGGTGAGGAGAATGGGATGAGGAGCATGGGGTGAGGAGAATGGGATGAGGAGCATGGGGTGAGGAGAATGGGATGAGGAGAATGGGATGAGGAGAATGGGGTGAGGAGAATGGGATGAGGAGCATGGGGTGAGGAGAATGGGATGAGGAGCATGGGGTGAGGAGAATGGGATGAGGAGCATGGGGTGAGGAGAATGGGATCAGGAGCATGGGATCAGGAGAATGGGATGAGGAGAATGGGATGAGGAGCATGGGGTGAGGAGAATGGGATCAGGAGCAAGGGATGAGGAGAATGGGATGAGGAGAATGGGGTGAGGAGCATGGGATGAGGAGAATGGGGTGAGGAGAATGGGGTGAGGAGAATGGGATGAGGAGCATGGGGTGAGGAGAATGGGATGAGGAGCATGGGATGAGGAGCATGGAGTGAGGAGAATGGCATCAGGAGCATGGGATCTGGAGCATGGGATCAGGCGAATGGGGTGAGGAGAATGGGGTGAGGAGAATGGGATCAGGAGCAAGGGATGAGGAGAATGGGGTGAGGAGAATGGGATGAGGAGCATGGGGTGAGGAGAATGGGATGAGGAGCATGGGATGAGGAGCATGGAGTGAGGAGAATGGCATCAGGAGCATGGGATCTGGAGCATGGGATCAGGCGAATGGGGTGAGGAGAATGGGGTGAGGAGAATGGGATCAGGAGCAAGGGATGAGGAGAATGGGGTGAGGAGAATGGGATGAGGAGAATGGGGTGAGGAGAATGGGATGAGGAGCATGGGGTGAGGAGAATGGGATGAGGAGCATGGGGTGAGGAGAATGGGATGAGGAGAATTGGATGAGGAGAATGGGGTGAGGAGAATGGGATGAGGAGCATGGGGTGAGGAGAATGGGATGAGGAGCATGGGGTGAGGAGAATGGGATGAGGAGCATGGGGTGAGGAGAATGGGATCAGGAGCATGGGATCAGGAGAATGGGATGAGGAGAATGGGATGAGGAGCATGGGGTGAGGAGAATTGGATGAGGAGAATGGGGTGAGGAGAATGGGATGAGGAGAATGGGGTAAGGAGAATGGGATCAGGAGCATGGGGTGAGGAGAATGGGATCAGGAGCAAGGGATGAGGGGAATGGGATGAGGAGAATGGGATGAGGAGAATGGGGTGGAGAGAATTGGATGAGGAGCATGGGATGAGGAGAATGGGATCAGGAGCATGGGGTGAGGAGAATGGGATGAGGAGAATGGGGTGAGGAGCATGGGATCAGGAGAATGGGATGAGGAGAATGGGATCAGGAGCATGGGGTGAGGAGAATGGGATGAGGAGCATGGGATGAGGAGAATGGGGTGAGGAGAATGGGATGAGGAGAATGGGGTAAGGAGAATGGGATCAGGAGCATGGGGTGAGGAGAATGGGATCAGGAGCATGGGATCAGGAGCATGGGGTGAGGAGAATGGGGTGAGGAGAATGGGATCAGGAGCAAGGGATGAGGGGAATGGGATGAGGAGAATGGGGTGGAGAGGATTGGATGAGGAGCATGGGATGAGGAGAATGGGGTGAGGAGCATGGGGTGAGGAGAATGGGATGTGAAGTGGTCGGTGGGTGCAGAGTCTCGCTGGATGGAGCGCTCTCCTCTCAGCCCCCTCCTTCCTCAGCACTGACAGAGGTTAAATTAGGTAATGCAATTATATCCGCCTTCCTTTCACTCTTCGACCCCTCTCTGCTTCCCGACATGCAACAAAGCAGGCGTCTATCGCCCACATTGAGTCAGGCATGTATAGGAAACATATGCAATGTTTACAGCCCTGGCTTACACAGGAACTTCACCCTCCCAGTCACAACCACTTTTTCCTTCACTTAACTTCGAGGCTTCCAGGGCTCATGGATGCAGCCGCACACACACAAAAAAAAAGCATGGCGTTTTATTAGTAAACTTTACTCTTTTTTTTAGGGTCCATGAACCAGTGTTAAGCTGAGTACACGCTATAAGAAAATCGTAAGAAATATTCCGTACGATTTTTTTATAGTGTGTACCCAATCTTCAACATCCGATTCAGACTTTTGCAAATTTCCGAAGTGACTAACTCCAAACGTTTTTTGTACATGAACAGAACAAACGATTTTCGTTTAATGTGTAGAAAAATCAGATACGAAAGACTGCGCATGATCAGAAAAATAAACAACAACAACAACAAAAAAAAGCCTTTGTCGTTGGAGAATTTTCGTACATTATTTCCTTCCTCGGTTTCCGACTTGCTGTGAAACATCAAGGAAAAAGGGACGATTGTTTGCCCTATTTTTTATAGTGTGTTTAATTTCCTCAACAAAATTATTTTCATCATAGTTTTTGTCAGCTGCATGTTTTCAGTGACGAAAACGAAAACATAATTCAGTTTTAATTCTGATGACTAAACTACGTCTAAGTCCTGGTTCACACTGGTGCGTTGTGCGATGTCGCATGGGATTCGCACCGCACTTCTGTGCAAATCACACGCGATATCTGTGCGATGCGAATTCAGCCAAGATTATGACTAAAACTAGATCGAAACTTGATGTCTAAATTACCAGTGTTCAAAAAGCAATATTCTTGTTTATTTGCAAAACTTGGTTTTATTTATAAAGATGTTACTTGATACTAAGACACTTTCACACTGGGGCGTCAGGGCCGTCGTATTTTTTTTACCATCATTTTTGCGGGGGTTTTCAGCCGCTAGCGGGGCAGTCTTAACCGCCGCTAGCGGCCGAAAAAGGGTTATATGGTAATATGTGCAATTACAGCCAATAGAATTTACAATTTTTTTTTTTTATTTTAGGCTGGGTTCACATGGTGCGATGTTAGGTTCACATGGTGCGATGTTAGACATCGCATGTGATTTGAACCGCACTGCTGTGCAAATCACATGCGATGTCTGTGCGATGCAAATTCAGCCATACAAACATGTATGGCTGAATTTTCATTGCATTCGCACCAAAACGGTCCAGGACCCTTTTTTTGGTCCGCAATGGAATCGGATCGCATGGGTGTTCACACAATGCAATCTGATTCCTGCACCATTTGACAGTTCGCACTGCGATATGCGAACCGATCGGGGGGGGGGGGGGGGGGTGTCATTAACTTTGAATTGACACCCAAAGTGGTTTGCAGAGGGCAGAGTGAACTGCCTGCCAGTCCTATGCAATGCAGGAACCAGCACTGGAATCACTGTTTGTCAAAAAGCAATATCTTTGTTTATAATAATGGAGATTTTAGTAGATCAAAATGTACTGGAGATCTTATGGCTCGTACACACTATAAGAAAATCGAGCGAACATTTTCGTCCGAGGAACGATCGTACGATTTTCTGATAGTGTGTACACAACGTTCGACATCCGATTCCGACCTTCCGAACTAAAATTTACGAAGGGACATACTCCAAAAGACTTCTCGGAAGGGAACAGACTGAACAATTTTCGTTTAATGTGTACCGTTTTCGTATGTTTTTTGCACAAAAAATATCAGATAGGAAAGACTGCACATGTTCAGAAACAATAAATAACAAAAAAAAAACCTTTGTCGTGCGGGAATTTTCCTACAAAAATATCAGATAGGAAAGACTGCACATGTTCAGAGACAATAAATAACAAAAAAAAAACAAAAACCTTTTTCGTGCGGGAATTTTCGTACAAAAATATCAGATAGGAAAGACTGCATATGCTCAGAAACAATAAATAACAAAAAACACCTTTGTCGTGCGGGAATTTTCGTACATTATTTCTATCCTCGGTTCCAACTTGCTGTGAAACATCGAGGAAAAAATGGCCGATCGTTCGCCTGATTTTCTTATAGTGTGTGCCCGGCTTTAGTCAACTAAAATGTACTGGAGATTTTAGTAGACTAAAACTAAATCAAATTTTGGTGTCAAAATTAACACTGGCATGAACACTAGGCAGCAGAAAAAAATGACAGAAAAAAAAGCAGCAGAAAAAAACTCTCCTATGGAGGATATTGTACATTGTTCAGGCTGCAGGGCTTTTTGGGCTTCATACTTCCCACCCACACATCCCTTTTAGTAGGCAGAACACACTGTCTGGGGCAGACACAGGAGGAGAGGATGGGAGGAGGAGGAGTAGAAGCAGCTCTCTCTCCCCTCCTGTCTGGCTGTGCAAGCAGCAGGGGGGAGGGGGGGGGGAGTGCAGTGCTGGTTCTGCAGAGCGTCTCTCCCTGGATCGGCCCTGCAGCCGGGATATCGCGTGGCACTGGTGGGTGTCAGGGAGCCGCAGCCATAATGCGGGAGACTCCCGCACCTCGCGGGAGACTTGGGATGTCTGCAAATGTGCATGGACACAAAGAGTTAGGCCGAAAGAATAGAGTTGCTTCTACAGACTGAAAGAAAAAATGCCTGTATAAGCAGCATTTTTTTATGCCCAGTATGCATGAGACCTCATAGATCTGAACACATCTGTAAGGTTTCTATGAGACCTCATAGATCTGAACACATCTGTAAGGTTTCTATGGAATTGTAAAAAAAAAAGAAAAATCTATGTTCTTGGTCAGTAATCAATGCATGTGCGCATGCAAACGTTTGTGATAACGTTTACATGCATGCAACGCAATGCATTCTATCCTGCGTTTTAGCAATGGAAGGACACTGGACAGATTACTTGTGTCCTGGCAACAGAAGGATGCTATGCAACTTCACTGGGAAGCTGCCAAAGTTACAGCAACAGAGGGACACTAGGCAGCTTCACTGAGAAGCCACCTGTGTCCCAGCAACAGAAGGATGCTAGGCAGCTTCACTGGAAAGCCACCTGCTTCCTATCAATGGATGGGCGCCAGACAACTTCAAAGAGAAGCCACCAGTGTCCCAGCAAGGGAAGGACACTAGGCTAGCAACAGAAGGGAACACCAGGTAACTTCACTGGAAAGCCACCTGCTTCCTATCAAAGGACGGACGCTAGCCAACTTTAAAGAGAAGCCACCAGTGTCCCATCAAGGGAAGGACACTATGCAGCTTCAATGAGAAGACACCTGCATGCTAGCAACAGAAGGAAATACCAGGTAGCTTCACTGGAAAGTCACCTGCTTCCTATCAACGGATGGCTCAAGAGTTTACCAAAGTGGTTATACCAGGGCCATGGCTGCCGCTGCAGTCATGACCCCAGTATCAATCTTTTTAACTGGCGATGCTGAATAAAGTAAAAAAAAAGCTAAATAGCCGCTTGATCGCCTTTACATGTGACGGAAGGAGTCCCTCCCCTCCCACGCTGCCTTTCTAGGTTCTCTCATCCAAGTGATGCTGCATCTGTCCCCCAGCGTCTCTGCACTGGGAACCGAGCCATCGAACATCGCCGATGGCTCGGTTCTTTTGGCTCCCCGAGCAGAGAGCTGCTGCCTGTCAATCAGCAGCTCTCCTGCTCTGCTCCGCCACGCTCACTGGAGCGCTGAGCTGTGGAGAGCCAGGGAGTGGCCGTCTCAGCCTCTCAGCGGTTTGCTGAGAGGCTGGGATGGCTATCAGCCCAGGAAACTGGCGGATCCCGACTTCCATTGTTGTGATGACGCGGTGCCTGGACTGATTCCTGTGACATCAGCAGAGAGCGGACTTCAGACCACTCTCTGTTGAAAACAGGTCACAGGAGTGCAAAACGTATTGCACTCCTGTGACCCATAGGAAAAGCCCAGCCAAACGAGCTCAGACTGGACTTCTCCTTTAACCACTTCAGCCCCTGAAGGATTTGCCCCCTTCCTAATCAGGGCATTTTTTGCGATACGTCACTGCATTTTTTAATAAATTTGTGTTAGAAAAACTGCCGTGCAACTATCGTGTGACATAGAAAACTGCAATGTCAAAGAAAAAGATCCATAAGCCACACATTATGAAGCAGACCCATGTGCACGAAGTAAGATAAATGGCAGCCTCAGCCCGGACTCCAGCCAGGCCACGCCCCTATCAAATTGCAACACCCATCATTTTATTCTTCAGGGCCTCTGTTTAAAAACATAGAGTGCATTTTGCCATGTTACAGCCAAAAACGTAAATATATTTTATTGGGATTTTATATGATAGACCAACACAGAGTAACACATAATTGTGAAGTGGAAGGAAAATGATAAATGGTTTTAATTTTTTTTTTACAAATAAATATCTGAAAGGTGTGGCGTGCATTTGTATTCAGCCCCCTTTACTCTGATACCACTAACTAAAATCTAGAGGAACCAATTGCCTTCAGAAGTCATCAAATTAGTAAATATAGCCTACCTGTGTGTAATTTAATCTTAGTATAAATACAGCTGTTCTGTGAAGCCCTCAGAGGTTTGTTAGAGAACGTTAGTGAACAAACAGCATCACGAAGGCCAAGGAACACAGCAGACAGGTCAGGGATATAGTTGTGGAGAAGTTTAAAGCAGGGTTAGGTTATAAAGAAATATCCCAAGCTTTGAACATCTCACAGAGTACTGTTCAATCCATCATCCGAAAATGGAAAGAGTATGGCACAACTGCAAACCTACCAAGACATGGCCGTCCAGCTAAACTGACAGGCCAGGCAAAAAGAGAATTAATCAGAGAAGCAGCCAAGAGGCCCATGGTAACTCTGGAGGAGCTGCAGAGATCCACAGCTCAGGTGAGATAATCTGTCCACAGGACAACTATTATGCCCCGTACACACGGTCGGATTTTCCGACGTAAAATGTGTGATAGGACCTTGTTGTCAGAAATTCTGACCATGTGTAGGCTCCATCACACATTTTCCATCGGATTTTCCGACACACAAAGTTTGAGAGCAGGCTATAAAATTTTCCGACAACAAAATCCGTTGTCGGAATTTCCGATCGTGTGTACACAAATCCGACGCACAAAGTGCCACACATGCTCAGAATAAATAAAAAGATGAAAGCTATTGGCTACTGCCCCGTTTATAGTCCCGACGTACGTGTTTTACGTCACCGCGTTCAGAATGATCCGATTTTCCGACAACTTTGTGTGACCGTGTGTATGCAAGGCAAGTTTGAGCCAACATCCGTCGGAAAAAATACTAGGATTTTGTTGTCGGAATGTACGATCAATGTCCGACCGTGTGTACGGGGCATTAGTCGTACACTCCACAAATCTGGCCTTTATGGAAGAGTGGCAAGAAGGCCATTGTTGAAAGACAGTTATAAGAAGTCCTGTTTGCAGTTTGCGAGAAGCCATGTGGGGGACACAGCAAACATGTGGAAAAAGGTGCCCTGGTCAGATGAGACCAAAATGGAACTTTTTGGCCTAAAAGCAAAATGCCATGTGTGGGGGAAAACTAACACTGCACATCACCCTGAACACACCATCCCCACCGTGAAACACGGTGGTGGCATCATCATGTTGTGGGGATGCTTTTCTTCAGCAGGGACAGGGTAGCTGGTCAGAGTTGATGGGAAGATGGATGGAGTCAAATACAGGGCAATCTTATGCCGCGTACACATGAGCGGACTTTACGGCAGACTTTACGACGGACTTTCTGAATGAACGGACTTGCCTACACACAATCAACCAAAGTCCATCGAATTCGTACGTGATGACTTACGACCGGACTAAAATAAGGAAGTTCATAGCCAGTAGCCAATAGCTGCCCTAGCGTGGCTTTTTGTCCGTTGAACTAGCATACAGACGAGCGGACTTTTCGACCGGACTCGAGTCTGTCGGATAGATTTGAAACATGTTTCAAATCTAAGTCCGTCCAACTTTTGAGAAAACAAAGTCCGCTGGAGCCCACACACAATCGAATTGTCTGACGAAATCCCGTCCGCCGGGAAAAGTCTGCCGTAAAGTCCGCTCGTGTGTACGCGGCATTAGAAGAAAAGCTGTTATGCCGCGTACACACGAGCGGACTTTACGGTAGACTTTGCCCTGCGGACGGGATTTCGTCGGACAATTCTTTTGTGTGTGGGCTCCAGCGGACTTTGTTTGCTCAAAAGTTGGACGGACTTAGATTTGAAACATGTTTTAAATCTATCCGTTGAACTCGAGTAGGGTCGAAAAGTCCGCTCGTCTGTATGCTAGTTCGACGGACAAAAAGCCACGCTAGGGCAGCTATTGGCTACTGGCTATGAACTTCCTTATTTTAGTCCGGTCGTACGTCATCACATACGAATTCGACAGACTTTGGTTGATTGTGTGTAGGCAAGTCCGTTCATTCAGAAAGTCCGTCGTAAAGTACGTTGAAAAGTCCGCCGGGCAAAGTCTGCCGTAAAGTCCGACCGTGTGTACGCGGCATTAGAGTCTGCAAAAGACTTGAGACTGTGGTAAAGGTTCACCTTCCAGCAGGACAACAACCCTAAACATACAGCCAGAGCTACAAGGGAATTGTTTAGATCAAAGCAGTCAAAATCCAGACCTAAATCCAATTGAGAATCTGCGGCAAGACTTGAAAATTGCTATTCACAAACACTCTCCATCCAATCTGACAGAGCATAAGCTATTTTGAAAAGAAGAATGGGCAAAATGTCACTTTCTAGATGTGCAAAGCTGGTAGAGACATCCTCAAAAAGACTTACAGATGTAATTGCAGCAAAAGGTGGTTCTACAAAATATTGACTCAGGGGGGCTGAATATAAATGCACGCCGCACTTTTCAGATATTTATTTGTAAAAAATGTTAAAAACCATTTATCATTTTCCTTCTACTTCACAATTATGTGCCACTTTATGTTGGTCGATCACATAAAATCCGAATAAAATACATTTACAATTTTAGTAAAATTTTTAGTAAATTTCAAGGGGTGTGAATACTTTTTCAAGGCACTGTATATAATATTTGGAGGTTCAAAGTATTTTTCTAGTCAAAAAAAAATCTGATTTTTACATGTAAGTGTCAGAATAGGCCTGGGAAGCAAGTGGTTAAAACATCTTTTTTTTCCAGATTACCCCCTTTACACAATTCAATAATTTTCTCCCATCATCTATGCTTTGCTGAGGGGCACATTTCTATACATGCGGGGCATTTTTGCTGATGTGTGCACACGCCGCAGGTCTGCGCAAAGTCTGATACCAGAAACCAGCGGTGCGTGTGCATAAGCTTAGGTAGGTGTTGCCAGACTCTGTCAAACACACACGTACAACATATCCAAAGATGGAGAGGCAGGGGGAGGATTATATCCCTCTGGTTAAGATCCTCTTTAAAAACCACTTGAGCCCCGGAAGAATTTACCCCCTTCCTGACCAGAGCACTTTTTGCGATTCGGCACTGCATCGCTTTAACTGACAATTGCGCAGTCGTGCTACCTGGCTCCCAAACAAAATTGACGTCCTTTTTTTCCCACAAATAGAGCTTTCTTTTGGTGGTATTTGATCACCTCTGCGCTTTTTATTTTTTGCGCTATAAACAAAAAAGAGCGACAATTTTGAAAAAAACGCATTATTTTTTGCTATAATAAATATCCCCCATAATATATAAAAAAGCAATTTTTTTCCTCAGTTTAGGCCGATACATATTCTTCTACATATTTTGGCAAAAAAAATCCGCAATAAGCGATTATTGATCAGTTTGCGCAAAAGTTATAGCGTTTACAAAATAGGGGATAGTTATATGGCATTTTTATTAATATTTTTTTTTTGTTAAATGGTGGCGATCAGCAATTTTTATTTTGACTACGACATTATGGCGGACACATCGGACATTTTTGACACATTTTTGGGACCATTGTCATTTATACAGCAATCAGTGCTATAAAAATGCATTGATTCCTGTGTAAATGACACTGGCAGTGAAGGGGTTAACCACTAGGTGGCAGTGTAGGGGTTAAGTGTGTCCTAGGGGCGTGTTTCTAACTGTGAGGGGCATGGCTGTGTGTGACATGTCACTGATCTCTGCTCCGATGACAGGGAGCAGAGATCAGTGACACTGTCACTAGGCAGAACGGGGAGATGCTTGTTTACATTAGCATCTCCCCATTCTTCCTCCCCGTGAGGCGATCGCGGGTATCCCCGCGGCGATCGAGTCCGCGGGACCCGCAACCCGACTCACAGAGCTTGCCGCTGGCGCGCGCCCGCTGGCTCCCTCTTAAAGGGGTACGTACAGGTACATGATTCTGCCTGTACGAGCCCTTCTGTCACAGTATATCTTCGTGAGGCAGTCGGCAAGCGGTTAAGGCTGCATTCACACCTGAGTGTAGAGTCTTTGAGCGTTTTTCCGGCGTTTTTTTGCACATTTTTATACAGCATTTTTCAGCTTTTCCATCAGCTTACATTCCTTTTTCTTTAATTATTATTATTATTTTTCATTTATTCTTATCATTTTTTTGTTAGGGTAAGGGGTTAGAGTTAGGGTTAGGATTAGGGGTTGGGGTTAGAGTTAGGGGCTAGGGTTATTTATTATTTATTATAATTTTTTGTTAGGGTGTTATTAATACTATTACTACTACTACCACTAATAATAATAAAAAAAATGAATAAATAAATGTAAAATAAATACACAAAAAAATAAAAATAATCATAAATAAATGAATACTATGTAATAATAAATAAATAATTAACCCCTAACCTTAACCCCTAAAAAAAAAAAAAAAAATAATAATAATAATAATAATAATAATAATAATTAACTAAACACCCTAACACAAAATTTTAAAAAAAATTGTTATTGGTAATAATAATGATACATTTGTTTTATTATTATTTATATTTTTTTGGTTCAGGGTTTTGGTTTTTATTATTATTATTATTATTATTATTACTAATAATAATAATAATAATAATAATTCATTTAATATATTTTTAAAGGTTAGGTGTTAATTATTATTTATTATTACATACTATTAATTTATTTTATTTATTTATTAATTATTTATGATGATTTGTAGTTATTTGTGTATTTAAATTTTTTTATATGAGCAAAAAAATCGCGGAAAAAATGCGCAACAAAACGTGCGGGTGTGCACAAAAAACATTAATTTCCATGAAAATAAAAATGTGCCAAATCGCGCAAATCTGCCCAATCTGAGCTGCAAAAGAAGCTCCAGAACTTTTTTGAGCTTCAGGCCTTTGGCATCAGGCGACTTGGAGTGTAGATGTGAACCAACTCCATAGAGAATCATTTTTTTTTTCTCCTGCAGCGTTTTGGAGCTTCGAGGTGTGGTGTGAATGGGGCCTAAGCTACACAAGTAACATATACAGTGGTACCTTGGATTACGAGCATAATTAGTTCCAGAAGAATGTTTGTAATCCAAAACACTCGTATATCAAAGCGAATTTCCCCACAGAAGTCCATGGAAACTCAGATAATTCATTCCACAGTGACTTCTATGGTATGCAGTACTGCATGTGGCTAGAGATGAGGAGGGGGGGCGCCGGAGACACTCAGAAACACTCAGAAACCGATCGGATGCACTCGGAAACACTCGGGAACAGTGTTTCTGAGCGGCTCCGAGTGTTTCCAAGTGGCTCTGAGGGTCTCCGGCGCCCCCGTACCTCTGGCCAAATGCGGTACTGCACACTGCAGGGGCTTGAATCCTGCTCGTTTTGCAAGACAGCACTCACAAACCGAGTCAGGATTTAAAAAAAAATAATAGCTCATTCTGTGAAACGCTCGGTAACCGCGTTACTCGCAATCCGAGGTATTAATGTAGTAGCAATCAATCTTGCACAATCCTTCCAATTGTGACTACTTTTGATATGTTACTTGTAAAGCATACTTACTCAAGTTGCAACAATGCTAGATATTTGTGTTTGTGTTACTTTTTATCTACAAAGAAAAGAGAGTTGGAAAATCAACCTATTCAAAAACGACCCTTAGGTTAGCAATCCCTTAGACCCCTTTTACACTGAGGCGGTTTTCAGGCACTTTAGCACTGGAAATAGTCTCTGCTAAGCACCTGAAAACTGCCTCCCATTCATTCAAGTGTCACTTTTCACACTGGGGCGGTGCGCTTGCGGGACGTTCCGAAAAGTCCTGCAAGCAGCATCTTTGGGGCGGGTTGGGAGCATTGTATTTAGCGCTCCTAAAACGCCCCGCCCACCCATTGGAATGAATGGGCAGCGCTTCGGAAGCGCCTGCAACACAGGAGTTTTTAACCCCAGTCCTGTAAGTAGCATCTTCGGGGCGTGTTGGGAGCGCTGTATTTAGCCCTCCCAAAACGCCCTGCCTATTGGAATTAATGGCCAGCACTTCGGAAGGGCCCGCAACACAGGAGTTTTTAACCCTTTGTTTGGGAACAAAAGTGCCCTGCTATCGGCCGAAAAGCGGCGCTTAAAGAGTAGTAAAGTGCCGCTAAAACGAGCACCGCTTTACCGCGAACGCGGCCGTGGCCCCAGTGTGAAAGGGGTCTTAGGAACTCAAAAGCTGCCTGATTTTTGCAAGCAATGCTCAAAATTAGAAGTGGCACAATGGTATTATTGGGCCAATTAGGGATGCCCTTTGGCTATCCTTGCCTCGAAGATCTACTTATTTGTGCCTGAGCTGGAAATGGGCACTGAAGGACGTTTGTAATGTGACGCACAGACACGTATATCCGAAATTTCATTAAAAAAAATACCCTGTGACAGAAGAAACATTTATGGCAGCTATTAATAGGATGTTTATCCTGGAAATGACCTCTGCCTGGTATAATGTGACAGACACATGAAGTGCACCCCTCCTCTCCCCACTGGTGTCTTTGTTTTTGCCTGGTGTTTTTATTTAGTCACATTCCCTGCACTTCCCCCCCTTGGTGTTTAGCTGTCAGGGAAGGAAGGTGAGGGGAATGTGGCTGTGTCTGCTCTGGTGTGTTACTGCTGCTGAGCTGACTGCCCTGATCGTGGGAAAGTGCCTTCACTTAAAGCCCCATTTCTTTGTCCCTGTTGTTCTTCTGTAATCGATCTCACTTCAAGTCGAAGGCCGGAAAACTTCAAAGGGAAGCCAGGCTGTTGGAGGTCGGAGCAGCAGCACAATCAGCTCACAAATTCACCCACTTTACCACCCCCATCCCCTCTTCTTCCGAGGAGAAAAATAAAGAGCCTTCCTCAACTTCTCTTTAAAAACACACACACACCCAATCAATAAATAAAATGCAGACTTTGACGAGGAGAGAGAGAGGGGGGGGGGGGGGGGGGGGGGGGAGTTGAAACCAGTACAAAGGTAATCGAGCGCACGGGCAATGGCTGCTTACAAGTACCTTCCTGTTAGATAAAGCATTGCCTTCTTATAACAGAAGATATATACATGAAGTGAGAACGTGTAAATACAGAACTTTAGAAGTGGACTTTTAGGTTCCTTGTATATCGCCTCAACGCGGCATTAATGATTGTACTAAACTTGTTTGAAGTTTGGGCTCTAAAGAGTCTTGGTAAAATAAACCATGCACATATTTTATGTGCACATATAAAAACCTGAATAAATATCACTATTATTATTTATTTTTTCTTGATAAAAGCCGCTGG
Organism: Lithobates septentrionalis; assembly: GCA_037952835.1. NCBI lineage: Eukaryota > Metazoa > Chordata > Amphibia > Anura > Ranidae > Lithobates > Lithobates septentrionalis. Next base: position 555,803 of record JBBDGP010001438.1, read on the forward strand.
GCTACTAACAATTTAAAGCGGAACAACACTCTCTCAATCAACATTGATTATTTCTAATCCTTATGCTGCTAACATTAGCTAATGGATAGGAAAGTACAGTAAAACCTTGGATTGCGAGCATAATTCGTTCCAGAAACATGCTTGTAATCCAAAGTACTTGTATATCAAAGCAAATTTGCCTATAAGACATAATGAAAACGCCAATGATTCGTTCCAAAACCATTTATTCATTCTTCTGTTTATAGTCCATATAAAAGGATTATAGCAATGTGACCAGCTTGTGTAACCATAAAATGTCCATCCACAAATGGAAAGCCTCCACAAGGGGATTAGCAGCAAAATGTTGGTGATAGTGTCGCGCCGTGTTACTAGAATGCGGCCCGACCCCGATCTCTGTAAAGAGCCGCTGACGTGGCTCTTTAACCATCTGATAGGCTGTGTCCAATCACAGCCGGTCACATGTAAACGTGGAAGTGCCATAAATTGGCTCTCCTCGCCTCACACTGACATAGTGTGTGGCGAAGAGAGCCGATCAGCGGCATCTCCTTGCAGGGGAGAACAGGAAAGGTAATCAGGGCACTGATCATCAGTGCCCTGATTACAGGAAAGCTGCAGCAGTGCCACCAATCAGTGCCATGAGTGTCAGCAATTAGTGCCCATGAGTGCCCATCAGTGACACAAATCAGTGCCCATCAGTTACACAAATCAATGCTCATTACTGTGCCAGTCAGTGTTGCCTTTTAGTGCCATCAGTGCCTGCTCATCAGTACTGCCCATCAGTGCTGCCCATCAGTGCCGCCAATCAGTGCCCATCAGTGCCGCCTATCAGTGCCCACCAGTGCCGTCTATCAGTGCCCACCAGTGCCACCTATCAGTGGCCATCAGTGCAGCCTATCAGTGCTCATCAGTGTGGCATAATAGTGCCACCTATCAGTGCCCATCAGTGCGGTATAATAGTGCCTCCTCATCAGTGCCTCCTAATCAATGCCCTTCAGTGCCGCCTCATCAGTACCCATAAGTGCCACTTCATCAGTGCCCTTATCAGCACACATCAGTGAAGGAGAAAAATTACTTAATTACAAAAATTTACTGACAGAAACTATGAAAACCTTTTTTTTTTTCTAAATTTTCTGTCTTTTTCCTTTTTTTTAGTAAAAAATAAAAAAAAGCAGTAATTAAATACCACCAAAATAAAGCTCAATTTGTGTGAAGAAAATGATAAAAAAAAAATGAATTCATTGGTAATTTCATGACCGCACAATTGTCATTCAAAGTGTGACAGTACTGAAAGCTGAAAATTGGTCTGGGCAGGAAGGGGGTGAAAGTGCCCTGTATTGAGGTGGTTAAAGTGGAACATTAGGCTAAATCAAAAATGGCATATATGATGCAGTATGTCAGTAGCCTTAACACATCCCCCATAACAAAATTTTAAGTGTTGATCCTGCCAGTAAAGGGTCATTCACTCAGGCAGCCAGGAGATGGTAAAAAAATAGGCAGTTGGGTTGCTGGTTTGCATCAGAGGCCTCAGAAAAGAAACTGTTTAAGCAAACCCGTCATGGCAGAAATATCTGCATTTTCCAGCTTAGTAACTCAAAGAACCTTATTCAGTAAAATCTTCTTAAGATTGGTTCCAAATTGGTGTTCTCCATAGTCCATATCCACCTGCTCAGCAGGGGATCTCCCCACTGAGCAGGCGGATGACAGGTCCATGTCCCCTTCGCTATGCAGAGCGGACACGGACACAGCCTCGTTGTTCTCTATGTGGCTGTGGACCGCCTCTCTGTTTCGATCCAACTGTCGTCCGATCAGCTGTTTTTGGCGGACAGGCATGGTTTGGATGGGATGCCGGCAGGTGTGAGTGGACATCTGCTGCTCCATAGAGAGCTATAGATGGTCCAATCAGGTCCGCCCATGTGAAACCAGCCTAAAGGTAGAACAAGAAAACTTTTACAAGTTTACTCACTAGTCTCTGTCTCTATTTTATCCTTAGTTGTCCCTCTTAGTGGTCTGGTATACAGATATCTATGAAAATGTACCATTTTAACTATTAAAAGTGTTTCTGCACTAAAAACCTTCACTCTATCACTTAATTACCTCCTTTGCTATTTTAACCACTTGCTGACAGTCTGCACTGCGGGCGAGCGGCGCAGGCAGGCTAGATCACATACATGTACGTGATCCAGGCCTGCTCTGAGTTAAGGGCACACAGCGGATTGCAGATCCTGGTACCCGCAGCCTGGTGAACATGTAATCGCTATTTTACCATGCTATGACATGATCACAATGCCAGCAAAGCTGTTATAAATAAATTAATTGATAATAGCTGTGTTTCCTATGCTGTGATTGGCCCACATCTATCATATGTTACCTGGGCAAATCGCAGCACCCTGTACCATGTGATTACTAGCTGTAGCCAATCACAGACTGCTAGTAATCACAGCTGTCACGAATGTAACCTATTCATGACAGTTGAAAACAATGCTATTACAATGAAAATCATTGTAACAGCAATCAAAGTATAAACAAATAAATAAAAATAAATAAAAAAATCCCTGATCACCCACTCAGAGTTACTATGGTGACACTGAACTACTTTGATGAAAGTATGTAAAAAAAATATTAAACATTTAAAAAATGTAAAAAGAAAAAAAAAGAACCAATTAATATACATTAATTGGGATTTTTTTTTACCAAAGTAAGAAAAAGTCTGATGGAGCCCACACACGGTCAGAATTTCCGACAACAAGCTCCAATCGCACATATTCCTGTCGGAAAGTCCGACCGTGTGTACAGGGCATAAGAAAGAAAAAAAGTGTCTGTAGAGACACCTTGCTCATAGGATTTAAATGAAAACAGTGAATAATAAAAATGTAAAAAATAAATAAATAAATACATTACTTTGAAAAAGGATTACATTTTGAACTAGAAGAAGCCTGTAAAACTATACTACTAATAAGCAGTCATGCTAGCTCACTCCAGTCTACGTTCTCTGCAGAACTATGGCTGCTGCTGGTATTTGACATTTCCCAGTGTGTCAGATTTTGCATTTAATGATGCACACAGTGTTTCCAACCTCCCTGTCCAACTTTGTCCTTAAAAAAGTATAGGAACAGATTTTGAATGTCTGGCAGTGAATGATAAGGAACAAGCAGTGTTGATGGAGGAGCAATGAGTAACATGAAATGAAGATGAACAAATAAGAAAGAGCGGTGAGTGATGAGAGTTTTGGCAAATGGATGGAAAATAACTAATGAGTTATGACCCGCTGTACTTCAGTCTTTATAGGTGTCACTAATTAACATCCTTGTTTGATGTTACTAATTGAACTATACTCTCCTTGGCTCATTAGAAAAATATGGCGAGGGAAGGTTGTTGTGTGATGGGAACAGCTGTTCTCCTGAGACAAGGAGCTGCAAAAGAGAAGTCCAGAGAGTAAAAAGTGATGCGACATGTCTCACCTGGCTGTAACATTAAATTTTTTCTCTGTAGCTTTTCTCTCTCCTTTTGGGCCGGTTCACACTAGTCCAACATATGCTCCGACTTCGAGAGTGCAAGTCGCATGACATGTCAAAATCAATGGTTCCTTATGAGAGCCGTCTTAACTGGTCCGACTTGTGGCATGCGATGTCTGCTCTGAGGATCTTGACAGGGAACCCCGTGCCAAAACTTTTAAAAAGCGGCGTGGGGTCCCCTGCAAGACCATACCAGACCAATCAATGGTTATATACGTTCATCATCGATCACATCATCCAGCAATGTAGATCCACCTAAATTTTCATGTTTATTTATTTATTTATTAAAATGCTTAACCTACGCAGTCTCACCCGAAGGCCTTGATGCGCAAAACAAAAGGATATTAACATTAAAAGACCTTAAGAGAACCAGCAAACCAGCATGGCAACATACAAAATAAAAGCCAGGGAGTCTGTCCATCACACCCCAATTAAAATTAGGTGACTCCAAAAGCTTGTACAAAAAGTACGGTTTTTAATTTCTTTCGGAATTTCAAAAAGTCATTCTCAAGTCTCAGTTTCAGAGGCAAGGAGTTCCAAAATTCAGCTCCTTGTACTTCACTCGTTCTCCCTCCGCAAGTTTTCTTTTTAAATTTTGGAATCTTCAGTATGGCCAAGTTTGCCGATCTCAATGATCGGGTAGGCACATACTTGACAAATTTTTTTCTTCAGGTACTCTGGCCCATGTCCATGCAATGCTTTATTGGACAAGATATCCGGTTTTGAACAGAACCGTTCTTTAACGGGCAGCCTGCAGGCCGACGATGCGTCAGATCCCATCACTAGGGATGAGCCGAACACCCCCCTGTTCGGTTCGCACCAGAACTTGCGAACAGGCAAAAAATTAGTTTGAACACGCGAACACCGTTAAAGTCTATGGGACACGAACATGAATAAGCAAAAGTGGGATAAGGTGTTTTGGGTGGCTACCCCAAAGCACCCTCCCAATGATGAGGGCATGTGGCCTGGTACAGTTCAGGAGGGGGGGCGCTCTCTCGTCCCCCCCTCTTTTCCTGCGGCCTGCCAGGTTGCGTGCTCGGATAAGGGTCTGGTATGGATTTTTGGGGAGACCCCACGCCATTTTTTTAAAAATTTTGGCGCGGGGTTCCCCTTAAAATCCATACCAGACCTGAAGGGCCTGGTATGGAATTTAGGGGGACCCCCCATGTAATTTTTTTTAAAAATTTGGTTCGGGGTTCCCCTGTGGGGAATTCCCATGCCGTTTTTATCAATGAACTTTTATGTGTATTGTCGGACCGGCAATTCATTAATAGCCTCGAGTAGTTTTAAATGACTTTTTTTCCTTTGAAATGTCATTTTGCTGTCAGACTGTTCTAAACACGGGAAACATGCGACCCTTTACAGGCATACTATAGACACCCCCCAGGTATGAAATTTAAAGGAATATTACACTTTTATTGTTTCACTTTAAGCATTATTAAAATCACTGCTCCCGAAAAAACGGCCGTTTTTAAAACTTTTTTTTGCATTGATCCATGTCCCCTGGGGCAGGACCCAGGTCCCCAAACACTTTTTATGACAATAACTTGCATATAAGCCTTTAAAATTAGCACTTTTGATTTCTCCCATAGACTTTTAAAGGGTGTTCCTCTGCTTCGAATTTGCCACGAACACCCCAAATTGTTCGCTGTTCGACGAACGGGCGAACAGCCAATGTTCGAGTCGAACATGAGTTTCGAAGCTCATCCCTACCCATCACTAACTAGTGTCGAATGAAATCTTCTGGGCCCTGTCGCTAAAAGTTAAAAAAAAGGACCCTCTGTCGCTAAAAGTAAAAAAAAGGGCCCTCCCGAGTCTCCTCAGGTGGGCCCTTTGTTTGTTTGTTTGGGTCTCCAAAGTAATGTCATTGACCAAATATGGTCAGTGATGTCACGCTTTCCCTGCCCCTTTGTTTAAATGGCTGAGAATTCAAACTTTTAAATGAATATCTAACTGTGTATGGCCAGCTTGAGGACATTCTGATACATAAAGTCTCAGGGTTTTCACACAGGGTAATGTCTCTCTTCAACTACGTTGGGAATTTATTAAGACAATATTTAAAGCTGAACTACAGGCATTTATAAAAGACACAGATTAATGGATTTCTGTGTTGCATTGGGGGAGACAGCAAAGTGATAGAGATATAAGGTCATGTGTCTTCTGCGTCTCCTTCACTGTTCAGTCACAATCTGGGGGAGGGAAAATACCTGTAAGTGTAACCTGTAACTGCAGCTTAGCAACATCAGGTCTCCTGTTCTGCCAGACAGGAGTGTCTTGAACGATAGGTTCAAATCTCAGAACTGACTGGAAAGAAATAAAACAGCTCTCATATTTGCATCGTGTGTGTATTTATCTTTTTACCTGTAGTTCAATTTTAGGATACTATTGGTGTGTCCTGGCATTCTTTACATATTGTGGTGGATTGTACGGCCCGGATAAGTAAAATAGACTGTGCAGCATCCAGCATGAAGGACAACAAAGATCTCAGCACACTTGAGACAGGTAATGCCCCGTACACACGATTGGGCATTCTGACAACAAAATCCATGGGTTTTTTCCGACGGATGTTGGCTCAAACTTGTCTTGCATACACACGGTCACACAAATCTTGTCGGAAATTCTGGTGACGTACAATATGTACGACGAGCCGAGAAAAAGGAAGTTCAATAGCCAGTGCGGCTCTTCTGATTGATTCTGAGCATGCGTGGAATTTTGTGCGTTGGAATTGTGTACACACGATCGGAGTTTACGACAACGGATTTCTATATCAAATTTTGTGTGATGGAGCTTACACACGGTTGGAATTTCCGACAATGAGCTCCCATTGAACATTTTCCGTCAGAAAATTCTATCGTGTGTACAGGGCATAATAGTGGTCCTGTGGACAGATTCTCCCATCTGAGCAGTGTACGGGGCATAAGTATGAGATTTGGTAGGGGGTCTGGAAAATAGAATCAGAGACCTATATATAGAACTTTCTAAATGTAAAGTTCTCCTGCAAAGGGATGAGTGAATCTGCCAGGGCTTAGTTCTCAAACAGTTTCATGAATCTTGCTCAAAGTTCGCAAACTTTGTTGGCAAACCCTAATAAGGTCTATGGTTGGAGAGTGATGAATCTTGATATTTAGTTCTAGCTATTTGCAGGTCATATAAGCAAGCTATTGTCAAAAAAGGCATGGACAGTAGGGTGCTTCCACTGAGGACACGTACCAATGCCAAAATGTAATAAATTAAAAAAAAACAATAAAAATATGTGATGAGATGAGCAGTAATATCTTGACTTTTTACCTGCTTCCTTGCATATTTTTGGCAGAAAATTAACAGTTGCTCTTTCCTTAGGACTTTTTATGGTTCAGTCTGATAATAAATAGTTCATAAATGAAGAAAATTAATAAAATATATGGTTTCATTTACGATTCTTCACACTATGGGATTGATTTACTAAAATTGGAGAGTGCAAAATCTGGTGCAACTCTGATTAGAAACCAATCATCTTCCAGGTTTTTTTTGTCAAACCTAATTGAACAAGCTGAAGTTTGAAGCTGATTGGCTACCGTTCACAGCTGTACCTGATTTTTCACTCTCCAGTTTTAGGCTACTTTCACACTGAGGCGCTTTACAGGCGCTATTGCGTGAAAAATAGGGCCTGTAAAGAGCCTCTCCTCTCACTCCAGTGTGAAAGCCCGAGGGCTTTCACACTGGAGTGGTGCGCTGGCAGGACGCTAAAAAAAGTCCTGCAAGCAGCATCTTTGAGGCGCTGTAAGAGCGGTGTATACACCGCTTCTACAGCGCCCCTGCCCATTGAAATCAATGGGAAGTGCCGGAAAAGCGCCGCTGCTGAGCTACCCTTTTTCATCCGATAGCGGGGGTTAAAAGCACCACGCTTGCGGCCAAAAAGCACTGCAAAAATGATGGTAAATTGCCGCTAAAAATAGCAGCGCTTTACCGCCAACGTTCGCCCCCTGCCTAAGTGTGAAAGTGCCCTTTGTAAATCTATCCCTTTGCGTTCCGGTAACGTACATCACATGTAGCACAGTGTACCCCAGCCCAGGTTACTTCAGTGAGCTGCCCTTCAATGCACATCTACCAGCAACTGTGTTGGGGTGCAATTCATTGTGAATAAACTAAATGAATGGCACCTCATTTCGCCAATACGCGTAACATTGTTTTTTTTGTTGTTGTTGTCGATGGTACAATAACAAAAAAAAATTTCTTTGAATAATGCTTTATCTAAATCATATTTAGATTCTGGTGTGATTAAATAGTGTATTGGAGACATGAAGAATGAATTCCTTTGTGTTCCAAACCCTGCATCCTATAACTGTTTTTGTTGCTATTTATGTGGCAAACCTCAGTGAGTGATGTGAGCCAACTGCTGTAATGTGATTTTATCCTAAGTCTTGTTAGAGCACTTGCACTAGCAGAAGCTATACATTACACTTGTATCTAAACATAGAGGGCACTTGAGGACATAACATTGTATGCCAAGGAACTACATACTGACTTGAGTGTATGATTTTATAGACTATTAAATGTTTCCTAGAGGATTTAAGATGTATTTATGCTAAACTAGCAGAGCATATCGAAAAAGGGAGTGGAGAAAATCCCTTTATGTGTAGCCATACAGTCATGCAGGGTTTTTGCTGGGTCAGAGTATTATATGAATTAATACTGCAAACCTCCTGAGACCATACTAACAACAGAGCTATACGACTACATAGGCAGAAAATGCCAGTCATGAGGTTTCACATTTAATAGGGACCACCAAAGTATTGTTTAGATTATTGATATTGACTAAATCAGGTAAGTGTACATTCATATCTAGTTCTGAATTCATCTTTTTCATACATCCTAAGGCAAATTATCGTAAGATTGCTAAGAGGAAGGTATTTGGGAACATAAGCAATTTTTGTTGCAGGTAAAAGCAGCAAAGGCTACATGGTGCTCTATTACTTTAACTGGAAATTATCATAACTGCCAAAACCTACTGAAAAATTAAAGTGTCATTAAATGCAGACTCTGAAAAACTCTCAGTACATGCTATATAATAGCGTGTTCATACTAACAAAGCCACTAAAGCATTTGTTTTGTGTAGAGTGAAATATACCTGTTGATCTCTCCTTCAGCTATCCCTCCCATCTTCTCTGTATCCTCACTGCAGGTTGGGATACAGACTGTGTAGATCAGCTGGTGTCATCTACGGAGCCTGCTCCATTCCAGTTCCTTTCTAAGATCTTAATTTCCTCCTTTTTCTTATATATACAGCTCTCATGACTATTGAGTCACACATGCGGGCATATACACAGTGGTAAATTACACTCCCCTCCCTCTTCCTGCCCTCCTATTGCTAAACACTATGGGGGTGGGATATAGTATGCTGATTGATAACATTTACTATGAACCTCACAAAAACTTTTAGTCTAAATATAAATCAGTATTAAATATATCTAATATAACTGCTAATACCTGTAAAGTAAAAAAAAAAAAAAAATAGCCTTGGATGCAGGTGCCATTTAAATAAATTAAAGCAAGTGTCAGTCATCTTTGACTCCTCCTACACCATATTACTGCACAAAAAAATACACATTTGATGTTCAATAAAGATTTATAGAGAGTTGTAAAACAGTTTTTTGATATTATAATTTAATTTGACTTGCTCTTCTTTTGCTCATGTGACTGGCACAGCACCATTTAGGGCTGGCCAGACACAGACTCACACGGTAGAGAGCATACATCAGAGTAATAGAAACCCCTCCCAAAGAGCTTTCTCTGTAGATGCCAAAGAACAGGCAGAGATCACACAATAGTGCTACAGGAATAAGGTACTTAGAGGATTAAAAAAAAAAATACAACAGCATGATATGTATAGTATCTCCCAAAAGTGAGTACACCCCTCACATTTTTGTAAATATTTTATTATATCTTTTCATGTGACAACACTGAAGAAATGACACTTTGCTACAATGTAAAGTAGTGAGTGTACAGCTTGTATAACAGTGTAAATTTGCTGTCCCCTCAAAATAACTCAACACACAGCCATAAATGTCTAAACCACTGGCAACAATAGTGAGTACACTCCTAAGTGAAAATGTCCAAATTGGGCCCAATTAGCCATTTTCCCTCCCCGGTGTCATGTGACTCGTTAGCGTTACAAGGTCTCAGGTGTGAATGGGGAGCAGGTGTGGTAAATTTTGGTGTTATTCATACTGGTCACTGGAAGTTCAACATGGCAGCTCATGGCAAAGAACTCTCTGAGCATCTGAAAAAAAGAATTGTTGCTCTACATAAAGATGGCCTAGGCTATAAGAAGATTGCCAAGACCCTGAAACTGAGCTGGAGCACGGTGGCCAAGACCATACCGCGGTTTAACAGGACAGGTTCCACTCAGAACAGACCTCGCCATGGTCAACCAAAGAAGTTGAGTGCACGTGCTCAGCGTCCTATCCAGAGGTTGCCTTTGGGAAATAGATGTATGAGTGCTGCAAGCATTGCTGCAGAGGTTGAAGGGGTGGGGGGTCAGCTTGTCAGTGCTCAGTCCATACGCCGCACACTGCATCAAATTGGATCTTCATGGCTGTCATCCCAGAAGGAAGCATCTTCTAAAGATGATGCATGAGAAAGCCCGCAAACAGTTTGCTGAAGACAAGCAGACTAAGGACATGGATAACTGTAACCATGTTCTGTGGTCTGATGAGACCAAGATAAACCTATTTGGTTCAGATGGCGTCAAGCACGTGTGGTGGAAACCAGGTGAGGAGTACAGTGTGTCTTGCCCACAGTCAAGCATGGTGGTGGGAGTGTCATGGTCTGGGGCTGCATGAGTGCTAAACAAAAAAGTCCAGATGGCCTCACTCCAATGAAGAACGTTTTCTTTATTATGAGAAATCCACACAGCAAGGATAAAACCACTAATGCGCTTCACACCATTATGGCGGGTTCTTATTCATAGCTAATGAATAAGCACCTGCCATAACGGTGTGAAACGCGTTAGTGGTTTTATCCTTGCTGTATGGATTTATCATAATAAAGAAAATGTTCTTCATTGGAGTGCGGCCATCCGGACTTTTTTGTTTTGTTCTCGCATATGGTTGCAAATCGAGCAGCACCCACACCTGAAAAGGGGAGAGATTATTGAAAACAGACACCTGGAGTGGGTTCTCTTTGTTCTAGCTGCATAAGTGCTGCCGGCACTGGGGAGCTACAATTCATTGAGGGAACCATGAATGCCAACATGTACTGTGACATACTGAAGCAGAGCATGATCCCCCTCTCTTCGGAGACTGGTCCACAGGGCAGTATTCCAACATGAAAACGACCCCAAACACACCTCCAAAATGACCACTGCCTTGCTAAAGAAACTGAGGGTAAAGGTGATGGACTGGCCAAGCATGTCTCCGGACCTAAACCCTATTGAGCATCTGTTGGGCATCCTCAAACGGAAGGTGGAGGAGTGCAAGGTCTCTAATATCCGCCAGCTCAGTGATGTCATCATGGAGGAGTGGAAGAGAACTCCAGTGGCAACCTGTGAAGCTCTGGTGAACTCCATGCCCAAGAGGGTTAAGGCAGTGCTGCAAAATAATGGTCATACAAAATATTGACACTTTGGGCCCAATTTGGACATTATTACTTAGGGGTGTACTTTTGATGCCAGTGGTTTAGAAATGAATGGCTGTGTGTTGAGTTTGAATTAAGGGGAAAGCAAAGTTGCACTGTTGTACAAGCTGTACACTCACTACTTTACATTATAGCAAAGTGCCATTTCTTCAAAGTAGTCACATGAAAAGATATAATAAAATATTTACAAAAATGTGAGGGGTGTACTCACTTTTGTGAAATACTGTATGATTTATGTAACTGAATATGGCAATTAACACTTTATTTAGTATCACTTCAAAGGAAGTTTCCCAAAGCATCTTCCAGGACAGCTTAGAGATGGAGGAAAAAGACATGATGGGAAGCTATTCTAGTAGGTTCCTTTTTCCAGTGGAGGAGATTGATCAATTGTTGAAAGCCATTTACGGATCTGAACAGATTGAGGAGGAGCACCACCGCAGTCAACAGTCAGTGCAGGACCTTATTTACAGTGGATTGCAGGATAAAAAGGGCAGAACCTTCGCTATCCATAAGTCTTTAAATGATATCATTCATAAGGAATGGAAGGAGACAGAAAAGAAACAGTTTCTTTTCAAAACCCATAGGTGTAGATTTCCCTTCAGTACCGAGCAATACATTTTTTAAGTTAGATGCCCCTTATCCCAGCTCTCCAAGAATTCTGACCTCTCTTTTGAAGATTCAAGGTCCATATGGATAGGAAGGCAGAGTCGTTGTTAAGCAGAGCTTGGAAAGCTTCTGCTTTTTCCCTAGGTCTGGCCCTGGCATCCAGCTGCATGGCTAGGAATTTTGACGTGTGGGTTGGTAGGTTAACCAAGCTCCTTTCATCCGACACGCCTATAGCTGGGTATCTAAGTCAGTGGCATTTCTGGCAGATGCGGCACTAGAAAGCGTCAAGGCCACTGCTAGAGGTACAGCGCTCCTAAATTCTGTATACAGGACCTTATGGCTAAAGGTCTTGGGAAGCTTTGTAGCATCCTGTTTGAGAGTTATCTCCTACTCAGAACTGGCCTTCAGACAACTTTAACTCGTTCTACAAAAAAAGGGGCAAGTTCCTGATTAAGAAACAATTCTTTGGCAACAAGGGACTCTTTCAGAATCGCCCAAACAAGTCTGAGTTTGATTCCAAAAGGGCCCAGTCAACTAAAAATCGCTGGTCCTTTGACAAGGGCAAAGGAAAAGAAGGTTCCCTATTCACTTCTTATATTCCTGGCCCTAAAGTAACAAGTGATGCCAGGTCATGGGTAAGGGGGAGACTTTCCCTTTTTTTTTAACAGGAAATGGGAACATATGGACATATGTCTGTTTGTTCTGCAAATAATCAGAGAGGGATACAAACTAGAATTTGCATCACTCCCTCACAAAAATTGTTTTGCCTCAAGGCTGCCAAGAGAGAGCGAAGGCCCTTTTGTCAGTAGTATCCCATCTGGCAGCTAAAGAAGCCATGGTCCTAATACCGTCTTGCCAGTACTTTTGGGGATTTTGTTCTCACGTATTTCTGGTCAGGAAGGGTTCGGGAAAATACAGGATGATCATCAGTTTGAGGAAGTTAAACAAGAATCTCCTGTACTAAAGGTTTTGTATGGAAAACACCTGTATGGTAAAAAAAAATCCCCTGCTTCAGGGAGTCTTTATGGTCTCTGTAGATCTTCGGGTTGCTTATCTCCACGTGCCCATACATCCATATATCAGTCTCACCAGAAATACCTGAAATTAGTGATCCATTCGAAACAGGAATTGCAGCATTTTCAGTTCCGAGTTCTCCCTTTTGTTCTCCTGGCAGCTCCTAGAGTGTTCACAAAGATATTGTCTGAGGCCATGGCCTTTTTTTGCCTTCAGGGCATTTTGGTAGTTGCTTACTTGGATGATTTTTTGATCTTCTCTCAGACAAGAGAGAAGTTGGCCTTAGACGTGGGTTTAATGTTGAGAACCTTGAGGTTTCTGGGCTGGTTGATCAATTTTGACAAATCTAACCTAGTTCCGTCCCAATCAGTAGAGTTCCTGGGTTACAAAAAACATTTTACACAAATTCACTCTGCCCATGAAATGCAGCCACTGTGCCCCATCAAATGCAGCCACTGTGCCCTTCAAATGCAGCCACTGTGCCCATCATATGCAGCGCCTGTGCCCATCATATGCAGCCTGTGCCCATAATATGCAGCCTGTGCGCATCATATACAGCCTCTGTGCCCATGATATGCAGCCTCTGTGCCCATCATATGCAGCCTCTGTGCCCATCATATGCAGCCTTTGTAACCCCCCCGGCTCACCGTCTGACCGGCACACACTTACCTCATCCTGGTGGCGGGTCAGGCAGCGGGTGACGGCAGCAAGCTCTTGTGTCCTCCAAGGTTCTCTGTCCTCCCGTATGTGTCTTCTTCCATTCCGTTGCGGCGCCCAATCAGGGCACCTGTGCCTTCAGCCCCCTCTTGATCCAGCAATGTGCACAGGAGCCTCGGCTGTCCCGGGAGTCCCTCTCCTCAATATCCCGCTCTGTCAATCACAGCCAGTGAGCCAATAAGGAGAGAGTAGAAGCAGGGCCAAGCTGCGGTTATATGTGTCTTATGGATGGACGGGGTGCAGGGCTCGAAAGTGAGCACGCACTAGTGCCCCATAGCAAGTGGCTTGCTATTGGGGGCACTGGTCGAGGGGGAGAAACCAGGAGCACCAGCAGGGGACCTGAGAAGAAGAGGATCGGGGCTGCTCCATGCAAACCCACTGCACAGAGCAGGTATGTATAGCATGCTTGTTAAATTTTAACCTTTAATAATAATTAAGGATGGGAACATCTCTCCTCACATGTTGTACCTGTAAATTGGAAATTTTGCTTCCAATGGTGTTAAAGTTACATTGTCCTTTTATCTCTTGGTCTTTGATAAAAGGTCTCTACATTATAGCGGACTATAACAGCTATTCAGACTCAAATGTAAATGACTGTAATTTACCCTTATGTTATTTTTTTCTCTAATTACTGGCTCTAGGATAATAGAGACAGTTTTTTTTTTTGCATATTAATAAAGGTGGCCATCTACAAGCATCACCAGCTAAACTCTAAAGGGTTGATTTACTAAAGGCAAATAAGCTGTTCACTTTGCAAGGAACATTTATCCAGAGCTTAGTGAATGTGGTGAAATTTCACTTTGCAAGGAATACCCAATCACCGTCAAGGAAAATTAAAAAAAACAGCATTTTGGCTTGAGCATGACTGGATGATAAAAGTCAGCAGACTTTCACCTCAAAGTTAACAGTCTATTTGCCTTTAGTAAATCACCCCCTATTTGTCCTGCACCATATGCAACTGAGCACATACTAGACCAAAGTACGCACTAAGCATCAAAAGTTGGTGTAAAGTTGTTGACTTAAAAGCTGCCATGAGCATGACCAGTATTATGGTCCATACACAGGATCGGAAAATCGAATGAAAAATTCTGCTTTCGAATCGATCGTACGATAATCGCAACACTTCATCCGATATTATCTGAATGAATAAACACAAAATTTTTTCTTGTATGATACCAGATCGTACGATTTTCGTTTAATCAGTACAGTTGTTAGAAAATACAATAGAAATACACTACATCACTTAACATGTAGTCCGATTTTCAGATCATTTGTACGGGCCATTAGGCTTGAGAAAATATATAACCTGCTCTTAAGGCTCGTACGCTATAAGAAAATCGGGCAAACATTTTCATACGATTTTGTATAGTGTGTACACAACTTTCGACAGCCGATTCCAAATTTTCATACGAAAATTCCCAAAGGAACAAATTCCAACATTTTTCTCGTATGGGAACAGAACAAATGATTTTAATGTAACCACTTAAGGCCCGGAAGGATTTACCTCCTTAATGACCAGGCCATTTTTTGCGATGCGGCACTGCGTCGCTTTAACTGACAATTGCAACGTTGTACCCAAAACAAAAATGACGTCTTTCTTTTTCCACAAATAGAGCTTTCTTTTGGTGGTATTTGATCACCTCTGCGGTTTTTATTTTGTGCGATATAAACAAAAAAAAGAGCGACAATTTTGAACAGAAAAAAAAAATTTTTTTTACTTTTTGCTATACTAAATATCCCCAAAAATGTTTTTAAAAAACAAATTTCTTCATGAGTTTAGGCCAATATGTATTCTTCTACATATTTTTGGTAAAAAAATCGCGATAAGCGTATATTGTTTGTGCAAAAGTTATAGCGTCTACAAACTATGGTAGAGATTTATGGCATTTTTATTATTTATTTTTTTTACTGATTTGCGATTTTTAGCAGGACTGCAACATTGTGGTGGACAGATCGGACACTTTTGACACATTTTTTGGGACCATTGATATTTATACAGCGATCAGAGCTAAAAAAAATGCCCTGATTAGTGTGTAAATGTCACTGGCAGGGAAGTTGTTAACACTAGGGTGCGATCAAGGGGTTAAATGTGTTCCCTCGTGAGTGTTTATTACTGTGGGGGGATGGGACTGACTGGGGGAGGAGACATATCACTGTTTGTAATTGCTACTAACAGCAGATGTGTCTTTTCTCCCCTGTCAGAACAGGAATTTGTGTGTTTTTTTAAATACTTTTTTTTGAGTTTTTGCGTGAAAAGAAAAAAGAAAAAAAAGAAGACACATAACAAAGCCTCTGGGCATACCCCGGCTTAGGGATTTGTGTGTTTAGACACACAAATACCCGTTCTGGCACTCGTGCCCGCGATCGCGGGTGGCCGATGGCGATCGTGCCCGTGGGCCACGCTTAGGGTCCCCCGCCATGCAGCGGGCGCATGCGCCTGCTATGGCTCTTAAAGGGGAAGATGTACCCATACGGTGGTTTGTGGGAACGTGCCACGTTCATATGATTTTTGTACAAGAAGAATCAGAAAAGAAAGACTACGCATCATCAGACACAATAAACAAAAAAAAATAGCCTTTGTCGTACAAGAATTTTCGTACAAATTTTTGTTCATCAGTTCCAATTTGCTATGAAGCAACGAGGCAAATCGGATGGTCGTTTGCCTGATTTTCTTACTGTATAGTGTGTACACCACTTAAGACATTAGAGGGTGGTTAATTATGTAGACACAATCTAACAACCTTGAGGACAAGCTCTCGTCAGAGAGTACTACAGAGAGATCTAATAACTTATAAGCTCTGCTTGGCTATAGCTTCAATCGAGAGAGGAGAAGATAGAGAAGGTGGCATGAGCATTGTGCAGACTTATCGAGGAAGAACAATAGCAATTAGAACAGGTCTTCTAACCTTCCCAGTTGACTGCTTTGGTTTACAGCAGCTGGCCAGCAAGCTCAGGAGGGGCCAACACACAGACATGAGATCGGGTGACTGTCATCTCAATTCATATAGGTATATATGGATCTGTCTGCTTTTCTTTCAATTGGTAAGGCCCCTTTCACACTGGGGCGGTGCGGGCGCCGGAGATAAAACGGCGCTATTTTTAGCGCCGCTTTACCGTTGTTTTAGCGGCGGGAATTTGGCCGCTAGCGGGGGCGGTTTTACCCCCTTGCTAGTGGCCGAGAAAGGGTTAAAACCACCGCAAAGCGCTGCTGCAGCAGCGCTATGCCGGTGGTATAGCCGCGCTGCCCCATTCATTTCAATGGGCAGCAGCGGTGAAGGAGTGGTGTACACACCGCTCCTTCACTGCTCCAAAGATGCTGCTAGCAGGACTTTTTTCACCGTCCTGCCAGCACACCACTCCAAACCCTCGGGCTTTCACACTGCAGAGTGAGGAGTGGCTCTTTCAGGGCGCTTTGCAGGTGCTATTTTAGCGCTGTAGCGCCTGCAAAGCGCCCCAGTGTGAAAGGGGTCTAAGGGTATTCCTCTTAGGCTTTAAACAGATTCTTTATTACATTTCTCATGAATTTTCTTTAGAAATTGCTTTCTTTTGCTAGAAATCTCAAAAAATATAAACTTGATAAAGAAAGATAAATCTAATCAGACAGTAAATGTTGCTTTAGACATAAGAACATCTTTTCTAATTTCAGCAAGATCAGGCAACGATTGTTAGATTTTTGAACAGCATGTAATATTTGCAGACGATCACTGGTGCTGAAAACCTTGAAAGTCATCAGGTAGAGGGTAGACCAAGTGAGCAAAATTAGCTGGCCACCAACATCCGTCCAACAGGTTTATTGAAAGACTGCCACCAAGACTAAAACAACGGAGTGACGACGTTTCACACATAAAGTGTGCTTCTTCAAAACCCCGTATTACTATATCACTTACCTGGAGCAGTGATCTGTCTCATTTCTCCTATCAGTCAGAGGGTAACTGTAAAGATTGGTGAACAGGTTATAGATGAGGAGTTAGCATTAGCTGGATAAAAAAACATAAGAGATGCAGTGACTTTTCTGAGAAATTGGGATCGTTTCTGCAAGTTAGTTATGGGTGCATGACTGCAGGATTAGAGAAAGATGCCAGGCGAGCGTGAGAAGCTCTGATATTACATCATCTGATGTCATGGGGGTAATTTACTAAAGGCAACTCCACTTTGCACTACAAGTGCACAGGGCCGGACTGGGAATAAAAACCAGCCCTGGAAATAATTTCATACCAGCCCCATAGTATTTTTATACCAGCCCAACCGCATAACGTCGTTATTTTCTTGTTCACAAAAGGGAAAACCATGCATTTTAAAGCACATTTGAAGAGTGTATTATATATAGATAAGAGAGACATGGAATTTACAAACAGCAGCAATTTTTTTCAAGGCAAAAATCATGCCATTTACTGGCACATATTTTATTGACACTGCAAAAAAAAGGTGCCGTAAATGGCAGTTTTCAGTGCAAGTATCAATATTTAAGCTATAAACTGCTATTAGCAATGTGTTAAGTTAAACAAAAGTCAAAAAACATATTTCTCCATTTACATGAAAGTCAGATTAATATAACCCAGCACAGAGTTCCCCCATATATCAGGAGGATTCCCCTTTACAGTGCAGGGGAACTCTGACATAAAGGGGAACATTGCAGATCATGATCTAAGCGGGAACTCTGATATAAAAGGGGGGCACTGGTGACCAGAGACCCCACTTATATCAGAGTCCATTGCATTCCTCTTTACATCAGAGTTCCCCCTTGCACTGTAAGGTGGAATCCTGCAGACTATGATGTAAAGGGGAACTCTGGGAATGTGGGGAGGACTCTGGTGACCAGAGAGTACCTTCCGCAGAAAAAAAACACTAAAGTAAGGGGGTTTACTGATATAAGGGGTAAACCTTTATATCAGTGCCCCCTTACAATATTGTATTGACCCCCCTCTCAGGCTGACCTGGCGGCGCTGTCACTGACCTCCTCTCAGGTGCACCTTGCAGGGCTCAGTCAGTCGGCTCCAGCTTGGTGGCTCTGGTTTTATCCCATAGTTTCCTCTCCACAGTCCATACATGTCTGACTTCTCCCATGACCCCCATCCCTGAGGCACTCCCACTGTTGACTCCACTCCAGACTGCAGACGTGATATAAGACAATAGATGGTCAGAGGCTGCCGATGGTACAGGGGAGGTCAGAGGCTGCAGGGGGGGGGACAGGAGGTCAGAGGCTGCCGATGGTACAGGGGAGGTCAGAGGCTGCAGGGGGGGGACAGGAGGTCAGAGGCTGCCGATGGTACAGGGGAGGTCAGAGGCTGCCGATGGTACAGGGGAGGTCAGAGGCTGCCGATGGTACAGGGGAGGTCAGAGGCTGCGGAGGGGGGGTGACAGGAGGTCAGAGGCTGCAGGGGGGGGACAGGAGGTCAGAGGCTGCAGGGGGGGGACAGGAGGTCAGAGGCTGCAGGGGGGGGACAGGAGGTCAGAGGCTGCAGGGGGGGGGCAGGAAGTCAGAGGCTGCAGGGGGGGGGGGACAGGAGGTCAGAGGCTGCAGGGGGGGGACAGGAGGTCAGAGGCTGCAGGGGGGGGACAGGAGGTCAGAGGCTGCAGGGGGGGACAGGAGGTCAGAGGCTGCAGGGGGGGGACAGGAGGTCAGAGGCTGCAGGGGGGGGACAGGAGGTCAGAGGCTGCAGGGGGGGGGGGCAGGAGGTCAGAGGCTGCAGGGGGGGACAGGAGGTCAGAGGCTGCAGGGGGGGGACATGAGGTCAGAGGCTGCAGGGGGGGGCAGGAGGTCAGAGGCTGCAGGGGGGGGCAGGAGGTCAGAGGCTGCAGGGGGGGGCAGGAGGTCAGAGGCTGCAGGGGGGGCAGGAGGTCAGAGGCTGCAGGGGGGGGACAGGAGGTCAGAGGCTGCAGGGGGGGACAGGAGGTCAGAGGCTGCAGGGGGGGACAGGAGGTCAGAGGCTGCAGGGGGGGGCAGGAGGTCAGAGGCTGCAGGGGGGGGGCAGGAGGTCAGAGGCTGCAGGGGGGGCAGGAGGTCAGAGGCTGCAGGGGGGGGACAGGAGGTCAGAGGCTGCAGGGGGGCAGAAGGTCAGAGGCTGCAGGGGGGGGACAGGAGGTCAGAGGCTGCAGGGGGGGCAGGAGGTCAGAGGCTGCAGGGGGGGGGGCAGGAGGTCAGAGGCTGCAGGGGGGGTAGGAGGTCAGAGGCTGCAGTGGGGGCAGGAGGTCAGAGGCTGCAGTGGGGGCAGGAGGTCAGAGGCTGCAGTGGGGGCAGGTGGTCAGAGGCTGCAGTGGGGGCAGGAGGTCAGAGGCTGCAGGGGGGGCAGGAGGTCAGAGGCTGCAGTGGGGGCAGGAGGTCAGAGGCTGCAGTGGGGGCAGGAGGTCAGAGGCTGCAGTGGGGGCAGGAGGTCAGAGGCTGCAGTGGGGGCAGGAGGTCAGAGGCTGCAGTGGGGGCAGGAGGTCAGAGGCTGCAGTGGGGGCAGAAGGTCAGAGGCTGCAGGGGGGGCAGGAGGAAGAGGCCACCAGACGAGTACTCACTGCGGTACTTTTAAAAATGGCGCCGATCGGCGCCATCGTCACTGCGCATGCGCCCGCATTTCCGAGAATTGCCGAGTGTGTACGGACTTTCCCGAGCACGGCTAGCTCGGGAAAGCCCGTACACACTTCCGACAGTAGCGCTGGCGCATGCGCAGTTGCATGTAAGCCTGGCGGCCCCGCGGCCATGTTTCTTTCAGGCGCCACTGCCCTCACAGAGGCACCAGGGGCAGCCAGACAGCCGGCCCACCGGGGGATTTCCCGGTATCCCGGTGGGCCAGTCCGGCCCTGCAAGTGCACTGCAAGTGCACTTGGAAGTGCACTTGGAAGTGCAGTTGCTGTGGATCTGAGGGGGACATGCAAGGAAAATAAAAAACAGCATTTTTTCTTGCACGTGATTGGATGATAAAATCAGCAGAGCCTCCCTTCATTTCAGATATTCCCCTCAGATCTAAAGCAACTGCACTTCCAAGTGAACTTGTAGTGCAAAGTGGATTTACCTTTAGTACAGGGGTCTAAGCTAAGCTTGCCCAGATTCTGCCAACACAGCACTGCCGATCTGCTGGCTTTTAAAAGCATCTGCTGTTATCGGCAGTATACGTCTGGCAGGTCCAGGACAAGAAGCCGCTCCCCGCACACCCTCCCTTGCTGTTAGAGGATTGGCCGCTGTGCTGAGCTGAGGATTGGCTGCTAGGAGGTGACGTCATCAGAGCAGCACCTCCCGACTTCCAGCCCGTTGTTTGCATTAGGAATCCTTCCACCTTACAGCCTGCGTGTAGTGGGAGGGAGTTGGGAGGTGCAGGAGAGCTGAAGTCGGCTCCTACAGTGAAGAAGTCAACTTGTACAGGCAAGCGTCAAATAAATCTGCACACATACATCTGCTGGGGACACTGATAATGGGGAAATCTATGCTGGGGACATCTATGCTGGGGACACTGATAATGGGGAAATCTATGCTGGGGACACTGATAATGGGGAAATCTATGCTGGGTACACTGATAATGGGGAAATCTATGCTGGGGACACTGATAATGGGGAAATCTATGCTGGGGACATCTATGCTGGGGACACTGATAATGGGGACATCTATGCTGGGGACATCTATGCTGGGGACACTGATAATGGGGAAATCTATGCTGGAGAAATCTATGCTATAAAGAGAAAGGAGGTTTCCACTATGTCAGAATGAACGTGACCACATCCCTGGAATATGTAGAACAAAAGGAATATTCCTTTTGTTCCACAGGTACTGAATTATGTAGAAAAAGAATTTATTATTACATAAAAAAGATTATTCCAGATCAAACAAATGATCTAACATTAGCGTCTATAACTGTATACATATGACAAACATAACAAAAAACAAGATACAACACTAGTACTCTCTAGTGGATGGTAATCCCTGGTACCTGACATGTTTCCAGTTTAACACCTTCGTCAGGGGTAGAGAGTAGAGATAAATGCGGTCATAAATAGTTTAACTCAAATCTAGTGATTCCATGTCAAGAGCAGATGAGGCAACTGTCAGGATAAGGGTGCAGATAAACGCCAGCCCAGGGTCAATATGGGCTTGGGATAGTGAGTTCCCAGATCTGTTTAATAACAGATGGGCAGTAGCAACTGAGTTCCAGCGATTGAGTGTGGACGGTATATGCTCTGCAGAAGGTCGGGATGGGAGCTAACCAGCTTTCAATGAAGCTCCAAAATCAGTGGGTACCATCAAACAGTCCCTGTCTTCATACATGCGCCATATATTTGTGATCGTGTCAGTGTATGTGGCGTCTCTCCTTTCTCTGCAATGCCTGAGAAATCTATGCTGGGGACACTGATAATGGGGACACTGATAATGAGCACATCTATGCTGGGGACACTGATAATGGGAACATCTATGCTGGGGACATTGATAATGGGAACACTGATAATGGGGACATTTATGCTGGGGACACTGATAATGGGGAAATCTATGCTGAGGATATTGATAATGGGGACATCTACGCTGGGGACACTGATAATGGGCACATCTATGCTGGGGGACACTGATAATGGGGACATCTAAGCTGGGGACACTCATAATGGGGACATCTATGCTGGGGACACGTATAATGGGGACACTGATAATGGGGAAATCTATGCTGGGGACATCTATGCTGGGGACAATGATAATGGGGACATCTATGCTGGGAACAATGATAATGGGGAAATCTATTCTGGGGACAATGATAATGGGGACATCTACGCTGGGGAGACTGATAATGGGGACATCTATGCTGGGGACATTGATAATGGGGACACCTACGCTGGGGACACTGATAATGGGGACATCTATGCTGGGGACACTGATAATGAGGACATCTATGCTGGGGACACTGATAATGGGGAAAACTCTACTGGGGACACTGATAATGGGGAAAACTATGCTGGGGACACTGATAATGGGGACAACTATGCTGGGGACACTGATAATGGGGACAACTATGCTGGGGTCACTGATAATAGGGAAACTCAATGGGGAAACTCTGCTGGGGACACTGATAATGGGGAAAACTCTGCTGGGGACACTGATAATTTGGAAAACTCTGCTGGGGACACTGATAATGGGGACACTGAAAATGGGAGACTCTGATGGGGACACAGATATGGGGGACATTGATATTGGGGACACAAACGCGCAGAAGTTTTCGGCCCCTGAATACTTGTAAAATCTACAATGTGGCCCTCCTGTTGAAAAGTTTGGAGACCACTGCTTTAGTAAATCAACCCCCATGTGTTCCTTTATCGCCATTTACTACATTCTTTGGACTTATATATATTCAGAGTCAGATATATGTCAGGTGAGGTCACAGTTCCAGCACATGTTTTTATCATTTTTATGTGAATGCCATATTAGGTTCTGGTCTTGAATAAACGTGAAACCTCAATTTAGTTCAATACATACCAATACTGTGTTGTTGTAATTATGTAGTAATAAAACCTAAATGATTTAATTATTTCAGTCTTTTACTTCCCATATCAATTTTTTAGAAAATGTTTAAAAAAAAAAAGCAGTCTGTTCTCTTATTCCTCTGGCAAACTTCCTAGAAAACAAATTGGTTGGCAAGCCAACAGCGTTGTAAATCCAAATAGAGAATATGCCGTGGATGCTTATATCATAGATATTTATTGCAGTGCTGTTATTACAACATATTTATAGAGCAATAACCATGTAAACTGTTTATTTACTATTTTTGGACACACAGGTTTAGTTAAGTTTCAAGCACTGAAAGTGTAATGCTCTTTGGAGTTCTTTCAAGAGCAAGATACTGCAACAGTGCAGCAAAGATTTTTTGTTGTAATAGGATGTGATTTTTGCATTGTACTAGTTTTTCTTTTCTGTTTACAAACAAGTGTCGGTCTTTGAAATGTATGTACATCCACTGGGAATTTGTTTTTTAATTATCAACCATAAGCTATGCTTGCTAGGGATGAATGAATTGATCTGTCCATGCAAGGATATGCAGTGGGTCCAACAGATAATGCAGGAGGTGGAATTTCACATATGGTGAGATCCACCAGTACAGTTAGTTTGCTCATCACTGGATTGTAAAGAGCTTCCTTTCCAACTTATTAAACTGCTTCTTGCTTTTAGTTTCAAAACCTGAGGTCAGGGCTAACTGCCCTTCTGTTTACGGGGAGAAATAATCAATTAGCACCCTATATTTTCTTAAGATTGCTTTGCACATGGTCTTAAAGATATTTTGGGATATTAGGTAATTGCTTTTGAAATTTATGAGGTTTTACAAATAGGGACTTAGTATTAGTTATAATATGTGCAACTACTTCAATTTATGATGCTGTGTACCCACAAGGCTATGTGCTGCACTATCTGTAAGATGCTGGCAATGCAGCTGGGTGCCACAGACAATGTAACTCCTGTAAAAATACAGGCAGTCCCCGAGTTACGAACACTCGAGTTACGAACTACTCCTACTTACGAACGGCCTCAAATGCCGGCCACTTGTGCTGCACGCTGGTCCTGGATACCTTTCCAGCACCTCCGGACACATCCCACACTGCCGTACTACGCTCCAGATAACATAACAAGCACCCGGAACATCCCATATCCATGCACAGGCGGCAGTTACACTTACGAACACTTACGAATGCAGTGTTCCGACCGGAAGTTACACTTACAAATGCAGTGTTGCGACTTACGAACAACTTCAACTTACGAACAAACCTACAGTCCTTATTGTGTTCGTAACTCTGGGACTGCCTGTATGTAGGGGTTACATTAACAGCAGTCACCCAGTGGGCAGAGATGCATAGCTCCCAACTGTCCCTGATTTCGAGCGAGGGACTGTCCCTGATTTGGAGCTATGTACCTCTGTCCCTCGTTCCTCCTCATTTGTCCCTCATTTTGGTCTGATCTATATAGATGTATATAAAATGCACCTTTTATCTATCAAAAAGTGTTTTCCAGCGCTAAACCTTTCATCTGATTTCTAAATTGCTGTATTTGTAAATTCCAAAAGCCAATATAAAGGAATAGTAGTGGTAAAAAAAGCACTTGTGGGTTTAACCAATCTTGTTTTGTTGTACAATTCTCCTTTAAGAGGGCATGGCCAGGGGTGTGTCCTATGACTGTATACTTTTGCTGATAGGTGTCCCTGATTCCCATCACAAAAAGTTGGGAGGTATGGAGATGAGCTGCATGGGACCTGGAATATAAGGCAGAGAAGATGGCAGATCCAGTAGAATATTGGTGAGAGACAGCTTTGGTCTGACATCGCTGGAGGAGCAAAACGGGCTGGTGATTATAGTTCTACTTTAATATTCACTTGGAAATAACTCATGGCCCTGTGTTCAGCCTGGTTCTGGCTTCTTCCCAGGTACAAGAACTGAAACTGAAAACAAACTTACATACAGGCACCACAGGATATTGGACCTTCTCATTTACTGCTTTGTCATACCTTATCCTTTGGCATATTGTTTGCCTATAAAATGTAAAGATTTTAAAGGATAAGTTCACCTTTTGCAACGTGTTACATGTTACACTCATATTCAGGGTGTAACATCTAACATAATACAAATCCAATGCCCCCCCCCCCGGCCCCCCGTTGTGACAGAAAACGACAAAGCCCTGCAGCTTTGCGGCTGTTGGCTTGTAGTTCTCAATGAACTACCACACCACTGTTATGCTCTGTGGTAGTTCATTGATGCTTCCTGTTAGTGTGTAACTGCTTGGCCATACACTGTAAAGCCAAACAGCTTACACACAGTGTCTGCAAGAGCCCTGCATTGCACCCATGATCTGCTGATCATGGGTGCAATGCTTTCCAGGCTCGCAATAACAAAAATAATAAATGCACATTTCATTTTTTACCTGCATAAAGATGTGCATTTATTTTTATTGTTTTTAAAAAGGTGAAGTTATCCTTTAAAGTGGAAGTCCATGCTAAAACTAAAATCCCTGCATCTATAGCCACCTACGATCTAACGCTAACCTATCTAGCCATGTAAAGAAAAAATCAGTATACATACCTTTTCTGCAGGAGATCTGACCCGATCCCACGCTTTGGGGGCGGGTGCAGAAGACACGTCCGAAAACGGAAGCACCTTAGTAACTCTATGGGTGACGTCACTCCCCATTCATTTCACAGCCATTGTTGGCCGTGTCCTCTGCAGAGCTTCCGCCGCTGGAGATTGGGTCGGATCACCTTCAAAAAAGGAATGCATACTAATTTTTTTCTTACAGGGCTAGATAGATTAGTGTTAGATCTGTGGTGTCTATAGATGCAGGGATTTTAGTTTTAGCATGCTTCCACTATAACTTAGCCACCCTATTTGGATATGCTCACTTTTGATAAGTTCCACGCCCCACGCTTTCCTGCTCCCAGACTGTTTGGCTTTCCCTAGACAAAAAGGTAGAAACCCTAGGGGAATATAACAGAGAGGTTTTTGGTGCTACATTTTGGGCTTTTACAATCAGAAAAAGCTTTTCTGTGCTAACTCTGCTCAAGAAGAGTTGTTGATATAATAGAGTATATAGTGGCATAACATTTCCAATGTCGAAGTAGGTAATACTGTCCTCATATTCTTACAAAGTTTGGCATGAATTTAACTGCTCCTCTCTCCACCCACGGTGATTGCAGAGATCAAGTTCTAGATATCCAATAAAGCTGGCCATAGACTCTTTGAATCTCGGCCCGTTCAGCAGGGACCAGCCGAGATTCAAACCATGTATGTGCAGGCTGATTGTACCCAAGTTGATCAATCTATCAACATAAGTACAACCAGCCTGTTGGATTTTTCATGAAATTATTGCCAGCGGCTATAGCGGCTGACAATATTCACTGTGTGTTCTCCCCATGGGGACATCGGGGAGAACACAATAGCTCCACTGGAGGGATTATGGGATATTCTATCAATTTTCTATCTTGTGATCTGTGGTTGCAGGAAAGAAAATCACTCTGTCTATGGCCAGGTCTAAACTTGCCATAGTATGCTTATATTTTGGCTGATTCCTGGTGGCACAGGAGCCTGGCAGAAAACTGTCAACTGAATAGCACCTGCATCCATACAGAGACAGGCACTGTTCCGGTATTCTGACAGCTGGTGGGGACATCTGCATCTTACTATTCACTATTGAGGCTGCCCACAATTGGCGGGTGGGGGGGGGGGGGGGGATGCAGGGAGTCAGGCCAGGGAAAACAGGAGCTTGTTGCTATTTGCATATAATAGTTCCCTGTGTCCAAGGATCTTGACTTGTTTTGGAGAAAAAAATTAAGTTGAATACCATGCAAAATACTGCCGCGTACACATGACCGGACTTTCAGGCAGAAAAGGCTCGACGGAATCATTTCATCGGATATTCCGATCGTGTGTGGGCTTCATCGGACTTTCTCTTTAGAAAATTCTGACGGACCTAGAAATAGAACATGTTTATTTCTTGTAAAAAAAAACAAAAAAAGAAATAGAACATGTTTTAAATCTTTCCAACGGAAGCAATTCCTATCTGGAAAACCGTTCGTCTGTATGCTATTCCGACGGACCAAAAACAACGCAAGGGCAGCTATTGGCTACTGGCTATTGAACTTCCTTTTTCTAGTCCCGTCGTACCTCATCGCGTTCTAAACGATTGGACTTTGGTGTGATCGTGTGTAGGCAAGTCCGTTTCAGCGAAACTTCGTCAGAACTCCGTCGGAAAAACCGTCAGAGTTTATTCTGAGGGAAAAAACAGTCATGTTTACGCGGCATAAGTGATAGATTTTACAAGCGTTGGCCAAAAATATTGACGCCCCTGCATTTCTGTCAGATATTGCACCACTTCGCCCAGAAAATTGTTGCAAATACAAATGTTTGGGCATTCTCATGTTTATTTATTTTGTTTGTATTGGGATGACAAAAAAAAAGTGGAGAAATAAAAAGCCAAACCTGACACATTCCACGCAAAACTTCAAAAATGGACTGGACAAAATTATTGGCATCTTTTCAAGATTTTAAGAAGCATTTGCATTCCAAGTTTGTGATGCTCCTGTAATTTGTAATTAAACACACCTGTGATTAATAGGTGCTGACAATATAGAAATCACACTGGCAACCAGTTAAAATGGTGAAAATTTGGCTCAACCTTTCTGTTGTGTGTCTTTGTGTGTCACACGGAGCATGGGAAGAGAAAGAGCAGCAAAGAATTGTCTGAGGATTTGAGAACAAAAGTTGTGGAAAAGCATGGACAATCTGAAGGTTACAAGTCCATCTCCAGAGATCTTAATGTTCCTGTGTCCACTGTGCACTTTGACAAGAAGTTTACAGCCCATGGCACTGTAGCTAATCTCCCTGGACGTGGACGAAAGAGAAAAATTGATCAAAGATTGCAATGAAGGATTGTTCGAATGGTGGTAAGAAACTCGATCAACTTCCAGACAAATTCAAGCTGACTTTCAGGCACAGGGTACAACTGTGTCAGCTCGCACTATACGTTGAAATCTGAATGAAAAGGGGACGCTATGGTAGGAGACCCAGGAGGACCCCACTGCTGACACAGAAACATAAAAAAGCCAGATTGGAGTTTGCCAAAACTTACCCGAGGAAGCCAAAATTCTTTTGGGAGAATGTACTGTGGACAGACAAAACAAATTCACAGCTTTTTTGCAAAGCCCATCATTCTACTGTTTTCAGAAAAAGCCTTTAAAGAAAATAATACATTCCCTACAGTCAAACATGTTGGAGGTTCACTGATGTTTTGCGTTGCTTTGCTGTTTCAGGCACTGGATGTCTTGACCGTGTGCATGGTTTTATGAAATCTGAAGACTACCAGTGTCAGAAAGTTGGGTCCCCGTCAGAGGTCATGGGTCCTACAACAGGACAATGACCCAAAGCAGACATCAAAAAGCACAAAAAAATAGTTTAAAGAGGAGGGCCCATGAAAAAAAAAAAATTAAAAGTCAGCAGCTACAAATACTGCAGCTGCTGACTTTTAATTGGACACTTACCTGTCCCAGGGTCCAGCGAAGCCCCGCTCGTCTCCCCCTCCGTTCAGCGGCGCCGGCATTGCAACTGTGGGCACCGGACTGTGGCTTCACAGCCTGGCACCCACTACGCATGCGTGAGCGGCGCAGCGCGCCGTGATTGGCTGCTCAGTCACCTGGGACCTGTAATGGGTCCCGGATGATTGACAGGAGGGAGGGAGCAGAGCCGAGACCTTCCTGTGCAGAGGGGGAAGTGATGTCATCAGCCCAGGCACTGGAAGAGGCAGACTACGAGGGACCCCCTAGCAACAGGCATTTAGAGGTAAGTAAAAAAAAAATTTTCCAAATGTTTTTTTTTTTTTTTTAGGCACAGTCATGGATTTTTTTTTTAGGGTGGAACACCACTTTAAGACAAAACTCTGGAGAGTACTGAACTGGCCAGCAATGAGTCCAGATCTAAGTCCCAGTGGAGAGATCTTAAAACAGCAGTTGGTAAAAGGATCCCTTCCAATCTGAGAGACCTGGAGCAGTTGGCAAAAGAGTGGTCCAAAATTTCAGTAGAGAGGTGTAAAAAACGAATTGATGGTTACAGGAAGTGATTGGTTTCAATTATTTTTTTTCCAAGGGGTGTGCTACCAAATATTAAATTGATGGTGCCAATAATTTTGTCCAGTCCATTTTTTTTGCTTCCCCCCAAAGCACCTTGTCCCCATGTGGATGGAGACAAGGGCCTCATCCCCACAAGCCTTGCCCGGTGGTTGTGAGGGTCTGCGGGCGGGGGGGGCTTATCGGATTCTGGAAGCCCCCTTTAACAAGGGGGCCCCAGATCCTGGCCCCCCCCCTAAGTGAATGGGTATCGGGTCTATTGTACCCCTACCCATTCACAAAAAAAAGCAATGAAATGTGTCAAAAAACAATAGACGGTTTTTGACAATTCCTTTATTGTAAAATAGATCTGAGCGGTCTTCTCCCCCAAGCCGTGTCCCCCGCCATCATCTTCTCCTGGTGCTGTCTCTCTTGCTGTCCTTTTCTGTCGCCAACGTCTCCTTTCGCTGTCTCTCCCACCACGCCTACTTCTCCCGCTGCTGTGTTCTTCCTCGCCGTCGTCATCCTCCATTGTCAGGGCCGTCTTTTAATATTGACTGGACCCTGGGCAAACATTTTCTTGGGCCCCCTCTTCCATGCAATTTCGCTCTCCACATGCTTAGAGACATACAATAAATAACAGCTAGACTCAAAATCAGTTTACTGAATCAGATCAGGCAGCGATTGGTTGTCAGAGGTTACAGTGTATCATTACCACTCACTGACTGGCTGCTAGAGGTTACAGCACACATGGCTCACTGTTTATTTTCTAGAGGTTACAGCACATGACTTCTTCTTGTTAATTGGTTGCCAAAGATTACTGTACATCAATACTGCTCACTCATTGATTGCTAGAGATTACTGGACATCTATACCACTCACTAATCGGTTGCTAGAGGTTACTGCATTTTATTACTACTCATTGATTGGTTCCTAGAGGTTACTGCATATCCAACTGCTCAATGATTGGTTGCAAGAGGTTAGTGCACAGCATTACTGCTCACTGATTGGTTGCTAAAGGTTACAGCACATCATCTCCCCACTGCCTGCACATCATGGACTGGGGAGGTGAGGAGACCCATCAATAGACAGAAAACTCCTAGGAATCCTAAGACTCCTGGGATCAGTGGCAATGCTGGGGGAGGGTGGGGGGTTTGATCAGTGGCAATGCTGGGGGGTTGATGGGATCAGTGGCAGTGGTTGGAGGATGGGATTAGTTAGGAGGCAGTACACTGTGACAAATTCTGAATCATGTAGAGCAAAGCTGGAAATCTTTGGCAAGTATATAGTGGGGGATTCTACCACTGTAACGGGGAATTTACAATGACCACCAATGTGAGGGGGGATTTACACTGACCACCATGTAACGGGGGATTTTATGCCACCCACCAAAAGAGGGATTTCTACACTGACACTTATGTAATAAGAGCATTTACACCAACTACCATATACAATGACCTCCATGTAAGGGGGAATTTACACTGACAACCATTGTCGAAGATATTTGAACTGACCACCAATGTAAGGTGACACTTCTACACCGATCACCAATGTTAGGGGGATGTACACTGACCACCAATGTAAAGGGGGATTTACACTGACCACAAGTGTAAGGGCAATTCTGCCCTTACCACCAATGTAAAGGGAAATGTACACTGATCACCAATGTTATGAAGAATTTACACTGACAACCAATGTAATGGGGGACTTCACATCAACAGCCAATAAAGGGGGATTTCTATACTGGCCACCAATGTAAGGGGGATTTACACTTACCGTCAATTTAAAGGGGGCTTGTACGTGGACCACCAATGTAAGGGAGGAATCAAAACTGACCACAAATGCAAGTTTGGATTTTTTTAATGATTACCAATACAAAGAGGAGTTTCTACACTGGCCACCAATGTAGGTGTCATGAAAAGGTGCACCCGTTGGTGGTGCTATCGGTCTCTTGGATCGCAGTACCAGTGTCCACCAGCGGGTGTCTTCCAACACCTAGGACCTGTAATAAGAGCACTCACCTGCTGGTGGAACTGTTGCATCCTTGGGCCGTAGTACCGGTGTCCACCAGCGGGTGTATTCTGGCTGTGTGGAGCAGACAGCACCCTCTGCGCTCAGGTGTAACGTGAGGTCAAATCACTGCAGTCTGATAAATACTCGGCAAACCCTCACATCCTTGCCTTGGTGTCTCTCTCCCTGTGCCCTGATCTTTCTGCCTGTTATCTTGACCTTGAGCCTGCATCTGTCCTGACCTGATCCGATCCCTATCCTGAGCCCATCCTGGACTTGTCCCTCCGGTTTCCTGATTTCCCTGATCCCTGCCCTGCAGCCTATCCATCCATCCTCTCCGTGTCCTTTTGGTTCCCTGTCCTTTCTCATCTGACTGACCTCCTTGTGTATGACCTCGGCCTGGCTTTTGTTACGATTACGGTATTTCCTATCCATTTGTATATACCATTTGTTTGTGGGTCTATGGTTGGTTTGCACTGTTTATATTTCATTTATTTGTCACCCATTTAATAAACACCATTATTTTTCACTTACCTGTGTTTCTGGTTTCTTCTGTGCAGTCCACACAGTCTGGTCTACTAATTTCCCTGATAGTACACCAAGGCCATCCCTGACCAGATGTGGCTGCATTGAGGAACCATCCGGGTTGTTAGTTCTGCTGATATGGGTTTCAATTAAATCATTTATTATTCCCTGCTGGCAGAAGATGATGGTGAATATTGTCGCCAGATTTTGAAAGGGTGGACTAGTGGCCAGCTGATGGAAACTATCCGATTAGCTCATTCCCTAGTGGATCAGGGGTATATGTCATTTGAAGATGTTCAGCCCCTGATCCAGTTATGTGCAAAACCAGCCCTGTCATGCATTCCTGAAGGGAGCGATGATTTTTCTCCCCCCTTCAATTATGGCCAAGTTGAATCACTGGTATGGTTATTAGAAGATGATCCAGCCTTTTTTATGGAACATTATTCCGCTTGTTCACAGCAGGTGTTGTCTGATTGCATCCATTCAGTGCAATCCCTGGTTAATCAGGCCGGGTGTGAATCAGCATTTGTTTAACCTGTGCTACGGACATGGTCAGATCTCCTGCAGTTAGCTAAGCCTCAACATTCCAGCCCTGCCATTAAACACCTGCCTTCCTAAAAATCTATCTCCCCGTCACCTATGGCAACCTCAGCTACAGCCCAGTTTACTCAGCTTCCTACCAAATACTACTACCCAGTCTTCAAGTGTTGCACCTATCCTGCCTTTAATCCACCTGCCTCTTCTCCACCTGTAACAACCCCACAGAACCCCCCTCCAGCCACTGTTCCTTGGTCTTCCTTTTGCCCAGCTACATACTTTTCTTACGACCCTGCACCTACGTACAAAGCTGCAGTGGCTAAACCAAAAAAGAAACGAAAGTTCTTCCCGACCCACACCATCCTGCCTCCACACCAACCAACCTGTTCCAGCCTGTGTTCATGCCAGTTGAACTTGATGACCCACCTAAACCTGCCAACCCAGTGCCTGCTATCCAGCCTGATGTACCTACTTTCCAGTCTAATGTGCCCGCTTTCCAATCTGATGTCTTAATGCCTGCCTTCCAGCCCAAAGTCTTGGTGCCTGCCTTCCAGCCTGATGTGCCTACCTTCCAGCCTGATGTGCCTACCTTCCAGTCAGATGTGTCCGCTTTCCTGTCTGATGTCTTGATACCTGCCTTCCAGCCCGAAGTCTCTGTGCCTGCCTTCCAGCCTGATGTGCCTACCTTCCAGTCTGATGTATTCGCTTTCCAGTCTGATGTATCTGCTTTCCAGTCTGATGTGCCTGCTTTCCAGTCTGATGTCTTGATGCCTGCCTTCCAGCCAGAAGTCTCGGTGCCTGCTTTCCAGCCTGATGTGCCTGCCTTCCAGCCTGATGTGCCTATCTTCCAGTCTCATGTATCCGCTTTCCAATCTGATGTATCCGCTTTCCAGTCTGATGTGCCTGCTTTCCAGTCTGATGTCTTAATGCCTGCCTTCCAGCCCGAAGTCTCGGTGCCTGCCTTCCAGCCTGATGTGCCTGCCTTCCAGCCTGATGTGCCTACCTTCCAGTCAGATGTGTCCGCTTTCCAGTCTGATGTCTTGATGCCTGCCTTCCAGCCCGAAGTCTCGGTGCCTGCCTTCCAGCCTGATGTGCCTGCTTTCCGGCCTGATGTGCCCGCTTTCCGGTCTGATGTGCCCGCTTTCCGGTCTTATATGCCTGCCTTTCAGCCTGATGTCTTGATGCTTGCCTTCCAGCCTGTCTCGGTGCCTGCCTTCCAGCCGGATGTCTCGGTGCCTGCCTTCCAGCTTGATGTGCCCGCTTTCTAGTCTTATTTGCCCGCTTTCCAGTCTGATGTGCTCGCTTCCCAGTCTGATGTGCTCGCTTCCCAGTCTGATGTGCTCGCTTCCCAGTCTGATGTGCTCGCTTCCCAGTCTGATGTGCGCACTTTCCAGTCTGATGTCCTGATGCCTGCCTTCCAGCCTGAAGTCTTGGTGCATGCCTTCCAGTCTGATGTGCCTGCTTTCCAGTCTGATGTGCCTGCTTTCCAGTCTTATGCGCCCGCCTTCCAGCCTGATGTCTCGGTGCCTGCCTTCCAGCCGGATGTCTCGGTGCCTGCCTTCCAGCTTGATGTCTCCACTTTCCAGTCTGATGTGCCCGCTTTCCAGTCTGATGTGCCCGCTTTCCAGTCTGATGTGCTCGCTTTCCAGTCTGATGTGCCCACTTTCCAGTCTGATGTCCTGATGCCTGCCTTCCAGCCCGAAGTCTTGGTTCATGCTTTCCCGTCTGATGTGCCCGCTTTTCCGTCTGATGTGCCCGCTTTCCCATCAGATGTGCCTGCTTTCCAATCTGATGTGCCCGCTTTCCAGTCTGATGTGCCCACCTTCCAGCCTGATGTCTCGGTGCCTGCCTTCCAGCTTGATGTCTTCACTTCCCAGTCTGATCTGCCCGCTTCTCAGCCTGATGTCTTGGTACCTGCCTTCCAGCCTGGTGTCTCATTGCCTGCCTTCCAGCCCGGATGTCTTGATATTGGTGTCTCAGCCTGAAGTTTCGGTGCCCGTGTGTCAGCCTGAGGTTTCGGTGCCCGTGTGTCAGCCTGAAGTTTCGGTGCCCATGTGTCAGCCTGAAGTTTCGGTGCCCCTGTGTCAGCCTGGAGTTTCGGTGCCCGTTACCCAGTCTGCTGTGCCGGTGTCCGTTACCCAGTCTGCTGTACCGGTGCCCGTTACCCAGTCTACTGTACCAGTGCTGTTACCCAGTCTGCTGTACCTGTGCCCGTTACCCAGTCTGCTGAACCGGTGCCCTTTACCCAGTCTGCTAAACCGGAGTCCGTTAAGCCAGTGCCCGTAATTCGGCTTACCGGACCAGTGCCCTGGTGTCCAGCTCGCTGAACCGGGGCCCGTTACCCAGCCCACTGGGCCGGGGCCCGTTACCCAGTTTGTTGAGCCGGTGCCTGTGATCCAGCCTGCCCTTACGGTGCTCGCTGTTTGGCCTGACGTCCCGGAGCTTGCTGCTCAGCTCGACGACCCAGAGCTTGCTGCCCAGCTCGACGACCCGGAGCTTGCTGCCCAGCTCGACAACCCAGAGCTTGCTGCCCAGCTCGACGACCCGGAGCTTGCTGCTCAGCTCGACAACCCGGAGCCCGATGTCTGCTCGGATGTGCCCGCTCTCTGCTCTGATGTGCCTGCTGTCTGCTCTGATGTGCCTGCTGTCTGCTCTGATGTGCCCGCTGTCTGCTTTGATGTGCCTGCTGTCTGCTTTGATGTGCCCTGCTGTCCGGTTTGATGTATCCACTGCCCAGTCTAAGGTGCCTGATGCCCAGCCTGAAGTAACTGATGCCCAGCCTGATGTGCCCTCATCTGTTGTTCGGTTTGAGGCCATAAACTTTGGACAATTTCATCTAGTTGGAGCGACGGAGGCCGCTCCTTTCAGGGGGGTACTGTCATGAAAAGATGCACCCATTGGTGGCGCTATCGGTCTCTTGGATCGCAGTACCAGTGTCCACCAGCGGGTGTCTTCCAACACCTAGGACCTGTAATAAGAGGACTCACCTGCTGGTGGCACTGTTGCATCCTTGGGCCGTAGTACCGGTGTCCACCAGCGGGTGTATTCTGGCAGTGTGGAGCAGACAGCACCCTCTGCGCTCAGGTGTAACGTGAGGTCAAACCACTGCAGTCTGATAAATACCCGGCAAGCCCTCACATCCTTGCCTTGGTGTCTCTCTCCCTGTGCCCTGATCTTGCTGCCTGTTATCTTGACCTTGAGCCTGTATCTGTCCTGACTTAATCCGATCCCTATCCTGAACCCATCCTGGACCTGTCCCTCCGGTTTCCTGATTTCTCTGATCCCGGCCCTGCAGCCTATCCATCCATTCTCTCCCTGCCCTGTTGGTTCCCCATCCTTTCTCATCTGACTGACCTCCTTGTGTATGACCTCGGCCTGGTTTTTGTTACGATTATGGTATTTCCCATCCATTTGTATATACCATTTGTTTGTGGGTCTATGGTTGGTTTGCACTGTTTATATTTCATTTATTTGTCACCCATTTAATAAACACCATTATTTTTCACTTACCGGTGTTTCTGGTTTCTTCTGTGCAGTCCACACAGTCTGGTCTACTAAATTCCCTGATAGTAGGGGATTTACACTGACCACTAATGTAATAGGAGCATTCATAGTAACCACCAATGTAAACAGGGATTTACACTGACCACCAGAAGTGCCATTAATTGTTAACGACACCCTCATGCATCGGCTGAGATGTGCGTATTCACATGCACCAAAATTCAGGGTGCTGTGGCATCATGTTCTTTTGAAGAAGAGTTCCACCTCCAATTTGCTTACCTTTGCAAAACAGGCTGATGTTGGGCTTAATGACCACAGCTGTAGGCAGGACTTTCAAGCATGCCTCTTTACCTCCCCAATGGGCAGCATTCAGTAGAGGTGTTGATAGATATGACCTCAGGGGGACATGATATACATATGAATGCCACCTCTATTTACATATCAATGCCACGGTCCGTGATTATTTACATATTAATCTCGCTGCTATTTACGTATCAATGCAGGTTATGTATATATATATATAAACACAGGGACTGCAGGTGAGTCATCTGTACATGGCAATAGGGTAGAGCTGTGCAGCAGCAACAGAACTTTACACTGAGATATCGAGACACAGCTAAAACTTCAAAGGATAAAGGAATTTAAACTGGGATAGTTGGCAAATATGAGGCAGCTGTTTTGGGCCCCACAACAATGATGGGGCCCAGGGCAGCTGCCCCTTTTGCCCTGCCTTAAAAACAATGCTGTCT
The DNA here is from genome assembly GCA_037952835.1 of Lithobates septentrionalis. NCBI lineage: Eukaryota > Metazoa > Chordata > Amphibia > Anura > Ranidae > Lithobates > Lithobates septentrionalis. The sequence continues at coordinate 592,118 of JBBDGP010001438.1, forward strand.
GTTGTGCTGTCACCCGCTGTCTGGCGTCTCTTACACAGCCATGGGGCGTGGCCATTTGTTGACGTAGAAAGGAGCTCTCATTTATATTTGCATAGTCCTTACTGATTTACATCAGCAGAACAAATGCAGGAAGTGATGTGTGAACATGGGCCAGAAGCAAATATGTGGTGATGCCAAACAATCCAATGAACCCCACCCACACCAAATACCACATCCACCCCCACACTGAGTAACCACAAGTACATATCCTACACTTACCCAGCAAATGAGCAGCACCTCCTCTTTGCTAAGGAGGGACCTTGCCATCTCCACCTAGATGGAGATCCTGACCAGTACAGGAACTTTCGGGTGATTACAATGACTCATTTCCGGGTCAGAAGGTGAAACCACGCTCTTTTTATCTCAGCTGATCGCAACCACGATTAGAATTTTTTTTTTTTCATTTATTTGCAAATATGCTAATCTGTATTTCTACATATAACGATATTTGAAGGTAAACTTAAGGGAGTTTGATAAGAAATGGTGTCCCTGGTATAGCAGCAGGCAGGGCCGTTTGAAGGAATTTGGGGGCCCCAAGCAAAATAGACATGGAGGACCCCCAACCCCCCCGCGCGCACACGCAAAGCCAACAGGAATCACAGCATAGCGATATAATTTAAGTTCACCAACACTTTATATAAATAAAAAAGGTTTACAGTGCAAATACTGTTGTTACATATAATGTGCATAAAATTTGAACATTTTCGACAATTGAAGGGGAGGGAGGAAGACAGAGGCTGCGGACATACTACAGGAGGGGGACAGAGGCTGCGGACATACTACAGGAGGGGAACAGAAGCTACGGACATACTACAGGAGGGGGGACAGAGACTGCGGACATACTACAGGAGGGGGACAGAGGCTGCCTGTGGACATACTACAGGAGGGGGACAGAGACTGCGGACATACTACAGAAGGGGGACAGAGGCTGCGGACATAATACAGGAGGGGGACAGAGGCTGCGGACATACTACAGGAGGGGGACAGAGGCTGCGGACATAATACAGGAGGGGGACAGAGGCTGCGGACATACTACAGGAGGGGGGGAGGGGCTGCAGACATAATACAGGAGGGGGACAGGGACTGTGGACATACTACAGGAGGGGGACAGAGGCTGCAGACATACTACAGGAGAGGGACAGAGGCTGCGGGCATACTACAGGAGGGGGACCGAGACTGCGGACATACTACAGGAGGGGGACAGAGGCTGTGGACATACTACAGGAGGGGGAAAGAGGCTGCGAACATGATAGTGTCCTCCTCACCCCCTCACAGTAGCCTCCTCCTCTGTCCACCATCATATTACAGTCTCCATACCAGTGTTTGCTGCTCCTGTGCTGCTTCCCTTTAACCTCTCCACAGTCCACAGGGCAGCACATCAGTGTCCTTCACTGTCCCCCTGCATGCCATAGCTTCACCCCCCCTCCCCCAGCAATGCCATGTCATCCTCTGTCGCCTGTCCCGTGACCCAGTAGTGTCAGCTGCTGTCCCCAGTAATGTCATCCTCTGCCCCAGTGTCACACTCTTCTCCTCACTTACCTCCCTTGACTTCTCCGCCTACGGCGAGTACACAAAACGTGGCTGCCGTGTCTTAGCCAGGAACAAGTGTACTCTGGATTCTATTCAAAAATAGCACCGGGCGGCACCATTAAGTTACTGCGCATGCCGCCTGGCCGAGCGAGTACAAGCCTTCCCAAGCCCGGCTGGCTTCAGAACGGTGCATGCGCAGTTACATGGTCGGCTCGCGGCCATCTTTTTTACGGGCACCGCTGCCCATAACGGACATTTACGGGTGGGCGGTTGGCAACCCTGCGAAGCGGCGGCCGGTGGCGCGGCTGGGGCCCCAGACCAGCTTGGGGCCCCAAGCAATTGCTTGTTTTGCCTGTCCTATCGCGACGGGTCTGAGCAGGTGCATTACAAAGACAAAAGCCCAGTTTGAGCCCTGGTTCACACTGACAGCGGGAGGAAATTGTGCAAGTTCAGCTGAACTCACACAATTTCATTCCCACATGTCAGACTGCAAGGGGGGAATTTCAGAGACATCTGCGCAGGTTTCTGCACTGATGTCAATAAAAAATCGCACCCTGAAGTCGCCAAAAAGTAGTACAGAAACTACTTTTGGAAATTGCGGCACCGCGACATGTCAAATCGCACCAATATGAACCAGGGCTGACACATACAACACTGCCTATCCACCAGCTGAATTCATTACCTGCAATTCTCCACAGCTGTTATTTATAAAGATTCCACCATTATCATTTACTTGTAGGTGTGCTAAAGAGATTAGTTTTTTTTGGTGCACAAATACATATAGAAATAAGATATAAAAGAAAGATATTGCACTTCCCCAAAACCACCACCCCCAAAACGAATTAAAAAGAAGAAAGAAAAGAGATAGAGAAACAACAAACAAGCTCAATAATGTACTTTTATTTTGCCAGCAGAAACAAAATTATGTACATTCATTTACTAGCATAAAAAAATATTCTACAGGATATATGGTGCTACATTTAGCAAAACAGTTAGCAATTGGGTTTTAAGGGCCCTGCTCATAGGAGCGTACAATCTAAAATTTGTCTAAACCTTACAGTAGACACAGCTTTACTTTCAGTGTATAACGGGTAACATTTCATACTACAACTACTCACCCACCAGCCCACATCATTTTTATCTGCAAGATTATAGAAACATACTTAACAGTCATTATTCTTACAAAGCATTCCAACATAATATTTAAAAAGGCACATATTCAAAATATAACACCCACAACCAGCCCACAATCCACACACATACATTAGTGAGTACTCACATTGGTGAGTATGTTTTGCTGGAAGCTGCATTTCTGTGAACATGATGAAGCAATGAGATCAAATAGTAGAAGGTCAGCAGATGCTCCCAAACCATGAATCAGACAGGAACAATACACACACAACATTGACACCATTGTCACATAAACCCACTTTTGATGGGGAAAAAAATGCACAAGAATTTCAGCAAACAGCCCTAGTTGGGCGTTTGTCAATATGCACAATATCATTCCTTCCTCCCCACAAATCACAGCAAAAACCTGGCCTTTGCACAGGCCAAACTAACCCCCACCCCCCCACCCCACTGCATTGTTTTTTTTTTACATGCTAATCTTATATCAAAAATGAAAAGTTTAGTAAAGTTACAAAAATTCTCGTACAACAGAATAAAAATGTGGAAGTGATATAATGTGTTGTAGTGTATTTTATTTTTGAAACAACTGATTTAATGAAAAAACATACGATCTGGTATCATACGAGAAAAAATTTCGTGCTTGTCCCATAGGATAATATCAGATGAACTGTCGTGATCGTCTCTAGAAAGCTGTGTACTAACGATCAGATTATCGTACATCGATTCAAAAGTGGTATTTTTCATACGACTTTCTGATCGTCCCAGATCACCACCACACCAGTCACAGTGTCCCTGAACACCGCCACACCAGTCCCAGTGTCCCTGATCCTTGCCACACCAGTCCCAGTGTCCCTGATCACTGTTACACCAGTCTCAGTGTCCCTAATCACTGCCACACCAGTCACAGTATCCCTGATCACCGCCACACCACTCCCTGTGTCTCTGATCACAGCCAACCCAGCTGCAGTGTCCCTGATCACCGCACACCAGTCATAGTATCACTATAAGGACTTGTTCACATGTGTGATGCTCTCTGAAGAGCCATCCATGTTTGGATGGCTTGTTAAAGAGCATTTGATGGGTGGTGAAGAGTCCCTGTATCTCCTCCTCATCATTTGCTTTAACCTATTGGACCCCGCACAATAGCACGTCTATTCATTTGAATGGGTCACGATCTATGGGTGTACAGGGGGTATAATTCCTGCCATGGCTGTGAAGAAAAGCATCACCACCAGGGCATATGTATACCCCTGCCTGCTGCCTCTGCAGCTAAAGAATAAAGCATTTAAGGGGCGGTAAAACCACAGCTCAACCACAAGTTTTTACCGCAGTGTAAGTCAGCATCAGTGTTCCTGATTGCTACCACTCTAGTTCTCAGTGTCAGGGAAAGTTTAGGCTTCTCCCTATAAGCAAATAATTTCTTTGTGCTTAAAAGCACAAAAATAGCTCTCTTACATAATGCCAGGAAAGCGCGCTTGTATTTCTCCAAGTAACACAGATACAGATGCTGGCATCACCTTGAGCTTAGCAGACTCCTCGAGAGAATAGCCAGCTCCTTTTATTTATACTATAAACATGAATAACAAAGGAAGGTGGTGGCTTCAGAATCAGCCAATCAGACACTTGTATTCTTTCAAAAGAACCAATCATACACATGTATATAATCAAATAGAAATACAGTAGTGACGTTCGCAGATGGTCATGTGCAGAGCCATGCAGCAAGCGCCTTTGTGAGACACAGAGGGGGTTATTTATGAAAGGCAAATCCACTTTGTACTACAAGTGCACTGCAAGCGCACTTGAAAGTGCAGTCACTGTAAATTCAAGGAGGACATGCAAGGAAAATAAAAAACAGCATTTTAGCTTGCATATGATTGGATGATAAAATCAGCAGAGCTTCCCCTCATTTCAGATCTACCCCTCAGATTTACAGCGACTGTACTTCCAAGTGCACTTGCAGTGCACTTGTAGTGCAAAATGGATTTGCCTTTCGTAAATAACCCCCAGAGTGTCTGCAGAGTGTACTGACCCTGGCGTGTTTATTGACCACATTTCTGCTTGTTGCCTGATTACAGTGCCTTGCAAAAGTATTCACTTGCCTTGGCATTTTTCGTGTTTTGTTGCCTCACAACCTGGAATTAACATGGATTGTTTGAGGATTTGCATCATTTAATTTACAGAACATGCCCACAACTTTGAAGAAGTTTTTTTTTTTTCTTGTGACGCAAACAACAAATAGGATAAAATAACAGAAATAGTCAATGTGCATAACTATACACCCCCCTAAAGTCAATATTTTGTAGAACCACCTTTTGCAGCTATCACAGCTCCAAGCCGCTTTGGATTAGTCTCTATGAGCTTGCCACATCTTACCACTGGGATTTTTGCCCATTCCTCCTTGTAAAACTGCTCCAGCTCCTTCAAGTTGGATGGTTTGCGCTTGTGAACAGCAATCTTTATGTCTGACCACAGATCTTCTATAGGATTGAGGTCTGGGCTTTGATTAGGCCATTCTAACACATTTACATGTTTCCCCTTAAACCACTCAAGTGTTGCTTTAGCAGTGCGTTTGGGGTCATTGTCCTGCTGGAAGGTGTACCTCCGTCCTAGCATCAAATCACACACAGAGTGGTACAGGTTTTGCTCAAGAATATCCCTGTATTTAGCAGCATCCATCTTTCCCTCAACTCTGACCAGTTTCCTAGTTCCGACTGCTGAAAAACATCCCCACAGCATGATGCTGCCACCACCATGTTTCACTGTGGGGATGGTGTTCTTTGGGTGATGTGATGTGTTAGGTTTGTGCCAGACAGAGTTTTCTTTGATGGCCAAAAAGTTACATTTTAGCCTCATTAGACCAGAGCACCTTCCTTCATACATTTTGGGAGTCTCTCACATGCCTTTTCGCAAACTCAAAATGTGCCAAAATTTTTGCTGAAAGTAATGGCTTTCTTCTGGCCACAGAGGCTGCAAAACCTAAGCAAGAAGCACCACTAACCAAACACTGCCATGAAGACCAAGGAACTCTCCAAACAAGTAAGGGACAATGTTGTTGAGAAGTACAAGTCAGGGTTAGGTTATAAATAAATATCCAAATCTTTGATGATCCCTAGGAGCACCATCAAATCTATCATAACCAAATGGAAAGAACATGGCACAACAGCAAACCTGCCAAGAGAGGCACGGACCGGGAAAGGAGGGCATTAATCAGAGAGGCAGCTCAGAGACCTAAGTTAACCCTGGAGGAGCTGCAGAGTTCCACAGCAGAGGCTAGAGAATCTGTACATAGGATGACAATAAGCCGCACGCTCCATAGATTTGGCCTTAATGGCAGAGTGGCCAGAAGAAAGCCTTTACTTTCAGCAAAAAACACCTTTTTGACACATGTGATATTGCCATACTCAAGAGGTATAGCAGAATGTGTTTGGGGGTATAATTCTAAGTATACATATGATGTGTGTTAGATATATCTTATTAATTGACAACTTACATTTTATTTGTCTTTCCTGCATTTTCTCAAAGCTTGTGGCAAAAAAAAAAAAAAATGACAGTTTCAAAAGACTCACTATGCCTTTCAGAAAATACCTTAGGGTGTTTACTCTCCAAAATGGGGTCATTTCATGTGTGTTTTTCCTGTCCTGGAAGTTCAGGGTCTCAAAAATTATGATAGATAGTCAAGCAATTAGATGTGTAATTTATGATGCTTGAAAGCCCTAAGGTGCTCCTTGGATTTTGGTCCCCTCTATGCACCTCACACATGTGGTATCTCCATACTTGGGAGGCATAGAATAATGTATTTTGGGGTGTAATTGTAAGTATGCCTATGCTGAGTGTGAAAAATAACTTGTTAAAATTACAACTTTTTTTTTCCAAAAAATTATGACAAAACAATTACTACTTCAAAAAAAAACTCACCATGCCTCTTACTAAATACATTGGATTGTTTACTTTCCAAAAAGTGGACATTTGGGAGATATTTGTACTGTCCTGGCATTTTAGGGCCTCGAGAAATGAAATAGGCAGTCAGTGGATCAGGACTGATCAATTTTGCTAAAGTTTGTAGACTCTATAACTTTCACACAGACAAAATAATGTACATTGATTTGGGTTATTTTTACCAAAGAAATGTAGCACAATACATTTTGGCCTACATTTATGAAGAAAGAGTGTTTATTTGTCAAATTTTCTACTAAAATCTAAGAAAAATGATTTTTTTTCAAAAATGTTCTGTCTTTTTTCCTTTACATAGCAAAAAAATTAATAACCCAGTGGTGATTAAATGCCACCAAAAGAAAGCTCTATCTGTCTAAAAAAAATGATATGACATTAATTTGGGTACAGCGTTTCATGATATAATTAATTATTATTCGAAGTATGACAGCGCTGAAAACTGAAAAATGGCTTGGGCAGGAAGAGGGTGAAACAGTCCAGTCTTGAAATGATTAAAAAGTCCCATTTTCCCCACACTTTCCCCATCGTTCTATTCATCTGGGAGTCAAAACCTGTATAGTGCTGAAGCTTACACACAAATACTGATTCTTTAAAAACAGTCCAAAACTGATATACCATATACATTTGGGAAAAAAATAATTATTTTGGGTCCACAACCCTGCAAAAAACAATTCCTCTCACCCAGGCTGGTGAACAGTTATTCTGACTTGTTGAAATCACCTACAGGATACATTTTGAAGTGAAATTTACACTGTACCAAGAGACCAGCTCAATGTTATAAAAAAAAAGGATTTACAGCAGCTAAAGGAAGAGATTAATAAACAGGCAAAAAACAAAGAAAAAAAAAACATATAGTTACATTTTTTTTGTCTGTTAGAAATAAGCCCCCATATATCTCTTTGGGTATCCTAGAGTTCTAAGACATTTTCAGTATTATTTATAGTGAGTTGTCTTTTAGCTCTTTCTGAGACATGCTGTTGCAAAATAGAGTTATTTGCAGAACACCTTTAACAGCGCAAACCTGTTTTAACACGAAGGAAGACAATATGTCTCAAAACATTTTCTAAAGGTAAAATAAGGACAGTAGACCCTTGGAGAAACACTGTGTGCTGTATTCTGCATGGCCGTCTTTTGTAACTTGGAAGCAGTTTTTTTTTTCAAAACATTCTATTATTTATCCCACAGCAGCTGTACCCTTTATAAATATTTGTCTCTTTGGCTTTGGGTAGATA